>OZ025260.1:27764574-28376179 GCA_964019135.1 Arenicola marina | reverse complement strand
TAACCTTCGTATTTCTGTCATGCACGCGTCGCTCATTCAGAAAGGCTTGGAGTTTCCCGCGCGCATCCCGTACTTCTTCTGAGAGTTCCTCAGCAACCCTGAAGGTTCCCAGACCGACTCTGGTGGTTCTTTCATTCTGCTTTTGACTTCTTGGAAGACCGCGTTTTTCTCTTTCCACGTAAAAAAACTTGCAGACTATGGTCGAGGACGTTGTTGTTGTTGATGCTGGTCGACATCTTGGTTATGGCCTTGACCCTGGGCGCCACCGGCAACCGCTCGGTTGTTTGTGGGTTGGATGCGTTATTAAGCTTTTGGCCCAAGCGGTGGGCCTCTCGATGGCCACGGCAGGTAGCTCCAGCCGGCCATGGTTTTCACCTTCCTCTCGCAGTCCTGCCAGCTTTCATTCTGGCCTTCTTCGATGCCGTAAATCACCAGATTATTGCGGCGAGATTGGTCCTCAAGGTAGGTAACTTTACGTTTGAGCTTCCTGTTTTCGCTCCGCAGTTCTACCATATCCACTCGGATTGTTTCCATTTCTTGTTGCATTTCTCTCAATTCCTTCGTGATATCCACTCGTAGAGAGGACCGTCTGTCTGGTCTGTCTGGTTTCTATCGGCCCATGATTTTTCGCTGTTAAGGGAACTCGCGAAAGCCCGCATGTAGGGCTAAAGTTAGAACGCTATTTTTAGTTTTCGAGTGTTTAGAAGACGGAGTTTTCCATGTATATTCCGCTAGTTCTGCGTGTTATCGCCTCCAAATATTTTAACTTATATATCAAATAGCTATGTATAGTAAAATGGGAATCATAGTCTTATATTAACTTATAGCTGCCTATACTTCAACATGGAGCACGTGTACGTGTTTGTTTGTCCCCAAAACTAAAGTCTCGCGACCCGATCGCGAGAACTGTATAGCCCAATTACGAGTTGATGGTCGTGTTAACCAGTGCAATAGCATTAAATCCGCTAAAATCGTATAATATGACCCAAACCGCCCCGTGGCACCTTCATTAGTCAATCATTGCCAAGGTGACATTGCGAAGAACAACGAAGCATGACGTCAAGCACAAACGAAATTTTCATCAGGAATAAAATGAAGGGCTGCGACAGCTTGATATCGGGCCATTAAAATTGCCAATTGGACGACACGTCCTACTTATATTTCAAGTCTTGATATAATGATATAATGATTATCACTGCATAAAATATGGCTATATATAATATTAGACATTCTCAACAAGTAATACGTTCTTTGTCGTTGCTTTTGCAGGTCGTATCCTGACGAGCGGCTGGTGGTTCTTTGCCATGATCCTGATCGCCATACACACCGCTAACCTGGCCGCCTTCCTTACCGTCAAGACGATGATCCCACCAATTGAGAACGTCGCCGATCTGGCGGGACAGTCCAAGATCCAGTACGGCACTGTCCGGGACAGCGGAGTGGCCCACTTCTTCCAGAACACACGTATCCAGCCGTTCGAGAAGATGTGGGAGCACATGGTGCTCTTTCCTGAGTCCATGGTTAACAGCACGGATGAGGGTCTAGAGCGGGTCCGGAAGGGAGATTACGCTTTCCTCTGGGATAACTCCGTCAACGGATACCTGGCGGCCACGGAATGTACTTTCACAGAGATCGGTCCTTCCTTCGATCCTAAAGGTTTCGGGATCGGGTTGCCCCCAGGATCCTCCTATCGGGATCAGTTATCTCTGACTATTCTAAAGCTGGCAGATCGTGGAATCATCAGTCAATTGGAACACAAGTGAGTCATCGCTGGTATTGTTAATTCATTCGTGTATTGTCAATACGGTGATCACAACAACATTGAACTATTTCTCCTTGTCACATCAAAAGTAAACCATGCATATCTCTCCCATTGTCTTTAATGTAATCTATTCAATCAACAATCATATTATTATCAGTTTGTTATCTGATTGGTATCATTATTTTGGGCCTCCTAATTATTTTATATTCTATGGTGAACCATGGGGAGAACTATGGGGGGACCAGGGCCAGTTCGGCCAGTCTTCACTGATCTAAAGGCCATTATTTCCTAGCTAGGAAGCCATGCTAAGTCTGATATAATAGGTACATATCCCGGCAAAGACACCGGCATTATTTTACAGTTGTGGATTGTTTACTAACAACATATTAATTTAACACCAAAGACCCTAAGGTAAAAGTGGCCAACGTGCCCCGAGGCGGGGCAAGTTCGCCCCCTTAATGAGGCAAGTTCGCCCCCTTAATGGGGCAAGTTCGCCCGCAAGAACAACGCTGCTAAGAAACGCGTGTTTTGTCTGAAAAAAATATGTAGTTCCAGGAAATCGAGTAGAAAAAACATTTGGCAAATGCAACGTAAGAAGACGAAGTTTATAGATTTCCATATTTCTAAAGTGAACAGCATTAGCAAAAATCATTCAAGGGCAGTGCACTTCACCCGGATTTCGCCTTTCTCGCTGGAGTCGCCACACAAATTGCACAGGGCGAACGTGCCCCATCCTCGGAGGGCCCCACGAGTAATTTTAGGTTTGACTTCGTTTTACACAAAACCTATACTGATTATAGGGATGAACTAAATGTCTCTAAATACGGGATTGCCTGTACTTTTGAATCATATATATATAATATGTCTTGTCTACACCGCATATGTAGCAAATTTAACAACATCTACGAGGAAAAACTTTACTAACGCAGTTTGATTTCATGTATTTACTTCTAGTCGGGAGCTTAACGGACAGCTCCTGTTTTCTCCGTGCATGCGCCGAACCAATCAGGTGACCTGCTGTTGTCAGCTGGTCGAACATTACGTAACCGAATAACATAATAATCGAGGTGGCCGGACTTTCTCCTGGGGCGAACTAGCCCCGGTCTCCCCTACTGGATGCCTTGGCACCAACGAATATAGCGTCAATGCTACAGAAAAGAGTTCTTTACCAAGGTCTTGTAAACAGAAGATCTGTCTGAAATATCAATTTCTTTCGCCGCCGCTTCCCCAGGTGGTGGCCGGACGGCGACTGTCCCGATTACGTGAAGCCGACCATGGCCTCAGAGGAGACAGAAGAACTTAAGCTGGAGAACGTGGCTGGGATCTTCTTCGTCCTGGCGGTGGGCGTGGCCTGCGGACTGGTGGCCTGTTTTATTGACGTCATGCTGCAGCGCAAGGCCAGACGGCTGAAGGAGAAGGTCAAGCAACTCATGGAGAAGGTCAGACCAGAACCTGTGAGCTTGGAAGGCTTAATAATATTAGTCAAGTGATTTAATTTATTAACGTATCATACAAACAATGTTGCTAGTCAGAATTCTTCTGTCGTTTTTTTAGACTCAGAATGAGAAGAAGGTGGAAGCGGGCGAGACACCCCTTGCCGAAGAGACGCAGAACCATAACCCTCCCATGGGCACAGCGGTGGCGGTTCCCATGGTAACACGTACCTCATATATCGCCTCTGAGTGATGAAAGCTCACTGGGACCCGGGCTGGGACCATATCAAACATTTATTGCCAAATGACAGCCTATGAAAACGCGAATATCATGCCAAGTGTTTCTATTTCAGACGAAATGTTCATTTCACTACGGCCGTATGGAGTGATTGGCTGTATATTCAGGACGTTTTAGCCAATTCTGGTCATATCGCGTCAATAGGAGGAGGAAGCGAAAGAGCAGAGCCATGTTACCGGGTGTATCTCCTACTACTTGCAAAGAAGGACATGGGATCTTTATCCTGCGACCACACAGGCGTGACCACAGCAGGCCGCGAATCACCGATCCACGTGCCGTTAGGCTCTCAGGTGGACATAGCGTTCAACGCGAGCGCTTTAACATACTGAGCTATCGGGCCGCCCTAGTATGGTTGGCACCCTGTAGTAGGCGTCCAACTTCCGTGGTGGATAGAAAATGATTGCTGTCATTTTGTTTGAAATGAGGCAAATGTTATCTATAATCCTCGTTCTGTTATGTAAAATTCTTTCGACCATTTGCCGTAAAAATCGCCAAAAATGTTCGTCAAGTAGTCTCATGTATAACAATCGTACGTCTAAATTTCGTATCCATGGCCACGCGAAATTTAATGCAGGCCGATGACCCTACAGACGGATTCCGAAGTTAAATGTCATTCTACTGCGTCTGATTAAGGGCTCATTATTGCAAACATTCACACAATCACATATGGCATATCCTATGCATCAATAGGGTTGAACAGTCACTACGGGATCTTATCGAGATCTCACGAGACAGAGGTACTTAAGCTCTACGCCAATGCCTAGCATCGACGGCCTGTACGTGCTCCCTACTTTTCGATTGTTTGCCTTCACTCGCTTCACACACAAAATCGGCTAAACTGTTCTTGTATGCACATTTAACCACTGAAGTTCTGTGTATATCAGAATTATTACCATCCGAGTAGAGTTATATAATATATGAGCGATTAGACAGCTGATAAACCAGAACCCGTTTGTCTCATGAGTGACTGTCAGTGACAGGCGATCTAATGTGCTGCGCGAGGTTTCCCATGTCGCATAAATGTAAACATCGATTATTTGCCTCAAAATACAATGCTTTCAACAGTTTCATAGATCTGTCTTATCTTTAACTATATTATGATTTTATAGTTAGGAATGCCTGGACAAAAGCAAACAAAAAATAGTGTCACACCCACTCGATTCTTCACGCACAAACCGAGCAGCCGGCCGGTTCCCAAGGCTCAAACGTTAAACTACAATGAGTGCGCGTCACGCAGCAGTAGCAAGTGCGTACTCGTTCTAAGAGCACGTGTTCATGTTGTTGGTCCCCAAAAGACCTAAACCGGAAATAGAACCCGCGAGAACTATACAGCCCTATCGCCATAGTTTTAGATACCGCATGCAGACTTATTACACCGATCGCCATGTTTGCAGAGCGCTGCATTGAATCTATCCTTTCTAACAACTTAGCAAAAGTAAAATGATATGAACATTAGCTACATATTCGTACCTCGAACTCTATTCAATTTAAGGCCATTTTTCGCATCCATTTAGTTTACCAGGCGATGTTGCCAATGGCAATTGTCGATTGCATTAAACATTGGCATGTGTTGGCGTCAAACATAAACGAACCGTTCTAACCCTTTAATCCGCTTTAGGTGCGAAATACCGTTGCGCATGACATCAGCTATCACTCAACAAACTGACCCTGCCTTGCCGCTGACACTTGTATTTGCTACTGTTCCCATTTGGTCCGTGCATCAGAGAAATCAATGAAGTGCAATTAGGGATTAATTGGGAAATATTCCTTACAAGACGCATCTATATTATGTTATGCACACCGAATATAGAAATATCCAAAAATTGAAAATAAATAGATTTGATGCGGTTGGTGGAATCGACACGCAGACGCTACAAGCGTGGCGGGAAGCTGGCATAACGCCTTTAACAAACTTGTCGGCCACCGCCATCCGAGAGCGTATCATATCACCAACTGTCTCTGGATTGGCGCAGTAAAGTGTGTAATATATCTGTTATATTTCACTCTTTGGACGCAGCGCAAGTGAGAACTACCATTCCCAAAAGAGGGATAAGAAGGTCTACAAGGATCTGCAGCGACGGCTGGAAATAATCGGTCACGCCGATATCATCAGAACTAAATGTTTAGAAGAGTTTCTTGTAGGGGTCGGCCACAAAATTAGATTGCCATAGACTGATGTTTATGGCATTCTTAATGTAATGTATGGATAAATAATGGTAAAATAAAATGTTCACTCCACTCAGTAGCCATGTTTTTTAATCTTTGTTTCCGTCGCTAGCAGTCGGTCTGTTCCTGTATTTTCACACCTTTATCGGATTAAGACGTTTAACGGTGCGTTGATGATGCACAAACCAATACAGGCACTTGACCAATACAGGAATGGAATGTTGGTGTTTTAGGCCACTTTTGTGTGACCAATACAGGCACTTGACGCCATAAATAGCACATGCATGGCTAATGCTAGCATAAAAAAAATTGTCAATATGGCGGACAGCATAAACTGGTGACTGATGTCTTGTAATGCATTTAATGCACACATTTCTTCTCAAACCATGGCAAAAAAGTTACTAACAAATCATATACAATACACAAATATTATATGATTTGCAGCAACTCTGCAAAGATATCAATACCGATAAATACCGTGACGTGAGCGACCCATTGATAATATAACGATGAAGTCAATATCTCTTGGATACAACCATAACACCGGTTATGATGTTAAAGGTGCTCTAACGAAAATGACGGAAAACAGTTTTCTGAATTCAGAAGCAAGCGCATTAAAATGCCATCTGTCACTGTGAACACTGAGTAGCTCAGTCGGAAGAATTGTGATCAAAGGGTTTGCTTTCAATTCCCGATTAAGGCTATTTTATGGCTATCGAGCATCTTCTGCTCTGAAAAATCCTTGGTCCTAATTTGTGATTCTGCCCATCATCGGAAGATTTCTTTTGGTGGAACCGCTGGTCTGCCTCTTTTACATTTTGTTGGATGGTAACTTTACTACTGGCCATAATCACACTGTCTCTATGTATTAAGTCTCTCTGAATTGGCGTGAAAAATAAGATACATTGCGAGAATGTACTTTGGTGGTCACGTTTTTAGTATTCTTTACATAATTACGCAAAATCGCGCGTGAAATTGAAGACTAATCTGATAAAATAATCTGCATTGCTACAAAATCGAACACATAAAAATCTCAGCAAAATCGAAACGTCCGAGTAGCAAAACTAAAACTATTCACTCTCTGTGTTGGTGTTATATGGGCTTAAGGTGCAAACACTATTTCCTATAGGACAGTTATCTTACTGCGAGATTACCTGGGGATTATATACATGGTCGCTCTAATTGCGTCCTTTTGAAGTTGTTATAAGTGTCAAAAACCTCCAAATAACAATAACACTGACGTCTCACATCTCTCCGAGGCGTTAAGTTAGTCACGTGACACGGTACCCCTGACCAGCGTTTATTAACAGTGTAGCTGTGTCAACACATGACATGTTACATAGACAGCAACCTAGAACAAAGCGTGGTCAAACGACCATTACGGCGTCCTTGGGGGGGGGGTCATTGTGTTATAGCCCAGGTGACAGGGGCAGGTTCACGCGGGGCGCATGCGTGACTGAACCACGCAAGTTGATTGGCTGACTGTCCCAGCCCGCGATATCTTAAAAGCGTACGGCTTGCATGGTGGTGTCATCTAGCCCTCTAGCGTGGTGGAGATAATAGTCTACGCTGGTGCGCGTCACATTCATACAGAACTGCATCAGTTTAGCGAAAGCCTATGAACACTTTTATTCGGCATTATTTTGTAAGACGTCGTTCGAATTGTACCTGTTCAGATTATCGTTGCCTGGGTCCCTAACACGTGGACCTGCTTTAAGTACACCGGAACATGGCTCCAGAAGGCCCCACCCTCCGCCAGACCGGATATCTGGATACACTTAGCGGAGTATGTGTTATTGTCCTCGTCTTGTGTTCTCACGTCGGGAACCTGGATGCACAGCGCCAACAGTATAAGATAGGTAAGGTTGTTGTTCTCTTTTTTCCAACTATCACTTGTCTTGATCACAGTTGCATATTGGTTGAAGTATTGGTTGAGCATATCGCCACGTCCAGAGGTCGAGACGCCGCTACAAGTTATCATGTGCCCTATGTATCCATCCAGGCTATTATTATAATTACTGGTGGTCGGGCCTATAAACCTTTATATACCTGATGAGACAATATGGGAAGTTGGTTTTCCATACCCTTTCTGCACGAGTTCTCATAATATTATTGCCTTATTATCTCTCATAATACACCTGCCCGTTCTCTCGTGGTTCTACCATGATATAATCATAATGATACGTTTTTTTATTCTACCATAGTCATTCTGCTATTCCGTGCATTAGGTTTCACCCAGTCTTGTCATAATGTTTTTTTCGTTTTATTTTAACACATTGATTCTATCTGCTGTTTCATATTTTACCCCACTATTTCATAGTATTTCTTTCCACCCTCGTTCAATGTTTCTCTTCGTTTCCTCCAGGTGTCTCTCCGATCCATTATGAAGCGGCCATGGCTGCCGTACGGACGGTGGCGCCGGCTAGCGGCCGCGCCCTAAACCTCACCGTCATCCCGTCTGTTAGCTCTAAGACGTTGTACCGGCAGGTAGTTGAACGTAAGTGGCAGAACACATTTGGAAATACAATGACTCATTATATTGGTATATAAAACAACGGATATATATAAGAGATATAGCCTTTAACTTCATAAATGGTTGGCCTCAAGCGAGTTTTTTTTTTGCATCTTAGGTATATCTTGCTAAACAAGTGTGTTACACAACTAATTCTAAATGATATGCTACATATTAAATTTTTGGTTCTGGAATTGTTATTGTGGCCCATTCGGACTATTACAAATGAAATTCACTTTCAAAACATAGACTAAAATTTAAAATAATTATATGTCAGTATCAACTACATGTACAACTTTATCTTTTAGTGCACGCCGCCCTTTCCGGCCGCGACTACAGTGCCATCTTGAGTCCATTCGACCCCACAATCGCCATGGTAACCGATGACCTTCAGATCCCATACCTGGTGACGGATTACGGCCAAGGTGGACATACGAGCGTGCTCCACATGACTCCTGACCCCGGACACGTGATCAGTTGCATCCTGTCCATCGTGGACGCCTATGAATGGAGGAAGGTCGCCATCTTGTCGGAGGACAAAATAGGTAAGTGGGAACTTGGTTTAAGCTTCATTATATTTACGCTCTCAATAGTAAAATACGTTGTTCATTACAATAACAATAATATTCTTATCATTAGTATTAAATAAAACAATGATTCGTTTAGGGTAATAATCTGATTCGACGATTTGTGACCATTTGTAACTTTCCTTAACCTGTGCGCTATTTTTGCAAACCTTGTCCTCTCAGTTTTGTTTTTTGGTTTCATTCTATTACAAAAATATAGACTCCCCCCCCCCCACCTCCCCCCATACCCCTCCACCACTCACACCATTCCCGTTACGCCGAAACATCTTACCGTGAATAAGTGTCATAGTGTATTGCATGTAACTTGCAGCGATGTTTCTATATCCACCCGTGTTTTCATGGCGGACTTGCAGAACCCCGGTTGGCGAATGAAATGCTACGAAATCCCGACATCGATTTGCGAGTATTCGAACTGAATCCGGAAAATCTAGAACACGACATATCCCGACATCTGCGCAAGCTTCGGGAGCTGGGAATCCGTGAGATCCTGATCCTGGCGCGTCCTGACGTCATGAGGGCCATCCTGCGCCAGGGCCACAGACTGAGCATCATAGCGGAACCCTACAGCTGGGTACTGGTGAACCTGGTGGGTCGCGTTATGACTGGGCATCATATTGGAACTCTATAATTGGGCAGCGGCCAACCTGGTGGGTCGCGTTATGACTGGGCATCATTTTGGAACCCAATAGCTGGGTACTGGTGAACCTGGTGGGTCGCGTTTTGACTGGGCATCATATTGGAACTCTATAGCTGGGCAGTGGCCAACCTGGCGGGTCGTGTTATGACTGGGCATCATATTGGAACTCTATAGCTGGGCAGTGGCCAACCTGGCGGGTCGTGTTATGACTGGGCATCATATTGGAACTCTATAGCTGGGCACTGGTCAACCTGGTGGGTCGCGTTATGACTGGGCATCATATTGGAACTCTATAGCTGGGCACTGGTCAACCTGGTGGATCGCGTTATGACTGAGCATCATATTGGAACTCTATAGCTGGGCACTGGTCAACCTGGTGGATCGCGTTATGACTGAGCATCATATTGGAACTCTATAGCTGGGCACTGGTCAACCTGGTGGGTCGCGTTATGACTGGGCATCATATTGGAACTCTATAGCTGGGCACTGGTCAACCTGGTGGATCGCGTTATGACTGAGCATCATATTGGAACTCTATAGGTGGGCACTGGCCAACCTGGTGGGTTGCGTTATGACTGGGCATCATATTGGAACTTTATAGCTGGATCCTGGTCAACCTGGTGGGTCGCGTTATGACTGGGCATCATATTCGAACTCTATAGCTGGGCACTGGCCAACCTGGTGGGTCGCCTTATGACTGGGCGTTTTGACTGGGGGCTTGATAACTGGGCATTATGTCGTGACGGTTGACGAATGACGGATTTGACCGACTGATCGTACTGAGCCTATAGCAATGTTTATGCATTTATACCACGTTACCTTAGGTCAACCGGTTTCACGTTACTTTATAATGTAACTTTGTGCTTACAATTAACAATTAACAGAACACTTTGCTATTTCGGGGATCGGAAAACATCGCCGAGGATATTTTGACTGACCTGTACGTAAACATCACGTATGTACACCTGGTGCTGTCTGACCTGCCCTCTCTGACCAGTGGGTCCAATGAGTCCCTGTCTGCCACAAAGACCGCCCTCGTGTACGACGGGGTCCACGTGCTGCAACGCACGGCCGCCACAATCACTTCCGGCCAAACCTGGCTCCAGCAAACACGCAATGTAAGTGACCTGGTGAACTTCTGTACTTCTGAATAGTAACATAATAATTGATATTAGGAAAATTCCGGATGATAATGATCGAGGTATCATGTATGACTTATTGTGCAGCTTGAGATTAATTTCACGACAAATCCACGACAAAAGCAAGGCACGCAGTGCTTTAATGATAAATATGCAAAACGCGTCCATCTTTGTCTAAATGAGGCGCCATAACTAAGTTGACATGTCACCGACTGCGCTTTGATGTTACAGATCAAAATGGCCACACGGGGGTCGTGGAATTCGACAGCCAAGGAAGGAGAACAGATTTCCAGTTGAGGATATTTGCCTATAACATCAGCGAGAACGTTTATGATCAGGTAACTGGACTGAATGGAATGTGGTCAATTTCTGCAGATCACTGTAAAAAACCATACATGTGTATATATGCATTTATACATATATGTCGGTTTTTCTCCTCCTGGTTGCTTGTTTCAAATGATTGTTTTGGGCAACAAACAATGCAAAAGTTAATCTTTTGAGATAATTGTTTTGTGTTTTCTTTAAGGTTGGCCAATGGGATCAGTCTGGTGATTCCGGTGATCACAGTCTCCAGATTTACGACAGAGATGTGACCACGACCCGGTCTTCGTATCTACGACTAGCTGACAAAGTGACCCGGGTAGTCACAATCTGCGTAAGTTATTTGCATTTTTTACCAAATGACTCCGCTGCGTTATAAGTAGAGATAGAACGCTTCTACCCGTTTCATGTTGACCAGGAAATAACGTTTTTGCTAAAGAGGTTGGCGAAAGAGATGGATTTAAAGTCAAAGGCTTCACTTGTCACCGAACTTCTACAATAGGTCATAATGAGAAATGTAAATTTCAGGGGGTGGACATTTCATATGGCAACATGGCGCTTTTCAAATTTACCTCTGGCTTACGATACTGTAACACTGTGTTTGACGATAAGCCACTGGCGGACGATATCTTCACTCGGATTTGGGTCAACAAAGCACACACAACTGTTTTACACTGTTTTAGTCGTGTCCGTGTTTTAGGAGAAGCCGTGGATTATGCTGAAGAAGGACCACGCGGAGAGACAAGAGAACGACCGATTTGAAGGCTTCGTGGTCGACACTCATGGATTCACTCTCCTTAGAGCTGCAACTAAAATACGAACTCTACATCGTGAACGACGGAAGTTTTGGGTCCAAGAAGGACAACGGAGAATGGAACGGCCTCGTGGGAGAGATCCTGGCTGGGGTAAAAATAATACGCCTTAATAATACAGTTCTTTGATCGGTTAATATTAAGCTAAATGAATACCGCTTCTTTATCATCCCGACAAAGCCTATCAGAAGAGAGTTTTTGCTTCCGTGACATAACAGTTAATTTGTAAACGTCAAAAACCATTTACAAAGACATTATATCCACAATTATGTATTATATTGCCTTGTACTGTACAGTTGCAGGTTATTTTTGCGCCATTGCTGTAACAATGACCTCCTTCGTCTCTTCAGAACTTCACCACCCCTTGAAAACTCGGGGTATCACGGTACTCATCCAAACCCCGGAGTCCAAATCGTCGTTCTTCCAGTTCCTCAGCCCGCTGTCCTACCAAGTCTGGGTCAGCGTGCTGCTGGCTATTTTCCTGATGGGGTTACTACTGTACGTCTTCGAGCGGTTCAGCACGCCACAGCGGAAGGACTCTCCGAGACTGAACGCCAGGGAGAGCTTCTGGTGTATCTGGGGCAGCATTGTGTCTGGCGGCACGCCCGAGCCCATGACAGTGGCAGGAGAAGATCAATATAATAATATCGCCAGTTAACGAGGCGTCAGGCAACCTCAGCCTCGCGTTAGGTAGCTTCGCAGCCTCGCGGCCGAGGGCGGATAATAAAAATGAAGGGCTGCTACAGCTTGATGTCGAGCCAATAAAATGCCTAGCGCCATCCAAAACTCGCGCTATTACTATTATTAATTTAAATTCATCTTTACGTCACGTGCTGGGTTTTAACATTAACCTTGTTTGTTTTCTTGTTTAATTTTCGCGTTCAACGTTCGAAGTAAATGTTTAGGGCTTACAAGCCCTCCCACATCTTGTGAGCCAGTCACCTTCTCTACACCATATCAGTATATATGGTGACCATGAAACGGCACGCGCAGCTAGGCAACTAGGCAGACAGGCGGGCCATTTAACTCTACAATCATAATTCTTTTGCGCGTGACTTCATGTTTCATTGTTCTGCGCAATGTAACTATGGTAACGATTGACTATTAAAGGGGCCACGGGGTGGTTTGGGTCAGAATACACGATTTTAGCCGCCTTCAGATGTAATGTTATTGTACGTTATAACACGACCATCAACTCGTAATATATAATAATATATCGAACCAGGGACAACGCGTCGTAGCGATATTTCAGTATTTAATAATATAAATTATCATATGATAATATGATATATGATTATATATGATAATAACTGCATCATGTTGATATTTGGGAATCCGTCAGAAGTAATAAACTTACGTTCTTTTTCAATGTTTCTGCAGGTCGGATCTTGACGAACGGCTGGTGGTTCTTTGCCATGATCCTGATATCCTCTTACACCGCTAACCTGGCCGCCTTCCTCACCGTCAAGAAGATGATTCCGCCAATTGAGAACGTCGCCGATCTGGCCGGCCAGTCCAAGATCCAGTACGGCACTGTACGGGGTAGCGGAGTGGCCCACTTCTTCCAGAACACACGCATCCAGCCGTTCCAGAAGATGTGGGAGCAAATGGAGCTCTTTCCCGAGTCCATGGTTAATAGCACGGATGAGGGTCTAGAGCGGGTCCGGAAGGGAGATTACGCCTTTCTCTCGGATGACTCGGTCAACGGATACCTCGCGGCCACGGATTGTGTCTTTACAGAGATCGGTCCTTCCTTCGATCCCAGGGGATACGGGATCGGATTACCTCCTGGATCCTCATATCGGGATGAGTTATCAATGACTATTCTAAAGCTGGCAGACCGAGGAATTATCAGTGAACTGGAGCACAAGTAAGTCCTGTTGACATATTGAAATATCGCGAATTCACTGTATGTCTGTACAAAGATCGCATATTACAGGTTGATTTTTGCGATGACGAAACAATACTCAGCACAAATCCTATTCTGATGGCATGACATAAGGCACACTGTTAAATATTACACCTTCATAACGTCTTTAAAGACAATTCTCACTTTATTGTCAAAAACTAAAAATCATTAGAAGTTTCTGAAAAAAATGTTGCATGCTAATCAATACAAGAATTGACGAAAACAGGAGAAAAAATTGCGAGTCACCGAAGAAAATATTGAGCTATCGATCTTTATTTAAGATGCCTATCTAACGAACTTCAACATGGTATCAGAACTGCGATTCAGACACCTCTCCATTACCCACCTCCTCATTTGCACAAACAATTATAGCGGAAGTTATCAATTGTTTTGTTCTCACATCTTTGATCATACTAGTATAAAATATATATGAATAAATCTACATTATGCAATATTTATAGGTAAAATGAGGGGAGTATATGTTAACGTATATTGTAATACGGGGAACCTTGTGGTTAGAAAGATATCAATTTAATAACTTTCTGCCACAATGTCAAAAAAGTCATTACATGTTTCTGATTTTTTTTACAGCATGTCACTGGACTTTCATGTAACAAAATACGCTAAAAAAAAGGGGAAGACCGAGACCAAGTTAGCGCTACTGGTCAGCAAGAGAGGTGACGCCTCACTTGAAAAAATACGAGCTTAACAAATCCCTCATTAAAATTGTTGGATTATCTTGATACTCTTATAATGAGTTACTCTTCAAGTAGCTTGGTGCCAGATTTTAATATGCTGACACACATAAAATTCATTGAGTCTTTGGTTCATGCAGACGTTTCACTGACACGGGGGAAACAACACTGAGACGCATTGTAACGCTAGTTCTAGCCTGGTTCCGCGGCGCCGCCTTCGCTCACTCAGCAATATTTATATACGAGTACGAGCGGTGGTACCGGCTTACGCTAGTTCCAATGCTTTCGCCAATGAGCGTTGTCGTGTGAAGTGAGAATTGTCTTTAATATTCAAGAGACGAATCAATTTCTAGTCTGTAAAACGTATTCTTAATGTCAATTTCTTAGCGCGACGCTTTAGAGAAGTGCAGAATCCACCGAGCCTACCTCAACCCTTCCGCCACCCTATCTATCTCTCCGCTTCCCCAGGTGGTGGCAGGAGGGCGACTGTCCTGACTACCGGAAGCCGACCATGGCCTCGGACGAGACACAAGAACTTAAGCTGGAGAACGTGGCTGGGATCTTCTTCGTCCTGGCGGTGGGCGTGGCCTGCGGACTGGTGGCCTGTTTGATTGACGTCATGCTGCAGCGCAAGGCCAGACGGCTGAAGGAGAAGGTCAAGCAACTCATGGAGAAGGTCAGTATACATGATGCAGCGATTTTTCCGCGTTCAAATTCCGGGGAGGTATTTTCTATGCTAACGCTAAAAATAATCAGCCGGTGTTCGCGAGATTGTATGGTTAATAAACATAGAAAAGAGAAGAAAATACTACAAAACAGGGGATACCTATGCTAAGCGGGTTCTACTATTGATTTCTAAACCCATCAGCCAACATGGCGTCACTCATGTTCTCTAGCAAAATGAGAAAACAGTCTTCTTTTAATTGTTATCAGAATATTTTGAATAAAAACCCATTCATCACCTAGTTTGTAACTGTCGGCTATCAGGAGAGAAGCAAATTTGTTCATCGGAGCAGAATTTGGTGGCCGGTTTTATATCCCTGCGCCTGTTTGGCTTTCGGTATTTTGTGTGATGTCGACCGCGGCTCGCTAGGACGTCCGCGGGATATAAATAAACCGCGCAATTTTATATTGAAATTGTCGTTTTACAGACGCAAAGATATATAAAATATATGCATCATAATTTGGAGACACTTTTAGTCTTGATTTTAAAATGTAAAAAACTTAAGATGGCGCATGTAAGTAGGCTGCAACTACATATGAGTAGTAGAATATTCAGTTGTGATTACAAGTTAACTCACTCGCAACAGTTGTTCATGATGGCAATTTTTGAACAGTTAGATATACCATGACGTGTTATCAATAATGATTAAATGAACAACATCGTTTACTCTCATGATTGAAGGTTGGATTTCCGAAGGCAAAGCAGGAGAAGAAGAGAGAAGCAGAGGGTCTTCCCGCCGACGGCGAGAAGCATACACACCCACCGTCCCTGACGCACAACGGCCACGGACCCCCCGTCCACGGACCTCCCGTCAACACCAAACTGTGACAC
This sequence comes from Arenicola marina, assembly GCA_964019135.1. Classification (NCBI taxonomy): domain Eukaryota; kingdom Metazoa; phylum Annelida; class Polychaeta; family Arenicolidae; genus Arenicola; species Arenicola marina. Next base: position 28,360,353 of record OZ025260.1, on the reverse strand, counting down.
CGACTAAGCGTAGAAGGCATGATCAGCTAATCAAGTTTGGTCCGGGAAGGCCTATATATCATGTTGAAAATAACTAAATCCATTGTTTATTAGATATTAATTATATTTTCAATCAAAGTGGGGATTAATAAAAAGATAAACAAAAGACATAGATATGTTTCCAAGTGTGGGCAAATGGCAATCACTGCACCAAGTATTCCAAGTCATTCCAGGTCATTCCGACATATAAAAGTGGATCCCAAAAGACCAAACTGGAAAACTGTCGTCCAATATCGCTTCTTCGGCATAGCAGGCAATTCTTTAACTAGACGGCGCTGCCGGTTTAGACCACGGTAAAACTCCCATTAGTTCTATGTCGAACAGATACAGTGACAAACGGCGTTTAATGTTACTTAAGTTCTTTCGTATTATATGTCTTATATAAAAAAAGATATTTTTATGTATAGTTGCTCTTTTGCTTGTTTTTAATAAATATCATAACATTTCATGCATGCACTGGGTGTTTTTGTGAGTAAGTAGTTTTATGGCTGTAGATTCGCAGGAGTGGGTGTTTTATTCTCTGCTTATTGCGCTGATAAGCAGGGGCGGATCTAGGAATTTGCAAGGGAGGATTTCGACCGGGGGCTCTGCTGTTGAAAACCTTGAGATCGGGGCGGGGGATGAGAATGACCGCGTGTGTCCACCAATTTTTCTGCATAACCGGGGGTCATGGGTGTGGGGCAAACGGCCTTTTACCTCAATAAGGGTCATTAAACAAATTTCGACCTCAATAGTCCTTAACATCTCGGCCTTTTTCCTCAATAAGGGTCATTAAACAAATTTCGACCTCAATAGTCCTTAACATCTTTTTGCTTGAGTACTGGGCGTACTGGGTGACGTTCACTCTCGTGACAATATTAGGGGCCAGGGAGTGGTAAATAGCGACACGCGACACAGGCATATTTGGAAAATCGACATTCAAAATTGACCCCCATATTGCGACACTGAGGATCTGAAAAAGCGACATCGACAGAAATTTTTGAAAAACCGACACTGAACTTGCCAAAAAGCGACATGGAACGTTGTGAAAAATCGACATTCGACAGTGAGAATTTTGAAAAATCGACAATACTGGACACTGGACCCCCCTTTTTAGACCCCTAATATTATGGCTCGGATTGATAGACAGTGAGCCAAACCATTCCCAGTATTGGGATCATAGTCCAGCTGTCGGGGAAGGTACCCTCCATGAGGGCTCCCAGACAGCATTGACTGATATCTGCTTATTAAAGCAGCTTACTTACATGCGCCATCTTAGATTTTTTACATTTTACAGTCAAGACTGAATGTATCTCAAAATTGCGATGCATATATGTCTTATATCTCGTTGAGTCTGTAAAACAACAATTTCAACATAAAACTGCGCGGACTAGTTTATCGCGCTCGGACGTCCTAGCGAGCCGCGGTTGACATCACACAGAATACCGAACAGCGAACAGGCGCGCAGGGATATAAAGCAGGCCACTAACTTCTGCTCTGGTGAACAAATTTGCTTCTCTCCGGATAGCCCACAGGCTTTCGGGATTTAAATTCAAGACAGAATATACTTATTTGATATGGAGAAGAGATTGGTAATATAAAAATTACAAAACCTATTGCTTTAAGGTTAATCATACAGTATTTGCCATTCGTGTATAAAGCACTTCGTAAAATGACTGTTTCGGTGTTAACCCTTTTAGAACTTTCTCGTATCTATCTTGAGTTGAAATGACAAAAGCGTTAACACTGCATAGTTTGATGACGTAGTACACGGGAACGTACCTGTACCATAGAGAAAATGATCATAAAATATTGTCCTTTTTCGTTATTGGACGCTACGGCAATGCTTTTAGGCAAACGCGACCTCAATAAATGATTTCCATTACCTGAGATATTTAAACGATTCTCGTGGAGAAATTGCTGTACCAGCGGCATTGTGTCATGAGCATGCAATGCACGCTAACATGGCCGCATGTCATGTAGGCATATCAAGCGACTGTTTTAGCAGAAGGCGGCTTATTAAAGCAATATATTCCGTAAGTTTTTGTATTACCAACCTCTTCTCCATGTCAAATAAGTACATTCTGTCTTGAATTTTAATCCTGAAAGCATGTGGGCTATCCGGAAGGAAGCATTTTGGTCACCAGAGCAGAAGTTGGTGGCCGGCTTTATATTACTGCGCGCTTGTTCGCAGTTCGCTATTTTGTGTGTGATGTCGACCGCGGCTCGCTATCACGTCCGAGCGCGATATAAATAAACCGCGCAGTTTTCTGTTGAAATGTTTGTTTTACACACTCAAACAGATATAAAACATATGCATCATCAATTTTGAGATACTTTTAGTCTTGATTCTAAAATGTAAAAAATCTAAGATGGCGCATGTAAGCATATTGCTTTAATTAAAGTCCTACATAGGCATAAGATTATACATATGTATGTCTAGGTCAAATCCATGTGTGGAAAGCCTAACCTTCTAAGCCCATGCCGTACGGTGCCTGATCAACGAGACGCACACTTCATCCTATCGGATTCATAGAAATACTAACGGGACTGTAAAGGGACGCTTCGTAAGCAAACTACGTGACCTGTGCATGTATGCATTAGTGCGTAAACAATAATGAGTGAGGCATTATTTGGGCAGAAACATCTGACAGTGCGTTAGTTTTGCGTGTGCGGTGCGTGTCTCGTACATCACATTACGAAAGATAACAATTAACTGAGATCAATGCGGCAGAATGGGACCATGAGCTGACCTCACATGTCATAGCTCCTTCGTGACGTCACGATTCCAGGTCGTAAGTTGGAATCCGCACGAATAGCTATATTGGCTGAGGTTGGGAATCATAACGCCCTTGACGTGCTAGAGTTTAAAGTTCAGCAGGAACTCTATTAATTTGAGTCGTCTGTAGGACGTTATGACGCAACCCCGCACAACCCTGACACTGGCGCAGCAAGCTGTGGGTTTATCCCGGCAGGTATAACCATGATCGCTATGTTCACGTCGTGGGCCCTACTCTTGCAACTTGATACAGTGACTAAACTATAGTGCCAGCGTTCGCAAGGTGGCCTACAATCTATTAGTAAACTGGTGGAAATGCTCACTTGAGGGGATCGAGGGAGCTGCGCTAAATGGTGGACTGTTTATCAGAAAGTTACCGTGGTCGTGCAGAGACAGCCATCCTGGGGCGCATCATATAGTTTGGTATATACATATGTGCCGCCCAAATCACCCCTTTTTTCGCCGTTTTTCTCTCAATCCCCGAAGCACAAATTTACAATTTCTCTCGATGTACCAATCTGAGACTTAATTTTGTTCTTCAAAATGGCGGTTCTTGACTATATAGTTCAGTTCAGTACTACAGTTCATATCGAAAGTGTTCAAAGAATTAACCTCCAAACAAATGGTCATGAATGTCAGTGTCTATTTTAGACGCCTTCTTTAATCACAAACTTCTGTCAGTGTCTATTTTAGAAACCTTTTTTAAAACCAAAACCTTCTCAATGACCACAAAATCGCGCCCATCTCTCTCGCTCTCCAAATGATCTCTGTGGCATAGCCACAACCCCACCACTGTAATGGAGTCCCCCCCCCCCCCCCCGCCCCCGCCCCCGGCGGCCACCTCCCCGTTATGGTTCGACTGCGACAACGACTGGGTGGGCGTGTATAGTGGAGTCGCGGCTATCACATGATGTTGACTCTGGCTGACATGACGCCCACGTCTTTCAGCCCACCTCTTCAGGCACATCAGGAGAACGAGAAGACAACTTATACATAGGCTATATAAATTAAAGCCTTCGCTCTTGCAAGTCGTATAACTTTTAAGATGTGCGGGGCATGTCTGCAACAAACAATTACGATATAGATGATTGCTACATGATAGCCGCTTTTTATACTGCTAAATCGTTGACAAATGGAAATCCCCGATCGTCAATTTTAGAACCGTTTTTTTTTCAGAAGCGACACGGCTTTCCATAGCGCAAATAGGAAGAGAGGGAGAGCGGCTGCCTGCCGTTATCGCGCGGGGGAGGGGTTTGAAGGGTAGAGGGAAGGGGGTGGGGTGGTCAAGGTAGGGCGCGAGAGGTGTGTGCGAGGGCGGGTGAACTTTGACCCGCAGCCTGCAGTGGTCCTCGTTGTGGGCCAAGTGTTTTAGGCTGCAGCCGAGGTGAAGCCGATAAATAGCCACGACGCTTGCGTAGCGCTGTCACATACACGGCGAGCAGGCGATCGAGACACACACACCTTCAAGGTACGTTCAGAATAATGTATATTTTTAATATATAGGTCTTGGTCCCGTTTCAGGGACCAACTAATGTCCACTGTGGTATCGTGGTAAACACAAACGTCTGCAATATTATATGGTGTCTACGGCTGAACCGCTGACGTTAACACGGCATCAGGCAGCGCTATACGGGGCCACGCTTAATAGCTTAATTAACCGTCAAGTAACCAGATCGTTACCAGAGACGGGTTGGCCTGTATACTTTTATATCTCAACCAAAGGCAATGACATGAGATCAGTTTCCTGCCCCATGTTTTGCCTGTTATAATCAACGATGTCAGGTTGACCCGTTAACCGCAGTCATGGTGGATCGGCCTTGTGAATAGGCATTTCCTATATGCCTCCTGATCCTCCACTGGCTCCATGCCTTGGGGTCATTTCGTACTTATTAAGTGGACCACAGAGGGTGGTAGCTTAATGATGATACATGCGTTTACAAGCGTTGAGCATATATAGCTCTATTAATCTAATGTTACTTGAGTCTTTCTCATTGTAATAGCGCCTGAATTTAGGCCTAATATTGTATTACCTATTTGCAGACCATAGACCACGGAACCAAAGTCACTATGGCTGACGTGAAGACTGAATGGCCAGAGTTGGTCGGCAAGGTAAATCAGACATTATTACTTACTAGAAAAGGTTGTTTTATCCCCCTGACCCTATGTCATGCTCGCCTTGGATTTCCCTACTATTCCTCATTTTTATTATCTTGATCAATAGTGGTATTAACAACAGGGGCCGATCTAGGAATTTGCCAAGGGGGGGGGGGGGGGGGTTGCTCTCTGAAACTTCCGACCGAGGAGTGTGCGCTCTGAAAAACTTCCGACCGGGGCGGGTGGGGGGGCAGGGCGTGCCGACTTTAACAGTATATGTTCAGGTTCCCAAGGGGGCTGTTGCTCTCTGAAAAACTTGCGACCGGGGGGGAGAGCGGTGCTCTGAAGACTTGTGACCGGGGGGGGGGGCTTAGAGAACTCGACTTTAACAGTGTATGTTCCGGTTCCCAAGGGGGGGTTGCAACCCCCCTAACCCCCCCCCCCCTAGATCCGCCACTGTAACAAGCTTCAAAACCTATTTTTACAATGATTAGAAAGGCAATTCCTCCACTTTTATGTACACTTATAAGTACTGCTTTACTACAGAAAGACAAAATATTGAATATTAACTAATAGCATACTTTCATTCAAATCCACATCCAGCATCACTGACTTGTGTTATTAAGTATCTCACCCGAAGTAACATGGATCGATGGTTATTATTGTAGACTGGGGATGAGGCCAAGGCAGCTATTCTGGCAGAGCGCCCTGGACTAAATGTAAGTATTCGTAGCAGTAACAGCGGCTATATGTTATATGTAGGGGCACGTACGGCTGTGCGCTCTAGGCTCGAACGGCATGTCTGATCTGGCATAATAAACGCCTCAAAAGACCTTTTTCACTATTTATGGCCTCACATTATTATAATGTTGTTTCTCCTCGGGGCAACGTGAATTATTATTGTAATTGTGGACCAATTACCATTTGGGAACAAATATCCTATAAACGATGAAAGCGATGAGCCTTATGACGCCGTGGGGATCCAAATCACAAAAGTGAGCACAACGACCCATAGTCATCATGAACTAAGTTGCCTAAGTTATGTGGCTGTTAGATGGGCGAAAATCGGACAGAGACTGGCCCTGTCCAATAACCACAGAACTGCAAGGGGCTAGGTCGACATGTGTTACGGTCCCATTTGAAGCGGGGAGTGGATCGTTGGGCCAACTGGACCAATGCCTTGATTAGAAAACATGATTAGAAACGCCTCAGCGTCGATAGGTAGGATGCGGACTGAACTATAATATATTCTTATCTTATCCCTAATCTACTTGTAAGTCTAGGCGTCTTTCGGCCAACGTCTACACTTTGGCAGCCTACCAGGACCCAGCAAAAAAAACTTTTAATTAATATGTATAGGCCGAAACATCTCTTTCACTTATTTATCAGGTGTTATCAGTGTTAATATTTCAAAGCTGACAATAGCTGATCGGACTCTAGTCGTCGTCGTTTACGAAGACTTCGTGGTTTTAAATGTAACTGAGCTTGCCCTCGGTGCACGGTGGCTTGACTTAATCGTCCATAGCTCCTTCGAGTTGGACAGACGTCTCGTAGTAATGGTTGATGCCCGGTCGCCACCTTCAGTGCATCTAACTCTTGTGGTGGTCGTAGGCCGATCCAGGCTGTCAATCATTCATTGACAAAGAAGAAAAAAAGGTCTTCCATGTACTTTATATCGGACAAGCAAGTGGGACAAAGAAAGCGGCATGTCACTTTTCTTGTCATTTTCAGAAATGAGTACTTCTCACTTGTATCTACTATCAGATATGATTGTCAATTTCATACTCAAGATTAACGAAAAAGGACTGTCGGAATGTGGAACGGTGTATTAACAGGGAAATATGATCGTGTCCATGTGAACATAATACCTTTCATTGATAAAACGTTAGCTGGAGAAAAAAAAACGCTCAAAGAGTTAATCATGCTAGTTTAGCCCATCATCTGACGGGGTTTTGACTACGCGCCTTTTGCTTTACACCTGTCCAGGGGTTTGATGTGATCAATATATGATGTGTGCATTAAACGAGTGTTGATAAGCATGTTGAGATCTCCGACTATCACCCGAAGGACACGGATGTCTGGGAGATAGGGAAAACTTAAGGTCAAGGCCATATGTACCCATGTGAAGACCAATCCGCCGTCACGATAAATCGTTAATATTTGAATACGGAAACGAGGCTGCTGAAGGGCCTCTCAAGCCGTGAGGCTATATTTGATCCTGAAATCACTCTCCTGTCGTTGACAAGGCCGCGGAGGGCGTGAAAAAAAAAACAGCCATTACTGAAAACAGTACATTTTACCCACATCGTACAACTCTCGCGCCGACTTTCTTCTGTTAAATATCGACCTATCGGAAGATGAGAAACATACAATTTAATAACGACGCCCTTGCGTGGATTATTATAATCTATGTCCTGCCTTTGATTTCTTTACAGATACAGGTATTAGGCGAGCTGAGTCCTTGCACGGCGGACTACAGGGAGGACAGAGTCAGAATATTTGTCAACGCTGAAGGGAATGTGGCTGGGCCCCCAAGAACCGGATAGCGTTACCGTGATATCACAGTGTCAAAGACTGCTAATTTCGGAGCCGGGCTTATGACATACATTACCCAAGGGCGGATCCGGGGGGGGGGACACGGACCGCCCCCGCCCCCTTTTTATGATTTTGTGGCGGTCGTCACAAAATTGGTGGATTCTGCGATCGCAATTTTGTTCAGAGCTGCCCCCCTCCGGTCGCAAGTTTGGACCCCCCCCCCCCCACCCCCCGCCTTTCAATTTCCTGGATCGGCGAACAGTACGGCATTGATGGAAAGGAAACACGCTCGTTATCAAAGCATGCGTGATCAATCTCTGCCGCTATCTGTCTAGACAGGAAGGGTTTGCTTGATTAATACCAGTCACTATAATAGAACAAAACCTGGGAAATCGCGTGGGGGTAGCGTACGTACCAAGGATTGGCAAGCCGCCACAGTTTGGAATGAATGAATGGTTGGAATTTTCCGCTGTCTTATCAGATGCAATAGCGAGGTTATCAGCACTCATGGGGCTCAGGTGTTTCGGGGTCATCTTGATAACGGACACTACATATAGTTATACAGATATATATATATATATATATATATATATGAATTAAACATGATTTGACTGAACGTGCCTGTGGACATGCGCCATCTTGTGGTGAACCCATACAGCTGTCCTCTTGGCCTCCTCCGTATGTCCAACAGACTTATGTCATTAATAATAAATATCACACGGTTTTCGCCTGGCATTTTATCAATGATAAAACGGTTTTAGTAGTAGAACGGTTGTCGGCCTTGTTTTGTACGTGTATAGGGATATAAGTTCGCGATCGGTCCGCGAGACTTCAGTTTTGGGGACAAACAAACACACGTGCTCCATGTTAAAGTATAGGCAGCTATAAGTCAAATTCTTTCCAATTATATTCTAAAGCCTATGAGTACCATTTCACTAAACATGGCTATGTGAGGTACACGTTAAAATATTTGCAAGCGATGAAGCGCAGAACTTAGGGAATATACAAGGAAAAATCCGTCTTCAAGACACTCGAAAGCTAAAAATAGCGTTCTAAATTTAGCCCTGCACCCGGACTTTCGCGAGTTCCCCAAACAGCGAGTGACGTCACAGTTTCACGTGCCTCCGCGGTAAAATAAATGGCAAGAGCAAGTGATCGACCAGTCCGCTGTCAAAATGTGCAGTGCAGGGAGTAACAACACCCGGATGCGTCATTACACCACATGGTAAAGGTAAAATAAGACCAGTTGGATGCTTTCGTATCACTTTTGGATCCCGAAAACACGAAGTTTCTTCATTATTTGTAAGTTTTCTGTTTGAAGCATTGCGCCAACGTTGTCATCGGGGTGAATCCGTTTGACGTCATAATGTCTCGTTTTCGTAGGAAATGCAAAGTTTCATAGTTTATAGTTTGATGACGTAGTAAGCTTACACGAGAACGTCACTGTTTCGTCCACGTACCTGTACCATGGAGAAAATGATCATAGAATCTGGTCCTTTTTCGTTATTAGATGCTATGGCAATGCTTTTAAGCAAACGCGACCTCAATAATTGATTCCAATTACCTGAGAGATTCAAACGATTCTCGTAGGGAAATTGCTGTATCAGCGGCATTGTGTCATGAGCATGCAATGGCCGAATGTCATGTGGGCATATAAAGCGACTGGTTTAGCAGAAGGCGGCTTATGAATTAAAGGCTACATAGGCATAAGATTATACATATGTATGTCAAGGTCAAATCCATGTGTGGAAAGCTTAACCTTCTAAACCCATGCCGTACGGTGCCTGATCAACGAGACGCACACTTCATCCTATCGGATTCATGGAAATACTAACGGGACTGTAAAGGGACGCTTCGTAAGCAAACTACGTGACCTGTGCATGTATGCATTAGTGCGTAATCAATAATGAGTGAGGCATTATTTGGGAAGAAACATCTGACAATGCCTTAGTTTTGCGTGTGCGGTGCGTGTCTCGTACATCACATTACGAAAGATAACAATTAACTTAGATCAATGCGGCAGAATGGGACCATGAGCTGACCTTACATGTCATAGCTCCTTCGTGACGTCACGAGTCAAGGTCATATTGTCTGAGGTTGGGAATCATAACGCCCTTGACGTGCTAGAGTTTAAAGTTTAGCAGGAACTCTATTAATTTGCGTCGTCTGCAGGACGTTATGACGCAACCCCGCACAACCCTGACACTGACGCAGCAAGCTGTGTGTTTATCCCGGCAGGTATAACCATGATCGGTATTTTCACGTCGTGGGCCCTACCCTTGCAACTTGATACAGTGACTAAACTATAGTGCCAGGGTTTACACGGTGGATCACATTCTATTAGTAAACTGGTGGAAAGGCTCACTTGAGGGAATCGAGGGCGCTGCGCTAAATGGTGGACTGTTTATCAGAAAGTGACTGTGGTCGTGCAGAGACAGCCACCTCCCAGTTATGGTTCGAGCGGCTGTATAAGGGCTGCGACAACGACTGGGTGGGCGTGTATATGTGTCATGTATAGTTACGGCTATCACATGATGTTGACTCTGGCCTCTCATGACGCCCACGCCTGTTAGCCCACCTCTTCAGACCTCTCAGGAAAAACGCCAGGACAATTAACTTAGTCATATATAACTCAAGTTAAAGCCTTCTCTCTTGCACATCTTACAACTTTTAAGATCTGCATGCCATGTCTGCAACGAAACATGATACAAATGATTGCTTTATGGCCATTTATAATGTTCATTCGTTACAAATGGAAATCCCCGATCGTCAGTTTTACAACCGTTTTTTTTTCCATGGGCGAAACGGCTTTCCATAGCACAAATAGCAAGAGAGTGAGAGCGGTTGCCTACCGTTATCGCGCCGGGGAGGGGTTGAAGGAGGGGGGGAAGGGGTGGGGATGAAGGAGGGAGGGAGGGGTGGGCAAGAATGAGGGAGGAAGGGGGTGGGTGGGCAAGGGTAGAGTGCGAGAGGTGGGTGCGAGGCCGGATGAACTGTGACCCGCAGTCTGCAGTTGTCCTCGTTGTGGGCCAAGTGTTTTAGGCTGCCGCCGAGGTGAACCCGATAAATATCCACGACGCTTGCGTAGCACTGTCACATACACGGCGAGCAGGCGATCGAGACACACACACCTTCAAGGTACGTTCAGAATAGTGTATATTTTTAATATATAGGCTTGGTCCTGTTTCACGGACCAACGAATGTCCACTGTGGTATCGTGGTAAACACAAACGTCTGCAATATTATATGGTGTCTACGGTCGAACCGCTGGCGTTAACACGGCATGAGGCAGTGTATACGGGGCCACGTTTAACAGCTAAATTAACCTTAAAGTGCCCAGATCGTAACCCGGTGGAGAGACGGGTTGGCCTGTATACTTTGATATCTCAACCAAAGGCAATGACAAGAGATCAGTTTCATGTCCCAGGTTTTGCCTGTTATAACCAACGATATTGGGTTGACCTTTAGCAGCGATCAGTGGTGGATTGGTCTAGTGAATAGGCCTTTACTATATGCCTCCTTCCCCTCCACCGGCTCCGTGCCTCGGGGTCATTTCGTACTTATTAAGTGAACCACAGACGTAAGTAGCTCACGGCTAAAACAAGTGTTTACAAACGCTGACAATGTTTAGCTCTAATAGTCTAATATTACTTGAGTCTCTCTCCTTGTCATGATGTATTACCCCAGAATTCTTTCCACCCCCACCCATCCACGCCGCTATAACGCCTCTGCATGTAGGCCTAATTTTGTATTTCCTATTTACAGACCATAGACCACAGAACCAATCACCATGGCTGACGTGAAGACTGAATGGCCAGAGTTGATCGGCAAGGTAAAGCACACATTATTATGAACTAAAAAACTTGTTTTACCCCCTCCTGGTTTTATGTGATGCTCGCCCTGGATTTCCATACTATTCCTTATTCTTATTCTATTTATCAATAGTGGTATTAACAAGCTTCAAACCCTATTTTTACAATGATTAAAAAGCCAATTCCTTCACTTTTATATATACTTATAAATACTGCTTTACTACTGAAAGACACATATCGAATATAAATTAATAGCATACTTTCATTTATGTTCAACAGCCAGCATCACTGACTTATGTTATTAAGTATTTCGCCTCAAGTAACATGGATCAATGGTTACTATTGTAGACTGGGGATGAGGCCAAGGCAGCTATTCTGGCAGAGCGCCCTGGACTAAATGTAAGTATTCATGAACCGCTGTGCACTCTAGATTCCACGTAATGCCTGATCTGGTGTGAATACACGCATCAAAACACCTATTTCACTAGTTATGGCCTCAAATTATTATAATGTTGGTTCTCTTCTGGGTAACGTGAATTGTTATTGTAATTGTGGACCTATTGCCATTTGGGAAGAAATATCCAATAAACGACAAAAGTGATGAGCCTGATGACGCAGTAGAGATCCAAATCACAAAAGTGAGCACAACGACCCACAGTCATCATGAACTAAATTATGTGGCTGTTGGATGGGCAAACATCGGACAGAGACTGGTCCTGTGCAACAGCCACAGAACTGCAAGGGAAGATCCAGGGTGGGGGTCGGGGGCTGCACGGGGTGCGGACTAGACCATAATATATTCTTATCTTATCCCTAATCTACTTGTAAGTCTAGGCGCCTCTTCGGTCAACGTCTTCACGCTATTTACCTTGCCTTAAACGACGCAGCAAACAAGGCTCCTCATGAATATGTATACTGTCGAAACGTGTGTGTCACTTATTTATCAGGTAATATCAGTGTGGCAAGGAGTATTTCGTGGGTGGGTGGGGCTTGGTGTCGGAATGTCGAACGGTGTATTTGCAGGGATATATGGTCCTGTCCATGTAAACATAATAACATTCATTCATGAAACGTTAGCTGGAGAAAAAAAACAATTAAAAAGGTAATAATGCTAGTTTTGCCTGTCATCTGAAGGGGTTTTACCTACGCGCCTTTCGCTGTCCAGGGGTTTGGTGAGATCAATATATGATGTCTGCATTAAGCTGGTGTTGATAAGCATGTTGAGATCTCCGACTATCACCCGAAGGACAGGTGTCTGCGCGCTGTAATCGCAAGGATATCTGGGAGAGCGGTAACTTAAGGTCAAGGCCATATATACCCATGTGACGACCAATCCATCGTTACGAGGAGCCGTTAATAGTTGAATACGGAAACGAGGCGGGTAAACTGGCGAAGGGGCTCTCAAGTCAAGAGGCCATATTTGATCTTGAAATCATTATCCTGCCGTTGACAAGGCCGCGAAGGGCGTGATAACGTGGGGCACATTACACTGAACCTCAAGGCGTGGGCACAATTTAAGAGGCCACTGGAGACGTAATTATGCCTTGACTAACGCGTGATTTATATACCTGGACACGTTCATTCCTACAACGAGATTTGTTTGGCATTAATGTACATCATCAAGGGAAATGTGGATTTACTTGGAGCATTATATAGGTCATTAATTGCTAGTAAATTGTGTGTTTCTCATATCCCTGGTCATCAAAAATCTAATCGGTCGGTCGGCCCAACAAAAGGCAGCCATTACTGAAAGAAGCATGTTTTACCCACATCATACAACTCTCGCGCCGTTTTTCTGTTGTTGTTTTGTCCTGACGTTTTCCTCGTCGATGAGCAAAAAAGTAATACTTTTTTTGGTCGGCACCGTATATATTGGTCTGGCGGACAATGAGAAACATCTGGGAGAGCAATGCAATTTAATACCGACGCCCCTATGTGGTGTATTATAATGTATATCTTGTCTGCTATATTTATCTTGTGGTAATCCACAACGACAGGAAGCCAGGCGCCGTGACTTTTGGTTTACCCCCGGGGTGTTTACCTCATGAAACCATGTGATATTGTAATAATAAAGCATAATAAGTAATACATTAAGTAATACCCTTTGCTTTCTTTACAGATACAGGTATTAAATGAGTTGAGTCCTTGCACGATGGACTACAGGGAGGACAGAGTCAGAATATTCATCAACGCTGAAGGGAATGTGGCTGGGCCCCCAAGAACCGGATAGCGTCATCGTGACGTCACAGTGTCAAAGACTGCTAGTTTCGGAGCCGGGCTTGGGACTTACTTTACCGCGAACAGTACGGCATTGATGGAAAAACACTCCTTATCAGCGCATACGTGATCAAGCTCTGCCGCTATCTGTCTAGACAGGAAGGGTTTGCTTAATTAATACCAGTCATTATGGTGAAACAAAACGCGGGAAATCGCGTGGGGGTAGCGTACCTGCCAAGGCTTGACAAGCCGCCACACTTTGGCATGAATGAATCGATGGAATTTTCCGCTGTCTTATCAGATCTCTCAGCGACGTTATCATGTCATGGGGCCGAGGTGTCCCGGGTCATCTTGATAACCGACACTATATATAGTTATATATATGTATGAGAACCAAGAAAATAGATGTTTTGACTGAACGTGCCTGTGGACAAGCGTCATCTAGTGGTAAATCCATAACAAAATCTATACAGCTGCCCTCTTGGCCCCCCTTCGTGTGTCTAGCAGTCATTAATAAATGTCATACAGTTTTCACCTGGCATTTTACCCGCGATAAAACGGTTTTCGTAGTATATCGGTTGTCGGTCTTGTTTTATACATGTATTGCGCAAATGTTCGCTTCCTTTCCTGTCTCGAGCATAAAAGTTAACTTAACTGTTAACTTTAAGTGTACATCACACTATTATTGACTATGATTTATTCCTTTTCCTTTCTGACACGTTTTCGATGTTACGCATACCAATATAGGCAATAAGATGTATTAGATTCTTTCGATTCTCTAACAATGGTACGGTAAAACGGTATATTCAACTCTGACATGATTCTTACGTACATTGTGTATATCCTTTAAAGTCCAGCTCTCGGTTTAGAAAGGACTTTCAGGACCTGAATTCCAACATATTGTACCATCAAAATATGATACCGGTTAATCTTATTTGGGAGCACCATTATAATAGTTCCATTATCACCCATGCCGCGTTAAAACATCAAGAAATATTCAGAGGTGATCATTTGACGTTTCGTGACGTAACTGTAGATTCCCGTTTGAAGGACCGACACGTTGCACTCAAGAGATGGGCAGTCCTACCACTTCTTTTGTTAAAAACTCCGTAACAAACCATCGCAGGGTAAAATCCCTGGCTAGCTTTAGCCGCAGTTCACATGACGGCCTTTAAACCGCCGTTGCGTTGTGATGAGTAGGTCCTACACATCGCACACCGCATGAACACGCAACGGCGGTTCTACGGTAGTTTAGTTATTGCGGTTTAAAAGATGAATGGCGATTGGAGTACCTGGCAAATTATGGTGAGAGTGGCTATCAAACTTTATGGGACTGTTGCCGGCAAGGTCGACATGAGCTGGGAATACTGACTGGCGTTGACACAGTTAAAATTCGAAAACGCTCGCAAGAATGTTTTTACATTGTCTCCCGGACAAAGTGCTTTAGAAGCAGTTGAGCTACATTGACTTTCTAACAACACGACACCCGGTTTGCTACTGGCATTGTGGTTGTGTATCTTGGAGTTACCCAGCTAACACACAACGTTCGCACACGTTCGTTTTTGGTTGTAATCACGTCATCTCAAAGTTAACATCAGGACAACGTTGTTACAACGTTCGTCGCAAACATTGAAGTACTATGTTCTAGCCTTTATACCTTAAAAAAAAACCTTTGCCATGTGTAGTGACTAATAACACTTGCGTGATCCATTTTTTATAAATACAAAATGGTGAGAAGTCGAGCGTGGACGTTTTCGCAACCTTAAGACAACGTTAATTGAAAAATTAGACATCATGAAAACAATATGTAATTGGCTGTATTTGGCAATCATGCATCTGATTAATTCATTATAAACGCAGTTGTTTCTCACAGAAGGCGCAATTTTAATACTGGACTGAATGTCGGACAGCGTTATCTGAAAACGTTCAGGAAACGTAAAAACAAACATACATTTTCACGTTATCTCAACCAAAACCAAAGCAAAAAAACGTTGTCATAAAGTTAATTTGTTAGCTGAGTATGTATCACTGTTCTACCATTAATCTGCGTACAGGACAGCCCGGGCGGCTAAATGTTGTCTGATGTGCATGCCTAGTAAGTATAACTCTCCTTATAATAGTGTAGTTTATTGTCGCCTAGAATTGTATAGCTGCGAAATATATAACGAGGTTTGCTGCGTGTACTAATGTGAATGATCAGGGGCGGCATTCAAAGTAATGGTGTATATTATTATATTAAGACAAAAGTTGACGTATATTTTGGCACTTTTAGTACCCTGAAAATGCATTTCTTATGTTCCGTTTTTCGCCAGAAATAACGGCTCTCAAATGTTCTGCTTATCGCTAGGAAGGTTTGCGTGGCACTGCCATGCTGAGTGGGGCTGCTGAATACAATCAGGACGTGCGGAGCGGGCAGCGAATGTCATAACGTCTTCCGCAAATGGCATATTTAACGAATTCAGATACAGATACAAATGGGAAGGTAAAAAGTTGCATGTGGAGCTCTTTCCCGCCAAAACTAATGAGGTCAAAATACCTATAAAAATCAGTCCTTGAATCATTCAAGACTTCTTTTATCTATTCTCCACCCATACCAGACTGCCAAATAGTGTCTCTTAGCCTTGTCCGTGATATTACTTTACCACAAGTTTTCATTTTAGGGGTAAACGTCATCAGTTTGTGTGCTTCGCGATGCTTTGGTATAAGTAGCAGTGCCGCGACCGAGTTCTGTGGTGTCACGAGATAGACACGTTTGCCACACCACAGCCGAAACGGCGATATTTATCAGGTTTCTGAATTTATAGAATGAAACAATCGAGTTTTCTGCAAAGTTTGATATAAATTTCGCCTAGGCTTAGTTTTCGCGGGAAAGAACTCGACATGCAACTTTAAGGGAGGGGGTGCCTGGACGCTTTTCAAAAGAAATACCCCCTCAGAACTAAAATATTCATAAAATTACCCACAGAATGGATGTTTCACATGTAAACCAATACTAAATTTGTAGGGGACGACTGGGAAGTTTTGGTGTCATCCTTGGGAGCACACAACGTTCTCCCGTTTGCCGGGAAGAAAATAATAAAGCACGCGGGCCTGCACGGAAAAATGCGACATAGCGCGGGTCAATGGCAACAACATATGCCCTTCCGAGCGAATTTTGGAGGTGCAAAGGGGGGGGGGGGAGATTTCCGCGAAAGCTTCCCTATCCAAGCATGTACCCCCCCCCCCCCTCCCCCTCTCCCGCGGGCTCCAATTAAGCCAGTGCGATTCATGAAAGTCTTGGTTCGCACCGTGTACTCCGTCCCATATGCCACGATTAAGGCATTTGCCAGAAGATCCAAAAAAACGTTAATTGGTCAAGAACCTATTAAGTGTGCTCATCGCAATATGGTGTCCTCCGCCCGACAGTGAGTGTTGTTTGCAAACGCTTCCGTCAGATGGCGACATCGCCTGGTGGTGGGCGTGTAGCCAGAACCACATTCGCTCTATACGAATTCGTTTTGAGCCAGATACCCGATCGTGGATGATTCAATGTCCCTCCCTTTAATAATGAGGCGAAGCCTTCACATACACGACATAATTCACATGAGTACGCAACATTGTGTCAAAGACAACACTAAACATTTGAAGGCCGGTCCATGGAAATATTTCATGTTCTACTATTATTGACCATGGCAATGTTATCATGTTATCATATTGTTATCATGGCAGGGGTCTGGAAGGGGTGGGGGGTCCGGTGTTCAGGGTCGATTTTTCAAAATTCTCAGTATCGAATGTCGATTTTGCACTACTTTCCTGCTCGCTTTTTGGGTAAGTTCGGTGTAATTTTGTTCTCAAATCCCACTGTGTCGCCTTTTTAGATCCTCTGTCAGAATTTAGGGGTCAATGTCGAATGTCGATTTGTCTAATATGCCACTGTCGCGTGTCGCCATTTACCCCTTCCAGACCCCTCATGGGGAACGAACGGAAGGTCAAGAGCCCGTGACAGCGTGGCTGCTATACTATTCATTTATGGACGGTCATACACGAGTCCACATGGAGGGAGCTCTGTGTCTGCCCTTTATCGAGGTATCACGGCGTCGGCGCCTGTTATTATGGGCTCCTTGCTTGGGGTGTAGGACGAACGGGTTAACAGCCCCTCACAGGGTATAACAACGGTGTTGCGTTAAATCCACGCAAAATAAATACGATTTAACCGTGACGGTCGTGGAGTTTAAAGTTTATTGTCATTTAAGTAACAGAAAATGTGTTAAAGGAATAGATATACGAGAAATTATCTACTAAAAGTCAAAGTCATAAATGCCGTAGACACACGTTTCGGCCTATATTTTCCGCGATTGTGCTGCGATCGCTCTACAAATCACTGACATGAGAAAGCAACACTAGACCATTTTAATGATACCAAACTTACGTTTGTACTGCAATGTTATCCTTTTTTATGACACAAACAATATTTCTCCATACTGACACTCCATTGGCAGCAGACACACTTTCGCAAATAGACTAAATCCCAGACAATGAAAGGCTCTATAGTTGCCATGGCATCCTCGTGGCTGGTATAAATATAGAGCATGTATTGTTCAAAGCACGTTCGGCGCCATGGCAACCATCATTTTATGACGCGTGTTTTAGTATTTTGGCGACAGAGCGTTTTGTGCCAATGGCGTGTCAGCATGGAGAAATATTCTTTGTGTCATAAAAAAGGATAACATCGCGGTACAAACGTAAGTTTGGTATCATTAAAATGGTCTAGTATTGCTTTCTCACGTCAGGGATTTTGAGAGTGATCGAGGCAAATTCGCGGAAAATATGGGCCGAAACGTGTGTCTACGGTATTTATGATTTTGACTTTAGATGTAGCTTACATCCATTCATTATGTTTCTTAAATGTGTCTATTAATAAAACACAAACCAAGTAAACATGGATATCCATTACATCTTTGCGCAGCATATGCAGACTATTCACTGTAATTAACCCTTTTGCTGTGACGCGGCAACTACCTATTGAGTCACGTTTTAGAGTCATTCTATGACGTCAGATTTGACATTTCAAGACAAAGCTGGATGTTGCAGATGCATATTTTACACCCATCAACAACATTCTGTTCAATCATCCAGGTAGTAAATTCTCTCGACGTCTACCTCTTCGACATCAAAATCCAGTCTGCTGTTGAAGTTTCCCACTGTGATGGGCAGACTCAGCTCCAGGTTGCGATGCGCCCCCTTGCGAGTGAGCTTCACTCTGACGTCATATTTAACGTCAAGCAAGGTACAGTCGTCCAGGGTCCCGACCGGAAGTAGATTGCCGTCGACGCTGCTTTCGGAGAAGTCCCAGGGGAGTTGGACAGTGTGCTTCGGGCACATCCCCGGGGGAACACCGTCAATGGTCACCTTCTCGCTCTTGATGTTGACGTTGTTGTGTAGAGCCAGTTTCTTCTCGCTGAGACGGACCTTCCCCGTGACGCGAATTCTGGCCTCCATCTTGCTGATTTCCGACGTCGATTGGTTGTCCACTTCTAAGGTCAAATGAACGTTCTGACCAATCAAGACGCCGCCTCTGGGAAGGGATGCTTTAACGGTGATTTTCCCCGGTTTCCAGAGAACTCCCGTGTCCACAGTCTCTTCCGAGGACACCGGAAGCAGATTCTTGGGGTCTTTTGCGATGTCGTACGGTGTTTCCACCCAGATTCCCTTGTGGGTGAGGACATTGCCCGAGGCCAGTACCTTGCCCTTGTCAATCTTGGCGGCGAGATAGTAGACCAGGTACCCGCGATACACGTGGCTGGGTTTGAGCGGAGGGGTCGACTGCCGCGCCTCCGTCGGGATGACGAACGAGAATGGAAACACGTGGTCTCCCGCGGCTAGCACTTCGCTTTGGGCCGTGCCGCCAGAGGCGCTGAGGAGGGCGAACTTATCCGACACATCCGCGGCCCCCTTGCCGTCCGCCTTTACCCAGAGCTGCCGCTTCTCCTTGGCGAACATCTCCTCGGCGTGACAGTCGTAGTAACCATAGCGATGGTACACCCGAACGTTGACATGCGCGTATCCTGTGAATTTGAGCTTGAGCGCGTCGGCCTTGACCGGCTGATTCAGCTTCAGAACGACCTTGCCCTTGATCTCCTCCCCCGGTTTGTAGACCGGAAGTACCCGACGCGGCATGGCAGCGTCTTCTCGCTCGTCGAACAAACCTTTCTGCGTATCTTCGCCGCCCTTCTTGTCCTTACGCTTGCCTTTATCCTTCCCATCCTTCATTTTCTTCTCCAAGCATCGCTTCTGTTGGATGGCGTTGTCCAGCAGACTGATGCTCAGGGCGGTGTTCTCATCGTCTCCCGGGATCGAATCCTTGTTTCCCAGGCCGTTGAAGACGCTGGGGTCCCATTTGCCGCTGCTGGGTCGCTTCAGAAGCGTCCTGGTGACGTAATCATAGAGGCGATGGCGATCGCCGATGTCGATTTCGATGTCGAATGCGTCTACGGCCTCCATGGCGAAGATCTGCGCTCGTTCCAAGGGATCTCTGATGACTGACGTGTTGAAGTTACTGTCTGCTCTCCTGGGACCTGCAACGTGAACGTTACGCGAAGATAGAATGAAATGCAGGCGCACACGTATCGGGGGCGGATCTAGGGTGGGGGGTGGGGGAAACTCGAACATACACTGTAAAAGTTGGGTTCTCCGAGCACCCCCCCCTGGTCACAGGTTTTCAGAGAGCACCCCCCCCCCCCCGGTTGCAAATTCCTAGATCCACCCCTAAGTACACAGATACAGACATACCGGCCTCACCAATTCGCACGCACACGGTCCATCTTCCATGTAAGAACCCACGAAATGTATTATTGTAGTAAACGTTACGCTTGAGTAATACGTTAGCTATGCTGAAGCAATGGTTCGACCTTACATGGAAGAACGACCACGTACACCATACCACAGCAGCACACGGCGGCCACTCGGTAAACAAACCCCATTGACATGCAAGAAACCAGCGTCGCAAATAGCTCAACCGTCAAAACCTTCCCCCACAGGACTCCACAGAATCTGTCCGGTGCACTGTATATAGTTGTGCATGGCGCCCTACCTGTGTGCACTACCGTCGCGTACACGGTTACTAGTAGGACACGCTGGCACACGATGATGGGGGGTATAACCACACAATGTCTAGAGCCCCTGCAACAGAAGTCTGTACGTCATTCCGTCGGGATGCGACGCCGTTCGTTCGGTGCGCGTTTGCACCCCGTAGGATAGCCCAGTAACATGGCCATGTTACAGGGCTACCCGTAGGACATATGCAGGTTATTGATTCGAATGCCGGTATCTCGCGGGCTGTGCTACACTTGTCCCCATCTAATACATATACCGGTATATTTACACATATAAAACGGGGGAGGATCTTCTGGGGTGGGGGGGGGTGCTTAGGGGGGGCGGGGGCGGCTGTAGGGGGTTGCAACCCCCCCCCCTCCTCCTTGGGAACTTGAGCATACACACTGTAAAAGTCAGGTTTTCTTACGAAATATATTGCATCCCGGAACCTAGCCCCGTTTGATGGCGTTAATGGTTACGGCAGACTAATAGGCCGTCCTTACCGCCACGGCGTAGGTCGCCATATTCAGTCTAAAAAACGGTGAGATGTCCACTTTACAAGTTGCTGGATGTTTTGACACCAAACACTTACCTCTAATTTTTAGTTGTTTAAGTTCAGGAGCATTATCCTCAAGGAGTGTCTGACTGAAATACGTTTCATGCAACTAACACTAGCTCAACTCATTCATTTTGTTCACTAACAAGTTTTCCTGGCTAGCGTTGCCATCTTCTTGTGTTGTCTCGTCCCACGTGATCGCTAGATGTCGCTAGTTCCTTCCGGTCAACGCCCTCTAGCGAACTGGCTGCACATTTGTCAAAGACCTGGTTCCCGTTCTGTTTATCAACAGTGACAAGTGTCTACCCAGCTGTTTTCTGCATACCTGACAGAAAAACACGTGTCACTGTTAATAAACAGAAAGAGTGTTG
Source organism: Arenicola marina (assembly GCA_964019135.1). Lineage (NCBI taxonomy): Eukaryota > Metazoa > Annelida > Polychaeta > Arenicolidae > Arenicola > Arenicola marina. Next base: position 28,338,900 of record OZ025260.1, on the reverse strand, counting down.
GAACCAGGTCTTTGGGAAATGCGCAGCCAGTTCGCCAGAGGGCGTTTACCGGAAGAAACGAGTGACATCTAGCGGTCTCGTGAGACGACACAACACAAGACAACAAAACTTGTCAGCAAAAGTTGTTAACGGACCAAATAAAAGAATTGAGTGAGTATTAGTAGCAGGAAACTTATTTCTGTCAGACACTCCTGGAATATAATGTTCTGGAACCTAAAAAAGTAAGAATTAAAGGTGAGTGTTTTGTATATAAACCTCTAGCAACTTATAAAGTAGACCTCTCACGGTGATTGGGACCAAACATGGGGACCTACGGTGTGGCTGTTATGGACATAGAACAATATAAAATCCATAACAAGCCATCTGATGGGGCTACCCGGAACCCAGCCCCCCTCCCCACCCCACAGTCGCAGGCTTTCAGAGAAAAGACCCGCCCCCCGCCCCCGGTCGCACCCCCGCCCCCATTCAAATTTCTGGATCCGGCCCAGTAAAGTCATCATTATGATTTATATCTATTCCAGGATCATATAATTATATACATATAGTCGGCTGCTACTTACCTGATTTGGCGTATCCCCTGGTACGTGAGGTCTGTGGCAGGGCTGCTATGGACAACGCTACCACTCCAACCACCAGGCGGCGCTGTCTGGGTCGGTGCCAGGTGTCAGCGAACCAGGTGTCAGCGAACCAGGTGTGGCTGCAGCGGCCGGGCTTTGGGAGTGCACCTCTTGTAGTGCACGAATTGCTCTTCTACCTGAAGGTTTGAAGGCGCTGGTCGATCTGATTGCATCAGTCAACAGCCAGGGTTTGTCAAAGGGCCGACGGGCTGTCAACTGCGTCACGCCTGCCTGATATGGCAAGCCGTTGTGTGCATAATTACCTTCCGCGTGTATGACGCCGCCTGACTGACCTGAGGGGGTGATAGTAAGGGTCTGGAAGGGGTAAATGGCGACACGCGACACAGGCATATTTGAAAAAAAACGACATTCGACATTGACCCTCAAATTCCGAAACTGAAGATCTAGAAAAGCGACATCGGCACAGGTTGTGGCATTCTGTGAAAAAACGATAAGGAAAGACAAAAGGCGACAAAGAACGTCGTGATAAATCGACATTGACCCTGAGCATGTTGGAAAATCGACACTGGAAACTGGCCGGCTTTATATCCCTGTGTGCCTGCTCGCTGTTCGGCATTCTGTGTGATGTCGACCGCGACTCGCTATGACGTCCGCGTGATAAACTAGTCCCCGTAGTTTTATGTTGAAATTGTTGTTTACAGACTCAACGAGATATAAAACATATATTTATCATTATTTTGAGACACTTTTAGTCTTGATTCTGAAATGATAAAATTCTAAGATAGCGCATGTAAGTAGGCTGCTTTAAAGAGTCCTACTTAGATCAAACTGGAGCGAAATGCCCAAGACGAAAGCATGGTTTGTGTAGTATGTCTTGCCTCTGACAGTAGCAATATCATGTTATCAGTCAAATGTAATATCAGAGTTTGAAATTAGCGATTTCTGGCAAGTAATTTGCTGCCTTCACTATTTATTGCTAGTAGTTTAATAGAACTGAATAGAGCGAAGACGCAACATATTTATGTAATAGGGGTCTGGAAGGGGTAACTGGTGACACGCGATACAAGCATATTTGAAAAATCCAAATTCGATATTGACTTCCAAATTCCGACATTGGGGATCTGCAAGAGCGACACTGGACACTGGACCCCTATTCTAGACCCCTTACAAACCCCTCGCTGGCTAGATTGTTTTTACTTCCCTGATTGGGTAATTATGATATAATACTGTTTTCCTGACCTATCCACTTTTTACATATGCAAATTTAGTCATTTGAATAGCATGAACATGTTTCGTAATAATATCATTTTCAAACGGCAGACCATTTGATCCACTCGTGAAGGTTTGTAAATTATGCAATGAAACAAATAACGCACCGCGTTTTCACATTTGTAACCACGCTGGCAAAAAGGATGATCTCTAACATGTAATATGCGATAAAAAAAGACAACCCACCGCTGACCCCGTACGAATTCCAGCAGTTACGGCGTTTTCTCTTCTATTTCCGAGTTCTTCTAGTGCTAAAGTTTAATCAACCTAACCGTTGAAATGTTTACATATTTAGGCATGAAATGTTAGACATGAAGAGTAAGCTGGGCCAAGGATACTCCCGGGACAATAAAATGTGGTTGACAGATAGATACCCCCAAGTGTTTGTTCTAGAGAGAGAATCCCCGACCTCTTTGTCAGTTGGCCAAGACTTTCTCTTGAAGCAGCCTTCTTACATGCGCCATCTTAGATTTGTTACATTTTAGAATCAAGACTAAAAGTATCTCAAAATTAAGATAAATACGATTTATGTCTCTTTGAGTCTGTAAAACAACAATTTCAACATAAAACTGCGCGGTTTCTTTATATCGCGCGGACGTCTTAGTGAGCCGCGGTCGACACCACACAGAATACCAAACAGCGAACAGGCGCGCAGGGATATAAAGCCGGCCACCAACTTCTGCTCCGGTGAACAAATTTGCTTCCTTCCGGATAGCCCACATGCTTTTAGGATTTAAATTCCAGACAGAATATACTTATCTGACATGGAGAAGAGGTTGGTAATACAAAAAAATACAGAATATATTACTTTAACGGCTTTCCATAACAAGTCACAGTCACTTGCACTGGCGGGCATTAGGTCGGGGGTGGGGACGGGGTAGCCCTGGTACATGCCTCTCTGACCACGCCCGTAAACGGAGCTAGTGTGAGAGCCATGCCGCTGACACGGCCGAAAACAAGAAATCGGCAGAAATCGCGGACCCGTGGCTCAAGTTGAAGTTCATAACAGAAAAGATATACAGTGCCTACCCGCCAATGTGCGCCACGACGTTCCTAAAGCTTTTTGGACTTTCGTCGCACTTTCATTTCTTTCATTAAGTTCTAAACAAACTTAGCGTGAGCACTCGCTGCCAGGCGGCGTTTGTTGACTTCCGGTGAGCGGCGGAGCATTCAAAACGAAGCGAGAGGTGAAAAAAATCGCCCGGATTACAAGAAAATACGTTACCAAGCAAAGAAATGAAAGTGCGACGAAAGTCCAAAAAGCTTTAGGAACGTCGTGGCGCACATTGGCGGGTAGGCACTGTATATCTTTTCTGTTATGAACTTCAACTTGAGCCACCGGTCCGCGATTTCTGCCGATTTCTTGTTTTCGGCCGTGTCAGCGGCATGGCTCTCACACTAGCTCCGTTTACGGGCGTGGTCAGAGAGGCATGTACCAGGGCTAGGGACGGGGTTGGTGACGTGTGCTGGGTCCAGTGGAAGTTGAAGGGCACCGAGTCAATGTGCCTGTCCTCACCATGCCCCTCCAGTGATACCTCTCATTGTGGTTACCTTTGAACGGGACCCGTGGGTGGGGCCTGGAGAGCGGTTCAGGCGATGGTGATCGATGTACTGGGGTGGTTTGTTTCTCACGTCCGTGTTATATAACGAGCCGGTCAGCTCGGGGTGTTCTGCCTTGAGTGATCCCAATGGGTCCATCAAGGATTCCAGATAACGCTGCCACCATGTGATTTGCGGCTTACTTGATGTTGCTAATTCTACCCCCAGAACTGTTCGTTAGTATAGCAAGGGCGGATCCAGGGCTGGGGGGGGGATCCACGGGGTCCGCTCCGGACACCCTCTTTTTTAGAAAGAATGCCGTTTTTTCAATGCAAAATTTATGCCATCTGACTCGCGCACTTTTTCTTTTCGAGGAAGAACGCTATCTGAGAAGGCGGCGTGGACTCACGCCTGGTTCGCAAGTGGACCCCCCCCCCCCACCCCAGTCGTCAAAAAAAATTGGTGGACCCCTGTCGCAATTTTGTTCAGAGCACCGCCCCCCCTCTCCAAATTGTCAATGGACCCCCCTCCTTTTCAAATTCCTGGATCCGCCCTTGTTACAGTTATAATTGAAGATACGCCGTGGAGCGTTCGGTTTCGGAGGGCGGAGGGGATGAGCTGGAACGGCTCAGGTGGAGCAGGTAGACACTGAATGAAACGTCTCGGGCCCATACCCCGTGAGTGGCATTGGTGGTCTTGCCGCCGGCCGTGCCACAGATGTTGGCGTTACCACGGACCACACTTAAATGTCTTGGACCGCAAAAGGCATTTACAACCGCTTATCAAAACGATAATCTTGTGGGTGTTGCTTCAGTTCAGAAACAGGCGACATGAATTATCACCTGCTGGTCAGTTCACATCTCGGTCTGTCGCTATCGGTCTCCGAGCAGAGGGCGTTCCGCTTACACTATCGTCCGTTTGCTCCAACTATGCTCGAACTATGTTTTCGAGTGCATTAAAACAATAAAAAATTGTGTGACGTCACGCCTTTGTCTTAAGTGCTCATTTCCTGGAAGAATGACCCGGAAAACGGACCTAGCCATGTTTTATTAACGTAAGCGTTCTTTATTTAAATAAAGAACTGAAAAACTGTGCATTATCTTGATAATGAACAGTTGTTAATATTGATTCCGCTAAGCGCCACAGTGCAATCAATCGAGCCGAGCTCAGCTGAGCCGAGCTAGTTGGTCTGATGTACTACTTAAAGAACGAGCTGGAGTGCATTCGCCAAAATAAAGCACGAGACGCGATAGCGTCTTTCGTGCTTAACATTGACTTATGCATTCCATTGTTTGTCTTGAAATTGGCAAGTTCTGACAACATCAGCCAGCTCGCTTCCGCTCAGCTCAGCTCGACTGATTACACCGTGACACTTAACGGAGTCAATATTAGCAACAACTGTTCATTATCAAGATAATGCACAGTTTTTCCGTTCATTATTAAAATAAAGCACTGCTTTGTCGTTCTTTGTTTAAATATTGCACACTTACGTTAATAAAGCACGGCTAGATCTGTTTTCTGATGCATTCTTCCAGATAATGAACACTTAGGACAAAGGCGTGACGTCACACAATTTTTTAACTTGTCAGAACTTGCAAATTTCCAGACAATGAAATGTCGCCGTTAAGCTCCAGGCGGGTGGGGGGGGGGTGCATTAGATCAAAAGCACAAAATATATGGAAATTCGACAGTTTTCGATGGCATATATATCAGGTGCCACTTATGAACGGGGGACAGTGTGACATTGGTCATGCCATTCTTATATATATATATATATATATATATATATATATATATATATATATATATATCTGACATAAATGAATGATCCATTTTAAAGTAAAAGCGTTGATTCAATAATACTGCTTTTCAGGGGAAGTTGTTTTCATGGAAGTTAGACGGGACGACTTGACTCTTGTGGAGATTTAAAAAAAGATTTTCAAAATTGTATCTACTACCCCCATGCCTTCTCACCCTCCATCCTGGGGTTTCACATTGACTGGTGCATTAGTTGATCAGTAGTTTTTTTTTATTTTAGAGCAAACCGCTGCTTCACTAACGCTGTCGATTTCTTGTGTCCAATCCTAAAAAATGAACCACGCAAACCATGAGCAGAACTAATGCCTTGTTACAATAATTTTATAAGTACGTTAAAGAACTACTACTCGACGCTATCGCGTCTCGTGCTTTATTTTGGCGAATGCACTCCAGCTCGTTCTTTAACTAGTAAATCGAAGTCAGAGGCGTGAAGCACCTTGAACCATCGTTAGTTTATTTGACCCCGTGTTATTTTTACTTGTCTAAGGCCAACTGAATGTCTATATTTTTCAATTTCTGCGCAGAAAATACCAAATTCAACCAAAAGAACCCACCAAAATCATTCGTGACCCCAGCACCGTTGAGGTCAACCGTGAGGTTGGCGGTTACGTGGAGCAGAGATGGTATGAGGAATGAGCGCCCTCTGCTGGGAGAGTGTGTCGCTATATGTTACACGCCTATACGGGTTCCCTGCGTCTCTGTCACTGGTCTCTATATGAGCTACACCTAGACGGGTTCCCCGGTTCGTTGACTGGTTCCCTCACTCTGTATGTTTATACACACTCTACACATGGACTGGTTCCCTGGCTCTGTATGTCTGAATACGGTCTACACCTAGACTGGTTCCCTGGCTCTGTATGGCTATATACGCCCTATACCTAGACTGGTTTCCTGACTCTGCATGTCTATATACGTTCTACACGTAGATTGGTTCCCTGATTCTGCATGTCTATATACGTTCTACACGTAGATTGGTTCCCTGGCTCTGTAGGTCTATATATGATCTACACCTAGACTGGTTCCCTGGCTCTGGATGTCTATATAATCTCTTCACTCAGACTGGTTCCCTGGCTCTGTGTGTCTATATATGCTCTACACTCAGACTGGTTCCCTGGACTGGTCTCTGTTTGTCTACATACCCTTCGCGTCAAAACTGGTTCCCTGGCTCAGTATGTGTATATACGCTCTATACATCTAGAATGGATCTCTGGGTCTGTATGTCTATATATGTTTTACACCCAGACTGGTTCCCTGTCCCTGTATGTCTGCATACGCTCTATACCTAGACTGGTTCCCTGTCTCTATGTCTATATATGTTTTACACCCAGACTGGTTCCCTGTCCCTGTATGTCTGCATACGCTCTACACCTAGACTGGTTCCCTGGCTCTGTATGTCTATATATGCTCTACACCTAGACTGGTTCCCTGGCTCTCTATGTCTATATAAGCCCTAAGCTTAGACGGGTTCCTTTGCTCTGTATGTCTAGATACTCTCTACATCTAGACTGGTTCGCTGGCTCTGTATGTCTATACACGCCCTACACCTAGACTGTTCTCTGGCTTTGTATGTCTCTACACGCCGCACACCTAGACTGGTTCCCTGGCTCTATGTCTAGATACGCTCTACATCTAGACTGGTTCCCTGGCTATGTATGTCTATATATGCTCTACACTTAGACTGGTTCCCTGGCTCTGTATGTCTATATAAGCTCTAAACTTAGACTGGTTCCCTGGCTCTGTATGCTGATATATGCTCTACCCCTAGACCTGTTTTGACATGGCTGCGTTGACAGTGCATTCACGGGGTGTACCTTGGGCTGTCTGGTATCCATGAGTCGCCAGTGGGGGCCTCATTCTTGTACAATGGTCGAAGCCCACTCGTGTCCTGTGTAAATATGACCTTTCCTGTGTATGATCGATGTGCACCTTACAAACTACAGGCCTCCGCTCAGAGACGCAGGAACGCATGCATTATGTGTGTTCAGCCCACTTGCGCCAAATCTTGAGAACGCAAGACCGTGCGATGCGAGATTATGATTCGTACCTCATTTTTTGTGTGCTTTTCAATGTTTTATGTGACGCGTAAAAATAGCCAGCAAGTGAAATCTTAGTCACATACCTTACACTCCAACCCTCAGCCCCCTAGCCCACGCTCCAGCCCTCAGCTCCCTAGCCTACGCTCCAACCCTCAGCCCACTGGCCCACGCTCCAAGCCTCAGCCTCCCTATCTCACGCTTTAGCACTCAGCCTCCTAGACCACACTCTAACCCTCAGCTCCCTAGCCCGCGCTCCAGCCCTCGATCCCCTAGTCCACCCCAGAGCCAGAGCACAGACCATCCTAATGTATCCCGTGTTGGCTCTGCACAGACCATCATAGTGGATCCAATGTGGGCTCTGCACAGACTATCGTATTGTATCCAATGTGGGCTCTGCACAGACTATCGTAATGTATCCAATGTGGGCTCTGCACAAACCATCGTAATGGATCCAATGTGGGCTCTGCACAGACCATCATAATGGATCCAATGTGGGCTCTGCACAGACTATCGTAATGTATCCAATGTGGGCTCTGCACAGACTATCGTAATGTATCCAATGTGGGCTCTGCACAGACTATCGTAATGTATCCAATGTGGGCTCTGCACAGACCATCATAATGTATCCAATGTGGGCTCTGCACAGACTATCGTAATGTATCCAATGTGGGCTCTGCACAGACTATCGTAATGTATCCAATGTGGGCTCTGCACAGACCATCATAATGTATCCAATGTGGGCTCTGCATAGACCATCATAGTGGATCCAATGTGGGCTCTGCACAAACCATCATAATGGATCCAATGTGGGCTCTGCACAGACTATCGTAATGTATCCAATGTGGACTCTGCACAGACTATCGTAATGTATCCAATGTGGGCTCTGCACAGACTATCGTAATGTATCCAATGTGGGCTCTGCACAGACTATCGTAATGTATCCAATGTGGGCTCTGCACAGACTATCGTAATGTATTCAATGTGGGCTCTGCACAGACCATCTTAATGTATCCAATGTGGGCTCTGCACAGACCATCATAATGGATCCAATGTGGGCTCTGCACAGACTATCGTAATGTATCCAATGTGGGCTCTGCACAGACTATCGTAATGTATCCAATGTGGGCTCTGCACAGACTATCGTAATGTATCCAATGTGGGCTCTGCACAGACTATCGTAATGTATCCAATGTGGGCTCTGCACAGACCATCATAATGTATCCAATGTGCGCTCTGCACAGACCATCATAGTGGATCCAATGTGGGCTCTGCACAGACTATCGTAATGTATCCAATGTGGGCTCTCCACAGACCATCATAATGGATCCAATGTGGGCTCTGCACAGACCATCATAATGTATCCCGTGTGGGCTCTGCACAGACCATCATAATGAATACAATGGTGGCTCTGCACAGACCATCATAATGTATCCGGTGTGGGCACTGCACAGACCATCATAATGAATACAATGGTGGCTCTGCACAGATCATCATAATGGATCCAATATGGGCTCTGCACAGACCACCATAATGGATCCAATATGGGCTCTCCACAGACCATCATTATGTATCCCGTGTGGGCTCTGCACAGACCATCATAATGGATCCAATGTGGGCTCTGCACAGACCACCATAATGGATCCAATGTGGGCTCTGCACAGACCATCATTATGTATTCCTTGTGGGCTCTCCACAGACCATCATAATGGATCCAATGTGGGCTCTCCACAGACCATCATAATAGATCCAATGTGGGCTCTGCACAGACCATCATTATGTGTTCCGTGTGGGCTCTCCACAGACCGTCATAATGGATCCAATGTGGGCTCTGCACAGACCATCATAATGTATCCAATGTGGGCTCTGCCCACACCATCATAATGTATCCCGTGTGGGCTCTGCACAGACCATCATAATGGATCCAATGTGGGCTCTGCACAGACCATCATAATGGATCCAATGTGCGCTCTGCACAGACCATCATAATGGATCCAATGTGGGCTCTGCACAGACCATCGTAATGTATCCAATGTGGGCTGTGCACAGACCCTTATAATGGATCCCGTGTGGGTTGTGCACAGACCATCGTAATTTACCCAATGTGGGCTCTGCACAAACCATCGTAATGTATCCCGTGGGCTCTGCACAGACCGTCATAATGTATCCCGATTGGGCTCTACACAGTCCATCATAATGTATCCCGCTTGGGCCCTACACAGACCATCATAATGTATCCCGCTTGGGCTCTACGCAGACCATCACAATGTATCCCGCTTGGGCTCTACACAAACCATCATAATGGATCCAATGTGGACTCTGCACAGACCATCATAATGTATCCAATGTGGGCTCTGCCCACACCATCATAATGTATCCCGTGTGGGCTCTGCACAGACCATCATAATGGATCCAATGTGGGCTCTGCACAGACCATCATAATGTATCCAATGTGGGCTCTGCCCACACCATCATAATGTATCCCGTGTGGGCTCTGCACAGACTATCGTAATGTATCCAATGTGGGCTCTGCACAGACCATCGTAATGTATCCAATGTGGGCTCTGCCCAGACTATCGTAATGTATCCAATGTGGGCTCTCCACAGACCATCATAATGGATCCAATGTGGGCTCTGCACAGACCATCATAATGTATCCGGTGTGGGCTCTGCACAGACCCTCATAATGAATACAATGGTGGCTCTGCACAGACAATCATAATGTATCCGGTGTGGGCTCTGCACAGACCATCATAATGAATACAATGGTGGCTCTGCACAGATCATCATAATGGATCCAATATGGGCTCTCCACAGACCATCATAATAGATCCAATGTGGGCTCTGCACAGACCATCATTATGTATCCCGTGTGGGCTCTCCACAGACCGTCATAATGGATCCAATGTGGGCTCTGCCCACACCATCATAATGTATCCCGTGTGGGCTCTGCACAGACCATCATAATGGATCCAATGTGGGCTCTGCACAGACCATCGTAATGTATCCAATGTGGGCTGTGCACAGACCCTTATAATGGATCCCGTGTGGGTTGTGCACAGACCATCGTAATGTACCCAATGTGGGCTCTGCACAAACCATCGTAATGTATCCCGTGGGCTCTGCACAGACCGTCATAATGTATCCCGATTGGGCTCTACGCAGACCATCACAATGTATCCCGCTTGGGCTCTACACAGACCATCACAATGTATCCCGCTTGGGCTCTACGCAGACCATCACAATGTATCTCGCTTGGGCTCTACACAGAACATCACAATGTATCCCGCTTGGGCTCTACACAGACCATCACAATGTATCCCGCTTGGGCTCTACGCAGACCATCATAATGTATCCCGCTTGGGGTCTACACAGCTCGTCATCTGCTTCCTTGTTGCAGATAGCGGCTCATCCGATTGCACTAAACATACTATAGTATCACTGGTGGCTCCCCCCCCCCCACTGTCCCCCCGCCACACACATACACCTTCCCCTTTTGACTGAGGATGCTCCCTTTCAAGGCAAACGAGGTGAGGCGTACCCTTCTCGTGCAGGACCTCCCTCCACCCCTATTTCGTGCGAACGCCTTTTCGGGTGGTCCTCTCTTGTAAGATTTTCACAAAACTGAGTCAACCTACCCACAGCCCCCCCACCCCCCCCCCCTTGCACGGGACATGTCATACGTCAGTAAATGAAAACACTATGAATATAGAAATATGTATTATATATTGTATCATTAATATATTATATATTATATTATAGGTGACCATACAGAATATGCTGCGATGCCATCAATGCAACACTACAACGATACGGTATATGCAACAAAAACAGGATATCGACAAAAGGTGCTTCAGTTTCGTTGTCATCCCAGAAGTGGACACATATTGTGTTACCTATAGTCACTCAATGCCATCCACTGTCAAACATACTAGATGTAGGTCTATATTGTGTTACCTATAGTCATCCAATGCCATCCAATGTCAAACATGCTAGACGTAGGCCTATGTTGTGTTACCTATAGTCATCCAATGCCATCCAATGTCAAACATGCTAGATGTAGGCCTATGTTGTGTTACCTATTGTCATCCAATGCCATCCAATGTCAAACATGCTAGATGTAGGCCTATGTTGTGTTACCTATTGTCATCCAATGCCATCCAATGTCAAACATGCTAGATGTAGGCCTATGTTGTGTTACCTATTGTCATCCAATGCCATCCAATGTCAAACATGCTAGATGTAGGCCTATGTTGTGTTACCTATAGTCACCCAATGCCATCCAATGTCAAACATGCTAGATGTAGGCCTATGTTGTGTTACCTATTGTCATCCAATGCCATCCAATGTCAAACATGCTAGATGTAGGCCTATGTTGTGTTATCTATAGTCAGCCAATGCCATCCAATGCCAAACATGCTAGATGTAGGCCTATCAAGTGGCATCCAATGTCAAAGACATTTATTGAGACGCCGACGCGCATTTCACCCACGGAAACACTCGCTGGATGACGTCATCACCGTTCCCGTCCGATAAATCCAGTCTGCTGTTAAAGTTTCCCACTGTGATGGGCAGACTCAGTTCCAGATTGCGATGCGCCCCCTTGCGAGTGAGCTTCACTCTGACGTCATATTTGACGTCGAGCAATTTGCAACCGTCCATCGTTCCGACCGGAAGTAGATTCCCGTCGACGCTGCTGTGGGAGAAATCCCAGGGGAGAGTGAGTTGGTAGGTGGAGCACATGCCGGCGGGTATCGGGTCCCCCTCCTGCTTCGTGCTCTTCACGTTGATCGGATGCGATAGGGCCAGTCTCTTATCCCCGAGTCGTGCCTTCCCCGTCATGCGCACGCGCGCCTCTACCTTCGCTATAGCGGTCTTTGATTGGTTATCAATTTCAAGCGTCACGCACACGGATTCACCAATCAGGACGCCGGCTCTAGGGACAGAGGCCTTGGCGGTGATTCGACCAGGCTTCCAGACTAAGCCCGTATCCAGGGTTTCTGCGGAAGACAGGGGCTCCAGATGCATTGCAGCCCGGCCGATATCAAAGGGCGTGGCCACCCAGATACCCCGGTGAGCAGTGATATTGCTGGAGGAGAAGAGCTTGCCGCGGTCGACGGTGGCCATTAGGCGGTACACGACGTACCCCCTGAAGGCTGTGCTGGGGATCAGCGGCGGGGTGGACTGTCTGGCGTCGCCGGGAATGGCGAATGAAAAGGGGTAAACCGTGTCACCGGACGCCAAACACTTACTCTCCGTGTAACCGCCTTCAGCTCGCAGCAGAGCATGCGTATCCGAGCTACCTTTCGTCTCCGCCCGCCTCCAGAATTCTATATTGGCATCGACGTAAACTTCCTCGGCGTGGGCGTCCGTGTAACCAAGGCGATTGTATACCCGGATGTTGACATGCGCGTATCCCAGGAGGCTTAGCGAGAAGGCCTCGGCGTGGAGGGGCTTGTTTAGACGCAGGGTCACCCTCCCGTTGACCTCCTCTCCCGGCGTGAATACCGGTAGCACACGCCGCGGTAGAACGCTGCACCCGACGTCGTCGCGTAGGTCAATCAGGTCATCCAAGAGGTCTTCCGTCTCTGCCGTGGTCTCCTTCTCCTTCCATATGTCTCGCCCCTTGCTCGCTTCCTTTGCTTTTTTCTGGAGACCTTTCTTGTCGGCGATGGCTTGGTCCATGAGGCTGACTCTGACCGCCTCGTTCTCGTCGTCCTGTGGAATGGAGTCCCGCCGGCCGAGGCTTCTGAGGACGCCAGCGTCCCAGCGACCGCTGTCGGGGCGCCGTAGCAGCGTCCTGGTGACGTAATCGTAAAGATGTTGGCGGTCGTCAATGTCAACCTCAATGTCAAACTTGTCCACGACCTCCATCCTTCGCAGGACGGTGAATGCTTGACGCACGTATTATCCTTGCAGATGTGGGCTCTGAAACATAAAATAATGAAAGCGGCAAATCCGACTTGGAAGTCGCAGATGCGAAAATAGAAAAACCCGATGGGAGATGGCGTGAACGGTATGACTCACTCTTGCAACCTGTTACACGCTCCCCTGGATGTGTATCGATCGTTATCGGAACACCTAGCTATAGATGGTTGACGTACCATCCTCCTGCGGTTGGCCAGCCTCGGCTTCAGTACAGTTGTCATGGCTTGTCACATTGATGGCAACGCTTGCGTGCGTAGCAAGCCGTGCGCTGTCATATATATGGTGCACTCTTCATGCGAAATACGAATATTGATGCTGCAGTCAATTAGATATTTATGTGTCATATACCCATTAATTTCTGTGGATTTAAGTAATTGGAGATCTGTGAATCAAACACACACCCACATGCTTTGTGGCATTCCGCTTGTGATCCGATGTCCATGGCGGAGCAGGATAAAGACGGCACCCTAGGTCTCTAAGTCCGTTCATTTTACACCGAGAAGAAAATATGTATATGTGTCCCGCTTCCTGGGACACAGGGGCTGGCTTGATGTGGGTTCAGTGGGTTAGAGCGCTCGCCTTGAGTGCTCTGGGCACCTGAGAGCCTAATGGCACGTGGATCGGTGGTTCGAGCCCCGCTGTGGCCATGTCTGTGAGATCGCCGGATAAAGATCCCATGTTCTTCTTCCCCTCTGCCTTCCTTTACCCATTGACGCAATATGACCAAAAGAGGTTAAAGCGTCCTGAATATACAACCAACCATTCTGCGACAGAAAGCATGCTGTACGGTGGTGAGGCGACCCGGCCCGAACGGCATGGCCGCCGTGGCCGCGTTATATCCGTTGTAACGCAGTGATGATGGGCCAGATCAGCTGTCTGAGTAGACCATCATCCCCGTATCGATTGTTGACGTCGTGGAGGCGGGCTTGGCGGGGGGGGGGGGTGGTTTGGAGGTGGGGGTTGATGCTCAATGATTAAACTGGTTAAACTGGTCAAACAAGTGGAAAAGATCGAAGTCGGCATCTTTCGTGGGTGTCTCCCCTGATGCCTCCATTAAGCCGTTCTGCCTTGTGCTGAAAATACTTATAGGAACACGGGCAAATATTAGAGCGTCTGTCCGAACCAATCACAACCTGTCCTCCAGCATCCCCAACCTCGACAATCTCACCAGTGGTCGTTCCGATAGCTCAGTGGGTTAGACCGCTGACATGCAGCGCTCTAGCTACCTGAGAGCCTAATTTCCTGTTCACACCATGCAATACGGTGTAAAGTTTATTGCAATAAATCTTTTCTGTGCAATTGCAGGGCCGGTTTTCGACGCATTGTAAGCTTAGCGCATGTTCTAAAGTTTCGATAAACTTCACGATTTGGGAATTGTCGACCAATCGGCGTCAAGCATTTTAGCCCATCAGCATTTGAGATGATCACATTGATAATGTTTGCGTTATGACAGGTTTGAACGTGTGTGTGTGGCTTGTATGCATGACGTTATGAATGATGTTCCAATGGTATGTTAGCTAGGTGGCGGTAGTGATAATTGTTGAGTCGGTGGGTACGCGGTTTGACCCTGTGAACTGTTGACCAACCGATGCCTCGACCGTTGTTACGACTGTTGCAAAAATGATCGCAGCGAGTAAACCCGGCATAACCGATAGCGGCACGTGGATCCGTGGTTCGAGCCGGCTGTGGTCACAGTGCGTAAAAAAAACATCTGGTTGGCATCCGTCCGTCTGCGAAAGACGATGAATTTACAACTTTGTTGTACGATTTGTAACGCGGCATTTGCGCTTATGACTGAATCAGCCTATTATGTGACCTACAGAGTTTACCGCAGTCGTCGCATCGGTGACCTGTCGATAGGTCTTGGTTTGCGCTCGCTGGTGGACGCCCAGATTGGCATCTCGTAATGGATTATTTTAGTGATAGACGCGAGTCATACGTGAGCTACGTTGATCATGGTACGCTTTTGCATAGAAGGGTCGAGATAATCGGAGTAAGAACTATATAGGGCTACATGCAGCAATCTGTTCGTCTTCAAGATAACGCAGTTTTGTCTTTTATTTAAAGGACGCACACTTAAAATAAAGAATTCTTCTCTTTACTGGTGCATTCTATAGATAATGAACCATTAAGACAAAGACCTGACGTCACACAATAATTTAACGTTGTGCGACACAGCTTTGTTAAGAAATGGTTGATGGTAAATGGTAAGAGCAGAATATACATATCGACGACTTTATGGTTTTTATCATCCAGATTGGGTTTCCCGGGGTGGCATTTATAGAACAAAATGCACCGCGGAGTTATACACGTGAAGTTTGTGGAGCCAGGTGGCACTTCATTGCGCATCGCACATTGCGCGTCGCACAGGCGGCTGGTCACAGTCAATCGCTTATGTATGTGTGTGAGTATGAGAAAGAACTCGCCGTAATTGATTATGACGGTTCAAGCCATGTTTAGTTTTAAACATGGGTTGAACTAGGATTTCGCATTTCCTAACTGATATGAGAAACAAACTCAAAAGCAGATGTTTTGTTTTTATTTCATTTTATTCAAAAAATCCAGGAGGCCACAAAATGCTTCGCGCTGTGGTGCGCCCCTGTCTGACACTTTTTTATTCTTTGTTTTTTTGTAATTTTTTTATGACTTTATTTTGTGAACGATTTTTTTAACATTTTCAAATTTTACCCATATCATTTTGGTAGTTTATTGATTTTTATAATTTTTTTATGCTTTTCTGCTTTAATGGATTTTTTTTGTTTTGGTATAGCGCGGCACTGCCGGTGTGGGCCGCTGGTGAAGCCGCAACTTCACCGTTCACACTTCATGGGCAATGTGGCCTCACGGGAGAAAGCCTTTTCGCATCCCCATGTAGTTGTTCTTCGCTGGAAATAAACGATAACTAATCACAGTACAAATAAATAAACTAATTTCTGCAATAAAGAGATGCGACGACTATCAGTTGGAATCAAAATGATTAATGATTCGTTCTTCTGTGCTTTCACATCTTGACTTTACTTGACCATTGCAGATATACCAAAAAAATTGCACATAATCTGCGCACAAACAGGCAGAAAAAAGTGGGAGATGGGAGATCCGGACCACAGAATTATTATGCCGGTAGATAACTAATAATGGCCTAACTTACATTCAGCGGCAGTGGGCTTCAAGACCCTGCTGGGCTTTGGCTTGGGCTCCGGCTCAGCCACAGCCATGGGTGGCTGCGGTGGGCGGGGAGAGACAGCCTCAATCAGCTGCTCAGGACGGGGTTCGGGATCGTCCTTGCCTGGTGGTCACGATTATAATAGAGATAAAATCCCGTAAAAAAGTTTACCGATTTTTTGGGGGCCGTGGGCGGGAGTGGGGGGGGGGCGTGTGAGATCGAGAGAAGGCGTTACGGTGTAACAGACCTCAAGATCGGTATCATACTAAGCATTTAACTGAGTCTATTGGGTTATTAAAACAAGCTTTAACAAGCGCATATCAGCTTACAGACTGAATTCGCAATGTTGCGCCTTCAGCATTTATATCAATGACAATGGCTGCATGAACAAGGTAAGAAGAAAGCAACGATAAATATAAGCTGATATAATTACCCAATCTGCCCATAAAGTATTCAACGGCATAAACAATCGGGAGCAGAAACAGCATGCTGGAATAAAGAACATACACCCGTTGTAATAAAGAACATACACCCGTTGTAATAAAAACATCCGCTTGGGATAGTTGTTGGAAATGCCCGTATAAATGTTCATCATTAACAAATATATATAACAGATTTAGGAAGATATTATGTAAAAAAATAATAAAGTTTACTTACATGATATTGTCTTGGTATCGGGAAATTACTCCAGAAATAGTAAGACAACCTGAAGTCCTTGCAAGCCAAAGACTAAGTGATGAAAAACCAAGTTTAACGAGAACAATGGCCGTTGCTATGACGACATTTGACGTCATAATGGTGTAATTCATGTATTTAAATAAACGTGACGTCATTTCTGCGGAAAATACCGAAATATATTCTGTGACACCAAATAGAATCGCACATACAAAGAGCCGAATAATTGGACGGGTGCAGGAGACGGAGCGTCCCCCCCCCCCCACCTCCCCGAATAATCTTGCCTATTTCCGACAGCTTAAGTATGGAATTGTTCCCCTGTTATTAATCATAATAATTCTTCAAATGATAATAATATGAATGGGTCACATCTGCAGGATCGCATAATTATACAAAACCAGAAGTAGCGAAAACTGATTTAACTATTATACAGGCCATTATCTATATAAGGGGGGGATGTTGCCTATTTGCGACACCATTTGCCTAATTTCGACGCCTATAGTATAGTAAATTCACATTATGAATAACCATATTGCTCAACTTTTTATTACAAAAAAAAGTATTAAGCGTGATGAAAGTTTTAAGATTAACTATTTATATATCATAAATTATTTCAATTGATATAATTATTATTTATTTAAAATCAATTAAAGAAGTTTTTTATTGTTGTGTAAACCAATATTCCAAGAAGTCGATATTGTCCAAACTGAATATTTTCAGGTCAAAAGCTATTTTGGATTCCATATTTATTGATTATTTTGGCTATCAACTCAAACCAATATAGCCTATAACAATATTAGTGTATGCAGTTCATTTGGGTACAGAAAGTACAAGTAACCATCTATTTTAATACAGAAATAGCTATTGTCCAAAAAAATAGGCAATAGTGACATTCCTCTTCACTTTTTATGGCAGTAATTTGTGTTGACGAGTAATGATAATGTTAATTGACAAGGAAATAATATGGAGCTTATAAACATTTTAATATCTTAGATTGATAAGCAACAGGATTAAGATCTCCTATCTAGCACACTTCCTGAACACTGCTTCTGAAGCAGGGGCGGATCCAGGAATATGAATAGGGGAGGGGGGGTACATTGAAACTTGCGACCGGAGAGGGACCACGCCTCAGATAGCGTGATAAATGACAAGTGATAAATAAAGGCAAAACCCAAATTTTCAACCACATGCCAGAGAAAAATCGCTACCCATGTTTGACTACGTGGCCCATAGGAAATTAAAGAGCAAGTATCCAACTTGTTTTAGAAACAAGCAGAATATAGATATTTTTTGCTACACCCTATAGTATGCAATGTGTAACCTTTATTTGAAAATGGAACACGTCTTTGCGAAAGTGTCGAAATATTCGTTGGCGGCTTAATTGGTATTAAAAACAAACCCAAGTTGTCAAATTAACAGCATATCCGGCTGAAGTGTAACCAGCTGATTACTGCCGATGGCCCCCGGTCTACGTATTGACGCACCTTCATCGGAGGTAGTAGAGTATCTTATATAATATCTGCTTTCATCACACGCTTCAGTAATGCAGCGATGGCTGCAAGTTTGTATCTAATAACCATGGCCTGTCTGATGGTTCATCGTACCTGATAGCTTGCCATTGTGACGTTGTTCACAGCCAATCAACAGGCCACGTGGGTGTAAGC
This sequence comes from Arenicola marina, assembly GCA_964019135.1. Lineage (NCBI taxonomy): Eukaryota > Metazoa > Annelida > Polychaeta > Arenicolidae > Arenicola > Arenicola marina. The sequence continues at coordinate 28,320,233 of OZ025260.1, read as the reverse complement.
TTGCCGCCCTTGTGAAGCTATAAAATAAATACAGTTAAATGGTGACAAGAATAGTATGACATGACAATCCCGGTAGCTCTTCTTACTAGGGTCATTTTCGACACTGCGACACGGCGATTTTTACAATCGACAAGGCGACATTGGCGCTGCCTTAAAATCGACATGCGACAAAAGACTTCGCGACATGGACCTGTTCTTAAAATCAACATGCGACATAGACCTCTTCTTAAAATCAACATGCGACATGGACCTCTTCTTAAAATCGACATGCGACATGGCTACTCCCCCCCCCCCCCCTCAGGGGCACTCTTTCTGGGATTGGCGCGCTTCCAGCAATGGGAAGAAATGCGTAATATGACAGCTTTCGGACATTATTGACACCGCATGTCAGTTTTATTGAACTTAAAGCTTACCCTTACGAATACATGACGCCGGTAACTATACACCCATGTGTGTTATGATGCAGCCTCCTGCCTCGGAACTCTATAAACCTCTCTTGTATTGCTCCACAAGACATACAGGACACCTATTATAGAAGTGTTTACAAAAGCACGTCACTGGGCAAACAAATTAGGAGCCCGCATCTGCGCCACGTATGGGAGAAGATTTCGATCGATGCGCGCCGAAAGCGAATAGATCTTTACATTGGCTGAGGTACAATATTTGATTTGCAGGTTATAATACGACGGGTTTCTTGTCTGCTTCGTCATAGTGTCCATGTGAGAACCACAGACATCATGGCTAATTGACCCGGCTAACAGGTAAGAGGCGTTGCGGTATTTACAGTGTACTTCGGTCTGATATTTAACATTTAACTACACGCCATTACTCGTTACCTAGGTAAAAATTATCAGGCAGATTTATGCTCTAGAAGTTTTAGCAAGGTACATATATTTGCCATTACGCCCATGTAACATCGGTATGAAATCGAATAATGTTATATGTTGAGAAATTCACCAACATGGGACAAGAGCAAACATACCTACATCATATAGTTATTATCCTATATATTTATTGTTCTTTATTTTGTTACATATGCATGTAGATATAGGACCATACTATGAGATCCGCTTCTTTATTACAGGTCAACCAGCTCGTTAGGCCTACAACTTTAGCAAATATACAGCACCATGGAAGACATTCAAGTTTTTGAGATAGATATCAACATTAACGACAGAATCCATCTCTACGATTACGTCACCCGGTCGTTGCTTAGACGGCCGGCGAGCGGCAAATGGAACGCTGAAGCTTTCCGTAGCCTCGGCGTCCTGGATGACCTGGCCGTGGAAGAGGGCGACGACGCGGCAGTCTATCCCAGAGTCTCCCTCCTGGATGACATGATCTGTGACGCACTCTGGCTGGAGACAACTGTCCCCATGGAACACCGACCCTACTGTGAGGATAACTCATTTAAAACATGGGCCCACATCGCCGCTGCCCATGAGGACGGTAAGACCGGGAGCCAGGGGGTATCGCCGTGCCTACCCAGACGTGTTCTGCCGGTGTACACCCCGGGGGAGGTCATCAGTGGCTCTGTTCACCTGAAGCTGAGGAGAGACCTATCAGCCCAAGCACTCACGTTGAATTTCAAAGGGTACGCGCACACCCGCATTCGTATCTACGGCGCCGGTCACCACGATGTCAATGCCGACGAGGTGTATGCGGACGAGACTTTAGAGCTGTGGCACACATCCAAGGGCAAATCTCGCGAGAAGAGCCACGCCAATGCCGGTACGATGCCATACCAGACCGTCACCAGCGAGATGTTGGAAGCCGGGCAGCACACCTTCAGCTTTTCGCTGCCCATACCCAAGGACGCCAGACGCTCTGTGCCGCCGCTGGTGGCCCGGTACGACAACCAAGCCTTCCTCGTCCACCGCCTGAAAGCCACCATCGACAAGGGCAACCCTTGCAGTCGCGGGAACATCCTTACCCATAAGGGGGTCTGGGTCGAACAGCCCTTTGATCTCGCCGATGTCCCCGCCTGCCTCAAGCCACTTTTCGAGGAATTGATCAAGACGACGGGGCCGCCATGGAATTCTGGGAAGATTGCGCTGCATGCCACGGTCGCCACTTCCGGTGTTGTCCGAGGAGAACCCGTGGCCTTGACCTTGGAAATTGACAACAAGTCGGGCCGTGATATACAGAGGGTGGAAGCGTTGGTGCATCTGAAGGGAAGAGCCAGGGTCAGTCTAAGGAAAGGCGTCTTCTACCAGCCGATTCATGTCAGAAGTGACGCGGCGACATTTCCGGGCGTTGCCAAGGGATACCGCATGTCTCAGAAGATAAAGATACCATGGAAATTCACTAAGGCCGGGCTGTTTGACGGCAACGTACTTCCGGTTGCGAACATTCCAGACTGTAAAATTCTGTCGGTCAACTATCAAGTCGAGATCAAGGTTATTCGGAAAGGGGTATATCGCGATGTGACCTTGACCTTGCCCATAACAGTGGGCAACTGTTGCAGTAAAGGCCCTGACGATGGTCCGACGAGGGCCATCAATTATTGGCTGTTGCCTGAAGAAAAGATAGCAAAATAATGGGAATGACTGTATTGTTGGTGCTCTAGGCCGCTTTTGGGCGCATTAGGGCTACATTGGGCCAAGACACCTCCCGGACCATTGGCATAGAGTTGGCTGAGCATCCTTCCCAGCTGAGCAGGGGAGGCTCCTAGCCGAATAATGGAATGGTGAACCTCAAGGCACAGGCGGCTCGTGCACTGTGCGCGGCCTGATGACCGTAACTTAAGGGTAAATGCTGTGCATTATAAAGATGCAATGTCCTCAACAAGTGCATGGGGTTATATAGAAGACATGGCTTCTCTTTGCCTGGACCCTTTCCATTGTCGTGGTATGACATACATATGTCAGGTTAAAGCGTCTCACTAAGATCGGTTAAACGATCATGAAGATTTAGAAGTGAAATGAATTTGTGTTTTATGCCGCTATTGTGCACATAAGGGCCAACCGTGGTATTTCGCCCAGGATTGAGAGGCAGTCTGGTGCATTAACCGCTACACCTACCACATAAAGATCAGCCGAGGACCATCCTGCTCTTTGAAATGTAAATATCAATGATTTTTCTCAAAATAGATTGATTTCGAAATTGATTGTTTGATGATGATATCTCACACTGGTGAAAGGAACTGAAATAGAATAACCGGAAGCAGGTCGTATTGAAGTCAGTTCACGTTTTGCCATCATATCCAATGTTAAATATATTCGACTACTCGCCGAAAGCTGACGTGGGTATGAAACCGATTTTCCAGGTCGCAGTTTCATTCTAAACTGCAACGTGGGTGTTCGGAATTTCATGTTTTTTTTCCAAGCAATTGCTACCTAAAAAATGCATCTTCCAAACTATTTTAACTTTAACAGTGTACCTAACGTTTCAAAAATGTGGAGAATTGGTAAGAGCGTGCCGAATATACAACCAACCAATCAAAACCTTCCGAACTCCCCACCCCGCTCCCCCGGGGGACGCCCTTGCCTCATACTATATATTACGCCCTACGGTTTGATGACAGAATGAAATAGAAAAAACACCTTCATATCTGGGTGGTGACCAAACTGGTTCCTTGATGCTAAGAACCATGTTGGTTCAATGGTTTATTCGCATGGCAGGAGACGACTTACAATGGACTTGTAGACCAAACAAATGTATTACATAACTGTCACTTAGATATATGCCAATGTCTATTGTTGACTTTTACTATCAACATTCGATACTTTAGTAGAAGACATATCTACTCATTTAAATCAAGTTTATTGTTGTTCAAGTCAAGTAAACCTCTATGGTATTAATGAAAACATTGAAACAGTGGAGTACGGGATTAGAAAACAGTGGCATAAAGAATTGAGCAAAATTATTAAGAAGCCATTAAAAAGCAGTTTATCAAAACAGATTGTGCCCTACAATAATAAATATAAGATAATGTTCAAATGTGAACTTTATGATACAAAGACACGTTCATTGTGAAAAAAATTATGATACCAAGACACGTCCTTTGTGTGTACATTATGACACCAAGACACGTCCTTTATGTGTACATTATGATAACCAGACCGTTCGCTTTGGTTGCGCATTCTTTCACAATGGATATACGAGGTTGGGGTGAGGGACAAAGAACTCACCCACTGATGGCGTCACGCCGCCAATGGCTGTAGAATTAATCGTTGTTGGAGATGAGTATAAAAGTGAATTTATGAACGCTCTTTCTGGCCATATCATGGTATATATATCTTTAACTATAAGTAACGAAACAGCAATGCAAACGCCTATGTTTATGTACAAAGTTCTTATTGATGTCCGCTCTGTAATAAAAGAATATGACGACGTGGATACATCCGTGGAAGACCTTATAATTATTATGTTAAATAACTTGATATCACACGAGGCAAGCCTAGAGACATCAACGCGACGACACGCCTCCCTCTAAAGGACACTTATAACGAGTGCAGCTAGTTTTATTTCAGCAGGACCCGGCCCCGACACATCACCTCCCCGTTGGCTCTGGTTAGAAGTATCGGCCAGCCATAGTAGTCCACCTGAGCATTGACCACGTTATCTTGTAAGTGGGCCACATGGTAGCGCTCGTCGAAGCGCCACCTATCGTTGGAAACGATCACCATAGGCGGGTTCCTGACACACATTTTCCAGGCGAGACGACAGCAGTCGTGGACGAATTGGCTGAAGGACGCCTGGTTCAGCAGGGCGGGGGTGGTACAGTCTCTGTAGCCGTGGCTTAACTCGTCCACCACGTTCTAAACACAAAAAACAGCGTAAAGGTAACGTTCTAAACACAGAAAACAACGCAGAAGGGCATAACTTAGGCATACCTTTGCCGCAATTTTGCATAGTATCGCCAAAGCAGATTAATAAATTGATGATTTAGTTGACTGAGATCATGCTGGTATCGACCGCTGTAGGCGTATAGCTTAGGACCTCGACCACGCTTTTAACTAGTTCAGTGTGGCGACAGGAAGGGTTCCCTGCTGCTCAACCTACCTCGATAAGGGAAGCTATATTGGTGACGTCCGCCATGTTTTCCAGAAAGTTGGAGATCTGCCTGATGAGGACTTCTGGTACCTCCCCCAGCATGTGAGTTCGCTTGGCAAGCTTGGAGCCATGTCCTTCCAGTGGCTGCAGAGATATGTACGCTATGCTGGGGTCAAGCATCTCACACCAAGCACGTTTGGGGGGGGGGGGGGTATAACAAATCCAAGTGTGCTTTATGAACAACTTGTTTTAGGGGGGTGGGGAGTGGGATAGGCCTCATTAGCAAAATAGAAGTAGCTGGTCACTGCATGAACATGGAATCACTTTCATAAATACGTTTTTAACTTATTCGATCTACATAACATATTTTATTAAGGCCGTAGTTATTAAGTTATACGTTTGTCGAGACTGACCAAAATTTACGGTACCGCCCAGCAAAATTTGTATTTTTATTACTCTTTTACGACCGAATCTGACGAGGTGACCGATCCGGAAAATAACATAGGGTCACGATTGACTCCAATGCGGTAAAGTTATTCATAATCCACGCCATGGGTCGTGGTGCGGATATCGGTAGGTGAAAGACTGTGTGAGAGTTGTGTGATGTGGGTAACGCGTAGTGGGGGGGGGGCCTACTGGTCTCAGTAATGGCTGCCTTTTTTTCACATACATACAATTGAATAATAACGCCCTAATACTAGGAGGGTCGAGTGTCGATTTTTCAAAATCCTCAGTGTCGAATGTCAATTTTTCACGAAGTTCCTTGTTGCTACGTTTAGTGTCGTTTTTTTTTGGTTTTTTTTTTTTTTTGTCGATGTCGATTTACAGATACTCAGTGTCGGAATCTGGGGGTTAATATCGAATGTCGATATTTCAATTTTCCCTGTGTCGCGTGTCGCCATTTACCCGTTCCAGATCCCAAATAGGGATGGCAGTTACCTGCATGAACTCAAACTTCTGGACTTGTCCCGAGACGGCGTGCCTGGGCGGCGTGTCCCCGTTCATGCTGGCCGTAACCACATCAGACTTGGTCGGATTTAACAACAGGCTCTGGATGATTTCCTTGAACTTTCTAACTGTCAGCAAGGAAATGTCATAGGAGGTCTGAAATAAGAAGCATCACAAAGAATGATCGCCTTGTAAAGTTACACAAATCTACGGTAATTTGTTAGGTACTACAGGGCTTTCCTGGCAGGTACCTGTTGACGTTCATTCTAGGACGAACGACATGATGACAGACAGTGACTAATGTACGGGTCCTTCCTAGCCCTGGTACATTCCTCTCTTACCACGCCCGTAAACGGAGCTAGGGTGAGAGCCATGCCGCTGACACGGCCGAAAACAAGAAATCGGCAGAAATCTTAGCGTGAGCACTCGCTGCCAGGCGGCGTTTGTTTACTTCCGGCGAGCGGCGGAGCATTCAAAACGAAGCGAGAGGTGAAGTAAATTGTCTGGATTACAAGAAAATACATTACCAAGCAAAGAAATGAAAGTGCGACGAAAGTCCAAAAAGCTTTAGGAACGTCGTGGCGCACATTGTCGGGTAGGCACTGTATATTTATTCTGTTATGAACTTCAACTTGAGCCACCGGTCCGCGATTTCTGCCGATTTCTTGTTTTCGGCCGTGTCAGCGGCATGGCTCTCACCCTACCTTTGTTTACGGGCGTGGTAAGAGAGGCATGTACCAGGGCTAGGTCCTCCCTGCCAGTTAGTAAGCTATAAGCGCAATAGCTATTGCGAAATAGCCTCATTCCGTCTAAGCCTCGTGCTAGTCTTGTCGTCCTGTTCAGTTGATAGTTTCTTGATGAGATTAGATCACGTCGTGCATTGCTGTAGAGAACACAACTATCAAAAACGCCACGTAACTTACATGTTGTAGCATCTGTTTGCATCTTATTATTGTGAACGAGAAATAGTTCGTCAACTCAAAAGCAAAGGTTGATGCTGTATTAAATAATATTCGCTCTCTTTTTAAAAAAACTCACCTGTACGACAGCGCAGAGGAACTGCTGCTGCCGCCTGGCGGGCACGTGGCCCAGGAAGTGGGTCATGGACTGGCCGATCTTACCCATGGCCACGTGCTCCAGGTTCTGGAAACTCTCGGCCACGTGCTCCACGGGGACTACATTTACCTTCTGCAGCAGCTGCGGTGTCATGGTTTGTTCCATAACCTCCAACCTGGAGATTCATAATCCAGCATCAATGACATGGTTGGGTGCTTACGTTGTAACACAATGTCGACCGAAACTGTAGTCCGTTTCTACTGATAACCTGAACAGGATTACGCTACTAGTTGGATTTTTCTCCCCAATATACCTCTTGTTTGTTGAGCACTTCGGTAATACCTCCGAACCCATGTAAACTGTTATCCATGGCATAACAAATATAACGCTATAACGAATATAATCATTTTTTTTTTTTTTTTTTACCAGACTTTTTATATGCTTATTACACCGCAATAATAAAAAAATACTTTTCATGTTACTTTTTCCACAGTAGGGCGCTACACTTTGGAACGTATCCCCAGAGATCTAGAGATATATATATATATATATATGACGCACCTTTGCTTTCTGGTTTCGTTCTGTCGCCGCTCGCGATCCAGCGCCGCCTGTAGCAGTTTAACCTGAACCTGAGTGTCGGCACTGGCGTCCGTGAGCCGCGTGTCGGCGGCCGCTGGTGGCGACGTCGGTGTCGGTGTCGGTGTCCGTGTCGGCGTGGGCGCCCTGTCGGAGCCCGAGTCGGACAGGTTGCTGCGGTCCACGGGTCGGAGGCTCTGCGTGCGCTGCACGACAGCCACCCGCCAGTTATCATGCCCTTCGGCCAGGACGAGCGGCGTTGCCTGGAAGATCCCGCCCTTCTGGCGCCGCCGGAACTTCTGCTCGTCAGTCTCGCCCAAGTCGGCCTCGTTCTCGCGGGGCGAGAACTCGTAGTAGTCGTGCGGTTCGGGAGTCCTCGGTGGCGCGTCGCTACTTCCGGTCCACTCGCGCCCATATTTTTGCAGCTCCTTCCGAAGCGATGCGACGTCATCGCGTAATCCGGTCACCTCCAAATGGCGTTTTCGCAAGGTCTGCGCATGCGCGTCCCTTTCTTCTCGGATTTCCTCCAGCGCCTCTCGCTTGTCCTTGACCTCTTGGGTTAACCGGGAGATGTTGCTGTGCTGGTCGCTCAGCTTACGTAACACCTGATGGATGACCGTGACGGTGTCCGGGTGGAGGTCGGATACGTTGATCTCCTTGAGCGCGCGAAACTCGGGCCAAGTCCTCAACACGGCGTCCAGAGTGTTGATGTAGGTGGCGCCGTCCTGCGGCGATCCCTGAGAGGGTTGGCCCGGCATGGCGTGCGCGAGGTCATAGGGCGAGTCGTAGTAATCCTTGGGGACGTCAGCGCCGTCCGGCCCCAGCGGGTTGGTGGCCGTAAACTGCTGTAACACAAATAGACGCCAGCAACGTTATTGAATAGGTAGACAGAGGTGATAGATAAATACATAGCAACAAATATATATGTGCCACACAAATTAGGCAATGTCGGGGCAGTTTCGTTGGATACACACACAATATAGCCATGTATTATGTATACAGCGTCATTTGACGACTATCAGGGGTTTGGAGGGGGGGGGGTCTAGTGTCGATTTTTCAAAATTCGAAATTCAATGATTTTTCACAATGTTCAGTGTAGCTTTTTTTTTAAATGCCACGATCTGTGTCGATATCGCTTTTTTTAGATCCTCAGTGTCGGAATTTGGGGGTCAATGTCTAATGTCGATTTTGCTAATGTGCCTGCGTCGCGTGGTGCATGGTATTACCATTTACCCCTTCCAGACCAATACTATTAACCGGTGTGTAAATCCAGGTGTGATGTGTGTGTGTGTGGGGGGTGGGGGGGTGGGGAGAGGAGTCGCTCCGAAGCCAACAACCCGAAAGTAGGGGCGTAGAATCAAAATCCGACGACGAGGGGTGGGGATGGGGAACATGCACATGAAACCTCCTCATTAACATGGTTAAGCATATGACGTCATATATAGTGACGTCATCATGATTGACGACTTTCATGATCGATCAGTTTCATTATCTTGGCCTTAGTTAGCCTTCACGTGCACAAAAACGACCTAAAACACCAACGTTTCATTTCATTATCATCGGTCAGGTGTACAAGCTTGCGTTCGTCAGGTGGAGCTCCGTTCCTCCGTTCAGAGCCTTGCTGTTGGCCGGGGCGCAAATTTGTGGCCAAAACTCTTGAAAAATTGTCATCGACAAATCAGTTGTAAGTTCTGTCAATATAATAATGTACAGGGAAGGTAAGTACAAATAACGAGCCTTGCTTACTTAATGTAGAATGTACTCATTTTGTACTAGCGAACTAGCAGCGAACTATTTTTTTCGTTGACATGATAGCGTGCGTTATTAGGCATAAACTGGGTTCCGGCATTCATTTATAGAAATCCGCTGAGCATATGCCATACACGATAAACTTGCGCAGCGATGCTCCAGAGAGTACGAATGTATTGGAAGTAGCTGACAACGAGGCAAAGAGTGCAGGTGTACGTTACCCTCCATACACCCAGCCCCCCCCCCCCCCCCTCCCCATGCGTTAAGCCAGTGTCACAGCTGTAGTTGAAAAGCACAGCACCGAATATCGCCCAGTGGGAATTTGGAGGGTCCGCCAATTATCAGATACCACGTAACTTACCTTAGTTACTACCTAAGACATTGCATGGTGATACAGAAATCGACGCTGCACCTGCCTGGCCTGATGAAAGATCTCTTCCCACATAGAAAATCCCATATTGAACTAAAACGGAAGCACTATTCTTTCAAAGTGCCCCCACCCGTCATTGCTGGTGGACCATTTGCCCCCCACCCCCAACCTTCGGTCAAAGGTAAGTCACGCCCTCCGTTGGGAGAGATCAACTTATCCGAAGTGACCCTCGATCCCCGCCCCCCACCCCCCTCCTTGGTCCACGCTCCCTGTCATAATGTAGGCAATGTAACGTCCACTAACTCCACGCGTAACGTTAAATATGCATAATCAGGGGCGGATCTAGGAATTTGCCAAGGGGGGGGGGGCTCTCTGAAACTTCCGACCGAGGAGTGTGCGCTCTGAAAAACTTGCAGGGGGGGGGGGGGGGCGAGGGCGTGCTCGGAGAAGCCGACTTTCCCAAGGGGGCCGTTGCTCTCTGAAAACTTACGACCGGTGGGGCGGGAGGTGCTCTGAAGACTTGTGACCGGGGGGTGGGGGGCGGCTTAGAGAACCCGACTTTAACAGTGTATGTTCAGGTTCCCAAGGGGGGGGTTGCTCTCTAAAGACTTGGGACTTTAACATGTTTGTCAACATGTATGTTGTATGTTCTGGCTCCCAAGGGGGGGTGGGTTGCAACCCCCCTAACCCCCCCCCCCCCCTAGATCCGCCACTTGCATATGTTACTGCTCGTTAGGATTGATGTAAAATGGAAACGCATAAACGACACCAAGGGGAATTGCAATATTCCTCATCAGCTTCACCCCCCCCCCCCGCCCTACACACACATATATATATAACTACTCGTGTGTTTGTATAATGTGTGGTGTTGCGTAATAATATCATTCTTCTCATGTTGCTGAGATTTGCACTTGCTCCCATCTGAATATTTCAATTATTAGGCCTATTTCGTTATGCTGGTGAACATCCGATTTCCAGCCAACCCAACACCATCCACAGGTTGTAAAAACATCACGTGCTCCAAACATGAATCATATATCACTAATATAGTCTACATATAGACCAGAAAACATCTGTTTTATTGATACCAGCAAACTTGTCACATTCATCCACTGCCCGTCCTTATCACGCGCCATTAAAGTGACACGTGAAGTGGAGCAGAGAGCAATGATTTATGAGTGACAACCTTCCCATCGTACATGAGTTTGGCCTTAACCTTGTACCTTTACCTCCCTCCTTGGTGTTCAATAAGGTCAACAGACCATATGCACGCCCTTGATACAAGATAACGGTGTATATAGCAAACAATTCAGATTATAATTAGGTAGTCCAGCTTTGTCCACATAACTACTTGTAAACTATACTAACCAATCCTGTCCGAAACCTTCCGGGTTCAGGGGACCCTAGGCCAGTTCATCAATTCCAGCAACGAAGGCATTGCCATCCTTTATCTACGCTTGTATAAGGCTTGTAACACAGTTTTTTACGAATATCACCGTCCTTCGCCAATCATAGACTTCACGCTGAGTGAAATGTCCTTCGTAGACCAGACTCAACAAGCTGAACACAGACTCCCGCCAAACTGTGTGATGTAATGGGAGTGGTCGTCTGCTCGGGCGATGCCGCCCCTGGGTGGCGTAATGGGCGACCTGTACGTATAGGCGGGTCATGTTAACAGCGACACCATGCACCACCTGGCGGTCGGCGAACACAACATGTCACCATCTTCAGGTGGGCGGGGGTCGAACCACAGTGTATTTAAATCGCGTTCCCTGCCCAGTGAAACCAGTGGCATTAAGTTTCGGCCTGAAGTAGCGTGCCGTGATGTTGCCTGGTTTTATTCCTCTGGCGTGATGCAACATCTGAATGTGCCTCTTCTTCAAGGTGAAGGTGCGTCATTCTTGATTGCAAGCGTCTTTGACAGGTTTTATATCCCGGGCCATCTAGGCCTATCAGTCACGCTTTTTTATGGTTGGGCTGCCAACACGGCGGCACAACCATAGGAGCGGAAGCGGGTAGGGCAGGCAGATGGGGGCGCTGCCCCCTTCCCAATAATGTAATTGGGGGGCTGCCCACCCCCCCCCCCCCCGCCAACAATCCTATGGCTTGATTCTAGATTTTTTATAGATAACGGATTCTTAGGATTGGTGGGTAATTTTATAATAATTAATAAGGTAATGCAATTACCCAAGGCAAACTATTGACAAGGGAAAGGACATGTATATATATAACCTGCTAATTAAGTGGGCCAAATTAGATTAACATACGGGAAGCTGAAAATAATGCGGCGCTCTCTAGTATAGTCATTCATTATGGTTTTATATCACGTTGATGTGCAGATGAATCGGGTGTGGGGCGAGAAACATGGGGCTATGGGCAGCCAAAAAAAAGTGAAAAGATCGATAGCGTCATAGGAGTTTTACGCGGCATGTTGTGGCCTTCGTGTAGCCCGTTAGATAGCCGTTAATGTCACACAAATTAACGACCTGCGAGCGTATGTGAAACTACACATCTGGCCCTGCGGGCCCAGTGCGCCACCTGGTGCGGGACGTATTGCTGGGAGAATGATTTACAGTGGTTCACCTGCAGCCATGGTGACTATACCTGCCCTGGAAACAGCTTTTGCTCAAGGAAACTGTTTATGCAGGTTGAACTCTATAGTGGTCGACAATATATTGTTGGCTCTGGGCTCCGGTTGGGAAAGAGTTGAGTTCAAAACACAACATGTGTACGTTATTATAGAACCATTATAGGACTACTATTCCATACGTCTCATATAGATTTATCTTATTCGCTAGTTACTGTAATGGTTTCACTGAGCACAATAGCAATACTAATAGTTTCTTTATACTGTTGTACAAACAAACGATGTGAACAGAGACAATATACATCTGTACACTCACTGTACATCATACTTATTGACGGAATCAGCGTACCCCATACACATTGTGCACACATGCTGGGAAGAGCCGGACAGTAAATGTGGAGGGGGTATCTTGGAATTGCGGCTCCCGGAGTGACCGCGTGTTACCAACTAGCCGAATACAGTGCGGAGGGGGTATATTGGAATGGCGGCTCCGGAGTGCCGGGTGTTGCTAATTATCCGAATACAGTGCGGAGGGGGTATCTTGGAATGGCACTCCTGGAGTGGCCGCGTGTTATCATCTATCCGAATATAGTGCGAAGGGGGTATCTGGGAATGGCGCCCCGGCCCCGGTCCCAGCCCCGTTCCCGGCCCCCTTCCCCGGCCCCGGCCCCAGCCCCACCCCCGGCCCCGGCCCCATCCCCGGCCCCGGTCCCGGCGTCCGCCCGGCAGGGGACGCCACCTGGCCTTGTAGACCAACCGCGTTTGCAAAACACTCTCCACAGAGGGCGCACCCATTATCGCTGCAGATCGATGAACCCAGCGTTCGATCACTCGGTGAGATTCGCATGATGGGATATCCAGTCACTCTCCACCGATGGACGGCGTTATAGAGCCTCATACATCACGTTAAAGGAAGGTTGATCGCCTGCAAACCTTACGCACTACATGTTTGTCAGAGGCGCCCCGAATCATGTTATGTGAAATGGAATGACTTGTTGTATGTCGTTTGTATGCTGTACGTCCGTTTTGTACACACGAGGGCTATGCAACCTTCGGGGATAATGACAATGCATGGTGCGAATGAAATACATCCCCCAGATTATATCGAAGCAGGGACGCATCGATCCGCAGTATGTGATGTGATTTGACATACATCGAATCACAACCTTGAATCTTAGAGTCGTTATCATAAGCAGTCGTGGTGTATATATAGCTTTATACCAGTGCTATGACAGCAAAGAGATTGGAGCAGCAAGTCTACCTAGATTAGGTTTTCATTCGATCATAAATCCAACCATCATTTACAAAAATATTAAAAGGTAAATAGCCCATTATGAGTTAAGCCGGAAAAGTGAAATTGAAGACAAGCCCCGAAAACGTTTGTTTATAAATAAATATTAATAGCGATATATAAAAACAGACAAATAGCGCATAGAAATACAAGAGAACACACAAACGAATATATGATATAAATATGCGCCACTGAGTGAGAGCATTTCTTACCTCATTTGGGCCATGATGTCTTCCACTGATGACGTCACTGAGTGAGAACATTTCTTACCTCCTTCGGGCCATGCTGCCTCCCGCTTATGACGTCACTGAGTGAAAACATTTCTTACCTCCTTCGGGCCATGCTGCCTCCCGCTGATGACGTCACTGAGTGAAAACATTTCTTACCTCCTTCGGGCCATGCTGCCTCCCGCTGATGACGTCACTGAGTGAGAACATTTCTTACCTCCTTCGGGCCATGCTGCTTTCCGCTTATGACGTCACTGAGTGAGAACATTTCTTACCTCTTTCGGGCCATGCTGCCTCCCGCTTATGACGTCACTGAGTGAAAACATTTCTTACCTCCTTCGGGCCATGCTGCCTCCCGCTGATGACGTCACTGAGTGAAAACATTTCTTACCTCCTTCGGGCCATGCTGCCTCCCGCTGATGACGTCACTGAGTGAGAACATTTCTTACCTCCTTCGGGCCATGCTGCCTTCCGCTTATGACGTCACTGAGTGAGAACATTTCTTACCTCTTTCGGGCCATGCTGCCTCCCGCTGATGACGTCACTGAGTGAAAACATTTCTTACCTCCTTCGGGCCATGCTGCCTTCCACTGATGACGTCGTCGGCCGCTTTCATGTAAAGCGAAAAGTTGGGGTGATCGAAGGCTCCCGGGGGGTTAATGGGGTCACTGGCCGGTCTTTTCTGCTTTCCCTTCTTCTTTGCCTTGGTCCGGCGGGCTACTTCCCCCGCGGAGGGGTCGCGCGACACGCCTCCACCCCCCGCCCCAGCCCCAGCCCCGGAGCCGGAGCCGGAACCGGACCCAGAGCTGTTTCCGGTTCCACCCTGAGTCCCGGAATCACTTCCGTTTCCGGTGTCAGGGTCTCCGTAAATGCTCTTCTTATTCCCCATTCTCGTTGACGCACCACGAGATGGCGCCACTGGGCAGTGTTATAACAACGCGAGGAAGTATTCCAAGGGCATGGGTGAGACAATGCTATTGTTATCCCTACAAGTCTACATTCCTCCCGGAAGGCCCGTCCAACAGATGTTCCACGCGGGCAGATTCTGCTCTCAGACCAGATCGCCTCGGTGCGTATCCCAAGTGATCCTTTTCTGGATTGGATTCGACAATCCGGGCGCGCATTAATACGGTGAGAAGGCCGTCATGTCCACATACCACAAGGGGCAAGGTGTGGACGTTGACACTGGTTAATTGTCCGCAGTACGATGAAAACAGCCCCACCTAGAAGTGTAGAGGGCTCAGCTCAATTGTAGATCTACCCTTATGGTCACGCGCTATACCCCGATATATATTTCCATATATCATGCACGTACGTACGTCCCAGTGTACCGGGCACAAACCACTGATAAGTCGCCAATCTCAGCGCGACCCGCTTGTCTTGGGGCTGGGGTCTGGGTGGGGCTGGGGCCGGGGTGGGGTGCGACGGCGGCCGGGGTGGGGCTGGGGTTGGGTGCGAAGGCCCCACACAGCGTCTGAGACATCGCACTCAGTCCGTGTATTCACTCCGTGTAACATCTCGCCAAGGAGATACCGAGATCTCGCGGTCCAATCAGTCTTATCTGCTCAGCAGCGTTTTGTCAGACCTTTCACCCTAGGTCCAAAAAAGTCCCGCGGTTTAATGCATGGTAACACGGTTATCACAGGAGATCCAGTCTATCTGTTCATCCCAATAATATGTCTTCCAATAACGATAATATTGACATAATCAAGAGACGTTTCACGTGTCTGCGAAGATCTCCATTGTTGACCAAAGCGTCGATTTGTCCAGTATTATTCAAACCATTATTCCATGCTGATTTGGTGTTTTCGTTTCAATCACTGTGGAGTTATCACCCTCACCCCATGAGTTGCAGTGATTATCGTCTCACGGGGACAGATCCATAATAAACTCTGATCGAGCAGCTTGGCTGATGACGTCAAAGGTCACGTGAACGCTGGGGTTCAAACTTGACCGGAAATTTATAGTCGCGGCCCGAGCCCGGCCAGTCACAGCTCCGGGGTGACAAGCATTTTCCATTGACTCAGTCGCCGTAACCTGAACGTGACCAGAGTCCAGATATCGACCGTTTTGGCGCTGTTATCAACCGATCAAGCCAGGTCGGGTACGGGTAGGGTAGTCAGTGTGGAGGAATGTGGCCAGAACGTACACCGACACCAGGGCCAAACAACCACCCGCCATGCCCGCCCTACACACACGGCGGAAGGATTGACCGAGGACGCGTGAAGCATTCGATTTGAAATCAATGAGCAGGCGCGTCGTTCCCTTATCCTCCACCCCCACCCCTCTTCTCCCCTCCCTCCTCCTCCTCCTCCGGTAACCCCATCCCGCACCTGGCTGTTTGCGCGACCGATGCTCAAATTATTTTGAGAGGCCAATAAAAGCCCTATCAATGTGTTAGCGAACAAACGATTGAGTGTAATTATCCTTCATTTAGACCGGTCGTTGATGGCCGATGGACTGACTCATGCACACTGTTTCCCCCTCGATCTGTGCTACACACAATGGGAGGGCTGCCTAAGCAGACCAACCATGCATGGGGAATGTGCACCGGATGTGCTGACCATACACCGTGAATGGAGTCCATAGGCTACCGATATGCAGAGAGCCGCGCGTGTGTCAGCCTCAAAAGGCTTCCGACATTGTCGAGCAGACGACATCTGGCATCGTTTTGGCGCGAATAACTTGTCGGCCGCGAGGGTCACGTGCCCCGACACAATGCGAGGCGCGTGCCACGCAAACGGCCCTCTAGTTTTGTGCGTGTCCAATGCACATATTTGTGTATAAATGCATCATCATATATTATTGGCAAAGACCTGTCTACCGAAATTGACTGAGGCCTGCAAACTCGGTACGCTGTATTTACTTCCGTGCGGCAGCTCGAGCGAGCAGACTGCGTACACCCAGGGTCGACGTGGCTCATGTAGAAATCATTGCTTACGGACCATGATCTGCACTACGGAGGCGCGGATCCAGGATTCTGGATACAAAGGAGGGGGGGGGGGGCTTTACAAAATCTACGACGGGGGGGGGGGGTTACATAGGATATCAAAACAGGGGGTCCACACAATATAATATCGGGGGTCCATTATCAAAAAAGGGGCGGGGTGGGGGGTCCACATCTTGCTTAGTTAAACAAAAAGGGTATCTTCGCTCAAAAGGGGAGGGGGTCCACATCACCTGACAACAGGATTCCTGAATAAACGATCAAGCGACAGCCGGATTGCCATGGCAGCGCGACAAGGGGATTCTTAAGACAGTAAGAGACACTAAGATTTTCAAGGGAGCAAGCGGCACGAGGATTTCAAAAGGACAGTTACTGTTGAAGAACCAACATCTGGTGTGTAGCCAAGTCATCATATTCAGAGAATTAATAAAATCATTTCCCCTTTTTATTGGTATTGCAAGCATATTTTATTCAAATATAAGTTGAAATACGTAATAACAGATTGTCTATCACATCGTTAATGGCTTAAATGTGAATACAAAGCAAAATTGTACCTTCCAAATCAGATCATCCACCCTTGATATCAGATTACGGTGCCCACATGTTCGTGCTATCGATGCATGCACTTATGGCTAAGGCGGGACTAAAAATATAACACAGTCGAGAATCGTATACTTTCTCTAAATATTATGTCATATAATGATTATGTCAATGTCATTTCGTTTTTTGAACAGTTCCAGCACATTTTAAGTGCGAGGGTGGTGGGCGGCCTAACTTTTTCCGCACGGTTTGGATTGTATCTGTCCAGCAGTGTATTTTTCTATGTAATCGCGGTTTTAACAATGGCCGTAAAGTGTGAAACAAATAAAAAAACAAATACATTAAAAATAAACCGAAAAAAACAATTGGCATTGGTTGAGAAGACTTCCATTAAGACTTGTAAGTTGCTGGCATAGAAGCCACCTAAAAAAACACGAGAAAAAAACAACAACAAAAAAACACGATGAGCACACCTTGCGGACCCCTCGATACCCTCCCATTGCAGATCATATTTGGCCACCTGCATTTACACGATTGTCTTTCAGCCTTATAATAAACTTCTCAAATCTCGTGTTGGTGTGAATAGGACAACATATCAATATTTATATATAATTAAAATGCGAGAAACCTTTTTAAATAAACACTGATACATTGTTATTACTATGTGGGTGTCATTCTATCAAATGGCTAACGCACATATGCCGATCTTATGACACTGCTCATTATTACAATGACGGACTAGGCCTATATACAATACGCGCTGTAACATATGGATTAAAAATGAAAGAAAATATCTATTGGTCCCGCTCAAAACTGAAAGTCAAGATCTCAATTTCATAATCTTATTATTTCTTTAGCATTAAAAGAAAACTCGCGTTGCTTGAGGTACAGCTGTTTCTCCCCACCATATAAAAAAAAAATTTCACTTTCAACGCCGCAGCCTCATTAGCTAAATACCTCCGGAATAAAGTACGTGCAAGCGGAGTAGGCCACAAAAAAGGTAGCGAACTTGTGTTTAACAAGGCTGTTGCTTCACTCTTTCACTCATTGTGACCACTTCTAATGTCCATTCCTCGTATTATCGCCCAGTAACCGTTACGCGCAGCCACGTTTCACGCGATCCGCGGCGTCACTTCCGCAGCGCTTCGGGCGTAGCGCCGGGGTATACGGTAAACTTCCGGAGTAAATACTCCGAGCGGTCAATGAGTGAAGGCCAAACGACCTTGAGCAGTGGCATCAGGGTTGACCCGGAGCCCGTGGCGTAGCTGCGCAGCGGGCGCGACGAAAAGATGGCGTCCTCCAGGGCATCGATGACGGGTGTGATGTTGGTGTCCACCGCGAAGGACGCCACCTGTCTGTAGGCGTCCAGGAAGGGGCGGCCGTACGCTGACTGCACCTCCTCGCTGTTGGCCGCCCACAGCCGCTGGTAGTACGGGGTCGGGTCCGCCTCGTCCATGCCTGGCACACCCAAGCCCAACACAAAGGGTTACCAGGGTTAGCTCATCCGGTGATTCAATCACATCACACGCAATTCTCGGGTACGATATCTTTTCTGTCTAGATTCCGGGAGTAATTCCCCGTTACATCTCAATATCGTTTTTATCTCAATTCGAAGCAAATGAGCGAACAATTTCTTACGTCTTACGTGCGTGGACGCGAAGCAAAAGCTTGGACAAAGATATACCATATACTTCCGCATATGTTATAAACGCTTAGTGCCTACTAGAATTACGGTACAATACCATAAATCACAGTCCTTATATGACACGTCTTGGCAAAGAATAGCCTGTACGATGTATGCCAATACTGATGTACAATGCCTATTAAGTAATGAGACTGAGCCCCCCCACCCCCATAGGTTATGGAGTACCTACCGGTGTCGTAGGGTCCAGGCTCGACGACGCTCACATCCACTCCCCACTTCATCATCTCCTGCCGTAGACAGTCAGAGAAGGCCTCCACAGCAAACTTGGACATACAGTACCCACCCAGGTTGTACATCGAGACTTTACCTGCCAAAACGTAATAGATACAACGTGAAAAACGTTATGAAGCGAGAACCTTTCACGAAGGCTGATCTTTGTCCAAAAGGAGGGACACAAGAACCAGGATACTTAATCGTAACGACACGGCTAACAAGGCAATCAAGGAAGGAGAGACCTAATCATAACGTCATGGTTTACAAGGCCAGGAAAGAGAGACCTAATCATAACGTCATGGTTTACAAGGCAAGGAAGGAGAGACCTAATCATAACGTCATGGTTTACAAGGCCAGGAAGGAGAGACCTAATCATAACGTCATGGTTTACAAGGCAAGGAAGGAGAGACCTAATCATAACGTCATGGCTTACAAGGCAATCAAGGAAGGAGACCTAATCATAACGTCATGGTTTACAAGGCCAGGAAGGAGAGACCTAATCACAACGTCATGGTTTACAAGGCAAGGAAGGAGAGACCTAATCATAACGTCATGGTTTACAAGGCAAGGAAGGAGAGACCTAAGCATAACGTCATGGTTTACAAGGCAAGGAAGGAGAGACCTAAGCATAACGTCATGGTTTACAAGGCAAGAAAGGAGAGACTTAATCATAACGTCATGGTTTACACGGCAAGGAAGGGGAGACTTAATCATAACGTCATGGTTTATAAAGCAAGGAAGGGGAGACTTAATCATAACGTCATGGTTTACACGGCAAGGAAGGAGAGACTACATCATAACGTCATGGTTTGCACGGCAAGGAAGAGAAGACTTAATCATAACGTCATGGTTTACAGAGGGAAGAAGGGGAAACTTAATCATAACGACATCTTTTTTGCTCCACGATTTTTTGTGGTGCACACTGAACATAATTTATACGAAATAATATGTTTCCATTTGCAGCTTTTTACTACCTAACATCGCTGAGCACATGTTCATCAAAGTAGCAACTGGTAAACCTGTTTATTTCTGGGTCCAGTGCAAATTATGAGTCCATTACAAAATTCCGGCAATTAGGCCATATGAAATGAGATGGCCTACTGGTATGATTTAGGCGGCTAAAAGCAGTTTAAATAACTATAAAACCACATTTTATCACGCGATCACAACGTGAGCACGTGTTCTTCCATCGCCACCCTCCCGAAAATGCATATGTTACTCCTGTTGGCAGGGGATAATATATATATCCAACAAGTGCCCTCCGGATAGGGTAAAATATGTTATGTTAAAAAATGTTACATGGTCGCGATATATATGTTACTCGCCTGCCAACAGGAGCAACAGGTGAAATAGTTGCGGATCGGGGTATAGATGATAAGGCTTGTGTCCCTGTCACACCACTTACCGACCACACTGGACACGTTAACGACACGCCCCCTAGCGGCTCTCAGGAGAGGCAGGAAAGTCTTCGTGACTCTCACTTGACCGAAGCAATTGATGTTCATCAGTCGCTGTATATCTTCCATCGGCAGTAGCTCCAGCTCCCCACAACAGACCTGACCAGCGTTGTTAACAATGCACCACAAACCTATGAAGAGAACACCAAAATGGGCAGATGATGAATATGCTAAATAAAGTATCTTATTGGATCAACACAACCGTCAATTTATAAGCACAGTTTTGGCTGCGGCTTCTCTAAAGTAATGCTTGACTGACACTGGTGTGGCACGGTATGGTAAGACCGCGGCAATACCCCAATAAAATCACGCCGTGATTATTTAAAGTAAAGACATAAGCATTACTTAAATGTTGAACATTGTTGTAAAACTCTGTTAGACAGTGGTTTATTATAAATAAATAAACAATAGTTTCCAGATTTCACAATGATCCAGATCATGGAGCAGTATACACACCTTCACCGGGCGTGAGGTGATCCCGCACGAAGGCCGCTGCCTTGGTTACGGACACGTGGTCTGCGACGTCAACGGCAACGGTCCGGAGTCGCTCCGAGCATGCAGCCACCAGGCGGCGCTCGCCTTCCCCACCCGGCTGGTAGCATCCGGCAAACACCCGGACCCCCAGGGAATCCAGACGGCGAGCCAGGGTACGACCGAATCCGGAGTCACAGCCTTGGATACAAGAGACAATATTACAATATATATATATATAATAAAAAGGGCGACGCAATTATAGCGTTGTTTTTCCCTTAACTTGTGGAGCCATTTTGAGTTTAAGACCCAAAGTTAGGGCACTTCAGTAGGTAGTGCCACAGCATACTTAGTAAATATATAATCTATAGTCCACTGAGGGAGCTCGTTGGTTCCAAAGGATGAAAGTAATCTATCTGGCGGCCACATACTTATCCCTTGTCACCCGAATACTGCCGCACTGGCTATACCATAGCGTTTGGAAAATCATTAACAAGTAACGTTCTGTGCCGTTATATACAGGGTTTTAGGGTGGCCGTTATACACAGGGCTTTATAGGTGGCCGTTATACACAGGGCTTTAGGATGTCCGTTATACACATGGCTTTATATATGGCCGTTATACACAGGGCTTTAGGGTGGCCGTTACACACAGGATTTTAGGATGGCTGTTATACACAGGGCTTTATGGTGGCCGTTATACACAGGGCTCTACGGGTGGCCTTTATATACAGGACTTCAGGGGTGGCTGTTATATACATGGTTTTAGGGTGACCGTTATACACAAAGCTTCAGGGGAGGCCGTTATATACAGGACTTCAGGGGTGGTCGTTATATACAGGGCTTTAGGGTGGCCGTTATTCACAGGGCTTTAGGGTGGCCGTTATACATAGGGCCTTAGAGTGGCCGTTATACACAGGGCTTTAAAGTGGCCGTTATACACAGGGCTTTAGAATGGCCGTTATACACAGGCCTCTACGGATGGCGGTTATATACATGGTTTTAGGGTGACCGTTATACACAGGGCTTCGGGGGTGGCCGTTTTAGGGTGGCCGTTATACACAGGGCTTTAAAGTGGCCGTTAAACACAGGGCTTTAGAATGGCCGTTATACACAGGCCTCTACGAGTGGCGGTTATATACATGGTCTTAGGGTGACCGTTATACACAGGGCTTCAGGGGTGGCCGTTATACACAGTGTTTTACGGGTGGCCATTATGCACAGGGCTTAACGGGTGGCCGTTATACACAGGGCTTTAGATGGTCAACGCGTGGGTGTCCCTCTCTCACCTGTGATGAAGACGGCCTTGTGGCCGATGTCTCTGACATATCCGGGGCGAACCCAGACGGTGGCGACCCGCCAGCACACCCCGGGGTACAGCCACACCACGACGTGACTACCCCAGGTCCCGTCCGCCGTGACCAGCACCAGCACCAGCAACCAGCCCGCCAGGGCCGCCGAGCACCCGGCCACGGCCCTGGACGGGGCCCTGAGCCCCGTGCGCTGGATGTCGCGAGCCAGCACCCCGACCAGACACAGATACAGCGCCCAGTAGATCAACGACCACAGTGTCAACATGGTGGTAGCGGCTGTGGCAGTAACTTACAACTCTCAGGGCCGTGGTATAGATAGATCTCTATACACAGCGTTCATTCGCTTGTGCTTGTGATAGAGAGCAGGTTGGTCAATACTGCCCTCGGTTTACGGCCGGGCTATATATCCATTGTGTTCGGTCCCCACAGCATGAGAGACCACTCGGCGCAGCGAGAGACTTGTCCGGCCAGCCAGCCCTACCCACAGTTCTATGGGGTCGCACTCACCCAGATCGGCCGCCCTATCACGCCCCCCAGTACCGCCCCGTGACGCCTGAACACGAGCCGCCCGCCGAGCGCTAAACCCCAGCCAGTCTGACTAGACCAGAACAGACATAAGACCTTGCCCTCACTGGGTTGTTTAGAAGTCCTGTAGTCGTGTAGCCGTACGATCGGATGGCCGTCAGGGAGCTGGCAGTAATTTAAGTGCACACACTCTTCCGCATTGGCTACAGAAGCCGTCAGGACTGGGTCCGGGAGAGCTCTCCCGGGAAGTCTTTTCTGGTGAGTGGGATGGGTAATCCGTTGAACGGCTTGAGCAATCCGTGACCGCCGGAACATGAGAAACGACTTTCTAGCGCAGCGCCTTGAGGGCAGTGGTGGCGCAGAGAGCCATCACAAACAGCTGATGACGCTGGGCGACGCCAGTCCATTAGGAGCCTGAGAAGACGTCGGGCTGGTGACTTCCGGTCCTCAATGCGGCATGGCGGCCCCGGGATGGCGGCCACATTGATACCACAGCACCGGGCCATGGCGGCTGTTTCATCGATCAATTCTGGATATCAATTTTTAACTGAATAGTTATGCACTGAACTGTCGCCATATATCACGCGAGATCAAATCTTCCTTATAATTTTGCTGAAGCGCAAACGCAAACGTCAATTCCAAAGACGGTATTCATATATCGATTCACTATTTCTGGCTGGTGTCCATATCGACACATAAGTAGTTGATTCTTAATTGGGGTCTGGAAAGGGGGGTCCAATGTCCCGTGTCGATTTTTCAACTTGAAATAAATATGACTATTAATAATTCTGTCGCCATGCTGAATCAAACGTATTGGTCGTTGAGCTAAGTTGAAGATCAACAGAACACATAAATGCCCTTAGGCCTAGTGCTAAATCACCCTGGCCAATTATGTAAATGTACACAGTAGATAGTGGCCAGGGTGATTTTGCACTACTGTACGCCCACTGCTTGAATACAGTGCTAGTTTTGTATTATAGTAATTTAGCCCGGTAACCGCGTAAAAGACTATAGGCTTATATATTAGTGTAAAAGACGAAACGAAACGAAATGAAATGACCGCAGGGCACTTTCGTCATGTATCCGTTGTTGACTTTGGAATGAATAAACACAAATACCAATATTTTGGTTATTAGTTATCTAGATCTATGAGTAAAAAAATGGGTCTCCATTTGTTAAAATCTAATACATGTCCCTTTTTAAATAATGATAATTTTGGGAGGTGCACAACTGCCCCGATTCAAAGACATAGTTGGTAATGTACGTTGAGGCCTTGAAGATACCAGAAGGTTTTGTTAAACTGGGATGTTAGGCCGTCAAGCCCGGGGGATTTGTTAGTCTTAAACATCTTTATAAACATCTTTATTGCCCATCCCTCTTCCATAAAGGTACATTCCTCCTCGCAGTAGTCAATCTGAGAGGTGTTCAGTTGAACCTCTACGTTATATAAATATATTTTAAGCGATTGGAGTAGTGTCTTCTCGTGTGTAAAGTTGTTTATAAAATGTCACCTTCACTTAATATGTCTCAGGCTGTTTGTTCCCGCTTTGTCCAGACCAATAAAAAAGCAGGTGGATTTGATTTTACTCCATTCAGGATATATTTAAATATTCTTTCTGTTTGTTTCTCATTTGTTTATTTTTGTTGATATGTGCGGTTCTGTCTGTAACGCAACGCATTATCTTTCCAATGTCTTAAGATATCGACTCCCAAATTCACAAAAGGATGCGGAATGGCCCTTGTCAGGCTAACTTCCTAGATGGGCCATGTAGGTCAAAGACAAAAGTCACAGGATTTTTTTTGAAATTCGTTCAACCATTGAAAGTAGGACAAAATTTCGTTCACAACACAACGGCAACAAGACAGACAATAAAACATTACACAGAGTATATCTTTAGTATTTCGGTGTAGGGTTTGTTTGAGGGGAGAGAGTTATTGGTCCGTTCTGTCTGAGGCGGGGGGGGGGGGGGATCCGTCCGGGATATATGTGAGGGGGATCGGGTGGGGTTTTCTCCGGGTGCGTGTGTGAAGGGAGGGGGGTGTTCGCCCTCTGTGTATGTGAGGGGAGGAGGGGTCCGTCCAGGGAGTGTGTGAAGGAGAGGTTCTCCTGGGTGTGCATGAGGAGGGGGGCGTCGCGAGCGAGGGGGTTCGTCCGGGGTGTGTGTGAACGAGAGAGGGTGGTTGTCCTAGGGGTGCGTAGGGGGAGGGAGTGCTTGTTGTGTGCGAGGGGTGGGGGGGGGGCGACGGCGGCTGCTCTACACTTGCGGATACAATTAAGTCCTGCATTGCCCTTATCTCATTCGGCCCTTTGCAGGCAACGGCCAAAAACAAGCAGCGAAGACTTAATATACAACGCTTCTGAGTTATTTACATTCAGTTAATAGTTACTTGATAGATAATTTCACACTACACCTCTCCCCTTTATAAATGGTTTACCAGGACTAGTTTCGACATAATAGTGAAATTATACTCCCTTTTTAGTAATTCCCCCTCTGGAAGCCCGCAGCTCCTTGTCTTATATGACCGCAAGCACCTGCCATACAAGAGGATCAATACGAAGATTAGAGCACATTCGACTAGTCTTTACCGAGACAGTCCTTCACGGTCTCGTTATAGGGATCATATCATTAAGATTATACGCTCGTAAGCTACAGCATGATCCATTACTTCATACCGTATATCTGAGAGTACAGCAGGATATTCTTACTGTCATGATGAATCTCATTGAAATACGAGCTCTATTTATTTGATATTAAAAGGATCCCTTATAAGGGGTATGACCGCCGCAATGTTCCAGATCCTGGTCGCCTTTGGCCGCTATCTTCTATAATAATAAAAGCACAATTCGAAGATTAGTTCAGATTCTACCAGTCTTTACCGAAACATTTCTTCACTGTCTCGGTTTGGGGATCATACCATTAAGATTATAAGCTCGTAAACCATAGCAGGATTTATTACTCCGTGACATATATACAATACACTACAGCATGATCCATTACTTCATACCGTATATCTGAGAGTACGGCAGCATATCCTTACTGTCGCAAGGAATATCATTGAAAATGGTTTACGAGCTCTATTTACGAGTTAATGTGCAAAGGATCCCTTGTAAGGCCTACCACCGCAGCAATGTTCCAGGTCTTGGTCGCCTTTGGCCGCTACCATCTGTTATAATGAAAGCGCAATTCGAAGATTAGTTCACATTCCACCAGTCTTTACCAAGACATTTATTCACTGTCTCGTTTTGGGGATCATACCATAAGATTATAAGCTCGTAAACCATAGCAGGATTTGTTACTCCGTTACATATATACAATACACTACAGCATGATCCATTACTTCATACCGTATATCTGAGAGTACAGCATGATATTCTTACTGTCATGAGGCATCTCATTGAAAAATGATTTACGAGCTCTATTTACGACTTTATATTAGGAGGATCCCCTGTAAGGCCTACCCCCGCCGCAATGCTTCACGTCCTGGTCGCCTGTGGCCGCTACCATCTGTTATAATAAAAGCACAATTCGAAGATTAGTTCACATTCCACCAGTTTTTACCGAGCCATTTATTCACTGTCTCGTTATGGGGATCGTACAATTAAGATTATAAGCTCGTAACCTAAAGCAGGATTTATTACGTCGTGCCATATATACATACAATACAGCATGATCCATTACTTCATACCGTATATCAGAGTACAGTATGATATCCTTACTATCATGAGGAATCTCATTGAAAATGGTTTACGAGCTCTATTTACGACTTTGTATTAAAAGGATCCCCTGTAAGGCCTACCAATGCCGCAATGTTCCAGGTTCTGGTCGCCTTTGGCAACTACTATCTGTTATAATGAAAGCACAATTCGAAGATTAGCTCACATTCCAAAAAAGGCAAAGATTAGTTTAGGGGAATGGATTGCTGCTCAAATGATCAGTTAGTGTGCAAGTTAGTGTGCCTTACCTTAGCTTTGGATGACGGATCCAGGTGGGTTAGGCGACATTGGGAGGAGGGACATGCTGTCACGAGTTAAATACAGCCATGACCAAGTGTTCCCTTAGTTTAGCATGGGATTACCGATCCACGTGGCTTAAGATACATTGGAAGGGGGTGGGGGGTGGGGGTGGAGATATGTTTTCATGGGCTGCATATGGCTATGACCAGGGGTCCCCTTAGCTTAGCATCGGATTACTGATCCAGGGTTGTTAAGGGACATGGGAGGGGGGCGGGCATGCTGTCACGGGTAAAAACAGTTATTACCAAGTGTCTCCTTTGCTTAGCTAGTTTAAAGGACATTGGGAGGGGGGGCGTTCGAGACATTGGAAGGGGGTGGAGGGGTGGAAATATGTTTCAATGGGCTGCATATAGTAATGACCAAAGGCCCCTTAGCTTAGCATCGGATTACCGATCCAGGTGGGTTAAGGGGCATGGGAAGGGGGGGGGCATGCTGTCACGGGTTAAAAACAGCCATGACCAAGTGTGGCCCTAGCTTGGCACGGGATTACCAATCTATGGATAAGGGGTTGGCTGCAGCCGCGCAGTTCCACGAGAGTACTTCTACCAGAGTGACTTCCGTTACTTCCACCACAGTGTAAATAAACCTGAAGTGCCGTATAAAGCCTCATACTAAGTATTACCGGTAATAATTTGATAACTGGACCATTTATGCAGTTACATGTAATCCAATCATGAACTATTAGGGTCTATTTTGTTTAAAATTAAGCAAAATGCCCCACGTGAGCGATAATATGGACATTAACATAATACGGAAATTTGTGGGCGGTCAGTTTGTATACATGTGCATGTAGAAGTGGATGCAGCTTTTGGTTCTTTCATTCTTGAAAATAGAATCTTTAAAAAGGATCTTTGTATTATACGTATATATATGTAGGCCTGTACGCATATAAA
The DNA here is from genome assembly GCA_964019135.1 of Arenicola marina. Taxonomy (NCBI): domain Eukaryota; kingdom Metazoa; phylum Annelida; class Polychaeta; family Arenicolidae; genus Arenicola; species Arenicola marina. The sequence goes on along the minus strand of OZ025260.1, from coordinate 28,292,353 downwards.
AGTTGTGGTTCAGTTGATATATTTATAAAATTATGTCATCTAATTTAGTTTTGGGGCATACCGGTAACTGCATTTAGGAAGTTAAATCTTGCCCACTGAAGGAACATATAAATCACACAAATGATCACCTTAGAAAACTTTGGTAGGCTAGTGGCTCAATTATGCTGGACTTAGTTTAGTTAGGGGGGAGGGCTAGGAGGACAAGGGGCGGGGGGGGGAGGTGTGTGTTCTCAGATCACAAAGAATAAATGTCTTTCTTCGCAGTTTACAATGAATTAGATAAATGGAACTCTCCAGCACACTGAATAACCATGGTGTATAAATATGATATTCACAGTTATTTATCTTGCAATTCCCAGTTCGCAATAAAAAGAAATGTTTGATTACAACGGTTGGGCCATTCCCAGTTCACGGTTTGCAGTGACTATAGATACCAGTTTTACTCTTTTACACTTCAGCCGGGAAGTCATACTCTTTCTATTAGTACAAATTCATTTACAAAATTTGCAGGGTGAAATGCTATTCCATATGTTATACAATTCAATGCACCAAACTAAATGTGCATACAAAATTTTCATTTTTTCTGAAGAAAATCATTTTGATTTGATATCAACCCATTTGTCTATTATTAACATTAGCAACAATTGTGCCTGCAGCCATGTCCCTAGGGGCAAAAAGTACTGCCTTGGTTTTTTAGATTTAATGCTTGAGTTTTTCATTTTGCTACAGCCTTAAAATTGTGACAAACTATGAGCCATATATCGTAATTGCATTACACAACTAATTCTACATCGAACACATTATTGTGGTATTTAATTGCATTTATGACAATATTTCCACTAGTAATGTCCCTCCTCATTATGCTAATATAGGTTGGTGCATGGAATGGGGACCATGCACGTACGTCCCCCTCCCCCCTTTAGGTCCCAGCTCCCCACTATAGGTTGGCTTTAGGAGGGCCATGCCCCCCCCCCCCCATATCCGACAGTGTAAATATAGGTTGCCGTTAGGGTGGCTACGTCTCCCAAGGGTTGGATGTAGGGCTCCACTCACCCAAGGACCCACTTCCCCATTATATCCCGGCACTGTGGGGGGGGGCACTTGGAACAAACCTGCTAGTGGTGAGAGTTGCTCCGTGGCTCCTTGATCAACACGGAGCGCCACGGACATAGGAGAGGGTCACGGACAACGGAGAGAGGAACGGACAACGGAGAGGGCCACGGACAACAGAGAGGGCCACGGACAACGGAGAGGGGAAAGGACAACGGAGAGGGCCACGGACAACGGAGAGGGTCACGGACAACGAAGAGGGCCATGGACAACGGAGAGGGGAACGGACAAAGGAGAGGGCCACGGACAACGGAAAGGGCAACGGACAACGGAGAGAGTCACGGACAACGAAAAGGGCCACGGACACCGGAGAGAGACACGGACAACGGAAAGGGAACGGACAACGGTGAGGGCAACGGACAACGAAAAGGGCCACGGACACCGGAGAGAGACACGGACAACGGAGCGGGGAACGGACAACGGAGAGGGAAACGGACAACGATGAGGGCCACAGACAACGGAAAGGGAACGGACAACGGAGAGGGCCACGGACAACGGAGAGGGGAACGGACAACGGAGAGAGCCACGGACAACGAAAAGGGCCACGGACACCGGAGAGAGACACGGACAACGGAGCGGGGAACTGACAACGGAGAGGGAAACGGACAACGATGAGGGCCACAGACAACAGAAAGGGCCACGGACAACGGAGAGGGCTACGGACACCGGAGAGAGACACGGACAACGGAGCGGGGAACGGACAACGGAGAGGGAAACGGACAACGATGAGGGCCACAGACAACAGAGAGGGCCACGGACAACGGAGAGGGCTACGGACAACGGAGAGGGCCACGGACAACGGAGAGGGCCATGGACAACGGAGAGAGGAACGGACAACGGTGAGGGCCACGGACAACAGAGAGGGCCACGGACAACACAGAGCGGAACGGACAACGGAGAGGGCCACGGACAACGGAGAGGGCCACGGACAACGGAGAGGACCACGGACAACGGAAAGGGCAACGGACAACGGAGAGAGCCAAGGACAACGACAAGGGCCACGGACAACAGAGAGAGCCACAGACAACGGAGAGGGCCATGGACAACGAAGAGAGCCACGGACAACGGAGAGGGTAACGGCCAAGGAAGAGGGCCACGGACAACGGAGTGTCTGTCCTCCAAAATACAGAATATTCCATCCCGTCAGTAGCTCGCAATAAAATTTAGAAGTGACCGCCGACCACGATTTCGCCGCTAAACGCGGTGGCAGCCCTTTTTGAAGGTATGTGCGATTGACCAATCAGGTTGGTTGGTTGTATATTTATGACGCTTTAACCACTTTTGGTCATATCGCGTCAATGGGAGAAGGAAGGTTGGTCGGTTGGTTATCCAGTACGCTTTAACCACTTTTGGTCATATCGCGTCAATGGGAGAAGGAAGGGAGAGTGGATTCATGTCCTCGGGGGTAACCCCCTACTCTTTGCCAAGGAAAACGTGGGATCTTTACATTACCCAGACCTGGCCACAGCGGGGCGTGAACCAACGTGCCGTTAGGCTCTTAGGTGGCCAGAGCCCCTCTAACCCACTGAGCTACCGGGCTGGCCCAACCTGACCAATCAGCAGGCGATACTCTAATTATGTTCAAACCGGAAAGTACGCTTACTGTGTGAGCAAAACCAGAGCGCGTGATCAGTCCTAATAACAATAGTTGCGATCATTTCATACGTAGACAATCGAAACACGTATATCAATATGTTTTGATTTTGCTATTTTCCATGAAACATCAAGAGCATGTTCTACAGCGCGGCTTGGAACTGCCGCAATTCATCCTTAAATCGCGGTCCTGATCTCTCTTGTCACGCATTTCCCCTGAAGGGTACCTCCACTGAGAAGTTCCCGCCGCGAGAGAACTTCCAGTGACAACGTAAAGCGGCGCCATATGAAGGGTCACAACATACGTCACTTGCTCGGACGGCAAACCGGCGCGCTGCTCGACATTGATGGGGCGGGTTGCCTTAATTTGTTTTTCTCCTTACCAGTCGGCCGAAACGAAGTTTGGAATGTTTTTTTGTCTGGGGTCCCTATTTTTTCCTACTTTTCTGGCACAAGCAGCACCTACTTTATCTCTACTTTTTTGTAAGGGGTCAATCATATACAGGTCTGCACTCTCACCGGAATTTGTGCCACGTTGAGCTGTGTGTGAGTGTCACGACGTGAACAAAAAAAGGTCTCAATGCTCATTAATAATAATAATATTTAATATGACATAATATTGGCAATGTATACCTTGGATATAATGGGGTGTTATATTTGCACGGTTAGCATGGTTTGGGGCAAAGTCATAGTCACTCTCCTGACTGCTTCTGGGCAGCAGTGATGTGTCTGGGTGGATCACAGACTCCAGTTATGCCGACGCCGACCGGAAACAGGAAAACTGCTGTCGACCTTCTAGATGGCTGTTGGTGGACTGTCGCGGCACTGTCATCATCGACGAACGGAGATACCACCCCACTACAAAGGGGCGTCTCCAGGCGGCGCGGTGATAGAGTCCACTGGTGATAGCGCTACCACGATCTGGAATGCCCACAGGAAACGGCAGAGTCCAGAAGCTACAAAGACGTAGCAGCCTAGCGCCCTAAACTCCGAAGCGCTCGTAGGGATCGTCTTGACGACATCGGATGTTCTGTCGTCGCCTGTCCTGAGGTAGTCTGTCCACTCCGATGTGGATGCAGTACTTATACCGATGGCCACTCCCATGATAAACGCACCATCGACCGCACTGAGCTAATCAATAGCGGCTGCTGAGCATATGGCCACTCCCAGAACGATCTCACCATCGACCGATTTGAGCTCAACTCAACAGTCACTGCTGAGTTTAAGAAACTGACATTACAAATGGAGTAAACTGGTAATCAAGTTTATGACAGTGAGTTATTTAGGAGCAAATTGGGCTACTTAATAGATATGTGGTATAACTCACTCTACCATAGGTAATGTGATAGATGCCAGACAGATATCTTAGTTTCGTTCTTCGCATAATCGCTGCCGACGTACCAGCCAGCCCAGCGGCCTTTGTCTACAACATTCTTGACGTCACGAAACATCTGCTTTTCGATGCGATTTTGGAAAGATTCCGTTATTTTATGACCGAGCTGATGCGTCTAAAACAAACAATTAAATTAAAACAGCACGCCGTTCAATACTTCGATCTAAATAAACTATAATAATTAAAATATGACCGAATGTAATAAAAGCGTGTCGGTTATTTACGCTCTTTCACAGCACAGCGAGTGTTTTAAGAGAGGACTTTGGTGTCATATAAATTAAACTTTTTTTTTCGCTAAGCAGTTCTACGGTGCTCAGTTTAGGACATCGGGATATTTTTTTTTTACTAAAAAAATTAGTCGTTCCAATTCTGCAAAAGAACAACTTCGCCGCGGAACGAGTTAATTATTTTCCAAACCAAACAAGACTTGTAAGAATTTGTGCCGCGATGAAGTTTGGAATTATAGATCTGGTGGAACTGCACCTAGTCCAGCATATTGGGTGCCTGATTGGGGGTTCGATAGGTGATAATGGGGTGTGGGGCGTATGAGTTCACTCTGGTGGAAGTGTACCCTTTTCTGCCTATTAGGTAGTTAGATTGGGCTATGAGTTCACTCTGATGGAACTGCACCTAGTCCAGCATATTGGGTGCCTGATTGGGGGTTCGATAGGTGATAATGGGGTGTGGGGCGTATGAGTTCACTCTGGTGTAAGTGTATCCTTTTCTGCCTATTAGGTAGTTAAATTGGGCTATGAGTTCACTCTGATGGGACTGCACCTAATCCAGCATATTGGGTGCCTGATTGGGGGTTCGATAGGTGATAATGGGGTGTGGGGCGTATGAGTTCACTCTGGTGGAAGTGTACCCTTTTCTGCCTATTAGGTAGTTATACTGGGCTATGAGTTCACTCTGATGGGACTGCACCTAATCCAGCATATTGGGTGCCTGATTGGGGGTTCGATAGGTGATAATGGGGTGTGGGGCGTATGAGTTCACTCTGGTGGAAGTGTACCCTTTTCTGCCTATTGGGTAGTTAGATTGGGCTATGAGTTCATACTGGTGGAACTGCACCTAGTCCAGCATATTGGGTGCCTGATTGGGGGTTCGATAGGTGATAATGGGGTGTGGGGCGTATGAGTTCACTCTGGTGGAAGTGTACCCTTTTCTGCCTATTAGGTAGTTAAATTGGGCTATGAGTTCACTCTGGTGGAACTGCACCTAGTCCAGCATATTGGGTGCCTGATTGGGGGTTCGATAGGTGATAATGGGGTGTGGGGCGTATGAGTTCACTCTGGTGGAAGTGTACCCTTTTCTGCCTATTAGGTAGTTAAATTGGGCTATGAGTTCACTCTGGTGGAACTGCACCTAGTCCAGCATATTAGGTGCCTGATTGGGGGTTCGATAGGTGATAATGGGGTGTGGGGCGTATGAGTTTACTCTGGTGGAAGTGTACCCTTTTCTGCCTATTAGGTAGTTAAATTGGGCTATGAGTTCACTCTGGTGGAACTGCACCTAGTCCAGCATATTAGGTGCCTGATTGGGGGTTCGATAGGTGATAATGGGGTGTGGGGCATATGAGTTTACTCTGGTGGAAGTGTACCCTTTTCTGCCTATTAGGTAGTTAGATTGGGCTATGAGTTCACTCTAGTGGAACTGCACCTAGTCCAACATATTGGGTGCCTGATTGGGGGTTCGATGGGTGATAATGGGGTGTGGGGAGTAGTACACTCTGGTGGAATTCCAGTACCTCCACTCCATTAGGTAGACGGGGAATTATGAACTCGTTTTATAATTAATGTTTTATAGAAAAGTTACTGGTATAAGTTCGTTTATGCCTTAAATACTAATATACAATATTCATGTGAAAGAAATGCCACATACGCATCGAGTTCCATAGTAACAAAATGTTAAATTACCGGGCAATTAGCATATGCACAATTTCCGTTGTCCTGTACGACGCCCATTATCGCCCACAATAGAAGTAGTTTGCATCACACGCGTTTTAGGCAATTAAAAGTGGATAAATAATGAAATAAGTTGTCAAATACGGTTTCTACTAACGGGGTTTCGTTAATACAAAGAATAAGTGGCAAGTGGAGTACTGTAGTGGTAGAAAAAACATGTTTTTCGCAGCGGGGTGTGAAGTGAACTGTGGTGGAATAACCGGAAGTAACTGTCGTAGAACTGCTCTCGTGGAACTACCGGGCTGCAGCCATCTATATCTGAATCTATGTGGGTTCAGGGACATATGGAGGGGCTGGGGGGTGAGGGGGCATGCTGTCAAGGGTTACATACAGCCATGACCAAGTCTCGTCTTAGCTTAGCATGGGATTACCGATCCACGTGGTTTAAGGGACATTGGGAAGCGGGTAGCCATGAATCCATGGCTATGGTTGAAGCATCATTGCCATGTAGCATTCTATAGTGAAAATCAACTGCACATGACAAATTGAATTGTTTAAGTATAGCTTTCATAATTAGTTTCAACAATGTAAATGTACTTTTCTATATATAATTACCGATGTATGAACTCTTCCAAAGTTGTTAATGTCTTCAAAAGAAGCCAAAATTGCCTACTGGCATAAAAATGGACAACAACATGCCACCATTTTATTACAGGAAGTTGATCACTGCACATGTGCAATGTCATCACATGATATTATAAGCCATGCTAATTGGCTTATTGTTCAGTGACCCAGTCATTGGGTCAGTGAAAACACATGTTTTCATATGAATTTCTGGTGACAGACTGGACTATTGTGGCCTTTCAAGAAAGGTTACTTATGTGATTAGTCATTACGTGTCAGGAAGTAATAAGAAAAGGATTTAGGTTTGGTTCTGTTATAATACTTTTTACACAGCAAAGGAGAATCAGACCTACACTTGGTCAAAGTCAAACAACCCTAAAATGGGGTTGTTCCAGACCAGAATTTTACTATGGAATGCGACCAGGCTGTGTTTCAGCCCACACAGCCTAGGGTTCTGGGCTAGGAAACGGGGATATGTTGTCATGGGATGAATATAGCTATGACTAGGGTGTCCCATTAGCTCAGCTTCGGATTACCGATCCACGTGGGTTAAGGAACGTGGGGACAGAGGGACACATTGTCATGGCTGTATTTAACCCGTGACAAATCGGAGGCTAAGCTAAGGGGACACCTGGTCATAGCTATATTCAGCCCATGACAATGTGCCCCCCCCCTCACCTCCCAATGTCCCTTAAACCACGTGGATCGGTAATTCCATGCTAAGCTAAGATGACACTTGGTCATAGCTATATTCAGCCTATGACAAGGTGCCCCCCCCCCCCACCTCTCCCCATATACATAAACCCACCTGGATCAGTAATCGCACGCTAAGCTAAGGGGACAGCTGGTCATAGCTATGTCCAGCCCATGACAATTTGTTTCCCCATAAATAGTGCTCTTCTCCGCGCTTATACCGGAAATGCAGGGGGACACGCTGTCATGACACCGGCCAAACTTCCACCGACGCGGCGACAATTTAAGCCTACATATGCAAAAGGGAAAAGATAGACCCCCACCCATTGTGCCTGTAAGATCATCCCGGGTGTATAGTCGGCTTCGAAGAGAGATATTTGGCTACACAATACACTGAGATATCATTTACAATAGAATCCATCTAAGATGTCTAGTCAATGCCAATTGTCTGTTCGCGTCAGAGACAAGATTTCGTAATTAAAATTTGACGTTATCATCATATAGACCTACATGCATTTGTAGAACATTGCGAACCGTGCATACAAGCAATACTAAATAAATATTTGTACTGACCTCACTCGTGGCACTGTCTCACTTCATGTTGTCGGCCCGCCTTTGTTGAAGAACCTGCAAATTTTGAATTCTGCCGCCAAGTGCATCTGGGTGTTATTGGTTGTATTCATCAAGTTTATCTCGGAAGGTTGAACAGCTCCGATTTTTGGTGGGAAATTATAGTTCAGCTCTGCGCAAATCGTCCTTCGGTGTGCTCGTGTACCAATGCTTTCGAATAGCTCACGTGTTATTCGCGCTGTACATTTACCAAATAATCCCAACATTGTTTTTACCGTCATTCAGCGTGACACGCGGATGAGTGGATTAACTCACCCCAGTCGTGTTAACTCTGACTCAGGCGCCAAAAGGCGTATCAATGGTTGATTGCAAGTGGCCTTCACCAGCGAAACAAGCGGTGCTGGATTGGCATCCGCTGGATAGGGTATCGCAAAAAAATACGTTTATTTGTCGCATTTATTTGTACGAGGGATAGCGGACAACCGTGACGTAAACCTCAGACAGTTGGAAACAACTTGTTTACCATCCATTATTGATAACACTGCTCCATATTTTCTTATAACATAATTTAATCCCACGTATACTTAAATCGCCAAAATTATAAAAATATCAGGGGTTTTGGAGGTATAGTCTTTCAAACGCTTTCTAACAATCAACAGCAACACAAATAAATAAATGACTTCAATTTCGTTTACTTCTGCAACATACAAAATTTTGGAAAGTTATAATCAGCATTATTATAGTTTATAATTAACATTTAAGAGGGATATGTGTCTCCGTTCAACTCATCACCAAGCTTCTACATTCAAACAAAACATCCATCGGCCGCCAACATCACTGTTCATTACGGCCAACAAGACGCCATACCAGGCCAGCGTCATCAAAATAGCTGGCGATTGACTCTGTGTGAGACAAGAAACTCGCCATGGGCAAGGCTGGTAAGACCGATTAATTTCACCTGTACCGTGGTCCGTTGCTCATGCGACTGGTCACGAGTAGTTAGTTGTTCAATTGTTGCTCAATTCAACTTTTGTTGGTTGTAGTCATTATATCCATTGTGGCATTGCCTCCATAAAAAAGCCCTCTAGTTGGCTAGAGCGCTCGCCTTGAGTGCTCTCGCCACCTCAGAGCCTATCGGCACGTGGATTGGTGGTTCGCGCCCCGCTGTGGCCAGGTCTGTGTGGTTGGTTGCTTATTGAGGACGCTTTAACCATTTTTGGTCATATCTCGTCAATGGGAGAAGAAAGGGAGAGTGGAGTCATCCACGTGCCGTTAGGTTCTCAGGTGGCCAGAGCACTCAAGGTGAGCGCTCCAACTCAATGAGCTATCGCGCCGGCCCCCATTGTCTGTGTGGTCGCAAGATAAAGACCCTACGTTCTTCTTCGCAAAGAGTAGGGGATTACCCCAGGGGACATGGCTCCACTGGGAGCAGGCCAACTCCCCCTCGAATCCCCCCCCCTCGGACAATTCCCCCCCCAGGACAATTCCCCCCCGGGCAATCCCACCCCCCGGACAATACACCCCTAGGACAAGTCCCCCCCTGGGACAAGTCCCCCCCTATGACAAGTCCCCTCCCGGACAACTACCTCCCGGACAATTCCCCCTTAGGGGAATTGTCTCGGTGGGGGGGTTGTCTGGGGAGGAATTGCCCGGGGGAGACTTGTCCGGGGGGGAGGCCTTGCTCGGCGGGGGCAGGAACTTGTCTGACGGGGATTGTCGGGGGGAACTGTCCGGGGTGGGGGTGGGAGTTGTCCTAGAACCGGCTCCACTCTCCATTCCTTCTCTCATTGACGCGATATAACCTAAAGTGGTTAAAGCATCCTGAATGTACAACTAACGCTATATTTTGCATTTATATTAGAATAACTAAGCCAATGGAAGTCGAATTCGTGTAATACCTTCTTACATTTACGTACCGCGTTAATAGTATTGTCAGGAGTAATATATATATATATATGGATTTTCGGCTTGCCATTTTTCCTGCCTCCCGCGGATTACGATGGCATATGAGCACGAGTGGGCGCATGTCTTTGGGCCAGGTTCGGTATCCCGCCTGGGACCCCCACCCGCAACACGTGACAGGGAACTTCCGGGTGTGCCGACAGGGATATACCTATTCCAATGAAATGCACAGCCCGTTCACATCCGGTGCACGTAGGGGTACTGAAACCAACCTACTGTCATCACCTTTCAATCAGCCGCCATCTTCTCCCGAATGTCCCTTGCTGTTTTGAACGGGACACATCGGCATACCGAATTAAGGCGCGCGCACCCATACCCGGGTAAAAAAAGTGTCGGGCGGTTTACCGATGGGTAATGTGCGTATTCGGGTTACCGCAGGAATATACAGAGCTACCAAAGAAATTCGCCCAATAACTCGCCCTTCGACTGGGCAATCCCCGCTAGGGTTCCACTTGTTTTACTTATTCTACAATGTGCAGTTTGTAGTTGTATTTGTTAAGGATAAAAATCTACGAGTTTGCTCATTACGTCAGTCGGTCCAATATTGAACTTTGTTAAGCCAGAACAATTTCTGTCTGTCTTCGTGAATGTCTGTGTGTATGTCTGTTTGCAATGTTTTGCAATAACTATATCGAACGCCTTCAGATATCTAAATTCACAAACAGATTCCGCATGGCCATTGTGAGGGTAAGTTCGTAGATGGGCCATGTAGATCAAAGGTCAGAGTCACAGGATTTTTTTAATCATTTGTTTAATCATTGAAAGATAGGACCAAAATGGGGATTGATACATATTATTTTACACATTTGGGCCAATTCTCAAACTTTAACATTGAACCCTCTGAGAGCATTTTGGCGGGAATATGGCCTCTTCAATGTTTCTATCATGACAACCGGTGAGTCAAACGACACCGCACCAAAACATTGGTATTTGGGTGATGATGACGACATTGAGCAAGGTCAAGTGGCCAAGATCACTATAACAGCAAGGTCAAGGTCATATAAAGGGTCAAAACGGGATCTGAAGCTACAAAATCTGACCCTTGACGGGTTAATCGGGATACTAAGGGTCGAATCGGGATTCTAAGATCCAATCCGGATCTGAGGGCTCAAATATGGATCAGTAGGGTCAAATCGGGATCTGAGGGATCAATCCGGATCCTAGTTTGCTCTACGATATCAAATCTGCATCTACAGGATCAAATCGGGATCTTAGCGTTCCGGTTCGGATTGGTCAATCCAGATTTTAGTGGTAAAATCGGGATCCTAAGGGTTAAGGAGTCAATTTCGGATCCTAAGAGTCAATTCCTGATCTTAGGGGTCAGTTCGGATCGGAGGGGTCAAATCAGGTTCTGATGTGTTAATCTGGATCTTATGGGTAAAATCGGGATACTACAGGTCCAATCCGGATCTTAGGGGTATCATTGCGATCTACATCAAACTGGGATACTAAGGATCGCACCTAAGGGTCAAATCCGGATCATAAGGTTCAATCGGGATACTAGGGGTCGAATACAGATTCTAGGGGTCAAATTCAAATTCTAGGTGTTTAATCCGGATCTGAGAGCTCAAATATGGATCAGAAGGGTCAAATCGGGATCTGCGTGAGGTGACGTTTCGGCCTATAACTCGGTCGATACTGTAGGTCGTGGTCGGTCTTGTTCAATGTTCAAGTTGGACGCTTGACGGTCTCGTTAAGACGAAAATCTACGATTTGAAATATAGGACCAAAAATAAAATTTTTTTTACTACTGTCACAGTTTTAATTTCATGCTGCAAATTCTTTCACGTATTAGGCCTAGAGGTACCTTATATGCAGTCTTTAAATGTTGCAAATCGCCCACTTTTTCTCCAAACAAATCCCAAATTTTAACATGGGACCATAAGAGAGTATTTTGGCGGAAAAATTACCTCCTCAATTTCTCCATGAAGGGGGCAAGTCAGACAAACGACACTTTGCGTAAGACATAACATTAGTATCTGGGCACAAAGGACTGTATTGATCAAGGTCACGCATCCAAGGTCAAGGTTACAGCACAGTCAAGGTCACGAAACGTGTTTTCTCGTAACACCGTTAATATTCGGTTCAGATAGCTATTGTTTATTTGAGAGTATTCTTGCAGAGACAACCGGAAAAGGGACATTGACTCACACTTTTCCGGATACCGAAAGTTTTTCGAGTAATCGGCCAATGAAAGTTTAGTGTGTGAAAAATCGCCGTGACAACAAGAAAGCAGGTAGGATACCCCTACGCGGTGGAATATGTACCAGAGTTAGTGACATCATGGACACGGGTGCCAATGGCAATGGCACCGAAATCAAACCAGTAGACGCAAAACATAACAAAAATATAATAATAATCACACTTAACATGGTCAATCCCATTAAAAAGCCTCGATACGCCAAATCACTGAGGGCGCGGCGACGTTTTGTCCTATAACCCGGTGTAACATGACTAGCCGTCCCCTCATGACAGCGTGTCCCCCCTGCAGTTCGGGTATACGCGCGGAGGAGGGCACTAGTTATGTGGGGATACATTGTCATGGGCTAAATATACCTATGACCAGGTGTTCCCTTATCTTAGCACGGGATTACCGATCTACATGGGTTAAGGGACATGGCAGGGGACATGATGTCACGGGTTAAATGCAGCCATGATCAAGTGTCCCCTTACCTTAGCATTGGATCACGGATCCAGGTGGGTTAAGGGACATGGGGAGGGGGGGGGGGGGTGGGGGCATGCTGCCACGGGTTAAATGCATCCATGACCAAATGTCTCCTTACCTGAGCATTGGATCACTGATCCAGGTGGGTTAAGGGACATGAGGAGCGCGGGGGGGAGGGGGGGCATGCTGTCACGGGTTAAATGCAGGCATGATCAAGTGTCCCCTTACTTGAGCATTGGATCACTGATCCAGGTGGGTTAAGGGACATGAGGAGCGGGGGGGGGGGGGGGGCATGCTGTCACGGGTTAAATGCAGGCATGATCAAGTGTCCCCTTACCTGAGCATTGGATCACTGATCCAGGTGGGTTAAGGGACATGTTGTTCGTACATCCCTATCTAATAGCTGCAAAGCGAGCGTCTCGCGGTTTCATATCAGCAGATTGTATGGGATTGAAACGTCAAATGTAACTGTTCCTAGCTATGTGGGACGCTTTCGGCAGTCGGACGTTTTCGGCCCCAACATACGTGCAACGGTAGCCACTTTGGGTACTTCCCACCTTGACAGGAGACATTTTGTAACATTTTAGTAATATCTGTTCAGAAATATTATCTTTTTACCACTTTAAGCATGAATGCATGTGAAAAACGCCCTCTAGTCCCCCCCCCTCCCCACCCCCCCCTTCTGAAAACTTCTCAATTCTGAAAGAACCTCCTTTTTTTCTGTCCCTTCCTTAAGTGGTCAGGGCGCATCCCCGCATATTTACTACAAACCAAGGTAATAAATAGCAAGGGCAAAACTCACAGGATTTTTAATAATCGTGAACTGGGAATGTTAATATTGAATAACCGTGAATCGGTAAATCGCCAATTATAAGCCTTGTATCGGTCCTTCCTCTGTAGGGGAGTTCTCTTTATAAGTCATCGGGACACAGTCATCGGGACACGGGAATACAGACATCGGATATCTAGAGGTACAGGTACTGATGCCCTGTACATCGCGTAGTACAGTGTACTCTCAATTTAAGGCAAAAAATGCAACCATTGCCTACTTTGCCTTTAGAGTAGGTATGTACAGGACTAAATGTGCAAAGGTTGCATTTAGAGGGAAGAGGATGTATGTGATATCAGTGCACACTTCAATTTTAGGGGAGGGAATGTTTATGGTGCCAGGACGCAGGTTTCATCTAGTAAGAAAAAAATAACAAGATCAGATTTAAAACAATACGCTTTGCTTGGCAATGTTTTATTTCGATACGCTTTATAACATACACACACTTTTACTGCAGTAAGCCATTGAGTTGGGGACGTTCATATCATTATAAGCAGCGCACCACCGCCCCCGCCCCCGCCCCCCCCCCCCCCCCCCACACACACACATACAATGAACATTATGATTACTCGCTGCATCAAGAGCACAACATTTAGCTTTTTTGTAAACTCTTCCAGTCACCTTACAATTAGGGAGACCTGGGGCCGTATTCATAATCGCCACTTAGGCTACGCCTCTACCCTTATCGCTAAGTGGAAGATTTGTCGAGTGATTATTGGGTTCAAAATACATAAGTAGTCAGTCACCCAAGAAGTGGATTTGCTGAATTAAGGAAGTGCTAAAATTATATTGAAGAGGAATCCTTAATCATGCGCACCACCACAACGAGGCTAGTACGAAAATGCACTTGTCGTGCGTAACTTACGAGGGGATTATGAATACGGCCCCTGAACACTCATACCAGGCCCACTTAACACCGGGTATCATATACCTGCCCGTTTCTTCGTTTTTATTAAGATAATTATTATATATATGTTTTCATAGTGACGATATTCCAAAGACACATACAGTATTGATAGAGGAACCCTTATTTATAAGCATATTTGCATAGCGGGATGGTAGTGTATGGCAACCACCGCCCAAGCCCCCGAACCCCGATGGCCGGGCTAAAATTCGCCAATACGGACCTTTCATGTCTTTGCAATACCCACATTTGCACGCAATTCCACATTCCTTGGTGTCGATCTACACGATCTTACGAGCTGTGCTATGGCAGTTTAAAGGCCAGCGTAAGTTAGTTCGTAACATTAAAGTTGCATGTGGAGCTCTTTCCCGCCAAAACTAAAGAGGTCAAAATACAAATAAGAATCAGTCCTTGAATCATTCAAGATTGGTTTTGTCTATACTCCACCCATGCCAGACTGCCAAATAGTGTCGCTTAGCCTTGCCCGTGATATCAATTTACCACAAATTTTCATTTCAGTTGTAAACGTCATCAGTTTGTGTGCTTCGCGATGCTTTGTTATAAGTAGCAGTGCCGCGACAGAGTGCTGTGGTGTCGCGGGATAGACACGTTTGCCACACCACAGCCGAAACGGCGAGGTTTATCAAGTTTCTGAATATATGGAATGGAACAATCGAGTTTTCTGCAAAGTTTGATATAAATTTCGCCTGGGCTTAGTTTTGGCGGGAAAGAACTCGACATGCAACTTTAATTAAATTTTCCCAAGAGAATTAACATTGAAGCAATCTGGGTGGTTCATAGTTTGGCAAGTGTGACACTTTGTTTTTCACGAAATATTAACATATGCCTGGAAATTTGATGCGTAAACCACAGTGCACGGTGTGCGACATGTGGATACCGCCATCTTGAATCCGTCGCTAAGGACGCACGCCGGCGATGGTCACAAGTCCGGCGTCGGTAAGACGAAAAGTCTCGATGACCGCAGACAGTCGATGCCTTTGTGGAGGCCGCCATCTTGAATCCGTTGCTAGGGACGCACGCCGGCGGTGGTCACAAGTCCGGCGTCGGTACGACGAGAAGTCTCGATGACCGCAGACAGTCGATGCCTTTGTGGAGCACACATACCTTGGCGTAGCTCAGCAGCAGCAAGGACTCGGCGAACTACAAGTACAATGCAACGTTACTGGCACTTGATGAACGTTAGCCGCAGCACACACATGTGATGTGAGAAAATAACATGTAAGGATTTGAGAGTAAGCTTAATATGCACAAATCAGAACAGCGGTTTTCTACAGATATTTGTTTCGGTCTTCACAATGACAATTTCAATAAACACATTCATTCATCCCCTGGGAGCGTAAGATTGTAAAGAATACAGTTCATGTAATATATGATCATTTAATAAGGTTTTTCAAATTACATGATAACGGCGTTCGTAGTAACTACGAGACAGTTTTTTGTATGCAGCGATCGCTCAGTATACAAACCAGTACCTATAAACCAAACGCAGTTTCAGTATAGATAAAGCCATTCTCGGTTTGATTAAAAGTGTTTCCCTTCTTATAGACACTCGTCGGTAATCGCTAGAACCACAAGTTTACTAACCCAAAGAAGGTTTATTAAATGAAAAGAAGGTTTATTAAATAAAAAGAAGGTTTATTAAATGAAAAGAAGGTTTATTAAATGAGAAGAAGGTTTATTAAAGTGTTCGTGCCACGATTTTGACTTGCTCAGAGTGAACTTGGTTTAGGGAAGATAAATAAATAACAATTTGTTTTAATTGGAGTTTACATTTTCTATTCCACGAGATCACTATAAACGCGTTCGTCAAAGTAGCAAAAGTGAGGTCCGGCGGGTTTTATTTCTGGGAGCATTGCATCTGAGCGTTATTTAGACATTCCCCAATGATTTCACAATATTGACAGGTGAGCTTTGATGCAGTGCGTAGGCATCTGTGGTCGAGGGCGTGTATTGTTTTTTAGGGTTGAGTGCGTTTCGTTGAGTTCAAGCCAATGAGCAGAGAGAATCTGAGTCTCAATATGAAAGCACATGCGTTTGTATTCCCCTTTGACGTCACTTTCCTCGCTCGCAGAAGTTAAATTGATAGGTGCGAAAACAAGTGGAAAAAGTATCTCTTCTACTATTTGAGGCGTTACCGCTCGATAATATGAGCGTGGAAACACAGAAGATTTATATGAGCTAAAGTTGTCTTGACATGGCACGAACACATTAAAGGAAAAGAAGGTTTATTAAATGAAAAATGTCAAACTTAAAAGTCAGCTCACCTGCGTTGCCTGTTTGTGCCTACTGCCCACAATGACCTTGACCTGGTTTTTGTGTGCGTTGAGCGTCTGCACGGCGAGGGACGGCAGTAGCTGTCCATCGCCCCCGAAGGCGGTGGAGAAGGGGATGTTGATGCTGTTAGGTACCGCTCCGCGTACGTACCTGGGAGCAACGTTAAGGACCATCGCCACCACACACAGCCAGCAAACGCTGCCAACAATCGAGCCATCCATAATTCGACACTAAGCCCCGCCCACGCTTGAATTCTTTTTCGTTAATCGTGGGTATGAAACTGACAATCATAGCTGGTGGTAGGTACACGTGAGAAGTACTCATCTCTGAAACTGACAAGAAAGTGTTTTCGCCACATGATGGGACAAAAGCAAGTGACATCAACGAATGATTGACAGACTGGATCGGTCTATCACCTGACATACCATGTAACAAGGCGACCCGTACAGCCCTGTTTATAACGGCGACCCGTACAGCCCTGTGTATAACGGGCACCCGTACAGCCATGTGTATAACGGCCACCCTAAAACACGGTATATAACGGCCACCCGTAACCCCCTGTGTATAACGGCCACCCGTACAGCCCTGTGTATAACGGCCACCCATAAAGCCCTGTGTATAACGGCCACCCGTAAAACCCTGTGTATAACGGCCACCCGTAAAGCCCTGTGTATAACGGCCACCCATAAAGCCCTGTGTATAACGGCCACCCATAAAGCCCTGTGTACAACGGCCACCCGTAAAGCCCTGTGTATAACGGCCACCCGTAAAGCCCTGTGTATAACGGCCACCCGTAAAGCCCTGTGTATAACGACCACCCGTAAAGCCCTGTGTATAACGGCCACCCATAAAGCCCTGTGTATAACGGCCGCCCATAAAGCCCTGTGTATAACGGCCACCCGTAAAGCCCTGTGTATAACGACCACCCGTAAATCCCTGTGTATAACGGCCACCCATAAAGCCCTGTGTATAACGGCCACCCATAAAGCCCTGTGTATAACGGCCGCCCACAAAGCCCTGTGTATAACGGCCGCCCATAAAGCCCTGTGTATAACGACCACCCGTAAAGCCCTGTGTGTACAGTGGCGCTGGTAAGGATACTCGTCCTGACTGCGGACGTCAATGATGAGGATCTTGGGCTTGGCGGCCTTGGTTCGCTTGGAGGGGCTGCGGGTCGGGGAGGGCCCCAGCAGCTCACTCAGCTCAATCAGGTCCTCAGTCGACACTCGCGGACACTTTTCGGTTTTCAGCTCCGGGAGCGTGATCACGTCTATGGACTAAATACCGAAAAACAAGAAGACGGTGATACTAGTGTAATTTTCCATGGTAGCGGCGAGAGGTGAGATTACGCGAGCTCGCCATGTAGTTTAAATGTCGCACGGTCAAGGCGCACGTCGGTACGGTGGGTTGGTTTTATATTGAGGACTGGACCCTAGACTTATACAGGATATGCCGTCACCACACCTACTAAGTTTCTTAGTCCAATAAAATGGAAACAAGCGAACCTACTGGGCCGCCTAAACTATAGGCCCTATATTCTGGTTAGTCTTGCCATGGTCAAAAGCACATTTTTTAGTTTAAATAAGGGTTGTAACAACAACACACAACCCTAGGATCATACGCACTGGTTGTGTTTAAATGCGCCTGCTTCTGAACCCATTCTCGTCAAATGCCTACCTTTTGTTGCCATAGTAACGTTAACTGTCACGCTACCAACCACGCGCACAAGTAAGTTTTCGCACAAAGTTATTTCCACCTAAACATATTAATTGATTCAGATTTCGATACAGACCTGTTCTGTCCTGGGCAGGTCGCCAGGGGTATCTGGAGCGGTCTATTGGTTCAGATTTCGATACAGACCTGTTCTGTCCTGGGCAGGTCGCCATGGGTATCTGGAACGATCTATTGGTTCAGATTTCGATACAGACCTGTTCTGTCCGGGGCAGGTCGCCATAGGTATCTGGAACGGTCTATGGGTTCGGATTTCGACACAGACCTGTTCTGTCCTGGGCAGGTCGCCATGGGTATCTGGAACGGTCTATTGGTTCAGATTTCGATACAGACCTGTTCTGTCCTGGGCACGTCGCCATGGGTATCTGGAACGGTTTATTGGTTCAGATTTCGATACAGACCTGTTCTGTCCGGGGCAGGTCGCCAAGGGTATCTGGAACGGTCTATTGGTTCAGATTTCGATACAGACCTGTTCTGTCCGGGGCAGGTCGCCATGGGCATCTGGAACGGTCTATTGGTTCAGATTTCGATACAGACCTGTTCTGTCCGGGGCAGGTCGCCATGGGCATCTGGAACGGTCTATTGGTTCAGATTTCGATACAGACCTGTTCTGCCCGGGGCAGGTCGCCATGGGTATCTGGAACGGTCTATTGGTTCAGATTTCGATACAGACCTGTTCTGTCCTGGGCAGGTCGCCATGGGTATCTGATACGGTCTATTGGTGCAGATTTCGATACAGACCTGTTCTGTCCGGGGCATGTCGTTGTAATCCACGGAGTAATAGGACAGGTTGGGGCGCTCCACTTTAGATTTCTCGGGCTTCTGTGCGTGCTGCCGGTAGGTGGCGCTCTTAGGGGTCGTACAAAAGATGCGAATCGACTCTTGAACGCACTGCTCAATGTCGATCTCTGCAAGCGGGAGTTTATACGTATACAGCACACTGGTACATAGTACCCCGGTACATAGTACACCAGTTTATAGTACATCTGTATATAGTACACTGGTACAATGTATCATGTAGGCTGGTACCGTACATTGTGCACCAACATTACGTAGGCTAGTACAGTACATAGATATATATACACACTTAGAGAGGTCTCATTCTAACTCACGTGGCATGTCCGAGAAGAGCAGAATGCACTCATTGAACCCGAAGGACAGAAGCTGGTCCCTCAGCTGCTGCAAGATGGCGACTCCGATACAGAGAGGGAAGGACGAGTTGCCTAGCAACAGCGTGTCCCATAGGTGGAATATCTTATGCAGCGGAAACACATCTAAAGGAAGAAAGGTTTAGCACTGTTAATGTCAATATTAACACATCTAGAGGAAGATTCCCCCAAACCTGCATAGCATGGAAACTATGTTACTCTACGATTCTAATGATTTTCCACTGGAAAAAAAATTATTATGTTATCAGGTCCAGCGTGTTATCCACGATTTTGGTCGGTTTAATGTCTAACAATTATGATAGTATTATTATTATTTGTGTACGATCTTGTTGTACGATCATATTACTCAATATCACAAATTATCATCTTTAATTTTATTTACTTAAATTTACGGTCACAATAGAGGTAAACCATGTATTTTATGCTATTTTATGTTGATTTATTTATTATGTTTGTTGAGGTGACCCTGCCTGATGGCAACCCCTTTCAGGGAAACCTCGTTGAATAAATGCTGTTTAAATAAATAAAATAAAAATATAAAAAAATCTAGAGGAAGAAAGGTTTAGCACTGTTAATATTACATAGGAAGACATCTAAAGGAAGAAAGGTTTAGCACTGTTAATTTTACATAGGAAGACATCTAAAGGAAGAAAGATTTAGCACTGTTAATGTTAATATCAACACATCTAAAGAAAGGAATGTTTAGCAATATTAATGTTACATATAAACTATCAGTGAACTCAACTAGTGAACTAGTGTACATAAATTATAATGTACAATTATGAGTATTTAAAGCAATATTAAAGGAACACAAATTTAAGAATCGCACGATCATATTTATATTCATGGTGATTCTACGATGAATATTAAGGAAACCGATCACGCCTATACATTTAATTGACATGGCTATATGGATGAGGCTGATATTGCCAACACTGGCTACTACTTACGAGCGTACATAGTCAGGAACCACGGGATGGCGTAGAGCTGTAAGGACAAGATTACACTTTGTCATAATTGGTTGTATACTCTTTAACGCTTTAACCAAATCTGATCATAACGCGTCAATGGGAGAAGGAAGGGAGAGTGGAGCCATGTCCCCGGGGGTAACCCCCTACTCTTTGCGAAGAATGATATGGGATCTTTCTCCTGCGACCACACTGACATGGCCACAGCGGGGCTCGAACCATCGATCCACGTGCCGTTAGGTTCTCAGGTCGTCAGTGCGCTTAATGCGAGCGCTCTAACCCACTGAACTATCGGGGCGGCCCCTTCCAGATGGGTAAATTCGTGTCAATTATCTTTAAAATAGTACTTCATTATCAGCGTCACGGTAGTTCTAAATTGTCGTTCTAATGTCGAGGTTTACGAGTCAAAGTATTATTTCATGAAGAGAACAAAATGGCCTCATGTCAGTGTAAAGATCCTGCACAGATCCTGCACAGATCATGCACAGATCCTGCACAGGGATCAGCTCACGTCGGGAATGAATCCGATCCCATCCAGATGGGTGGCCAATTCAGGATCATGGAAGGCGATCAGATGTCCAAACACAGCCAGATATTCTGGAAAGTAATCGGTCATAATAGCATTTGGTAATATATAGCGGCAATTCAGCATCTAACATGCTTGATTATTAGTGGAATAATTGGACAACCGTTCAAGCTGAAAATGTGCGCAAACGTTATAAAGCATTCATCGCACTTTAATACATTACATGTAGCTGGTAATGAAAATAACAGAAAATTAAACATTACATGCTTATGTTACCTTACCTTGTATCACAGTTGAGTTATCCTTCAAGAAGAACTTGTGAAGGTATTTTGGGATGAAGGCGGAAAGGCAAGCGTACGCCAGAGCTGAAAGTGTACAAGTCACAATATTAATTCCGTATCCAAATGCAACATTCCCCAAATCCCTTAAGCATAGTCGAATAATTAGAAATGTGGAAGTCTCGTAAATTTTAAACAATATCACTGAAAAGGCGTGGGCGACTGACACATATATTTACCCACGCCCTGTCAATGTGGTTGCATGACTTGCATGTTTTCTGTAACTATTTATATTTTTCATTTCTTTTGCGCAAGTCAATATTATTGCATAACTTATGCCATATATGATATCTACATTTCTGTAAATATTTTATTTCTCATCTCTTTTGAGCCTGTCAATGTTATTGCATAACTTATATCATAAATGCTATTTATATTTCTGTAAATATTTCTATTTCTCAATTCTTTTTAGGTGTGACTGACCTTCGTCGTTGAAGTTGAGGTAGAGGAAGGGGGCGGTGAGGGAATCGAGACCCTGCCAGTACACGTACTCAGTGTGGCTCACCACCCACGCCTTCAACACGCGCTTGAACTTGGCGTGACCTTCAGGCGACGAGAGCATGTCGTCATACTGATGGCAGCGCGGGATGTCCACCTCGATCTGAAGCGAGGGAGACCCACATATAGACAGATGGGACATCAGTGGCAGGACATGTTGTAAGGACACAATCAGACAGAGTGATCTAGTAAAAAATATATAAAATTGCAACGGTTTTTCAGGAATCTTTGAACAATAGACCGATCCGGGCTTTCAGTCATTCACTGACGTCACTGTTGCGTTTATCCAATCATGTTGTGGAAATCGCTCTTCCACGTACGCTATATCATACAAACAAAGCAGCATGTCACTTTCTGGTCAGTTTCAGAGATGAGTACTTCTCACTGGTACCTACCATCAGCTACAATTGTCAATTTCATACTCACGATTAAGGAAAAAGACTCAAGCGTGGGCGGGGCTTAGCGCGGAGTGTGGAACGGTGTATGTCTTCAATGCCAATTATAAGTCATTAAATGGCACCCGCCATGCCGTCAAAAGAATAGAACGGAAGAGAAGAGAACATCGGCTCTCACCTGTCTGTCGGTAGCAGTCGGCGTCTCCTTGTCGATGGCGTCAAATTTACCGATGACGTCACCCTGATCAGAAAGGAAACGGACTTCGTACATGTGCCGGTATTTGCAAGTAGGCTTTGTGAGTTCAGTATTTCAGGGTGTCGATGAAATCAACTATGGTATTCACAGATTTAAAGAGACAAAGATAATCCCACAATGCACATTTCACGGCGGGTGGGGGGAGGGGGTGGGGGGGCGGTAAACTCCCCATTCTTGGTGTTTAGCAATCGCAAAAATCAGTACCGACTCAATGAGATAGCCAATGGAAGTACAAATATACGTCCGTATAGCATTGTTAAAATTTCTCATGCAGGAATATTTTAAACTTTTAACATATTATGAATGAAACTGATGAATGTTGTAGCTTCTTAGTGCATAATAACATTAACTCTAAGCAATAAATAGCAGGGCACGCTTCTGAAACTTTATTTTAGCCAAACTTGTGCATCTCCCGTGGGAAAATGTGGCTTTCTTATGCACTACGTCATCAAAGTTGGGGCACCACTGCTGTTCTTAGCCTCTTGCAACAGGATAACATACCTATATCGCACAACTATATCTACATCGACTTGACATTGGCACAGTCAGATCATGTGTCTAAGACCTTTCTTCGAAAGATTTTGAACATTAGGATGCAGGTGCAAAATCGCTGAATGAGCAGTATCAGTTTTGAATTAAAGAACATGATTATCTTCCAATGTGGACGAGAATAGGGTAGGGTGATGGTTTGTGGGGTGGGTGGGGTTAAGGGTTGGGGTGGGAGTGAGGGTGGGGTGTGGGTGTGGGGTGGGGGTGGTAGTGAGTCTGGGGGGTGGGGGTGGGGGGTAGCTCACCTCCACGTCGAGCAGGGCGGCCCAGAGATGAGCCCGGCACTGGGGCGGCACGTCCACTCGAGCCTCGCGCAGCACGTGCGCCTTCTTGTAGGGGTAGGCCTTCAGCAGTCGCTCAAACAGGATGAGGCGGTGGAACTGGCGGCGAGAAACAGACACTCAAACAGACACTTAAACAGGATGAGGCGGTGCAACTGGCGGCGAGAAACACACTCAAACAGACACTCAAACAGGATGAGGCGGTGCAACTGGCGGCGAGAAACAGACACTAAAACAGACACTCAAACAGGATGAGGCGGTGCAACTGGCGGCGAGAAACACACTCAAACAGACACTCAAACAGGATGAGGCGGTGCAACTGGCGGCGAGAAACAGACACTCAAACAGGATGAGGCGGTGGAACTGGCGGCGAGAAACAAACACTTAAACAGGATCAGGCGGTGAAATTGTCGGCGAGAAACAGACACTTAAACAGGATGAGGCGGTGCAACTGGCGGCGAGAAACAGACACTTAAACAGGATGAGGCGGTGGAACTGACGGCGAGAAACAGACACTTAAACAGGATCAGGCGGTGGAACTGGCGGCGAGAAACAGACGCTTAAACAGGATGAGGTGGTGGAACTGGCGGCGAGAAACAGACACTTAAACAGGATGAGGCGGTGGAACTGGCGGCGAGAAACAGACACTAAAACAGGATGAGAGGGTGGAACTGGCGGCGAGAAACAGACACTTAAACAGGATGAGGCGGTGGAACTGGCGGCGAGAAACAGACACTTAAACAGGATCAGGCAGTGGAACTGGCGGCGAGAAACAGACACTTAAACAGGATCAGGCGGTGGAACTGGCGGCGAGAAACAGACACTTAAACAGGATCAGGCGGTGGAACTGGCGGCGAGAAACAGACACTAAAACAGGATGAGAGGGTGGAACTGGCGGCGAGAAACAGACACTTAAACAGGATGAGGCGGTGGAACTGGCGGCGAGAAACAGACACTTAAACAGGATCAGGCAGTGGAACTGGCGGCGAGAAACAGACACTTAAACAGGATGAGGCGGTGCAACTGGCGGCGAGAAACAAACACTTAAACAGGATCAGGCGGTGAAATTGTCGGCGAGAAACAGACACTTAAACAGGATGAGCCGGTGCAACTGGCGGCGAGAAACAGACACTTAAACAGGATCAGGCGGTGGAACTGGCGGCGAGAAACAGACACTTAAACAGGATGAGGTGGTGGAACTGGCGGCGAGAAACAGACACTTAAACAGGATGAGGCGGTGAAACTGGCGGCAAGAAACTGACACTTAAACAGGATGAGGCGGTGGAACCGGCGGCGAGAAACAGACACTTAAACAGGATGAGGCGGTGGAACTGGCGGCGCGAAACAGACACTTAAACAGGATGAGGCGGTGGAACTGGCGGCGAGAAACAGACACTTAAACAGGATGAGGCGGTGGAACTGGCGGCAAGAAACAGACACTTAAACAGGATCAGGCGGTGAAACTGGCGGCAAGAAACAGACACTTAAACAGAATGAGGCGGTGGAACTGGCGGCGAGAAACAGACACTTAAACAGGATGAGGCGGTGGAACTGACGGCGAGAAACAGACACTTAAACAGGATCAGGCGGTGGAACTGGCGGCGAGAAACAGACGATTAAACAGGATGAGGGGGTGGAACTGGCGGCGAGAAACAGACACTTAAACAGGATGAGGTGGTGGAACTGGCGGCGAGAAACAGACACGTAAACAGGATGAGGCGGTGAAACTGGCGGCAAGAAACTGACACTTAAACAGGATGAGGCGGTGGAACTGGCGGCGAGAAACAGACTCTTAAACAGGATGAGGCGGTGGAACTGGCGGCGAGAAACAGACACTTAAACAGGATGAGGCGGTGGAACTGGCGGCGAGAAACAGACACTTAAACAGGATGAGGCGGTGGAACTGGCGGCAAGAAACAGACACTTAAACAGGATCAGGCGGTGAAACTGGCGGCGAGAAACAGACACTTAAACAGGATCAGGCGGTGGAACTGGCGGCGAGAAACAGACACTTAAACAGGATCAGGCGGTGGAACTGGCGGCGAGAAACAGACACTTAAACAGGATCAGGCGGTGGAACTGGCGGCGAGAAACAGACACTTAAACAGGATGAGGCGGTGGAACTGGCGGCGAGAAACAGACACTTAAACAGGATGAGGCGGTGGAACTGGCGGCAAGAAACAGACACTTAAACAGGATCAGGCGGTGAAACTGGCGGCAAGAAACAGACACTTAAACAGGATCAGGCGGTGGAACTGGCGGCGAGAAACAGACACCGTCAGCGTCACCGTCAGCATGGTCACAGGCTTCATTATAACTAGCAATTAACGAGGAATGAGAGGTTCATTCAATGGACTGGCTGGTTTCCATCTCTTTACTGGCCCCCGACTGTCGTGACTGTCTGCCCAAATCTATCACATACACACCCTGACACTGCGCACCCGCTGACTGACCTGGTACTCGACATCCCGCTCCCGGATGACGAGCGGCAGCTTGCTGGTCTCCATCAGGTCCCCAGTGCTTTGGGACACCGGCAGGCTGGTCCCCATACTGCTGCTGTACCTGTGGCAGGGAACAAGGCAAGGGAGGGGATCAGGAGGATTACATGATTATAGTTAATATGGAAGTGGCAGGACGGAGACAGACACTCGGGATTAACTGTTGTCCCCGGGATTAACTGTTCCCGGGATTAACCGGGATTAACCGGGATTAACTGCGACCGACGCTAATATCCACCCGTCATGTCCCACGTGATGAACAACACAGCATACCTCCCATACCGGATCCGCCTCCGCGACAGACCAAATATGTCGGCACGAATGACTTGCAGAACATATAACACAAACGTACGCGAGTCACGTTACCTGATTGATAACTAATTAACGTCAGCAAGTTACGGTGTAAACAGTGCTTGACGAGGTGTTTCCTGTTGTTTGACCACGGCGTGGCCGCCCCTTGACAGGTTACTATGGCTACGTACTCTTCTTCCAGTAACGGGTAATAGGCCGCGGCATCAATCTTCTCCAGTCTCTGGAAGGACAACATCGACAGTCACAAGGTCATGGCGACACGTGGCCCCAGGGGCAGGATCAATGCCCGTATTCATAAACCACACCTAGCTTACGTGAAATCCTCTGCAATATAAATTTAGCACTTTTTTTAATTCAGAAAATCCACCTCTTGGGTGACTACTTATCTATTTTGAACCCGATAAGCCTAAGTGACAATAATCGTTATGAATGAAGTTTTAGAATCAATCTAAATTTTCTGGCTAAGCTAAGATTCAAGACTAAATGCTAATGCTGGAGTCCTCCAGTGGAAGTACCCAGTGGGAGACCCTAGTGGGAATCCCCCAGTGGGAGTCCCTTAGTGGTAATCCCCCAGTGGGATTCCCCTAGTGGGAATCCCCAGTGGGAATCCGTAGTGGGAATCCCCCAGTGGGAGTCCCTTAGTGGTAATCCCCCAGTGGGAGTCCCTTAGTGGTAATCCCCCAGTGGGAGTCCCTTAGTGGTAATCCCCCAGTGGGAGTCCCCTAGCGGTAATCCCCCAGGGGGAGCCCCTTAGTGGTAATCCCCCAGTGGGAGTCTTATCAGTGGGACTCTCAGTGAGTCCCCCAGTAGAAGGTGTCGTTGCCCGTAGTTACCTGACGCAGCTGGTCCTGGGGCAGGATGACCACCCTGTCATCGAGCAGGGTGGAGCGGTCCCTGCGCTCCCCGAACAACTCACCCTCCTCCACGAAAAACCTGGAGAGGATGACACATACGGTGGTATGACTAGACCGCTGGCAGGGAAACAAATAGGAAAGTAATGCCTCAGTGACATATACTGTAAGCATGTATCAGCAGATTAACGTTCACCGCTCGAACAAAGGAGTATGAAATCCACCACAATGGGGTCCAAGAAGTAGTGAAAATCAGATCTTGAAGTCACCGATAGGGCCGCGTAACATGCTAAATGGCAAATTCACTTGGTCTGCATGAAGTGGCGTAAACCTGGTACGGCACCTGGTACAGCCACCCTACCTGGCCACATGGTCGGTAAGACCTGGCGTGCGCACGGCGCCTGGTACAGCCACCCTACCTGGCCAGCTTGGTCTGTAAGACCTGGCGTGCGCACGGCGCCTGGTACAGCCACCCTACCTGGCCACTTGGTCTGTAAGACCTGGCGTGCGCACGGCGCCTAGTACAGCCACCCTACCTGGCCACTTGGTCTGTAAGACCTGGCGTGCGTACGGCGCCTGGGTACAGCCACCCTACCTGGCCAGCTTGGTCTGTAGGACCTAGCCTGCGCACGGCGCTTGGTACAGCCACCCTACCTGGCCACTTGGTCTGTAAGACCTGGCGTGCGCACGGCACTTGGTACAGCCACCCTACCTGGCCACTTGGTCTGTAAGACCTGGCGTGCGCACGGCGCTTGGTACAGCCACCCTACCTGGCCAGCTTGGTCTGTAAGACCTGGCGTGCGCACGGCGCCTGGTACAGCCACCCTACCTGGCCACTTGGTCTGTAAGACCTGGCGTGCGCACGGCGCCTAGTACAGCCACCCTACCTGGCCACTTGGTCTGTAAGACCTGGCGTGCGTACGGCGCTGGGTACAGCCACCCTACCTGGCCAGCTTGGTCTGTAGGACCTAGCCTGCGCACGGCGCTTGGTACAGCCACCCTACCTGGCCACTTGGTCTGTAAGACCTGGCGTGCGCACGGCACTTGGTACAGCCACCCTACCTGGCCACTTGGTCTGTAAGACCTGGCGTGCGCACGGCGCTTGGTACAGCCACCCTACCTGGCCACTTGGTCTGTAAGACCTGGCGTGCGCACGGCGCTTGTTACAGCCACCATATCTGGCCACTTGGTCTGTAAGACCTGGCGTGCGCACGGCGCCGGGTACAGCCACCCTACCCGGCCACTTGGTCTGTAAGACCTGGCGTGCGCACGGCGCCGGGTACAGCCACTCTACCCGGCCACTTGGTCTGTAAGACCTGGCGTGCGCACGGCGCCTGGTACAGCCACCCTACCTGGCCAGCTTGGTCTGTAAGACCTGGCGTGCGCACGGCGCCTGGTACAGCCACCCTACCTGGCCACTTGGTCTGTAAGACCTGGCGTGCGCACGGCGCCGGGTACAGCCACCCTACCTGGCCACTTGGTCTGTAAGACCTGGCGTGCGCACGGCGCCTGGTACAGCCACCCTACCTGGCCACTTGGTGTGTAAGACCTGGCGTGCGCACGGCGCCGGGTACAGCCACCCTACCTGGCCACTTGGTCTGTAAGACCTGGCGTGCGCACGGCGCCGGGTACAGCCACCCTACCTGGCCACATGGTCTGTAAGACCTGGCGTGCGCACGGCGCTTGGTACAGCCACCATATCTGGCCACTTGGTCTGTAAGACCTGGCGTGCGCACGGCGCCGGGTACAGCCACCCTACCTGGCCACTTGGTCTGTAAGACCTGGCGTGCGCACGGCGCCGGGTACAGCCACCCTACCTGGCCACTTGGTCTGTAAGACCTGGCGTGCGCACGGCACCGGGTACAGCCACCCTACCTGGCCACTTGGTCTGTAAGACCTGGCGTGCGCACGGCGCCGGGTACAGCCACCCTACCTGGCCACTTGGTCTGTAAGACCTGGCGTGCGCACGGCACCGGGTACAGCCACCCTACCTGGCCAAATGGTCTGTAAGACCTGGCGTGCGCACGGCGCCTGGTACAGCCACCCTACCTGGCCACTTGGTCTGTAAGACCTGGCGTGCGCACGGCACTGGGTACAGCCACCCTACGTGGCCACTTGGTCTGTAAGACCTGGCGTGCGCACGGCGCCTGGTACAGCCACCCTACCTGGCCACTTGGTCTGTAAGACCTGGCGTGCGCACGGCGCCGGGTACAGCCACCCTACCTGGCCACTTGGTCTGTAAGACCTGGCGTGCGCACGGCGCCTGGTACAGCCACCCTACCTGGCCACTTGGTCTGTAAGACCTGGCGTGCGCACGGCGCCTGGTACAGCCACCCTACCTGGCCGCTTGGTCTGTAAGACCTGGCGTGCGCACGGCGCCTGGTACAGCCACCCTACCTGGCCACTTAGGTTGTAAAACCTGGCGTGCGCACGGCACTGGGTACAGCCACCCTACCTGGCCACTTGGTCTGTAAGACCTGGCGTGCGCACGGCGACTGGTACAGCCACCCTACCTGGCCACTTGGTTTGTAAAACCTGGCGTGCGCACGGCACTGGGTACAGCCACCCTACCTGGCCACTTGGTCTGTAAGACCTGGCGTGCGCACGGCGCTTGGTACAGCCACCCTACCTGGCCACTTGGTCTGTAAGACCTGGCGTGCGCACGGCGCCGGGTACAGCCACCCTACCTGGCCACTTGGTCTGTAAGACCTGGCGTGCGCACGGCACTGGGTACAGCCACCCTACCTGGCCACTTGGTCTGTAAGACCTGGCGTGCGCACGGCGCCTGGTACAGCCACCCTACCTGGCCACTTGGTCTGTAAGACCTGGCGTGCGCACGGCGCTTGGTACAGCCACCCTACCCGGCCACTTGGTCTGTAAGACCTGGCGTGCGCACGGCGCTTGGTACAGCCACCCTACCTGGCCACTTGGTCTGTAAGACCTGGCGTGCGCACGGCGCCTGGTACAGCCACCCTACCTGGCCACTTGGTCTGTAAGACCTGGCGTGCGCACGGCGCTTGGTACAGCCACCCTACCTGGCCACATGGTCTGTAAGACCTGGCGTGCGCACGGCACTGGGTACAGCCACCCTACCTGGCCACTTGGTCTGTAAGACCTGGCGTGCGCACGGCGCCTGGTACAGCCACCCTACCTGGCCACTTGGTCTGTAAGACCTGGCGTGCGCACGGCGCCGGGTACAGCCACCCTACCCGGCCACTTGGTCTGTAAAACCTGGCGTGCGCACGGCGCCTGGTACAGCCACCCTACCTGGCCACTTGGTCTGTAAGACCTGGCGTGCGCACGGCGCCTGGTACAGCCACCCTACCTGGCCACTTAGTCTGTAAGCCCTGGCGTGCGCACGGCGCCTGGTACAGCCACCCTACCTGGCCACTTAGTCTGTAAGCCCTGGCGTGCGCACGGCGCCTGGTACAGCCACCCTACCTGGCCACTTGGTCTGTAAGACCTGGCGTGCGCACGGCGCCTGGTACAGCCACCCTACCTGGCCACTTAGTCTGTAAGCCCTGGCGTGCGCACGGCGCCTGGTACAGCCACCCTACCTGGCCACTTAGTCTGTAAGCCCTGGCGTGCGCACGGCGCCTGGTACAGCCACCCTACCTGGCCACTTGGTCTGTAAGACCTGGCGTGCGCACGGCGCCTGGTACAGCCACCCTACCTGGCCACTTAGTCTGTAAGCCCTGGCGTGCGCACGGCGCCTGGTACAGCCACCCTACCTGGCCACTTAGTCTGTAAGCCCTGGCGTGCGCACGGCGCCTGGTACAGCCACCCTACCTGGCCACTTGGTCTGTAAGACCTGGCGTGCGCACGGCGCCTGGTACAGCCACCCTACCTGGCCACTTAGTCTGTAAGCCCTGGCGTGCGCACGGCGCCTGGTACAGCCACCCTACCTGGCTAGCTTGGTGACTGGCGTCTGGTTGCGGATGAGAGCGGCTTTCTTGAGGACAGCCTCCAGATCCCCACCGGCCCGCAGCCACAGGTAGAAGACCTCGTCGATACTGCGCTCGCTCAAGTAGTCCTCGCCCGCCGCGGCCACTACAATGGGAAACACACACATGGGACACCTACACAATCAATCATACACGTGGGGCACATTCACATGGACCACATACACACACACACACACACATACACATGGGACATACACATGGACCACCTACACATACACATGGGACACACACACAGACACATGGGACACCTACACATACACATGGGACACACACACAGACACATGAGACACCTACACATACACATGGGACACCTACACATACACATGGGACACCTACACATACACATGGGACACCTACACATACACATGGGACACCTACACATACACATGGGACACCTACACATACACATGGGACACCTACACATACACATGGGACACCTACACATACACATGGGACACACACACAGACACATGGGACACCTACACATACACATGGGACACCTACACATACACATGGGACACACACACAGACACATGGGACACCTACACATACACATGGGACACACACACATACACATGGGACACACACACAGACACATGGGACACCTACACATACACATGGGACACCTACACATACACATGGGACACACACACAGACACATGGGACACCTACACATACACATGGGACACACACACAGACACATGGGACATACACATGGGAAACACACACATACACATGAGACACACGTATTTAAATCGGAAATGGTCGGTCGAACTATTCAACTTATCTTCCAAAACATCACCCTCTGGTCGATACCAGAACAATAGGTTTCACCGCGAGGGCTATGAAGGATAACTCCGCAGTAGCTACTTGGGGAGAACACCGAGCGGTGCATGGGTCAGTACACTAGACACACGTGGCCACTCCACAGTGACCAGCCGGTGGACCACGTGGTCAGTCCACAGTGATCAGCTTGTGGACCACGTGGACACTCCAGTGACCAGCCGGTGGACCACGTGGACACTCCACAGTGATCAGCCTGTGGACCACGTGGTCAGTCCACAGTGACCAGCCTGTGGACCACGTGGACACTCCACAGTGACCAGCCGGTGGACCACGTGGACACTCCACAGTGACCAGCCGGTGGACCACGTGGACACTCCACAGTGATCAGCCGGTGGACCACGTGGACACTCCACAGTGACCAGCCGGTGGACCACGTGGACACTCCACAGTGATCAGCCTGTAAGCCACGTGGACACTCCACAGTGACCAGCCGGTGGACCACGTGGACACTCCACAGTGATCAGCCTGTAAGCCACGTGGACACTCCACAGTGACCAGCCGGTGGACCACGTGGACACTCCACAGTGACCAGCCGGTGGACCACGTGGTCAGTCCACAGTAATCAGCCTGTGGACCACGTGGACACTCCAGTGACCAGCCGGTGGACCACGTGGACGTTCCACAGTGACCAGCCGGTGGACCACGTGGCCACTCCACAGTGACCAGCCGGTGGACCACGTGGACACTCCACAGTGACCAGCCGGTGGACCACGTGGACACTCCACAGTGACCAGCCGGTGGACCACGTGGACACTCCACAGTGACCAGCCGGTGGACCACGTGAACACTCCACAGTGATCAGCCGGTGGACCACGTGGACACTCCACAGTGATCAGCCTGTAAGCCACGTGGACACTCCACAGTGACAAGCCGGTGGACCACGTGGACACTCCACAGTGACCAGCCTGTAAGCCACGTGGACACTCCACAGTGACCAGCCGGTGGACCACGTGGACACTCCACAGTGACCAGCCGGTGGACCACGTGGACACTCCACAGTGATCAGCCTGTAAGCCACGTGGACACTCCACAGTGACCAGCCGGTGGACCACGTGGACACTCCACAGTGATCAGCCTGTAAGCCACGTGGACACTCCACAGTGACAAGCCGGTGGACCACGTGGACACTCCACAGTGACCAGCCTGTAAGCCACGTGGACACTCCACAGTGACCAGCCGGTGGACCACGTGGACACTCCACAGTGATCAGCCTGTGGACCACGTGAACACTCCACAATGACCAACCGGTGGACCACGTGGACACTCCACAGTGACCAGCCTGTAAGCCACGTGGACACTCCACAGTGACCAGCCGGTGAACCACGTGGACACTCGACAGTGACCAGCCGGTGGACCACGTGGACACTCCAGAGTGACCAGCCAGTGGACCACGCGGGCGGACGTACCTGGGCAGTCCTCGTCCAGGGTGGGTACATCAAGGTGTGCACAGCGCAGCTTGGCAGAGAACATGTAGAACCCATTGACTGGGGTCTTCTGGAAGACAGTGTGTACATATATATCTATATATAGAACAAATGATATCTGCATCTGTTATTGGTATCCATATATACATATATAATATATCGACACCAATAATAGACGCAGAGATGAGAATGAACTTAAGTTCTTACCCCATACTCCGTACTTGGCACAAACGCTCCTTTATTCGAAGTATAATGGTGAGTCATTTGACCGCCTTATCTGGACCATAATAGTATACTGATAACTGTGAATTAAACGAGAAATGATGCTGGCCAACGCTTCTACAAACTTATAATGAAAACGAGCGAATCATCATTTATTTCGGCCAGGAAAACAACAATACAATACAGCATAGAGAAGAAAGGAAAAGGTTATAAACCCGGGTCGAGGAGATACCGGGAAACAATACCGTTCCACATTTTAGTAACAGCCGCTAATTCCCTTTTGACAAAAGAACGAAACGTTTAACCAGGCAGCACGGGGCGTACTTGTTATAACATGCAGCATGGAGCCTACCTGTTTAACACACAGCACTAAACGTACCTGTTTCTTCGCTAGGCCTTTAAACATTGGCAACTCCAGTAGCTCTGATGGCAGTGGCCTGAAACAATCCATGGAGTATATACTTTCCTTGGATGCCGTTTGGGGGCGCCTTATTTCAAATACAACGCCAACAGACATCGGGAATTATAGGTTGGCTGGCTACAGATCCTACAAATCTATCTTTTTTGAATTTATATGCAAGAAGTAAAACGTAAACCCACGGCATATTTTGTGGTAGTTGTATGTGGAAAGCGATCTTAGGATAGCAATATTTCTAACGTGAGTCAATATTTCGATAGATTTAAATGGAGTCATAAATTAAAGCATCGTTTTCACAGACCACGCTTACAGAATTTTGCTTTTCTCCTCAATAATATTTGCTCCTGCTCTACTCGACATCAATTAACCCATTAGCTTACGGGAGGGTGACTCAAACCCGATGGGCCACCTGAGAGCCTAACGGCACGTGGGTCGGTGGTTCGGGCCCCGCTGTGGCCATGTCTGTGTGGTCGCAGGATAAAGATTCCAAGTCTTTCTTCGTAAAGAGTAGGGGGTTACCCCCGGGGACATGGCTCCACTCTCCCTTCCTTCTCCCATTAACGCGATATGACCAAAAGCGGTAAAGCGTCCTGAATATACAACCAACCAATCAAACCCGATGACGTCACTAACCTTCTGGATGGCGACACTGTGAGGCAGAGCTTGAGCAAGGTGACGACTTCCTGCGGTATCTCCTGCACATATAATTAGACATATACATTAACATAACCTGCAAATATATAGTAGACATATACATTAACATAACCTGCACATATAATTAGACATATACATTAACATAACCTGCAAATATATATCAGACATATTCATGGACCCCTGT
The DNA here is from genome assembly GCA_964019135.1 of Arenicola marina. NCBI lineage: Eukaryota > Metazoa > Annelida > Polychaeta > Arenicolidae > Arenicola > Arenicola marina. The sequence goes on along the minus strand of OZ025260.1, from coordinate 28,257,726 downwards.
CGCCTCTATGCCGGGTCCCACACTCTGCCAGCAGAGAGAGCGCGTTCCTCACATCACCTCTGCCCCACGTAACCGCCCACCTCACGGTTGACGTCAACTATCCTGGGATCATGAATGATTTTTAAGGGTTGTTGTGGTTGTATTTTTTGCAGAATTTGAAAAATATAGACATGCTGCTGTCGTGCGATCAAAATAGAAGAGGTAAGCAAAACTAAGGTTTTAAAATAACACGGGGTCAAAGTTCAAAGCGCGTCACGACCTTGAAACATAGATAGAATGTAACATGGCTCCTAATTTAATCAAAATTGAATGCATTAGTCCGGTACCGTACCAGTAGCATAGCAAATACTAAACAGCGGTGTTCAGTTTTTGCGTATGAAGGATAATTCTGATGGTAAAAATTTGACGCGGGGCAGAAGGACTATAGTTTAAGCGGAACGCCCTCTGCGTTCGACAAGGTCTACATACCTTTTCCCTGTCGACCATGCCGTGCTGCTTGAGAATCTCATCTAGGGGCGTCGAATCTACAACAATGAGAGATGGTGGCGTAACAATGGGGGATGGTGGCGTAACAATGGGGGATGGTGGCGTAACAATGGGGGATGGTGGCGTAACAATGGGGGATGGTTGGTGTAACAATGGGGGATGGTCGCGTAACAATGGGGGATGGTCGCGTAACAATGGGGGATGGTCGCGTAACAATGGGGGATGGTTGGTGTAACAATGGGGGGTGGTCGCGTAATAATGGGGGGTGGTCGCGTAACAATGGGGGATGGTCGCGTAACAATGGGGGTGGTCGCGTAACAATGGGGGATGGTGGCGTAACAATGGGGGATGGTGGCGAAACAATGGGGGGTGGTCGCGTAATAATGGGGGGTGGTCGCGTAACAATGGGGGATGGTGGCGTAACAATGGGGGATGGTGGCGAAACAATGGGGGGTGGTCGCGTAACAATGGGGGATGGTGGCGTAACAATGGGGGATGGTGGCGTAATAATGGGATATGGTGGCGTAACAAAGGGGGATGGTGGCGTAACATATATTTTGGTACAGACATAAAAAAAAATCGTTTCATCCTGCATTACTAAAATGTTGCTTACATTGAAGCTTTGGCTCAAGTGGTAACGACAATGTATATATAAACCACCACTTATAATATAATTATTTAAAAAGAGAGGTAGGCAGGCAATAATAACACACTTCAAAGACACTTAACCGTTTACCTTTCGCTAAGGCCAGATCCACAATATTACGGAAGATCTTTTGAATCGTCAGTTCTTCCCACAATGCAATGCCCTGAAAGAGAATCATTGTAAACAAAACTAGAATCCGTGTGAACACAAAAAGAATCATCGTAAATAAAGGAGAATCATTTGAAACAAAAGGAGGATTATGTAAGGGAAATAACAAATAACGACAACAATCCACAGTGGGGCATTATTGGCAGTACAGCCATCTGGGGTGGACACAAATTACACTTCTCTGAGGCAAAGATTAAGCTTTCAAAGCCATTAAGTGTGACATAGATCTATCCTGTCGATGCACGCACCAAGTACGCCTCGAGCAGACAGAGGCCCAGAGACCAGACGTCCACTTTAGGGCCGGACGGCGGCTGCGCCACGCGCCGGGGCTCGTCCGATGTGGGGTCAAACTCTGTGAGCTGGACGGGTCCTTGCGCGAACACCTCAGGGGCCAGGTACTTGGTGACGCTGCAGTGGCGCCACCAGACGGCACGAAAAGAGAATTACATAAGTTACAGTTAGATCATTCGTCTGCATTACAACAACTCCAGGTGGCGCTCACGATAGCGGTATTTAACTTCAGACAGTCTCATGTGTCAAAGTCGTGTTTAACTTTCCTTTTATGTTCATTCATGCAATATGCATGATTTTTCACCATGCCAGCGACTATGTCATAATGGTGGTCTCCTCGGCCAGGGATTATATTTTTTTCGTTTTTGCTGTATGATGTATTGTATTGTTGTTGCTTTCCTGGTCGAAATAAATGATAAAATGAATAAATATTGCCGCTTTGATGAATAAATGATATTGAATCTTTGAATACATACCTGTTATTTAGCATCATTAATAAACGTATTATAATGCAAGGCACACGCAACCTAATAAATGTACTATAATGCAAGGCACACGTAACCTAACAAATGTACTATAATGCAAGGCACACGCAACCTAATAAATGTATTATAATGCAAGGCACACGCAACCTAATAAATGTACTATAATGCAAGGCACACGTAACCTAATAGTAGTTATTTTCCTGCTAATTATTCATTATTTAATAACACATATATGGCATAAAATGCGCACGAAGTCGTCGTTGTATTATTTGTGATAAACTAGTTCAAAGTTATGTAAAACAATCTGTATTTGCGAAGAAGGACATGGGATCTTTATCCTGCGAACACAAAGACCTGACCACAGCAGGACTTGGACCACCGATCCACGTGCCGTGTAATATACCAACAATTACCATTGCGCTGAACACGTGTGAACATGTCGAACCCACTTTGACATAAATAGGATAAGGATAGGTTGTATATTCAGGATGCTTTAACCACTTTTGGTCATATTGCGTCCATGGGAAAAGGAAGGGAGAGTGGAGCCATGTCCCTGGGGGTAACCCCCTACTCTTTGCGAAGAAGGATATGGGATCTTTATCCTGCGACCACACAGACATGGCCACAGCGGGGCTCGAGCCACCGATCCACGCGCCGTTAGGCTCTCAGGAGGCTTGAGAGCACTGAAGGCGAGCCCTCTAACCCACTGAGCTACCGGGCCGGCCCCTGGTAAGGATAGGAAATGAATCAGTGGCTGGTTTTGAGCGCGGTGTGTGTGAGTGTCAGAGGAAGCCTTACCCGATAGGGAACGCCACATCCGCCCCATAGTGAGTCATGTCGTACATCCCATAGTTGGCCAAGAGCACGTTATACTGCAAAACAAAAACAGCAACCATGCCAATAACAGTATTCATGAATTCGCGGTGGTTCCACATCTGCCCCATAGTGAGTCATGTCGTACATCCCATAGTTGGCCAACAGCACGTTAGACTGCAAAACAAAAACAGCAACCATGCCAATAACAGTATTCATGAATTCGCGGTGGTTCCACATCTGCCCCATAGTGAGTCATGTCGTACATCCCATAGTTGGCCAACAGCACGTTAGACTGCAAAACAAAAACAGCAACCATGCCAATAACAGTATTCATGAATTCGCGGTGGTTCCTTCATTGTAGCGAGAACCAAAATAGCTCATGTAATTAACTATACGTAGTACATGTTACAATAACAATAATAATGGGGGAGTTAACATGGAAGATGTACCAAGTTAGGACTCGATCGTCCCACCCTATTCCACCTAATGGTAAGATTGTTATCGATCACATTGACATTGTTAATATGTGGGAAGGAAAGGGGACTTAATTACCTCGGGATCGAGGAGTATGTTTGCAGGAGACAGACATCGATGGACGAGACCTGTCTGGTTGAGGTGAGCCAAGCCTTGCAGCACTCCAAACGCCAGCTCCACCAGCTCCCCAGCTCTACCCACCGAGTGACAAGCAAGTATTGGTGTTGGATGAATCACAGAGGTGCTAAACCGGTATCCCAAAAACCACTGTTATATTTATATATACATGAAGACCTATATATATCTATGTATAATGTGCCCTATATTGTAGCATGGGTTCTACTGCATAACCCAAGTTTCGGCAACAACTAATTCTCGTCCACAGTATAATTATCACGGTGACAAGCCAAACACTTCATATTGAACGGGAGAAGTTCCTTCAAATTACAACAATAAATACGAAAAAAAGTGTTGTTAGTTACATGTGTTGTTTGTATTTAATTACATTAGTAACGTCATCACAATAGGCGACATACTTACGCACTATACTTTCCTGACCGAGACTCCAAAGATAGGTTATTTTTGTAAAATTCCGAAACAACAAGAAGTCGCTCTGAAAAGCCCAAAATATATTTCTGTTTGAATTAAGAAACAAGGGCATGGGTTTGGTAAATAAGACATTGAATACATAAAACTACTTGACTGACGGAGAACATGGAGCATAAGAATTGTTAATAAGTAAACTACATATACATTAACTGGACATTGGCCCAGATTCTGGTTAGGGAGAGGAAAGGCAAAGGCCACATGCCTGATGGGTGGTGCTGCTAGCGTAGAAGGCACTGTAGCACTGGACCTTGCAAAATGAGCAGCTGTGGCATTTAGAACATTAAACTATTGCATGAGGAAATATCAGAGATGAACTGACCATGCTTGGATCTTGTAAGGTGAACATATCTGGCCAAGTTCTGGTGATGGATGCCCTTGAGCCTCTGGAAGCGGCCCAGTATTCTGATGCTGTTAGGGGTAAGCGGCAAGCCATTGGCTCCACACTCATCACTCGGTTGGCAAGAGGCGCAGAAAGTGACAGCACCAAGCTCAGCTTTTCCAAATGTCCTCATGGCTTAAGTCCTGCAAATATAGACACCAGAAGTTTACATAAAGAGTAGAATTCATATACAACTACATTATTTATTAAAAAATGGTTTTGCTTATGCATGAGGAATACAGCCAGTAGTTTGAATTATAACAAAAAAATCACACAACAGGTAAAAGAATGCAAAAAGGACTTTGTGGCTTCCTGTGCTAATGTTTTTTCGAAGTGTACTCAAGAGTGCAGCTTCAGCGGGCACCAGCTTTACACACCATATTTAACAGCAATTAGGCATTTATATAGGTAGTTGATGCATCACATGATTAGGGAACACAGCTTTCAAGTGAGCGTGCTGCATTTGTAGGGAGGGAGTGGAGTGAGGGGTCATCCATTGTCATCGCTGCAGGGTACCTAATTTTGACTTAACTCATAGAGTGGCCGAGCATGGCTCCGGAATGTGGCATTGGATGATGTACCAGGTAACTTGACACAGCTGCCATCTTAGATTAAAAGGATCAAACAAAATCTTGATATCTGGTAGCCGCAGGAGTGACTCATAAACATTCAGTCAGTGTCAGGATAGCTAGCCAAGTCATATTTGGTAAGAGATGCGATAGGGGATGGAAAGGTGAATGGTACGTGTTACCGATAGTTGTCTAGACTGCTTAGATCTTCAATCAGTGCCGGATTCCCTGGATGAGATTATGATAGGTGCAAACACTGATAAGGAGAGGGGTGTCATGAGAGCAGTCTGTATATAAGTTGCACTGGTGTATAAGTCACAGCCCTCAGATGCAAGAAAGAAAAGTGACTTACACACCAGAAATGATGATCATTTCATGTAACATTACTATAACAACTGGTCATAATACAGTGGTCCCTGCATTATACATGACTTCCTTCTTTTTGCAGGATTTACTTTATGACCGAATAATTTCACATGTGAACAGGTTAAATCCCCTTGATGATGTGACTCGCTCACTAGGGCCGACCCAACAGCTCAGTAGGTTAGAGCACTCAAATTGGCGGCTCTGGCCACCTGAGAGCCTAATAACACATAGATCAGTGGTTCAAGCCCAGCTACAGTCAGATCTGTGCGGTTTCAAGGATAAATATCCTATATCCTTCTTCGTAAACCAGGGATATGGCTCCATTCTTTCCTTCCTTCTCCCCTTGATGCGATGTGACAAGAATTGATTAAAGCGTCCTGGATATACAACCAACAACAGGTGCTCAGATCAGTTGATATGACGCTAGCTATGAACCCATGGCAATGGTTGAATCTCATACAAAGCCTATGGTTCTGGGCTAATATGACACCTGCCTGCTACATATAAATATATTTACATGTAGCAGGCTGTATCAACTTATCTGAGGGCCTGTGAAACCAACAGTCCTGGCATGCTACAGCAGTGTATAGTTTGCTGTTGGCGAAAGCAGTCCCTCATAATAAAAAATTAAACTCTTGACAACAATTCTTCTGAAATATGTAAGGATAACGCATAAGTATAATGAAGCCTACCTTTCATTTATCAATATTTTACACTATTTAGATTGTACTGCTCTTTCTAAAGTAGGAATAATTATTTAGTGAATAAGCATGCAATAAATGAAAATTATTTGCTGTGATTCAGTAACCAAAATTGTATGCAGTGTTTGACCGTGTTTGTGATGCGGAACTCGACTCTCTTGAACTCCTCAAACACATTTGATTATAGATGCTGAGTACCTAGATCACAATATCTTACAAATCAAATAGCAAGTATCGCATCCTAAGTATTGAATCATTTGATTAATTTTACCGCACTGCATGCTCTCGGTTTCGAGCAGAGGCATAAGAATTTCCAACATGATGTCAAAGCAACAGCTCTAGTAGTGAGCAGGAGATGTTTTCATTGATAGGAATTGATAGATTGCAGTCTTGCTGCGTATAGATTTACACCACAATATATTTTCCACCAGTATTTGAAAAGCCTTTTTTTTCCATAAGAATAATTGTATTAATTTTACTATACTATGCGCCAGAGGCCTGAAGTAATAAAAGCTATGAATGACCTAAGCTTATATATTTAACATTTTTCATTTTTCTTCAGGCCGGCAATTTAATTTATTTTTAATTTTATGAGTCAGAGCCAGTGATCTTAGTGAAATGACACCAAGAACTCTTTTGTCTGCCATGTTGCTGTCGGACTATGGGGACTTCACATTTGAATATCCGACATACAGAACTTTAAAAATGTATACGCAAAAAGTCCGCCCCCGGCAGGCGAAGAGCATTATTAATACACCCCTCGACTTGACCAGCACGGCAGCAGTTGACTGGATAGCTCTGACATCAAAACCACCACCAAGGTGAAGGTTTTGAATAGCACACATGGCACAACACTTTTCTATGTAGAAAACAAGCATGGCGGCGTATGCTACATGAACTAGTAAATGGCTTATGTTTCACATGTTAGTGTATATTTTGCTGGCGTTCGTCTTCAGAAAAGGCGCCGGGAGGAAAAATAAATTTTGTAGATTGCAAAAAAGGTAAATATTTTAAACAATAGTTAAGACACTTTTCGCCGGGAGCTTTCGAATAGGAACTCTACATCGAAAAGTGTTGTGCCATTCAAAACCTTTACGGAGTGTGTCATGTCATGTGATCATGGCCATATTGAGTCGAATGAACGTTTGTACTCATTGTGTGCACTCACAGTTTACACTTTTATATCGTAGCTGCAGCCACTGGCATTATGTTGTCGTTACTCAACTGTACGATGTGTCGAATCGACATAATCTTATCTAAAAACACGGTGACATTTGTAAACAGTGTGGGGCTGGTCATGGAAGTGAATCTCGTCTTAGTGGTGTGATACATTCGCGTTCACTCTCCCAACAGATGTCGCTCGTTCTTCTCAGAAGTCTGAGGTGAATGCTCTCTGGCGGTACGTCTGCAGATCGCTTGGCGACGCGATGGGCGCCCGGGGGAGGCGGGTAAAAGCGGGGCGGTGGGCGCAGGGGGTGGAGGGTGAAAGCGGGGCGGTGGCCGCGGAGGGTGGAGGGTGAAAGCGGGGCGGTGGGCGCGGAGGGTGGAGGGTGAAAGCGGGGCGGTGGGCGCGGGGGGGGGGGGGGGGGGCGGGCGGTTAAAAGCGGGCGGTGGGCGCGGGGGGTGGGGGGGGGTGTTAAAAGCGGAGCGGCGGGCGCGGGGGGTCAATGGTGAAAACGGGGCGATGGGGCGCGGGGGGTGGAGGGTGAAAGCGCGGCGGTGGGGGGCGGGGGGTGGAGGGTGAAAGCGGGAAGGTGGGCACGGCGGTGGGGGGTGAAAGCGGGGCGGTGGGGGTTGGGGGTGGAGGCGTGGCGGTGAGCGCGAGGGGTGGAGGCTGTAAGCGGGGCGGTGGCTGCGGGGGGTGGAGGGTAAAAGCGGGGCGGTGGGCGGGGGGGGGGAGGGTGAAAGCGGGGCGGTGGGCGCGGGGGTGGAGGGTGAAAGCGGGGCGGGGGGGTGCAGGGTGAAAGCGGGGCGGAGGGCGCGGGGGGGGTGGAGGGTCAAAGCGAGGCGGTGGGCGCGGGGGGGTGGAGGGTGAAAGCGGGGCGGTGGGCGCGGGGGGTGGAGGGTGAAAGCGGGGCGGTGGGCGCGGGGGGTGGAGGGTGAAAGCGGGGCGGTGGGTGGAGGGTGAAAGCGGAGCGGTGGGCGCGGGGGGTAGAAGGTAAAAGCGGGGCGGTGGGCGCGGGGTTGGAGGGTGAAAGCGGGGCGGGGGGTGGAGGGTGAAAGCGGGGCGGAGGGCGCGGGGGGGGTGGAGGGTCAAAGCGAGGCGGTGGGCGCGGGGGGTGGAGGGTGAAAGCGGGGCGGTGGGCGCGGGGGGTGGAGGGTGAAAGCGGGGCGGTGGGCGCGGGGGGTGGAGGGTGAAAGCGGGGCGGTGGGTGGAGGGTGAAAGCGGAGCGGTGGGCGCGGGGGGTAGAAGGTAAAAGCGGGGCGGTGGGCGCGGGGTTGGAGGGTGAAAGCGGGGCGGTGGGCGCGGAGGGTGGAGGGTGAAAGCGGAGCGGTGGGCGCGGGGGGTAGAGGGTGAAAGCGAGATGGTGTGCGCGGGGAGTGGAGGGTGAAAGCGGGGCAGTCGGCGTGGGGGGTGGAGGGTGAAAGCGGGGCGGTGGGCGCGGGGGGTGGAGGGTGAAAGCGGGGCGGTGGGCGCGGCGGGTGGAAGGTGAAAGCGGGGAGGGGGATGAAGGGTGAACGCGGGGCGGTGGGCGCGGAGGATGGAGTGTGGAAGCGGGGCGGTGGGCGCGGCGGGTGGAAGGTGAAAGCGGGGAGGGGGATGGAGGGTGACAGCGAGGCGGTGGGCGCGGGGGGTGAAGGATGAAAGCGGGGAGGTGGGCGCGGGGGTGAAGGGTGAAGGCGGGGCGGTGGGCGCGGGGGGTGGAGGATGAAAGCGGGGAGGTGGACGTGGGTGTAAAGGGTGAAGGCGGGGCGGTGGGCGCGGAGGATGGCGGGTGAAAGCGGGGCGGTGGGCGCGGTAGATGGAGGGTGAAGGCGGGGCGGTGGGCGCGGCGGTGGAGGTTGAAAGCGGGGCGGTGGGCGCGGTAGATGGAGGGTGAAGGCGGAGCGGGGGGCGCGGGGGGTGAAGGATGAAAGCGGGGAGGTGGGCGCGGGGGTGAAGGGGGAAGGCGGGGCGGTGGGCGCGGGGGGTGGAGGATGAAAGCGGGGAGGTGCGCGTGGGTGTGAAGGGTGAAGGTGGGCGTGGGTGTGAAGGGTGAAGGGTGAAGGCGGGGCGGTGGGCGCGGAGGATGGAGGGTGAAAGCGGGGCGGTGGGCGCGGAGGGTGGAGGGTGAAGGCGGGGCGGTGGGCGCGGGGGGTGGAGGATGAAAGCGGGGAGGTGCGCGTGGGTGTGAAGGGTGAAGGTGGGCGTGGGTGTGAAGGGTGAAGGGTGAAGGCGGGGCGGTGGGCGAGAAGGATGGAGGGTGAAAGCGGGGCGGTGGGCGCGGAGGGTGGAGGGTGAAGGCGGGGCGGTGGGCGCGGGGGGTGGAGGATGAAAGCGGGGAGGTGCGCGTGGGTGTGAAGGGTGAAGGTGGGCGTGGGTGTGAAGGGTGAAGGGTGAAGGCGGGGCGGTGGGCGCGGAGGATGGAGGGTGAAAGCGGGGCGGTGGGCGCGGAGGGTGGAGGGTGAAGGCGGTTCGGTGGGCGCGGGGGGTGGAGGGTGAAAACGGGGCGGTGGGCGCGGTAGACGGAGGGTGAGGGCGGGGCGGTGGGCGCTCAAACAACGCGGGAAACGATTTTTATCTTTGTACGTGTATTGCAGATGACAGAAAATATGCCTCAGTTAAAAATGCCGGTCTCAGAAGCGTTTGAACCAGGACTATACCCGTAAATGTGCTAGCTGCATGTCCGTTGGAGGGACATGGTGTTGGCCAATAAACATATATGGCTACCGTTACCAGTGGACATGCCATACCAAGGGTGATGGGGTCACAATTTAAAGAAGCTGTTGAGGGAGAGATTACTAACCACTTCAGATGTAGGTGAAGTTGCCAATAGCCAAATGAGATTTAACATCAACAGAATTAACCATTGATTCATGTTCCTGAAGATCTTGTCGAATGCAAAATATTTAGCCTTTCAAGGGCTTGTGTCAATTCGACACTTCTTTCGACTGGTTTCTTACTGGCGGGAGTTCTGATATCGCACAATTATGCTTGTTGGAAACTGAATTTAATTCAGAAATGGCTCACACATAGGTGTGTGCAGGGCACTGCTTGCGAAAAATGTAATGCCCTAGTCCTTTAAACAGTTTGCGCTCTTGCGGGGTACAAGGCTGAGAATCCCCCGTAAGAGGGGGGATTATTATTTAGTTCTAGCCAGTAGGTACGGTCGTTTCCTGTGTTGCCGACTTCATTGGGGGTATGCGACGTATTTTTCATCACCCTATCGCATTCTACTTCCCCTCTCTTTCTCTCTCCAAAGACTGCGAACTGTTACAAATTAGAAGTCCAGCAGCCGTTGTAACGGAGAAACCGTAAATGCCTTCACAGCTACATGCAAAACATGGCAGGTAGACAAGTCTGTCCTGTTTTTATCCAGCGTGTGCGGGCGTGCGGGCAGCTCCCTGCGGGCGCGGGGCGGGCGAGGGCAGAAATGGGACAGGTGCGGGCAGATATTTTGCGCCCGGGCAGATTTCTAATACGCACCCTTCTTGTACATAGGCTTTGTTATGGAATTATCAACACCAGTTTAGAATGTCTGGAACCAGAAGGAAAGTAAGTGGTAACAAGACTTTATTGGATCATTTCACACCTGGAACTAATATGGGTTGGAGTCGATGAATTCTCGGCAGTCATATCTTAAATAAGCCCGACCAATGTAAACACGCTCTTGAAGTATCACATCAAACAGCAAGAGGTGGCCCATTGGCGGTACACAGAAAACATAATTATCGGGGTGGAAATCCAGGAGATCCGATCACATCAACCAAAGTGTCATTGTTGGGTCCGGTGCCCCAGTTTCTGCATGTCACACGTACTTTTATGTAATTTTACGTGTCTGGAGTAACATGATTTTGTCGCTGATTGACCAGTCATTCCCCAGTCATTCCCTAGGCAACATCTGCTTCCGTTAGCCGTCGAGCTTACCTAAAACAAGATCAGACATTAATGTTGCGCCGGTAACCAGACTAGACAAAAAAAATCCACTTTGAAGGAGGTGACGCTTTTTATCAAGTCGTCATTCCAGGTTGTAGCACTGGCATTCACGGCATTCAGGGTGGGGGGGGAGGGCGAATCTAACTTCATCGTCTTAACTTTTGCTGAATATCTTTATATCTAACCGTTCAATCTTCGACCTTTTACTCTCCGCGCAAGTGTTGTCGCAAACCGCTATGTAGTAGTGTTAAATAAAGTAACCTCCCTTTTACATTGCCTGTCGAGTAACCATGGTTGCCACCAGTTGCTACATCCTGGACTGAGACATAGATAAAGACCAACGTTCACCAGCTTACAGGTGGAGATTCCTTGTCCTGGCTGATCGGTGACAGGAGTCGGCAGTACGGCGGGGCGGCCCACTAAGAGGTCCGCCAATGGAGACTCTCGTTCAATCACTTCCGGCGATGTTTTCTGTGTCGACGAGTGTCAGAGTGATGCCCGACAGCTGCCATGCTTCCAGAGGGACCACTCGTGTCCCCAGAGGGCCCTCTGACGCCTCCAGTGGCCCTCGACACAGCGTGGTGACCACTGGGACGGGCCATCGCCGGCTTCACGTCCTCGGCAATGTCTAGTTCCTCATCAGACGAGCGCAGCGCGGCCTCCACATCCGACAGCGCGATGTCGTCCAGGTCCGAGCTGTCAAACAGGTCGACGGTATGGGGCCGGCTGTGGCCTTCCACGCCCCAACGGGTCGGGGCGCCGAGGTCCGATAACGCCAGGTCCGAGGACGCAATACTCACGTCATCAGAGAAGGGGTCGACATCCGCACTCGGCGGCGACGCGCCGCCGGCCTTCCTCACCCTCGCGACACCCCCGGAGGGGTGAGTGTGATGAGCCACCGCCGTCGCCCGCCCCACAGAGACCCCCTTTCCGTCCACGGACCTCCTTTTGACGGTCGCCTTTCCCTCCTTAGCCTCACCACTTTCGCGTCCACTTTTACCTTCCACCGTTTTGCGCCTTTTCTTGTGTTTCTTGTGTTTCTTAGTTTTCTTGGATGAGCGGTGCGCCCTCTGTGCGCTCTCACGTTGTCCCGGGTCGTGTGAGTCACTGTCCCCGGCGGCGCTGTCCCCGGCCGCGCTGGCGCTCGAAGACTCGCCACCCCGGCTCACGGACCTGCGCTTCTTCGACTTCTTTCTATGCTTTCCGTCTTTCTTTTTTTTCTTTTTCCTTCTCTTTTTCTTCACCTCTTCTTCCATTTCCGACAGGTCCGTGCTGCTTTCGAAGTCGTTGTAGACGTAGGAGCGGTGCCACCACTCCCCGTAGGACGCCGACCCACCCTGACCCGCCGCCTGGGTTGGGGGCTGCCGGGGGTCGGAAGGGGGCCGCCGGGGGTCGGACGGGGGCCGCCGGGGGTCGGACGAGGGCCGCCGGGGGTCGGGGGGGCGCCGGGGTTCGAGGGGCCCTGGCTGGGGCTCCGAGGGGTAGTCCCACATTGTCTGCATTGATTGGCGATGCTGCATTTCTTTGAGGCCCTGCAAGTAATGCTGTAGCGCTTCTATTTGCTGATCAGGGGATGGGAACTGCATCCACGGCATTACACCGGGCTGGTGGGGGTAACGGACGTACGGCGGAAAGCCCCCTCGCGGCAAGAAACCCCGTCCAGGGCCTCTACCGCGAAAACCACCCCTGCCCCGCCAGTGGCCGCGCCCGCGCAAACCGGTCGGGTGGAATGTCTTTCTCCCTTCGTGGCGGCTGTCCCGATGATCGCGAGAGTCTGAGCGAGAGTACGAACGAGAGCGAGAGCGAGAACGAGGCCGAGAGCGTCGATGGTTGTCGGAAGAACGTTTGCGCCTTGACCGAGACCTTGACCGAGACCTACTGGATGACCTTGCGGAAAGCGATCGTGACCTTGACCGCGTGCGTGACCTTGACCGCGTCCGTGACCTTGATCGCGAGCGCGACCTTGATCGCGAGCGTGACCTTGATCGCGAGCGCGACCTTGATCGCGACCTTGACCTAGACCGCGAGCGACTGGGCGACTGCGATCTACTGTGCCGTGGGCGACGACCCTTCTGGCTTCGCCGACCACTACTGCCCGAGTTGTCTCGTGACCTGCTCCTGGTGTAGCTGGACGGAGTCCTGTCTCTCGGCTCGTGCCCGTTGCTCTCGTGGCCACTGCACGCCGGTTTCTTGGCCGCCCCTGTCGCGCAATGTTCATCGTTCGGCATTGTCTGGCGAGACTTGCGGAGTGGAGTCTTCAGTGTGCTCACCAAGGTGTTCCTGAGGAAGCGCTTGTTTACCGCTGGCAGCTTAGGACGCATCCTGGCGAGAAACAAAGCATAAACAGGTGGGGCTACAAGTGTAGTCAAATTATTCAAAACCTTTTTCAGATAATTGAAGTTTGTTGGCTAAAGATTAAACTGGTAATTGATGCCAAACGTTAATGATTATATGTTATAAGTGAGGTTGTAATTAAATGTTACATGATATATTGAATACTTCTTCTTTTTTTTGTGAACAAAATGTACAAGTAATTTACCATCCTGCAGCACTGAATTCCTTCTAACTTACCATCCTGCAGCACCAAATTCCTTCTAACTTACCATCCTGCATCACCAAATTCCTTCTAATTTACCATCCTGTAGCACCCAATTCAGTCTAACTCACCATCCTGAAGCACCCTATTCCTTCGAATTTACCATCCAGTAGCACCCAATTCCTTCTCAGTAACCATAATGCAGCCCCCTATTCCTTCGAATTTACCATCCTACAGCACCCAATTCCTTGGAACTTACCATCCAGCAGCACCCAATTTCTTCTAATTTACCATCCAGCTGCACCCTATTCTTTCTAACGTACCATCCTGCAGCACCCAATTCCTTCTAACTTACCATCCTGCAGCACCCAATTCCTTATAACTTACCACCCTGAAGCACCCAGTTCCTTATAACTTACCATCCTGAAGCACCCAATTCCTTATATCTTTCAGCTCCTCGGTTTGCCTCATTCAATATTTCTTCCATTGCCAGCCTGTATATAGGAAGATGAAGCTTTGAGGCATAAACGTTTACCATCAGTAACCAACTACGTTGAAAAGAAATTTCATGGCACAGAAAACACCTACAAATTAATGATCCATCTAATTAAGACGTTCTGTTACTATACTGAAAATTCAATTTCTCCATAGTCAATATTACTGAGGGTATCAAGGATCAGTTTCACTTTTCTTAACTTTCACATTATAGCAAATTACCGATATTAGCAGACCGTACCGTTCAATTTCTCCATAGTCAATATTACTGAGGGTATCAAGGATCAGTTCCGTTGGGTTCTCATTGGCCGACGCCTCATAAACACTGCTACATGTTGCCTCACTCTGACCACTAGTCACTGCAACCTCGATGTCTGTTTCTTTACAGGTCGTCTCCAATAACTTCATTTCCGGCTCATCCTGAATGACGATTGACTTTTCTCCATCCACTGATGTTTGACTTCCTCTGATAACAATATTTTCCAGAACTGCTTCCTGTTGATTTTCACTTGGTGTCCTGGAGCTAAGATTTTTCTGTATGGCGGCGGAGAGTCCATCAACTGCCTCAGGCTCTCCCATCCTTGACAAACAAATCATCGGAGTATTTGTATTGCATCAATGATATTGATATGATACGCTTCAACTTATTCTGATACCTACATATTTTATATGTTGTTAAATAACTGCCAGTCTTTCTTTATTACACTGTGTTTTATATATATACACATAACCCAGAAAGGCTTAGAAGCTTTATATTACACACAGATTTAAATATGGCTTATAGGTATGCCAAACACCTACCACTGAAATAGCTGACCAAAGGGCATTGCTCATCCACCACTGGTATGATGTGAGATCACTGGCCGTCAGATGATCAGTTTCTGTAGTGGCTCGACAGAACGCATGTGTCAGCTGGTTTCTGCCCTAGTCAATCTACAGATCTGAATTATGAGAAAAAAAAATTGGAAAACAATTTATAATTTGCTTTTGGGGAGCTCTGGAATCAGTGATATTTTTGAAATGGCGGTGAGCAGGGGAGTTGTTTTGGTAGAAATCTTGGGGGCTGATGAATTAGCGAATAGTGCTTGGGACCTTTAATCTTAGTGTTTAAAGCTATTTATAGATATATCCGGGACACGATTATTTGACAGATATGTGATGTTTTCATTACATTTTTGTGAAATCCAGAAATCTTTGTCACCACCTATTGCTGTTTTGAATGGCTGGCTATACTCGGAAATCCACAGCCCACCTGTCTGCGCTGTAGCCGGTGGGCCATGCTACATGGCTACGCTGAGAGATGTCATACTTGCACCGCATATATTTAATGTCAACATTTCATTGACATACAGCCTGGCCTTACAGTTACAATTACGACACTTCATTACTTACAACTATGTAGTTCCATAGATGTAACGTAGTCCGCTCCGATATGGGTCCAGTCACGAAACTACGTTACATCTCCTAGCAATCTCTTTCCAATAGCAGAATCACAACCTGGGCTCGCGTTAGCAATCGCCAATAGCCATTTGGCGAGAAAATTCGGGATTTGGCGATAAGAACTTCCTGGACACTCGCCAAAACGGCGAATATAAAATTTCAACTACAAACACATAACCAATGTATAACCAATATATTTGGCTAATTTTAGCTAATGTTTTTCCACGGAATTAGCCAGATTGGCTAATGAAAAAAATATCCTAGCGCGAGCCCAGACAACCAAAATCTGGGCAGCCTTTACACTGTCATAAAACTACTTTTTCACCTCTGTATTTAGCAATGAACTACATATTTACAAAAAGTAACCTATTCTCTGTTGAAGTAATCGTTGGGTGTGCGTACATTTTTGGTTGGGGAATGTAAAGTATGAATTTTACATCACATCAAACAGCATGTCATGGTAGTTTAACAGTCATTTGTTTCAAATAGTCTGACTTCACCAGATCAGTGACATCGTCGCATTAAAATCTTTGAAAGCACAACTTAAGTGGAAGTTCTTTCAGCGTTCCATTGATGTTAACTTTGCATTCAAGACCTTCTCACAGAGCAAATGACAACGGGAGGGGTGTGGATCTCGGCCCAGAGGGGGGGGGGGGGAGAGGCCTCGTATACAAAGTTGGTGGGGGGGGTTCTGTGGGGTGCCTTGATGCCTAAGAGAGTGGTGAAAGAGACACCCCTATAGAGCAGATATTTAGAAACTTCTCACCAGGGGGGGGGGCTCTGAAAATGTGTATTCATACTAGTAGACCTGTTACCGTGAAAAATTTTGGCGGTAAAAAATGAGGGGGGGGGGGGGGGGGAGGGAGGGCTTTACCATGGAATCTCCCCCCCAAAAAGCCAAGCAATGAATTAAGTAGGCCTCCCCTCCAGCGCAGCCCCAGCCCATCACGGTGACAGTAGAACATGCACTGACCAGCGGTAGTGTTGGGGAAGAGGATTAATTTTCCAATTTCCACGAATATCATGCTGGAAATACTGTTGACTATTATGGACATATTATGGATTATTATCCGGCAAGTTGCCCTCCCACTCCCTGCTGCTCTCACTAATTTGTAGGCATTCACAACTTATCAGGTGTATTCTCCTCCCTACACGGATGGGAAATTAATGGTTAAGAGGAGCGCTAGCATCCGCCTTTGGAAATTGCCGGAAAAGTACCAATTGATCCCGCTCCGATCGTTAGCTATCTTTAATCCCACGGGAGGGGGGGAAATTATTCATCAAAATACACCTTCAGAAATAAAATATTCCTAAAAAAAAGTAAATCCACAAAACCTGCATTTTATATGTAAACTAATATAAGAGAACATCTGGGAATTTTGGTTACATTCAGGCTGGTACCCCATCAACCCCCCCCCCTCCATACTATTCATCAAGCCGGGAGACCCCGCAGCACAAAGCCAGCGAGGAGTCTGTTCCATTTAAGGCAAGCACACAATTTGTACTGGTGCAAAGTTATTGTTTCCCACACTCCAGAACACCTGACAACAATTCTATCTAGCGAAAAATAAATGATAATACCTTTTCCTGCAAGTTATATTGGTAAGAGAGCGCTATACAATGTATAGATTGACTTAAGCGATGCAAAACGTCCTGGGTGTTGTCGTCTCTCCGTTCTGCTAATGAGCGGGGTGTGCTTGGAAGCAAGACGCTGTTGGCGTTAGCCACACCAGCTTGCTTGCAGGACTAACAAATATAGTGCCTTAAGGCTAGATCTGGTAAGCCCAAATAACTGCACCCACTGTGTTATGGATATAGAGATGGAGTGGTGATCTTATCCCTATGATCGCTGAAGCTTACATGATAGGGCCAAGCGTATAGGCCTATGGCTATGATATTGGTAGGGATATAAGCTGTGTGGGCGATAATAGGGATGAGGTCAGAAACTGCATGGAACACCTAAAAAACGACAGAAAAGTGATTTCGGTGACCATACATTGACATCCTACCTGAAGTTAGCCATATACAAATAGACTGATGCTGTCTGCCAACAACATTTGGCAGTGTTTGGTATAGTTTATCACGCTTATCTCGCTTTAAGTTACGGGCTTCAGTTCGGCCTTGGGCACAGCATCAAAGCAAGCTAGCCAGCAATTTCAGCTCGCAAATTCAGTACGTCTTGGTCGATTTGTCATTTTGAACATACCTCACAACTGATGCCTTCTACAAATTTAGCGGTCATATGCATGAAGAATGTACCCTCCATTTATTCCACAAAATCAGTCTCTAGGATCCCATGTCCAAACATTCAAACCAGCCTGACAAATTTTGCATGTTTACGTTAATGGCTTCAAACAACCGAAAATATGTGAATTGCATTTAGGGCTACCTCAGTCGGGCCCATGCAGCCGTCTTGTCATATTTACGGGCAGCATAAAAGTAATCTATAATGACCTCTTACTTGTTCAATCCTATAAATCACCCAGAATATATCAATAACACACCTCAGTACCACTTTATTTGGGCCCACATTCCATATTCACATATGGGCCATTATCACAAGAACTGCATGTGTCCCCTACATTTTATTGTCTAAAATAATAAAATTATCAGCTAGATAGCACGTACCCCGGCGTGTCCAAACATTCAAAGCACCAGGATTTAATCAGTAACATGCATCACTATTTCTTTATTTTGGGTCCAATCCCCTATTTTAAAAGACATAGATCATCACCGTAACTAGAAATTAAGGGTCTCCTCCATGTAATGTGACGTGGTTACCATGCACGTGGTCACCACGTACGCGGGAAACTTATGTTTCCAAAGGATACAAATGGTATATTTATGGTAATAATAATGTCATACGTGCATCACATCTACGGCTTTGAAAATGTCATGGGACCATAGTCATGGTTCTTGTGGGTTTTTTTGGCTGGTGACAACGTGATGACCCCGTGGCAGTTTACCGCCAGCAAAACACGTGGCCACGTGGCTTCCATGCACGTGGCTGCAACATAAATGAAATGTGCATGTAAATGAATCATTTTTGCATAATAAAATCACATGGTGCCAGAGGTTTGCCTTTGATGAATTCCAAGAGTATACATGCGGGTGCCCCAATTTACATGTATCGGGTTGGATTATTCTCGTATTTTACTCCTAACTGCGCCAGCTTTACTTCATATTCGCGCCCCGGATTCGCGCATGCGTACAGATTCTCATCGGATTGCAGCAGCAAAGTGGGGCCATACGTACGTGCTGTGGTTATCCGGGTGTTTCTTACATCATCCATATTGTTGCTCAAGTGTAGAGGATGAGAATCTTATCCGACTTTGTGTGGGGGATAATAATTAGGATGAGTTCAAAAGCTATTTGATTTTGGTTTTACTTTGCGCTTTTTGATAGCATTTATAAGCTTACAAGATTTTCTTAATTATTGAATTTAAAGAGCGGCTTTGAAGGTTGAAGAAAGCAAGCAGTTTAGCAATAGCGACGGAGTAATACCTGCACATCCAGGAGGGGGGGGGGGGTAATATATGTTCCCAGATCACGAAGAGTAAATTTATTTATTCCCAAATCACGATGAATTAAAAGCAGAATCCTACGAATGCGATGGAAAGGTGGATACACGATACTGAATTGACGATATCCCGATTCACGGTTATTTAATATTAAAATTCTCAGTTCACGATTAAGGAAAATCTTTGATCACGGCGGGCGGCTAATATCCCATTCCCAGTTCACGAAGAATTATTTTCCTCATTCCCATTTCACGGTGAAATGAAAAGCCCAATCCCGAGGAACGCAAATACCCCTTGCCCCCCCCCCCCACCCCCCCACAAAAAAAAACAAAAAAAACAAAACAATATGAGAGATGAATAGAAGGCGACCAAAACTTAACGATATTAATTAAGCATATATAATAATAATATAATGAGGCATAATATGCCTTGAGGTAAAATTAGCGATACAGGGTTTGGCAAATGAAAACGCTACAGGGACAGATGGAATGTTACACAAAGTGATTAGGGGTAATGTGAATGCTTTGGCAACTATCCTTACGACTATTTTAAATACGATTATAGCGCGTGGATATTTCTTCTTGGTCAAAAGCTATGGTGACAAAGTCAGTTTTATGGCATTTCAGATTTACAGAGGTGACCCCTAGTGGTACTCTTCGAGATCATTTGTTGTTAAAAGTGTCGCCATCTAGTGTTGTGTATTTGTGTATATGGTGCCATCTAGTGAGGCACCGCTGTTTAAACATCCGCTTCCGCTTGGGGATATTCCATTCTTATTAAATTCGCCCAACGAGGAAGCAGATTAGCCTCTTTTTACCACTTTGCCGTCCATCAGGGTCTACCATCACTGAGATGAATTAAACACCCGCAACGAGACTGCGGGTGTTATTTTCCTGTGGAAAATAAATGTTTCAACTGACAATGCTGTGTCCTTTTCTAAACTGACCACGCACATGTACGCTTCGACTATATTACAATTGGTGTCAGAAGTGGGGTGTGCATGTGTGTACTTGTCAGTGGAGGATGGACCTAAGCTGATGCAGAAACCTGCACCTGGAGGAATCCCTCTCCGACCTGCACCCTGAGGGATGTTTCATCCACAAGACTTCGAGAGGTTATGCAACCATCCATCTGTGAGTCCTGTAGAGATCGCCCCATCATCGAGCTCTGCCGAGATCGACCCAGACTTCACCCATCTACCCTTCATCACACCCCGTTGAGATGACTACGACAGTTCATCTGCGAGTCAACACCTCCTGCTGAGATGTCGTCTAGAATGCTGCTGCACATTCATCATTGAAAAATCAAGGCTTCAACATCCAAGTCTTCATTTGTTGCGGTCTTCTGAGTCAACTACACGTGAGAACCTATTGATGTGTCGATGTTCAGCGTTTGTTGTGTTGTGATTCAGATCAGTTAGTATTTGACATTGACTCATTGGTGTTGTTGACGTTGCATATTGTTATCAGTTACATATCGCTGTCACTGTGTACCTCATACTTAAGGATGTCTAACGTCGGGGATGATGCTGCTGTGGGGGGTGACAACGAGGATGGTGAAGAGCATGGTGCTGTGGGGGGTGACGAGGTTGAGCCACCACATGACGACCAGGAACGGGCGGAAATACGTAGACAGATGGCGTATCTTCGGGCGCGACTGGAGACGATGGAGCTTCCACAGCCGTACCACACGCGGGTAGTGTATGTTCCAAAGAAGGTGTCCAAGTTCAATGGCGATTCAAGTACCTTGGAAGACTGGGAGATGGAAGTACGCACCAGCCTTGAGGTCCAGGGATTAAAAGACGAAGCAGCCGCGGATTTCATGTTGTGCCACCTCGATGGTGCGGCCAAAAGCGAAGTACGTTACGCTGAACCTACAGAAAGAAGCCACCCAGACGCTATCTTCAAGATACTGACAGAAGCGTTTGGCGAGAAGAGGACGTCCGCCCAGGGAGTGACACTCCTGGAACCACTCGCCAGATCCCCTCACCCTGGATTGATTGTCGGCCGCACTGTCACAGACGCAGGGAGTCAAGCAGTTTATGTCCAGGTGATGAATGCGACCGACTCGGACATTCAGCTCAAGGCAGGCACCACTCTGGCGACGCGGGTAGTGTATGCTCCAAAGAAGGTGTCCAAGTTCAATGGCGATTCAAGTACCTTGGAAGACTGGGAGATGGAAGTACGCACCAGCCTTGAGGTCCAGGGATTAGAAGACGAAGCAGCCGCGGATTTCATGTTGTGCCACCTCGATGGTGCGGCCAAAAGCGAAGTACGTTACGCTGAACCTACAGAAAGAAGCCACCCAGACGCTATCTTCAAGATACTGACAGAAGCGTTTGGCGAGAAGAGGACGTCCGCCCAGTTGTTGGACACGTTCTACTCTAGACGACAGGGATGTAGAGAGTCTCTCCAGCAATTTTCGCACGCCCTTATGGAACTGTTAGACAAGGCCCTGCAACAGGATGCGGCTTGTCTTCCCAACCGAGATAGAGCCCTCCGGGATACTTTTGCAGAGAAAGTAAGGGACGGCGCACTCCGGCGGGAATTGAAAAGGAGGATTCGGGATCATCCCAACACTACCTTCCGGAGCTTAAGAAGTGAGGCCGAGAGATGGTCTGAAGACGATCAGGGACAAACAGTGAACCCGAAGGATCCGCGACCTGCCGTCCACACAGTACAGGCGAGCGAACCGGATCCGCTGATGGTAATGATGGACACCTTGCGGCGCCAACAGCAACAGCTAGACGAGCAACACAAGCTTCTTTTGCAGCTTACCGAGAAGAACGACAGGAATAAGCGGCGATGCTTCTTTTGCGAGAAGACGGGTCACATCAAGCGAGACTGTTTCAAGTGGAAGGCCCTAAACAGAGGACCCCGTGGCACTGATGCTCAAGCGGGACCACCCACCGGAAATGCAAAAAACCCAAACGCTCCACACCCACAACTGTGAGCCAAGGAGTGGGTGTGTTGAGACAGAGCGGCTCACCTGTGTTGCCTGTCGGGAGGAGGCCGACAACTGAGGTGCTTATAGGCAGGATTCCCTTGACAGGATTAGTAGACACAGGGTCCATGGTAACCACCACCACAGAACGTGCGTTCGATGACTTCATCCGACCGACCGGGGTTGCCGTGCAGCCTGGCGCGTGGTTTTCTTTACAAGGTGCAAACGGATTGGATATCCCGTACATCGGAGCCTTCCAAAGCGACGTGGATATTCAGGGCATCAGGTTGAAGAAGGTAACCGTGCTTATCATCAAGGACACCGCATCGTCGCGGAAGAAGAGGGAAGCCGTCCCTATGTTGATCGGAACCAACGTGTTAGAACATTTACCAGCTTTTGCTTCGTTGCTCCGGAACTAGACAGACGGAACCAAACCGAGTGGCTTAGCTCGTGTGGCAGGACCATGGCCACAATTCGCCCCAGCTCACTGCTTGACCGCTATCAAGGTTGTGGGACCGCGACAGGGAGTGACACTCCTGGAACCACTCGCCAGATCCCCTCACCCTGGATTGATTGTCGGCCGCACTGTCACAGACGCAGGGAGTCGAGCAGTTTATGTCCAGGTGATGAATGCGACCGACTCGGACATTCAGCTCAAGGCAGGCACCACTCTGGCGACGTTTCGAGCCCCAGCTGAAGTCTACTCCAACCAAGAAATTCAACTCGATGTCCACTCCAATGAGGTTATTGTGTCATGTGAGCCTGTACAAGCCCAAGCGGACTACGCAGGATCACACCAGAACAAGGAGCCGGAAGACTTGCAGATGCCGGACATCTGCTTAGAAGGATTCACCGGAACGGACGAAGAACTAGCCACCGCCAAGGAGATCTTCAGGAAATACAGACATGTGTTCTTGCAAGAGGGAGACGAACTGACCTGCACCAACTCCATCAAACATCACATTCATACAGCGGATGACGTACCAGTCCAACAATCGTACAGGCGGATTCCCCCACACGATTGGAGCGACGTGAAGGAACATCTCCAGGATCTGCTCCAGAAAGGGATCATCCGGGAGAGTACGTCGTCTTACGCGTCCCCAGTCGTCTTAGTCCAAAAGAAGTCTGGAGAACTGCGCCTATGTGTCGACTACCGTCGCCTGATTGTCAAGGTCCAAAAGGATTCCTACCCTCTACCACGCATCGAGGAGGCTTTGGAAACTATGGCTGGAGCCAAAGTTGGAGGTAGACGCAGCCGACCAACACAAGACCGCATTCGTCACCCCGATGGGTTTGTACGAGTATGTCAGGATGCCGTTCGGTTTATCCAATTCGCCTGCCACCTTTTCCAGGTTGATGGGTCACGTGTTCCGTGATGAGGTTTTCGAAATCCTCTTGGTCTATCTGGATGATATCATTCTGTTCAGCCGCGACATGAAAGAACATCTTTCAAGACTGGATCTGGTGTTGAACAGACTTTCGCAGCATAACCTTCAGATCCGGCTAGACAAGTGTCATTTTTTCTACGCAGAAGTGTCATTCGTGGGTCACAGAGTATCCGCCCAAGGAGTAAAGACCGACCCTGGCAAGGTCGCTGCCGTAGCTGAGTGGCCAGTGCCTGAGACACTGAAACAGTTGCGAACATTCGTAGGATTTGCCGCATATTATAGGAGGTTTGTCCCGAACTTCAGTTCGATCGCGGCGCCCCTGCATGAACTGGTAGGAAGTGTCATAAGAAAACAGAAGGGACGCCGGAACAAGTCAGTCCCCATCAAAGACGTATGGAATGAAAAGCACGACGTGGCCTTTACCCAATTGAAGGACGCACTGACAGCAGCCCCAACGCTAGCCTACCCTACTTCAGTTTGCCATTCGTCGTAGAAATCGACGCCTCACACGATGGACTCGGAGCCGTGCTGAGTCAAGTCCAGGGTGGAAGGAGGCGGGTCATCGCATATGCCAGCAGAGGTCTGCGCCGTGGGGAAAGAAACCTTGACCGTTACAGTTCTAAGAAACTGGAGCTGCTTACCCTGAAGTGGGCTGTGACGGAAAAGTTTAAGGAGTACCTAAGACATCAAAAGTTCACTATCGAGACTGACAACAATCCACTCACCTACCTCATGACCAAGAAGCAACTGCCGGCGTTAGAGCAACGTTGGGTTTCCGCTTTAGCGAGTTTTGACTTCCAGATCAAATACAAGCCTGGTCGTAACAACCAAAACTATGACGCTCTATCAAGACAGGAGGAACGCCCATGGGATGTGACCGAGGGAGAAGTAGCTGATTCTCTTGCAGTGGCTTTGCGCTATAGTGATGTACCTGTGGAATTGCAAGCTGTTGCCTGTTCCGAGCTCTTAGCTGAAGGGATCGTTGACGTCGACGTCGACCCCGGGGCGACGCGGATGCCCACTGTCTCCAACCCGGAACTCCGTGACCTTCAGTTGAACGATCCTGTGATTGGAAGAGTTTTGCAGTTCCTGAATCAAGGCACGAAGCCCAGGGCCCAGCGGCAGGAACCAAGGCTGGTACAGCTCCTGTTGCGTCAGTGGGATAAACTCCGGATCGAACAAGGTATGCTGGTGCGAGAGATCCAGGATCCTGTCCAGGGGGCGTTGCAGCAAGTGGTGTTGCCAGTGGCGTTAAAGGGACGGATCTTGGAGGGTTTACACGACCATCATGGTCACCAAGGCGTCGACAGGACAGCGACTCTAGTGAGGTCAAGATGCTACTGGCCGGGGATGTTTAAAGACATCGAGGACTGGATAGCGAAATGTGATCGCTGTTTGTTGGCTAAAACGGAACGAGTTAAGACTCCGTTAGGATCACTCCTGGCATCCAGGACTCTGGAGGTTGTTGCCATCGACTTCACAGTACTCGAGAAGTCGACGAGTGGGCACGAGAATGTTCTCGTGATCACTGATGTGTTTACGAAGTACAGCCTGGCTATTCCCACAAAGGATCAGAAGTCGACAACTGTCGCCAAGGTTTTGGTCAAACACTGGTTCCATAGATTTGGACCACCGCTTCGTCTGCACTCTGATCAAGGTCGAGACTTTGAGTCGCGTCTGATAAAGGACTTGTGTCACCTGTATGGAGTCCGGAAATCTCGGTCTACCCCGTACCACCCTATGGGGAATGCACAGTGTGAGAGCTTTAACCGGACATTGCATGATCTGTTGCGGACTCTGCCTCCGGCAAAGAAACCAAAATGGCCAGAACTGATCGACGAACTGACGTTCTGCTATAACACCACGCCTCACGCGAGTACGGGATTCTCTCCGTTCTACTTGATGTACGGGAGGGACGCCCGTCTCCCCACAGACGCCCTACTCGGTGAGATGAAACAAGAGCGCCCAGTCAACCCCGACTCATGGGTTACGATACACCAAAATCGCTTGAGAGAGGCGTTTGTCCACGCCAACGACAAGTTGGAGCGTTCGGCAGAGACGCGGAAGCAGGCGTACGACACCAGTGCGCGGGATATGTCACTGACGATTGGAACACGAGTGTATCTTCGGAATCGTGGCGTCAAAGGACGAAACAAGATTCAGGACTCCTACCGGCCGGAACCTTATCGGGTAGTGGAGAGACTGGAGGACAAGGCAGTTTACCTCGTCGAGCCCGCGGACGGTTTCGGAGTAGCCAAATGGGTGAACCGCTCAAGCCTTGTGTTGACGTCCGGACTCCAGTACCGCCACCGGCGTCCATTGAAAGAGAACGTCGGAGAGGAATCTCCTTCACACACTGTTCCGAATCGTCTTCATATTCGTCAGAAGCCGATGATTATGTCATACAGTACCAGCCTACTATGCCTGAGAGACGGATGCCTGAGAGACGGATACCTGAGAGACGGATGCCTGAGAGACGGATGGTGGAGGTTAAGACTCCCCAGGTTGCACTCCCGGAAGACCGTGGTGTTGTACCCGTTGCTTACAAGGGACGAGACTCTCCGACTGTCCAACCTGCCGAAACTGGGGTTCAGACTCCCCAGGTTGCACACCCGGAAGACCGTGGTGTTGTACCCGTCTCTTACCAGGGACGAGATTCTCTGATTGCCCAACCTGTGGAAACTGTAGAACGCGAGGTAGACGTAGAGTCGACTCCCGTACTTCGGCGAAGTACGAGGACTACGGCTGGGAAACATGGTAACCCTCACGGCGAACCTCGATCAGTATTAGCATTGAATGAGATTTTTGTCTAGAATGTTCGGTATTACAGCTAAGGTTATTGCTGTTATGCGTTAAATGTTACCTGTTATTTAAGCTGCGAGTAATACGTAAGGTTTGCTTACTTAACGCCAAAAGTAAACAAAAAAGAAGGGGTGGGTGTGACAAAGTCAGTTTTATGGCATTTCAGATTTACAGAGGTGACCCCTAGTGGTACTCTTCGAGATCATTTGTTGTTAAAAGTGTCGCCATCTAGTGTTGTGTATTTGTGTATGTGGTGCCATCTAGTGAGGCACCGCTGTTTAAACATCCGCTTCCGCTTGGGGATATTCCATTTTTATTAAATTCGCTCAACGAGGAAGACTTCTTTTCGAACCAAAGGCGCACCAACAGATTAGCCTCTTTTTTCCACTTTGCCGTCCATCAGGGTCTACCATCACTGAGATGAATTAAACACCCGCAACGAGACTGCGGGTGTTATTTTCCTGTGGAAAATAAATGTTTCAACTGACCATGCTGTGTCCTTTTCTAAACTGACCACGCACATGTACACTTCGACTATATTACACTATTATTGTAAATGTTCATAGAAAGGGCCCCACACATGACTCGAATAATTATCGGGGCATCAAATGTGGCAAAGCTACTCACCAAGATAATGGCGAAAAGATGCTGGGAAAGCGGAGTTTACATAGGTAGGTATGTACAACGTCTTATACGAGGAATAAGTCGGAGTTCGAAAGAGATAAAAACACTATAGATCAAATAATCGTTTTGCAGTCCATAGTTCAGAAATACTTGTCAAAAAGGGGAGGAATATTCTATTGCCCTCTAATTGACTTTTAAAAAGCTTTTGATAGGATGCACCACGATCAGCTATGGTGTAGTACTGTAGACTAAACACAATGGGGATACATGGTAACGTTATGAAGACATATAAGGCCCTTTTATTTAAACTTTTTTGTTGAATGAGTTATATGGATAAACATGGAGATACAGTGGTTGTATACGTATCAGAGGTGCTCCCGATGTGGTAATCCTATATTTTTACGCTGTAAATGCTGTAGATACCAATGCAGTTGAACTCGATCTTTGCAGTACAGCGCAAATATAGCCAATATAATGGTGCCAAGCCGTCCTCCCGCCGGTCCTTTGCGCTACGGAACCACATCAGGCTAGATGATAGCATGCCACCGTGGTATTTGCTATATTTGCGTTTACTTTGCATTCACCGGCCTTAATAAGCCGGATTTCATAATGAGCTCTACTTCAATAAAATAAAACATTGGCCAGAAGATAATCGACTGTGCGTAGTCATGATTACAAGAGGTATTCATAATTCCAATACAATAGGGATTAAAAATACCAATACAATAGACATTCATAATACCAATGTAGAATAGGGGTTCATAATACCAATGTACAATAGGACTTCAAAATACCTCACACAGACACCGTTGCAGAGGCCTTATAGCTGTTTATGTCTGGTCTAGCCATGTTAGCCATGTCGAGGGTTAATGTCCAGTAGAGGTTAGCACTTAGATTGCATGCTCTGGGGTATATATTGGCTTCTGGGTTAGGGTTATTGTTGTATTTGGGTTTCAATGTTAAAGTTAAAGTTATAGTGGATATGTTTTGGATGCCTCAGGGGATGTGATCTAGCCCTCAACCTATCTGGGTGGGCCAGGAGGGAGGGTAGGGCGGGGGAGCGGGGGGGGGGGGCTATATATATGCACCCATGTCGGTGCGAGGGAAGCGGTTGGGTAACCCTGAACAACAGGACTGTATATATGTCCTCTGGTGAAGCCCTGGGGGTCACTCAGACCAAAACGACAACACGTCGTGTGAGCCATATGTAAGACTGCGCGGCGGTTTTTGCAGCCGGCTGACGTGTGCGTCACGGCAGGCAGCTCCGACGGAATGTCATCCCAGCTAGCACACTGGGTGCTGGCTGTGCTGGCGACCGTCGCTGTACTGACTGTCGCACCGACAGTGTCTTCTCTTTGACCGTTCTCAGGCGCAAACAAAGTCAGTTTTGTGTTGTTTTTTGGAACTGGCGGTGGAATGTCTCGGCTATTGTACGCAATGGCGGATCCAACCATGGCGAAGGGGGGTGGGGTGCTAGCAGTTAACTGGTACAGCGTAAACGTTTACTTGGCACAGCTTGGCACAGCGTAAACGGTTAACTGGCACGGCGTAAACGGTTAGCTGGCACATCGTAAACGGTTAATGGGCACAGCGTAAACGGTCCAATGGAAAAACGTGCATGTTTAAATGGGAAAACGTGAACGTTTAAATGGCACAGCGTAAGCGGTTAACTGACACAGGATAAACGGTTAACTGGCACAGCATAAACGGTAAACTGGCACAGCGTAAACGGTTAACTGGCACAGTATAAACGGTAAACTGGCACATCGTAAACGGTTTATGGACACAGCGTAGCAGATCAAAAGAAAATACGTGAACGGCTAAATGGCACAGCGTAAACGGTTAACTGACAGGGTAAACGGTCAAATGAAAAAAAAAAAGGCCAGAGGTTAACTGGCACAGCATAAACCGTTCAATGGAAACACGTGAACGGTTACATGGCAGAGCGTAAACGGTCAAATGAAAAAAAACGGTTAAATGGCACAGCTTAAACGGTTAACTGGCAGAGTAAACGGTCAAATGAAAAAAACGGTTGAATGGCACAGCGTAAATGGTCGAATGAAAACAAACCGGTTAACTGGCACAGGGTAAAGGGTCAAATGGACAAAGCCGTAAACGGTTAACTGGCACCGCGTAAACGGTTAACTGGCACCGCGTAAACGGTTAATTGGCACAGTGTAAACTGTCCAATGGAAAAACGTGAAGGGTTAACTGGCACAGCGTAAACGGTCCAATGGAAAAACGTAAACATTTAACTAGCACAACGTAAACGGTTAACTGGCACGACATAACGGTTAATTGGCCCAGGGTAAATCGTTAATTGCCACAGCGTATACGGTTAATTGTCCCAGCCTAAACGGTGATCTGCCACAGCGTAAACGGTTAATTATCACAGCGTAAACGGTTAATTGCCACAGCGTAAACGGTTAATTTGCACGGCATAGCGGTTAATTGGCACAGTGTAAACGGTAAATTGCCACAGCGTAAACGGTTAATTGCCACAGCTTAACGGTTAATTGGCACAGGGTAAACGGTTAATTGCCACAGCGTAAACGGTTAATTGCCACAGCTTAACGGTTAATTGCCACAGCGTAAACGGTTAATTGGCACAGGGTAAACGGTTAATTGGCACAGCGTAAACGTACACTGGCACATCATAACGGTTAATTGGCACAGATGGGCGCAGTGTAAGCGGTTAATTGGCGCCGCGTAAACGGTTAAGTTGCGCAGTGATGTGCGGCAACTGGCGCAGTGATAGCGGTGATACACGGTCAACTTTATGACTCAGACCCACCCCACCCCATGCCACCCCTTACAAAACTCAGACCCACCCATGAAGGATTTCAACTAGCTGTATGTAGCACGTCGTCTCCCTTGGTTCCGCTTCATGACCGCTGCGTCAATAGCACGTCGTCCCCCTTGGTTCTGCTTCATGACGGAGCCGCACCGGGTTATTTCGGATCGCCGGCAGTATGTCGCCACATCAATACAATAGTTACACCTACGCCAGGTTGAGTGGTGAGCCCGGCCCGGGTGCCCGGCCAGCGCCCAGCCGCCGTGACGAGCCCTGACTAGCTGCTGTCTACAGCGGGGCTTCAGTTAGTTACCCGGGCATCTCACCTCCACCCGTTCGAAATACCGCTCGTCTACGAAACGCTGAGCTTGGATTATTCAAAAAAATAATCTAGCAAAGACTGGACTCGAAGATTGCCTCAGGAACCATGTAAGTATCCATGCTACCAGTGGAGGCATTATATATTTAGGACAATTGCTGCCCCATACAATTGTTGTTAAATCCAAAGCGCTACACCTTGGAACATTGTGCTGAAGCGATGTGAACAGGCGACGGCGGAGCCCGCTGCAAAAGGCAGGCGCAATGGTGGCATATATTGTTAATGCAATAATTAACGCGTTATGCAACAATAATTGGCAATATTTAGCAAAGCGAAAATACCACAAACACCACAGGTAGCGTCATATTGCGAATACGCATGTACCTGTTATATCTCTGGGTTGGTTGTCACAAAACAGCCAATTGAAACCTACATGTGCTGTTTGATGCTGCCTGTAACGGCATTGTGTGGTCAAATTACCCTGAAACTTGAAAACGTTACGTTACAGTCGTAAGACAGTTAGGGAAAGAGACGATTGGGTCATTATAACAATCAGTATAAATCAGTCTATGCAGTTTATATGCGTCATCTTATATATGCATGGACCCTTGGACCCCTTTTGGCACCCTCTATTTCACTAAAAGTACCTGACCCCCTGACCCATCGCATTTTTTTTTCAAATCTTGGATCCGCCGTTCGGCGTGATTTATACATAATGCAGTTCGCCTGGTTGTTTACGGAGTCCTAAATGTGTCCCTTATGACAACTGGTGAGCCCTTGGCTGCATGGGCCAGGCACGTGCTGGCTCCTTCAAATCTCTTACCATAAAATAAAATCCCTCCAACGTTTCAAGTTCCTGCCATTATCTCTGTTTGGTATGTGTTTGTGAAACCCATTCTTAAGCTTGTAGTTTAGATGGGCGACGAGTATGTAGAACTATACAGTGTGTTTGTTTTGCAGTTCACACAATCATATATCGACGGTGGGGGGGGGGGGGAGTTTTCGTAGTCGTATTCCTACGTATTACAAAGATTCAATTTTACTATTCCCAGATCACGAAGAATTACAAAATGAACTCGGATCCCCATATACAAAACAAGGGTGGATCCATTATATAAATTGGCCATTTCCCGATTCACGCTTATTTAATATATAAAATTTTCAGTCCACGATTAATACAAATCCTTAATCAAGACGGTCGACTAACACCTAATTATCTGTGAACGATGAATTATTTTCCAAATTCCCAGTTCACGGTGAAACGAAAGCCCATTCCCGAAGAACGGAAATACCCCCACCCACCGCCTACACCCAAACTCCCCTCGTATATGGTTGTCAGGGTCATGGATGTGGATGATATGTTTTGATGTGTGTACATCCGTTTCTTTACAGGATGGCGTGTCGGGCTCTGTGGGTCCTGGTGGGGATCCTACTCTTGGAAGTACGTCTTAGCGGCGCCGAATCCTGTCGCTTCCCGGACCATCTGACGTCACGGTCGCGATGGGAAACACACATCACCATGGAGCGCAAGCGAGTTCAGACCTTTGTCAAGTTCCACGGACGTACCATGGAGCAGATCGACTTCGGACCGCTCGGCGAGAGTCATGTGACCCAAGAATGCGTGCAGAGCATGGCTGGGGACAAGTACCTTCTGCGGCGCTCTAGTCAAGATACAGGGCTCGTTGATTACATCTGCCTGCAAGTGATCCGAAGAAGCGACTTTATCATACAGTTACGGCAGTCCCAGGTTGGTTGCCTTTCATGGCATTTTGTTCTTTGTGGACTTCGTCTTGTTAGCACGGTAGATGTGATGGATAGCTTCCTCATATAGGTCTACCTTGCTCGAAGCTGACCGGAAATGGAAAGGTGAAGTCGCTGATTGGCTGCAAAGTGGTACGATATATACACCGTAAACCTTTGTAGAAAAGCGACGCCTCCAGAGAGGAGAACAAGAAATACACCACCTCGCATAAAATAGTTGTAAAAACTACGTATTACGAGACGTTACAAGATGTTTATGGAGTCACTGCGATATTATTTTCGATTAACCCTTTAGCCAAAATGATGCGCTTACTCGATTCTTCTTTATCATTTGACAGGGAGAGGAGTTCCCGTCCATGTTACTGTGTGAGGACAGCCGCCTACAGCTGAACGCCTGGCCCCTGGTGTGGCCCAACTCGGCCCCCATCCCCGGGAACACGGGCTCCTGTGGCATTGAGGGCGGCTTCGACTTTTACCTCCACGACGTCAAAGACAACGACCCACTGTGCGCCGACTCGTGGCTCCGACCCCGACTGGAGGTCGACTGCATGGCCGGCGACGGACTCAACCTGGACTTCCGCACGTACGAGTGTCGCGGTGACCTCAAGGTGAGAGAAATCAAGGGAGCGGTGACATCAAAGTGAGAGAATTCGAGGGAGCGGTGACCTCAAAGGGAGAGAACTCGAGGGAGCGGTGACCTCAAAGTGAGAAAACTCGAGGGAGCGTTGACCTCAGGGTTAGAACACTCAAGGAGATCGTGACCTCAAGATGAGAGAACTCAAGAGTGTGATTTGCTTAACATAGGCGATTGACGACCTCGAGGTGACAACTGTATTCAGTGGTGGAGTTAAACATTGTGACCTTGAAGTAAAGGCGGATGCAGTAGACAGGGGTAAAGTTAAAATAAGCTGTGACCTCGAGACGACAGATGTATATAGTGGTACATTTAAGAATTGTGACCTCGAAGTAAAGGCGGATGCAGTATAGACAGCGGAAGGATTAAACAGTGTCATCCAGTACAGGTGACAGATAGAACTGTATACAGTGGGATTCTCGTTGTTATCATGTCGACTGTTGTCTCCGTCTAGGTGGGAATGAACCAGCGTCTGGACTGCCTTGGCAGCTGGCGCGATGAAGAGTACAGCTACACCGTGCTGACCGACTCCGGCGACCTCTGGCCACGGCTCTGGCTGATGCGCTTCCCCGTCAACCAAGCAACCACATTCGACGCGTTTCTGTCTGGGGACATCGTCGCCGACGACACCCTGAATCTGAACATGGCGCGAAACTTCTATCGTCTGACTGTCAAGCGTTCCGATTACCCGTCAGTCTGCGAGAACGAGGCTTCCGGGTGCAAGGAGTGTGACGGTTACAACGACTTCTACTGTCAGAAGCAATGTAACCGTTGCGACGGACGCGATTCCCCCAAGGACTGCACCTTCAGTGAGGAGTGGCGCGGGGACTGGGAGGAGAAGAGCCACTGGGGTCGTAGGGACATCACCGTGGCATCCTCCGTCCTCTATGCCGACGGCCTCTCCCCATTCGAGTGTCTCACGCTGCCTTATTCCGCCACAGACTTCCAAGACCCCACCCTGGACAACAGCGGCGGCGGCGGCGGCGGCGGCTCCAGCCACCAGAGGGTTGCCATGGTTACCGTTTACCGCAATGGGTGCAAGCCTCGCTACACGTGTGTGCAGTTTCGGAAGCGAGGGGAGAACGTGTTGCAGTACCGCATTAGCCAGCACCTCGTCTGGCCCTACACGCTGAGTATCGCTGCCGAGGACGTCTGCACGGCCGACGTCTTCGCCGTCGACACGGGACCGCTGCAGGACCAATATCGCAGCCAGGACTTCAAGATATTATTACGCAAATCGATGCGAAATAATCTTCTTCCGACGACCGGCTGCGGATTCCAGGGAGTCTTCGCCACCAGGGTGACTTACGCCCGTGGAAGCTCGTGCTTCGCTACCTTGGAGTCCTGTTACGAAGACGACCGCTTTTTGCTGAGTCACGATGGTTGCCATGACGAGGCGGATCAAGTGGAGACCTTCCGGTGCGTGGCGTCATTTTCGGAGGGTGGCTCCCAGATGATAGTGACTCAGAAAGAGGACGATCCTCACAGCACTCACTGCTGGGTGCGGCACTTCTTCGATGATGTCCAGAAATGGTTCATGTACAAACTGGAGTCGGCGGATTGCAACATCAACACGGCGTACAGTATTCGACACGACAACGCCACGAGACACCTGTCGCAGCTCAGCATTGACGCCGACATCAACAGAGGCATGAACGACGTGGCCGGCTGCTGGCAAACCGTGCCCGGAAGTCGACCTGTCCAGAGGTCCACGACCCAGCGCGTCCCTCGCGAACCTGCCTACACTACCAAGCTCCCACCACCCCGACCCACTGGACCTCGCTACGTCGACCCGGTGCCCGTAACGGCGGGCAGTGGTCACGTGACAGCCAGCATCTTGGTGCTCTTGGCCATGACCTTCTTTTGTCAAGCAACGTTCGGGATGCTGTACTGATCTTTGAAGTTAAACTCTTGAAGTTAAAAGACACGTGCTATTGCTCATCATAGTCGCTTACGTACCTAATTTACAAGTAAAATAAAATAAATAAGTAAAGTAATATTACTTAAAGTAATTAAAGTGCGGTAAGTGTCACGTGAAACGAAATAAAGGCTTTTGTTCCCAACGTTTGCCATCGGCGGTGTAAGCAACTTTACATGCTATTCTGTACGACCTGTTTTGGTACTAAATACATAGTTTTGAATGACTTGCATGCCCTTTATGTTGTGTTTTAGCACCTTTCGCTGATGTGAAACGGTAGAATTTACATACAACAATAACATGTATTTAACCCAAATAGGATGAACTTGATATTCGGAGGTCTGCGGTATCTCAAAAAATCTTGTGGCGTGAAACAAGAGCTACATAATGGACTAAATTGGGACCGGTACCAGACTGCTCGCATGATCACAGTCCTAAATGGTCCAAGGGCTGGAGGGTCCAAGAGCTAAAGAGCCCAAGGGCTAGATGGTCCAAGGACCAGAGGGCCCAAGAGCTAGAAGGCCCAAGAAATAGAAGGCCCAAGGGCTACAAGGGCTAGAGTCCTGATGGCTTGAGAGCCTAAGGGTTTGATGGTCCGAGGACCAGACGGCCCAAGAGCTAAAGGGTCCCAGGGCTAGATGGCTCACGCGCAACCCAGTGGCGACTATAGTGCCCATTCCTCATACGGATAGAATGACGGCATATGCTCACACAAGGACTTTGTCTTTATCAGCAGTAGAAACAAAAACTCAGTTGGCAAACACTTTTTACACTTTTTACAACAAGACAAGGAAAGAAAATGACGACAGGAGCCATTCCCCCCTTGCTAGAAAAAATATAACTCGAAACACACATAGCGCGAGTGCCACATCATTTAGAATTAAACGAATTGCTAGAGCTGAGAACATTCAGAACGCTTTAACCAATTCTGGTCATATCGCGTCAATGGGAGAAGGAAGGGAATTACGGAGCTATATCCCCGGTAACCCCATTCTCTTTGCGAAGAAGGACATGGAATCTTTATCCTGCGACCCCACCAACATGGCCACAGCAGGGCGCCAGGATCTGAGGATCAGCGTATATGCGAATCTACCAGGTAGCGGTGGACCTTCGTCGAACATCGTTGACGTCACTGATACGATGACATAGCGTTCAGTTCCCTCTCCAGAGACACAAGACATTCTTGTACACATTACGAAGCGTGTAACAGTTCTGGCTATGCCAATCTTCCCCCGTTGAGGGGTGAGGGGTTACTTATGGTTAAATCAATTAACACGTCTGAGGCAGCATGGGTGGCGGGAGGGGGCGGGGGTGTCCAGGTGACCTAGGTTTGCCCAAAAAATTACTGCTTAGTGGGGGCGGTGGGGGATGGGGGGTGGGGAGGCAGAGTTTCTATTGTAAAGTCTATTAACACGCCTGAAGCAGCATGGGTGGTGGGAGGTGGGGATTTATGGCTAAGACTTCGCTGTGCAAGCTGCCTCAGAGTGGGCTCACTACAAAGACCTTTTGGATATAAAAGGGCGTTTACCTTGGTCAGTGATCCAGAAGTCTTAGAGAGTGATCGCTTGGTGCTTTACGGGTGAACGCAGACAACGGGTACAGATATAGAAATCAGCATAAACTCATCCGCCGCGGATACCACACTTGGTCTACCCAGCGATTTGTTTTTCGATGTATTTCAATGGTATGTTCACTTTATCTTTTCAAACTGTATCTTTATTTCCAGGTGGTATGCCCTTTGCTTACTTCCTGGTAGCTCTCTTTTCCTTCTTTGGCCCCTTCGCAGAGAAGAGTAGAACCTAGCATCTTATCTCGCTGAAGCGTGTTTTTCCACAATCAGATATAAATATTATGGTTATAATAAGACTGTTATTGAGACTAAGCTCTCCCTCTCTCCCTCAATGCATACCTTAACCCTTCGGATTACAAAATACAGACAATACGGCAGGGTAATCTATTTTATTTTGACAGTAAATGCTTCAATGCAAATAGATATGGAGGACAAATTTGTCTTATTCGGACATGGTAAACATCACACCAATACATGGAAGTGGAAAACATACTGGACTGGACACCCCGCCGTACTCCATCAGGGTGCATGACGGGATACCCCGCCGTAGTGCATCAGAGTGCATGACGGGATACCCTGCCATGCTACATCAGAGTGCATGACGGGATACCCTGCCATGCTACAACAGAGTGCATGACGGGATACCCTGCCATGCTACAACATAGTGCATGACGAGATACACTGTCATGCTACATCAGAGTGCATGACGGGATACCCCACAGTACTCTAACAGAGTGCATGACGGGATACCCTGCCATACTACAACAGAGTGCATGACGGGACACCCTGCCATGCTACATCAGAGTGCATGACGGGATACCCTGCCATGCTACATCAGAGTGCATGACGGGATACCCTGCCATGCTACATGAGAGTGCATGACGGGATACCCTGCCATGCTACATGAGAGTGCATGACGGGATACCCCGCCGCGCTATATCACAGTGCATGACGGGATATCCCGCTGTGCTCTAACATGGTGCATGACGGGATACCCCGCCCTGCTCCATCAGAGTGCATGACGGGATACCCCCACGCTACCTCAGAGTGCATGACGGGATACCCCGCCCTGCTCCATCAGAGTGCATGACGAGATACCCCGCCGTGCTTTAACATAGTGCATGACGGGATACCCCGCCGTGCTCAATCAGAGTGCATGACGGGATACCCCGCCGTGCTATATCACAGTGCATGACGGGATACCCCGCTGTGCGCTAACATGGTGCATGACGGGATACCCCGCCGTGCTCTAATATAGTGCATGACGGGATACCCCGCCGTGCTCTAACATAGTGCAAGACGGGATACCCTGCCATGCTACAATGATACAAGTACAATTAAGTCTCCCGTCACTGCTCAACAGATGATCCATAACATTCCACACCGATACCTGGTACACGGTACACGCAAACGTCTAACAAAAACTTAAATATGTCCACGGGCCATTACAAATATTTCCAAGTACTCAGGTCATTGGTTTCACATCAATGTTGTTTAGCTGAAAATGATGTTACATGAGAGGCCTGCCAGCACGGCCCACAACACAGTTGACGTAACGTGACGATGCACACAACGAGAGGGTGATGACTTGAAGCAGGGTGGAGTGCTAACTGGAGGTGAATCCCACTCGGTCTCGGGGTATGAGCCGCAGCTCGGAGCCATGTTTCAGGAACACAGTGCCTGCGGAAATAAACAACGGCCAGACGTCAGACAATGGGCATTAACTCGGATACCAACCGATAAGCTTTTCACCAATTGACATACCTCTACCGGTTTCCACATCTATACAAGTTCACACATCTGTACAGGTTCACACATCTGTACAGGTTCTGGACAGGTTCACACATCTGTACAGGTTCACACATCTGTACAGATTCAACATTTGTACAAGTTCACACACATGTACAGATTTACACACTTGCATAGGTTCACAGATCTTACATCTATATAGGGTCACACATCTGTACAGGTTCACACATCTGTACAGGTTCACACATTTGTTCAAATGCACACATCTGTGCAGGTTCACACATCTGTACAGTGCATACATCTGTACAGGTTCACACATCTGTACAGGTTCTGGACAGGTTCACACATCTGTACAGGTTCACACATCTGTACAGATTCAACATTTGTACAAGTTCACACACATGTACAGATTTACACACTTGCATAGGTTCACAGATCTTACAGGTTTACACCTCTATATAGGGTCACACATCTGTACAGGTTCACACATCTGTACAGGTTCACACATCTGTACAGGTTCACACATCTGTACAGGTTCACACAACTGTACTGGTTTACACAACTGTACAAGTTCACACATTTATACAAATGCACACATCTGTACAGGTTTACACATCTGTACAGATTCACACATCTGTACAGGTTCACACATTTATACAGGTTTACACATCTGTACGAGTTCACACATCTGTACACTCCCAGCATATGTCTAGCTATTTA
This sequence comes from Arenicola marina, assembly GCA_964019135.1. Lineage (NCBI taxonomy): Eukaryota > Metazoa > Annelida > Polychaeta > Arenicolidae > Arenicola > Arenicola marina. Next base: position 28,219,445 of record OZ025260.1, on the reverse strand, counting down.
AGATTCCAGACACTCCTAGCCCCTAAAAAATACTTCTATTTAAAGTTGCATGTCGAGCTCTTTCCCGCCAAAACTAAAGAGGTCAAAATACTAATAAGAATCAATCCTGGAATCATTCAAGACTTCTTTTGTCTATACTCTACCCATGCCAGACTGCCAAATAGTGTCCCTTAGCCTTACCCGTGATATCAATTTACCACAAGTTTTGATTTTAGTGGTAAACGTCATCAGTTTGTGTGCTTCTCGATGCTTTGGTATAAGTAGCAGTACCGCGACCGAGTTCTGTGGTGTCCCGGGATGGACACGTTTGCCACACCATAGCCGAAACGGCGATGTTTATCAGGTTTTTGAATTCATAGTATGAAACAATCGAGTTTTCTGCAAATTTTGATATAAATTTCGCCTAGGCTTAGTTTTGGCGGGAAAGAACTCGACATGCAACTTTAAAGTCCCAGACACTCCCAGTCATACATGAATGTGATCAAACATGGACACTCCTACCTGCACTTTGGGCTGGGTTGATGCCAATACCATCGTTGGTAATAATTGCACTTGTAGCAGCAGGAACCTTAAACTGAAAAAAGGGAACACAGATTTGTTGTAGGCAATTTAACATACATGGTAGGGACTAACAGGGTTTGGTGGTTTAGGCCACACTTTGTGTAAAATCAAACTATGCCTTAGTACCCCCAATTTGACCTATGATAGTGGATAGGTGGGCATATGTCTGTTGTGGCCCACATATTTATTAAGTTAATAACAGCATGGCAGATCTATGGATGGAAACTGCAATAAATTTATCTTGCTGCTGATTACCTCTTCTGCTGCAAACTTTAAGACAGCTGTAAAGGGAGTTTGCTCTGGCACGCTCAGTCTGGAAAGGAAAGAAAAGACAAACATCAATAGCAAATCAAGGCATACCTGATATGGGTGACACACCCTTCCCTGTTGGACATATCCCCTCCCCCTCTCAATTATCCCCTAAACAGACATTGTAACATGTGCATACCACTTAACATATGTAAGCAGAAGAGCAAGAAACGTCTTTGATGCTTTCACTCACAAAATTTGCCTTCAAGTTTTTGATTTGGGAGAAATATTACTAAGCCAAAAAATAATTAGCTTTGGAGCTGATGTGCTTTTGTTCAGACCCTATCTAAGTTTCTGCATGATAGAGATCCCACATCCTTTACAAAGTGTAAGGGGGTTACTCCTGGAGACAAAAAAATAATTATCTTTGGAGCTGATGTGCTTTTGTTCAGAGCCTATCTAAGTTTCTGCATGATAGAGATCCCACATCCTTTACAAAGTGTAAGGGGCTTACTCCTGGAGACAAAAAATAATTAGCTTTGGAGCTGATGTGCTTTTGTGCAGAGCCTATCTAAGTTTCTGCATGATAGAGATCCCACATTCTTTACAAAGTGTAAAAGGGTTACTCCTGGAGACATGGGTCATTTCTGCCTTGACCTCACATTCTCACAATATGACCTAGAGGTTAATAGCATTCTATGTAAATCAACCAACCCAAGCTGACTGGTTGGACAGGGATAGAACAGAACTGTCTATTTATTTGATAAATAATAAAGGATATCATCGTAATCATACAGACTTTAACCAAAAAAAACTAAGTTGAAAGATACTTCTAGAAATGATTGCTATATTTGCGATTAAAGTTAGCGAAGGTCATTACATGACTTATACATATTCATCATCTTAGCTACTCTGGCTAGCAAGTCGCTGTGGCTATAGCCAACAGCGTTTAACATAGTAATTTAACATGGGACAGAACCAATATCTGAGTAAACTGCATTACATCTATAGAAGGGGGCTAAAGGGGGCGGGGGGGGGGGGCAGGATGTATTTTCGTTCCCATAGAGTGGGCTTTTCATTTTACCATGAACTAACTAGCTGATCGCCATGATCAAGCATTTTCATTAAATCTTAATATTAAATAACCGTGTATTGGGAAATCGCCAATTTATATCATGTATCTATCCCTTCCATTGTATACTAGAAAATTTCCATTTAATTCATCATAACCTGGGAATAAAGACTTTTTTTTGTAGTGATGTGGGAACATAATGGACCAACATAAGTTCATAACCCCCTCTGGCCCTTCCCCCATCTATGCCTATGTATGTCGATACAGATAGAACTAAATCCTGGCATCCTGAGAGGGAGATTCCTAGGCTTTGGTTAGCCCTTGTATGCACAAGAATGGCTTAGAACATGAATTCACTTCATTTCCTTTAAGCAGATGGATTAATCTATAGCTGTGTGTAGACAAATATCGAACAGTAGAGTAGGGCGATACCTCAGCTCACCATATGCTTTGCCATGCCTACGCCAATGGCTATGACGTAATGAGCCCGCTGATGATCATAATACTTACACTTTATACGGTAACTTCGGATCAGAAGTGAGTGTGATCTTGAACGTCACTTTGGACCTACAAGTAGAAGCCAATTATATAAAACCGATAACTTTATTATGTTGATAAAACGTTCTTAATCAAACATAAACATGCCAAAAATGCTTACATATTGACAGTGTTGAGTAAACCGGAGGCGGAAACACAGTGTCAAAGCTAGCCCGCAAATTGAGCCCGCAAGTTCATCCCGCAAATATAATATCGGCCGAATTGCCATTTTGGACATGCCTCAGAAAGAAGCTTCCAATCAACTGGCAAGTGTCCATTCGATTTTAACGGTTAAAGAATCAATCTATATGGACACCCTGACTGTATGACTCCTCATATAACCTGAAAGAACTCAGTATTATAGGCTACCTCAACACCCCATATTTGAGGTTCCACCTCCATTTTTAATAACTTAATAGTCTGCTATAGCTGGTCATGCGACCAGGCCGCTGTGGCTACCGCAAGGACTGGACCCATATCGGAGCGGACTACGTAAGTTACATCTATGGAACTAAAAGGCCACAACTCCGCCATTTTCAGTAGTGACCATTTCCACAAAAAACTGTGAGTGTCTGTTTTATTGCATGAAATTAATCAATTGGGACCCCTGACGTACAATCCGAACCTGTATATAAACTTATATGGGACTACCGGACTGGTTGATGGGGACTGCTAGTGGGGTGTGAGAGAAAGGCCAGTGCCGTGGCAGTGGTGCAGTTCGGGAGGCCACCAACGAGACATACAAGCACTACCGCCGGGACGTGGATTTACATTTCACACTAATCTTCGTCTAGTCTAGTTCCCCGATTTTATTGATTCACAAACAATGACTCGTTAGACATGTCTGTGGTCGCTTTAGCACCCTATATAGATATATAGTTGGTCATGCCGGTAATTCCATCCTCCATCCTCCATCCCAAACAAATCATAGGAGACATATTTAAGCCATTTTACTAATGGCTAAGATGTATATATATATATCCACTTACTTTGTGTTAATATTGAATGCCAATGTTGATCGGTCAGATAGTTGTATATTAATATATAGTTTTAGTGTGTATACTTACAACTACGGATTCTAACTGGTGCTGTGATGGCAACAACTGCAGGGGAAATTCTGCAAAAGCGGGAACCGATCTATAGCCGCATCATTTTCAATAGTTTGCCATAGGTTAACAGAGTGTTTTCTAAAATCTAAAACCTACTTTGTACAGATAAATATCTTGACTATCAAATGATACCATTTTAAAAGCGCGACAGAGGTATATAAGCTGAGAAAACAGCTGATATAATGGCAACCTGCGAATGTAATGACTTTCACTACGCTGTGACAGCGGTCATATATTCACGGTTGGCTGATGTCCTTCGATCAGCGCGGAAAAATTATGATCGTTCTGGCGTCTATTTTGTCTAGACATATTAAAAATATAATGCAGCAAATATATTGTACAGAATTCATAACTTGTTGCCCGATGTGTACTGATTATAACTTGTTATAAAGCGATGATATGGGCCGGTATAAATAGATACACTGCCTTTTCAATGCGAATCTGAGTGCATGCACTAGAGTGACACGAGCCGTGCTGCATAGCAACCAGGCATGTCGAACGGGGAGTCTAACAGAGTGTGAGACCAATCATGGTGCATAATAGGATGCCTAACTGTGAACTTCCCCTATAGGCAAATTGTGACAAAACAATAGCTTCAAGATCCTCCTAGGGTGTGGGCTTTATACACTATCCTTGGTGGGACTGTTAAACCGTTTTTAATCTCATGAAATATAAGCTGTGATTCCATTGTATAATATAATACTTACAGAAAAGCTAATAGAGACATCGTGTTTGTTCTGTGAATAACAATGCCATAAAACCAACCTATCCCTGACAAAAGAAACGTTGAAGCCGGGCACCTGAACAAACTCCATACCAATGCATGGTAAACGCATGCGGGAATTGGTTTTCAAACCCGAAACACGCAGTGTCTTTTTTTTACGGGAGATCTGGACGGTAGATCTCGCCTGGAGTATCTGGAACGGTCTGCGACCTGCCGGGGCTCTTAATGGTGTACATCCGAACCGGCCGCAGACGAAACCGGCCGCCGTCCGAAAACAGATGGTGGGAGGGGGATTCATCTTTGAAGATCTGTTTTAAGACGTGTTGTTTGTGTAAATGCGATGTCAGAAAACAAATGCCCGATCAATGCGTATGTAGGTCGCTAAAGCCTGATACGATTCGGCAAATTTGCAAACAATGAAATGCGACTAAATGAGGGGGAAATTACGTGGATTATCGGGATTCCCCACAAGTCTTACAATTTCCGCGCTGAAAATTTGCATATTAAAGCAGTCTACTTACATGCGCAATCTCAGTTTTTTTTTTACATTTTAGAATCAAGACTAAAAGTGTCTCAAAATTATGTTGCGTATGTTTCAGATCTCTTTCAGCCTGTAAAACAACAGTTTCAACATAAAACTGCGCGGTTTATTTATATCGCGCGCGGACGTGATAGCGAGCCGCGGTCGACATCACACAGAATACCGAATATCGAATAGGCGCGCAGGGATATAAAGCCGGCCACCAACTTCTGCTCCGGTGAATAAATTTGTTCTTCTCCGGATAGCCCACAGGCTTACAGCATTTAAATTCAAGACAGAATATACTTATTTGTATCGTCGAAGAGGTTGGTAATACAAAAAAATACAGAATATATCCCTTTAATAAAATTCGGTAAATCTGGCCTGAAATAATGTCGCATTATTGTTGATCCTAAATCTCACACAGGTACGTTTCAGTTTTCATATTTTTAATATTGTAAAAAAGTGACACTAACGTGGATAGACCAGTGACGCAGACCTGGATAGACCACATTGACACAGGCCTGGATAGACCACAGTGACACATACCTGGATAGACCAGTGATACAGACATGGATCGACCAGACACAGACATGGATGGACCACAGTGACACAGACATGGATAGACCAGTGACACATACCTGGACAGACCTGGATAGACCAGTGACACAGACCTGGATAGACCAGTGGCACAAACCTGGATAAACCAGTGACACAGACCTGGATAGACCAGTGATACATACCTGGATACCCAAGTGATACAAACATGGATAGACCACAGTGACACAGACCTGGATAGACCAGTGACACAGACCTGGATCTACCAACGATAAAGACCTGGATAGACCAGTGATACAGACATCGATAGACCACAGTGACACATACCTGAATAGACACAGTGACACAGACCTCGATAGACCAGTGACACGGACCTGGATAGACCAAAGTGACAGAGGCCTGGTTAGACTACGGTGACACAGAACTGGATAGGTCAGTGACACAGACCTGGATAGACCAGTGACACAGACCTCGATAGACCACAGTGACACATACCTGAATAGACCAGTGACACAGGTCTGGATAGACCTGTGACACACACATGAATAGACCACAGTGACACAGACCTGGATAGACCACAGTGACACAGACCTGGATAGACCAGTGATACAGGCCTGGATAGACCAGTAATACAGACCTGGATAGACCAGTAATAAAGACCTGGATAGACCAGTGATACAGACTTGGATAGACCAGCGACACAGACCTGGATAGACCAGTGATACAGGCCTGGGTAGACCAGTGACACAGACCTGGATAGACCAGCGACACAGACCTGGATAGACCACAGAGACACAGACCTGGATAGACCAGTGATACAGACATGGATCGACCAGACACAGACATGGATGGACCACAGTGACACAGACATGGATAGACCAGTGACACATACCTGGACAGACCTGGATAGACCAGTGACACAGACCTGGATAGACCAGTGGCACAAACCTGGATAAACCAGTGACACAGACCTGGATAGACCAGTGATACATACCTGGATACCCAAGTGATACAAACATGGATAGACCACAGTGACACAGACCTGGATAGACCAGTGACACAGACCTGGATCTACCAGCGATAAAGACCTGGATAGACCAGTGATACAGACATCGATAGACCACAGTGACACATACCTGAATAGACACAGTGACACAGACCTCGATAGACCAGTGACACGGACCTGGATAGACCAAAGTGACAGAGGCCTGGTTAGACTACGGTGACACAGAACTGGATAGGTCAGTGACACAGACCTGGATAGACCAGTGACACAGACCTCGATAGACCACAGTGACACATACCTGAATAGACCAGTGACACAGGTCTGGATAGACCTGTGACACACACATGAATAGACCACAGTGACACAGACCTGGATAGACCACAGTGACACAGACCTGGATAGACCAGTGATACAGGCCTGGATAGACCAGTAATACAGACCTGGATAGACCAGTAATAAAGACCTGGATAGACCAGTGATACAGACTTGGATAGACCAGCGACACAGACCTGGATAGACCAGTGATACAAGCCTGGGTAGACCAGTGACACAGACCTGGATAGACCAGCGACACAGACCTGGATAGACCACAGAGACACAGACCTGGATAGACCAGTGATACAGACATGGATCGACCAGACACAGACATGGATGGACCACAGTGACACAGACATGGATAGACCAGTGACACATACCTGGACAGACCTGGATAGACCAGTGACACAGACCTGGATAGACCAGTGGCACAAACCTGGATAAACCAGTGACACAGACCTGGATAGACCAGTGATACATACCTGGATACCCAAGTGATACAAACATGGATAGACCACAGTGACACAGACCTGGATAGACCAGAGACACATACCTGAATAGACCAGTGACACAGACCTGGATAGACCAGTGACACAGACCTGGATCCACCAGTTATAAAGACCTGGATAGACCAGTGATACAGACCTGGATAGACCAGTGATAGACTTAGATAGACCAGTCACACAGACATGGATAGACCACAGTGACACAGACCTGGATAGACCAGTGACACAGACCTGGATAGACCAGTGATACAGACATCGATAGACCACAGTGACACATACCTGAATAGACACAGTGACACAGACCTGGATAGACCAGTGACACGGACCTGGATAGACCAGTGACAGAGGCCTGGTTAGACTACGGTGACACAGAACTGGATAGATCAGTGACACAGACCTGGATAGACCAGTGACACAGACCTCGATAGACCACAGTGACACATACCTGAATAGACCAGTGACACAGGTCTGGATAGACCTGTGACACACACATGAATAGACCACAGTGACACAGACCTGGATAGACCACAGTGACACAGACCTGGATAGACCAGTGATACAGGCCTGGATAGACCAGTAATACAGACCTGGATAGACCAGTAATAAAGACCTGGATAGACCAGTGATACAGACTTGGATAGACCAGCGACACAGACCTGGATAGACCAGCGATACAGGCCTGGGTAGACCAGTGACACAGACCTGGATAGACCACAGTGACACAGACCTGGATAGACCAGTGATACAGGCCTGGACAAACCAGTGACAGACCTGGATAGACCAGTGACACAGACCTGGATAGACCACAGTGACACGGTATATTCGTATAAATAATGAACACTTAAGACGTGACGTCACACATTTTGTCACAAAATTTTAATAAACCATTACGGATACAGGATTGTTCCATGCCATTCTTAAATACACCAAAAACGTTTCTTTATATATTCAGATCACTTCAGATTAACATAATGTAAGTTCGGGACATGTCTTAACAAATTATAAATAAAACGAAATTTCGAATACAAATATATGATAATGCAAACCCATCACAATGTGACCTGGTGAACCTGCATACTTAAATAGCCATCACATGCACGCCTGGCTTCCGTCCGTCCGTCTGATGGACACTCTCGTTGTAAAATAGGCATTAAATACATAGGGTTTATATATTCTATAGCAACAGTCTCTTTAAGACATACCGGTAAGCAGTTGAGCTGTATCAAATAGTATCAATTGTGGGACAACTAAATAGTTATAAAATCTAGTAGCACATATGCGACAATGACGCTAATTCCTGCATTTCCTTTATGCGGTAAGGCGCCAATGCCCACTAAACCTACAGCCAACTACACTTCTAGCCATGGATCGGTACAGATATACCACCTCCAGCCTCACAGACATCAAGGCACGTTGTAAATATATGTGAGTTGAGCTACTTCCCGGGACCAGCAACCTTGTGTTAGCAGTAAAACGGTCCGCTCAATCCGACTGAAATTATAAGATAAATAGCCATGTCAGGTATCTGCCTTACTTTTCATGTCATATATTTTCAAGCGATATTGCAGCGCTAGCCATAACATCTTTAACTTAAAAGTAATTAAAACTCACATGTTGCGTAATGTTAAACGCGGCTCTTATTATGACGCTGACTGCTAGATCAGCCACCAGCCTGACTGGATCAGCCACCAGCCTGACTGGATCAGCCACCAGCCTGACTGGATCAGCCACCAGCCTGACTGGATCTGCCACCAGCCTGACTGGATCAGCCACCAGCCTGACTGGATCAGCCACCAGCCTGACTGGATCAGCCACCAGCCTGACTGGATCAGCCACCAGCCTGACTGGATCTGCCACCAGCCTGACTGGATCAGTCACCAGCCTGACAAGATCAGCCACCAGCCTGACCATACCAGTCTAGGTCAACCACCAGCCTGACTATACCAGTCTAGATTAGCCACCAGCCTGACTTGATCAGCCACCAGCCTGACTATACCAGTCTTGATCAGCCACCAGCCTGACTGGATCAGCCACCAGCCTGACTGGATCAGCCACCAGCCTGACTGGATCTGCCACCAACCTGACTGTACCACTCTAGATTAGCCACCAGCCTGACTTGATCAGCCACCAGCCTGACTATACCAGTCTTGATCAGCCACCAGCCTTGTTGGATCAGCCACCAGCCTTGTTGGATCAGCCACCAGCCTGATTGGATCTGCCACCAGCCTGACTGGATCAGTCACCAGCCTGACAAGATCAGCCACCAGCCTGACCATACCAGTCTAGGTCAACCACCAGCCTGACTATACCAGTCTAGATTAGCCACCAGCCTGACTTGATCAGCCACCAGCCTGACTATACCAGTCTTGATCAGCCACCAGCCTGACTGGATCAGCCACCAGCCTGACTGGATCAGCCACCAGCCTGACTGGATCTGCCACCAACCTGACTGTACCACTCTAGATTAGCCACCAGCCTGACTTGATCAGCCGCTAGCCTGACTATACCAGTCTTGATCAGCCACCAGCCTTGTTGGATCAGCCACCAGCCTGACTGGATCAGCCACCAGCCTGACTGGATCAGCCACCAGCCTGACTGGATCAGCCACCAGCCTGACTGGATCAGCCACCAGCCTGACTGGATCAGTCACCAGCCTGACAAGATCAGCCACCAGCCTGACCATACCAGTCTAGGTCAACCACCAGCCTGACTATACCAGTCTAGATCAGCCACCAGCCTGACTATTCCAGTCTAGATCAGCCACCCGCCTGACTGGATCAGCCACCAGCCTGACTGGATCAGCCACCAGCCTGACTGGATCAGCCACCAGCCTGACTGGATCAGCCACCAGCCTGACTGGATCAGCCACCAGCCTGACTGGATCAGTCACCAGCCTGACAAGATCAGCCACCAGCCTGACCATACCAGTCTAGGTCAACCACCACCCTGACTATACCAGTCTAGATCAGCCACCAGCCTGACTATTCCAGTCTAGATCAGCCACCAGCCTGACTGGATCAGCCACCAGCCTGACTGGATCAGCCACCAGTCTGACTGGATCAGCCACCAGCCTGACTGAATCAGCCACCAGCCTGACTGGACACGAATCATTTTACCAATGCCAGTTTTATTGCACTCAGACCATGTTTGTTGACTGAGAACGGAGGCCACTGACCCACTCATCCGGGTCGACGCCCTCGGTCAGGTCCTGTGGCAGGGGGTCGTCCCGCTCGCCCAGCTTGTTGACCATGGCACTCAGCAACTGCAAATAGCATCACCTTCTGTTCAGTATGGTATGGTTGGTTTATTGACGTATATAAGGCCATCCGCCCATATTACAAAAATATCATCTTCAGTGGATGTGTCCAATTCATCCTTTATGACTGACCCATGTTTACACATGTGTATATTGACAAATAAATTGCCTATGTTATGTGGAAGAAGAGTAACATTTCTTCTGCATCTTGTAACTCATATAAGGACCTGCGAAATCAATAATTAAGGTATGCCTCCCACTGCACTTATTAGCAAACATTTATAAATACGCTGAAAACCGAGAATCCTGTGTAGATAACAAAGTTGGAAAACTACATCTACCAAGCAACAAATCTTCTTGGTCGGTTTTCAAAAAGCTGTTTTATTTGTTGACACAGATATATTAAATTAAACCGATTAATAATCCCTATAATATTGACAATATAATTTGCTCGATTCTTCATTAAATATTCCTCGAATTACTCTTGAAAAAATTCTGCATCCCGTCGTTTTAATACAGAAAACTTACAATGCCGTGTTTACACCTTTATTCTAGAGTACAGAGACCTATTTTCTGTCGGCCACATCGCCCCCCATTGTCCCCAAGGTCACTGTATGACCTTCACACATCTCCACACACCCGGCACACACCTCCTCTTTCTTCTCGTCCTCCGTCTTGTGGTGTTCCTGATAATGCTGGAAGCTGTCATACTTCTTGGCCGCCGGAGCTTCTGTCGGCATCTCGCTCACTGTGCACGATCAGAGAAGAAATTTAAACTTACGCCAAAACATATATTATTAGGTTACAATTGTGATAATTTAGAAAATGAAACAATCAACAGTATAATACTTCAGCCAAAACGCTTTATATTTAGGAAAAAACAGGAAGGAGATCACCCAATCTTTTATAATTTTATCCTCCAACTCACGGCATACCTAAGTTTTCGACCAGCGAATTGTTTTGTCAAGTGTCGGTATTGTCTTTGTTATTATGGTAATTGTCAATTTCTGTCTGTCTCGTTATGTCCTAAGTGCGTGCAGTATATATATCTATATGTATGTATATAAATATTTTCGATGATGCAAATCTGTAGTAGTATTTTGATACAGTAACTTGTAAGTTACATGTATTATCAGTTATCAGTATTGTAAGTTACATGTATTATCAGTTATCAGTATCAGTTATCAGTATTGCAAGTTACATGTATTATCAGTTATCAGTACTGTAAGTTACATGTATTATCAGTTATCAGTATTGTAAGTTACATGTATTATCAGTTATCAGTACTGTAAGTTACATGTATTATCAGTTATAAGTACTGTAAGTTACATGTATTATCAGTTATCAGTATTGTAAGTTACATGTATTATCAGTTATCAGTATTGTAAGTTACATGTATTATCAGTTATCAGTACTGTAAGTTACATGTATTATCAGTTATCAGTATTGTAAGTTACATGTATTATCAGTTATCAGTATTGTAAGTTACATGTATTATCAGTTATCAGTATTGTCAGTTACATGTATTATCAGTTATCAGTATTGTAAGTTACATGTATTATCAGTTATCAGTACTGTAAGTTACATGTATTATCAGTTATCAGTATTGTAAGTTACATGTATTATCAGTTATCAGTACTGTAAGTTACATGTATTATCAGTTATCAGTATTGTAAGTTACATGTATTATCAGTTATCAGTATTGTAAGTTACATGTATTATCAGTTATCAGTACTGTAAGTTACATGTATTATCAGTTATCAGTATTGTAAGTTACATGTATTATCAGTTATCAGTATTGTAAGTTACATGTATTATCAGTTATCAGTACTGTAAGTTACATGTATTATCAGTTATCAGTATTGTAAGTTACATGTATTATCAGTTATCAGTATTGTAAGTTACATGTATTATCAGTTATCAGTATTGTAAGACATAAATATCAATATATTAAAAATAATTTAAACAATAAATAACAAAATAACAATCTCGCTCACTGCCAACCGGAAACGGAAACAGGCACATGAGCTACTCAAACACTGGGTTGAGTTCCGGAGTACAATCGACCGTGATCGACCGCCTCAGCGAGAGCAGTCCCGCATTATAATATTAAACTCTGGACGACGATTCTTCGGAAAGACGTGCCGATAAGCCGTAAATATCGATGCATAATAATTATCCTTGATTTATCAATATGTTACACTATATAGAGTGTGCTGCTCTTTCGAAATTAGGGTTAATTATTAAGTTGATATGCCGGCAAGTAATTGTACGCGGCGGTCGATCGTGCTCCGCAACTCAACCCTGGTGATAAACTAAAGGTTCCAGTCACAGGCATCGTAACTATACCAATGGTGAGTATCTTTGTATTTATCACGATATAGATGTTTATTTCTTGAAAGAATTTTCTTCACTTTTCATTCATTTAAAATACATTATTCGATATTAATTGGACATGTCAGGCGTTTCACTGTACATACACGGTGTCATATCGGGCGGTCGCAAGGAGATTGTCTTCTGGATTCGGTTGGTTCCAGACAGCCACTCTGCTCCAGTCATAACTGGTTCCCATGTGACTTTGGTGTCCGGGAACAGGTCGTCTTGGAAGAATTCTTGCTGTAATCATAATGTACCTTGCACAGTATTGTAGAAGGCTGCATGCAGTACCGTACTAATTCGCACGTAAAGATATTTCTATAAATCTAATAACAATATGAAGCACATTTGATACACCAGTAAGAGATCAAGTTTTTAGTACGAAAATAAGCCTAAACATTAATTATAAATATATTATAAATTGCATTATAAATTGCATTATAAATTATATTATAAATTGCATTATAAATTATATTATAAATTTAATTATAAATTAGATCATAAAGTATAAATTAGATAATAAATTAGATCATAAATAATATTATCAATTATATGATCAATTATATTATAATATCAATTATATTATCAACTATTTTATCAATTATATTATATTATCAATTATATTATATTATCAATTATATTATATAATCAATTATATTATCAATTATATTATCAATTATAAATCTATATCGTGATTATAAGGCTGTGATTGGGATATTTAGATCATAACATTTCATATTGAATGTCAGTCAAATGGTAGGTGCATGGTTCCCCAATAAACGTGTTATCATCCAAATATTGTTTATAATGACATCAAGCAAGACCTGACACTAACCAAACAGCTACAGGCCAACGTCCTGGCGAACTCACTTTGACCCTAGGCACTGTGAAGGCCACAGGTTCAATGCTTTCTCTGGTTAGTCTGAGCGCTCTGGCGAATTCCAGCTTGCGGACATCGCAGGCAGTCTTGGGTAGAAACGCGAGGGCCTGGTGGAGCCCGTCCGGTTTGTAGTCAGAGAGCGGCACCAGGTGTGGGTGATCGGGGACCACCTCGAACGTTCTTACCGTCGTGTCGCCCTGGACAACCAACAGAGGCGGCTGGTTAGGCGCATTGCTCAAGGCCCACCCTCCTCCAGGACATAAAGCCAGGGTGTGTGGGACATCCAGCGCCATACACGTAAGCAGCAGTTATTGCCATGCACGTAAGCAACACAGTTATTGCCATAGACGTAAGGAACAGTTATTGCCATAGACTTGCCATAAATTTTCATTTAGACTTTTCATCATAAATTAAATACAAACATCAATGTGAAACAAGCTGGCTGGAAATCAATTGTACACAGTTTTAACATGGGATAGATAGCGGTTACGAGCTCACAACTCTTAGTGAAACGATCCCCAGGACTATCGTTGACTCACCCTGCCTGTGACAAACAGCGTGGAGCTGTCCTCGTCATAGTGCGGGATGAGGATGGCGGGGGAGGTGTCCAGGTCCACCGTGTACAGGGGGGCCGTCAGGTCCTTAGTGTCGTACACCGACACCTGGCGGCCGCTCATCCTGCAATAACACACCGTGTGATTGATCACAGGGCCGCCAGGGTCGCCATGACAACCACGCCGCCCCGCGCCATGGAGGGGGACGGGTTATAAGCAATGGTGGTGCCATAACATATTGTCCTATAACATGGTCTGGGGGTACCAGCTTGGCAGTAAGCCACAATCTCCAGTTAAAGGGAACCGCCAGCCTGGCCTTTAACGCTGCTTTACCAATTCATATCATACCCAATTGTCTATCCTCCAAATTACAGAATTGTTTGTTCTGTCTGTAGTTCACAATAAAATTTAGAAGTGACCGCCAGGCACGATTTCCCCGCCTACACAGGCGGCAGCCCTTTTTGGAGGCGTGTCTGTGATTGACCAATCAGGAGGCGATACTCTAATTTATTCAAACCGGAAATTGCGCGTCTTGTGTGGGCAAAACAAGAGCGCGTGATAATCGCTAATATAAATAGCTGCGATTCTAACTCCAATCATGGCATTGTTGCGGAGTCAATCGTCGCATGACGTATATCAATTTCTTTGGACGGTACTTTTCCATGAATGACTAAGATCTTGCGCTACTGCGCGGCTTGAAACTGCCGCTGTTCATCTGTAATTCGAGGCCCTGATCTCTCTCTCCGCGAGTTATAACAATAAGGCGGCGCCATATGAATAGTCACAATATGCGTTACTGCTCCCGGCAAAATGGCGCTCTGCTTGACATTGCTGGGGGCGTGTTGCCTTAATTTTTTTCTTCTTACTAGTCGGCCGAAGCGAAGCGTTAACACTCGCAAATTTAATTTTAAGATGTAAACTTGCGGTGCAGATCGCGATTAAATAATGTTGGACACCCGCTTTAAATATCTTCATTTTGATATGGAGCTCGCCACTAATGAACGATGAGGTGGTACAGCGCATACACAATGAAGAGTAACTGAACTCTGTACAAGTCACTCCCCTGTCGAACCCCTTGGACACTAAGTGAGCTCTACACTAGTCACTGACCTGTCGAACCCCTTGGACACTAAGTGAGCTCTACACTAGTCACTGACCTGTCGAACCCCTTGGACACTAAGTGAGCTCTACACTAGTCACTAACCTGTCGAACCCCGTGGACACTAAGTGAGCTCTACACTAGTCACTGACCTGTCGAACCCCGTGGACACTAAGTGAGCTCTACACTAGTCACTGACCTGTCGAACCCCGTGGACACTAAGTGAGCTCTACACTAGTCACTGACCTGTTGAACCCTGTGGACACTAAGTGAGCTCTACACTAGTCACTGACCTGTCGAACCCAGTGACGGCCAGCAGCGTTCCGTCGAGTGTCCAGACACAGCGGGCGCCGCGAGTACCTTCAGGGCCGGGCGCCTCCTGCAACATATCTCCAGCTATCAACAAACCACACACACACACCTTGGCTACCACCTCGATCGAACTCAAAATTTAGTTCCAATGTAACATGGTTCTAGGACAGTAAATGCTAAATAGCTCTGTATTTGATGCCAAACTGCTAATATATCGTCGATTAGATTCATTTTCAATCTTCGCGTATGAAGGATAATTCTGATGGTTAAATTTGACTGGAGGCAGAGCGACTATAGCTTAAGCGGAACGCCCTCTGCCGGGAGATCAGTGTCGGTGACGAATGCAATAATTGATGTTCTATGCTGGCTTCGTGCACACAATGAGTGACATATACAGCTGATGGGGACTCACGCGAATAGGTTCTGGCGACGTCCTTGGCTCAAACAGTCTCACTCTGCTATCCTTGCACACCGTGGCACAGCGTTGGCCGTCCGCGCTCCAGGCAAAGCAAAGGACCTAACAGAGTAAACCAATATTAAGCTTGATTCAATTCTTTAGGCATATCACAGCACAGCGAAACCAGGTGGAGGCCCTGTCAGTGTGACCCATAATAAAGAAATTCACAGTCAGTGTGACCCATAATAAAGGCACTCACAGAGTCAGTGTGACTCATAATAAAGAAATTCACAGTCAGTGTGACCCATAATAAAGGCACTCACAGAATCAGTGTGACCCAAAATAAAGGCACTCACAGAGTCAGTGTGACCCATACTAAAGGTAAGACGCTCACTGAGTCGGTGTGGCCCATAATAAAAGTAAAACACTCACAGAGTCAATGTGACCCATAATAAAGGCACTCACAGAGTCAGTGTGACCCATAATAAAGGCACTCAAAGGGTCAGTGTGACCCATAATAAAGGTAAGACACTCACAGAGTCAGTGTGGCCCATAATAAAAGTAAAACACTCACAGAGTCAATGTGACCCATAATAAAGGCACTCACAGAGTCAGTGTGGCCCATAATAAAGGCACTCACAGAGTCAGTGTGGCCCATAATAAAGGCACTCACAGAGTCAGTGTGACCCATAATAAAGGCACTCACAGAGTCAGTGTGGCCAGTGAGTTGCAGTTCCTCTGTCCCTGTAGCCAGGGACCAGATACGGACAGTCTTATCATAGGAAGAAGACGCCAGAATGTCACTGGCCAGGGGGTGGAAGTGAACAAAGTACACCTTCTCTGTGTGACCTGGGAGACATAAGAGTAAGTATTGCAGGGAAGTAAGCACGTAATTTATTTATTCACGTTACCTGCAAGGTCCAATGTTTTGAAAATAGCAAACAATAATAGCATTATCTGAGAGCTGACAAGTGACCGTAGAAACAGAACAATATATTTGTTATCAACTACAAGAGCTCTTAGAGTACACATATATACAATAAAAGTCTGACAATTTACATAATTCCTAATTATAACGGAGGTACCAATGCACTACAGATCACCCTCACCTATCAGACACACTTCGGGTTCAGCCAAATCTCGGTCAGACCATCTTCAGGAATTATAAAGGAGGTGTCACTACAGACCACACTCACCTATCAAACACACTTCGGGCTCAGTCAAAGTCTCGGTCAGACCATATTCAGGAATTATAAAGGAGGTGCCACTACAGACCACACTCACCTATCAGACACACTTCGGGCTCAGTCAAAGTCTCGGTCAGACCATCTTCAGGAATTCTCCAGACGCGGATTTTTGCGTCGTCGCATGCTACAATTTAAAGGAACATTAGCAGTGTTAGTATACACAAGGTAAGAACAACAGGTTCATAGAAACGGTATAAAGATCAAAGGAGAAACTAGCAACAGAAGGAGAGATCGGCCGACAATAGATCACACCCAAAACATTATAGAACATAAGTACTGGTGCAGAGACATAAGGTTTGTTTCAAATTACGTCGTTGGTGTAGATATGGACATTTCTGCTGCCAGAAAAGAAGCTAATATAGTATTTTTGAACATATAGGTAGTATAACGCGATCTGATCACACCTCGTCATGGTCAAGGGTGGTGTACCGCGATCTTATCTCAGCCCCATATTATCGCCCACACATTAAGTTATCAAGCTTTAAAGGGAACCGCCAGCCTGGCCTCTAACGCTGATTTACAGATTCATATAATACCCAATTGTCTATCCTCCAAATTACAGAATTTTTCGTCCTATCTATAGCTCACAATAAAATTTAGAAGTGACCGCCGGGCACGATTTCGCCGCCTATCGAGGCGGCAGCCCTTTTTGGAGGTGTGTCCGCGATTGACCAATCAGGAGGCGATACTCTAATTTATTCAAACCGGAAATTACGCCTATTGTGTGACCAAAACAAGAGCGCGTGATCATCGCTAATATAAAGAGCTGCGATTCTAACTCCAATCATGGCATTGTTGCGAAATCAATTGTCGCAAGACGTATATCAATTTGTTTGGATGGTACTTTCCCTGAAACACTAAGATCATGGTCTACTGCGCGGCTTGGAACTGCCGCTGTTCATCTGTAAATCGCGGCCCTGATCTCTCTGTGCGCGAGTGATGACATAAGGCGGTGCCACATGAATAGTCACAATACGCGTCACTGCTCCCGGCAAAATGGCGCTCTGCTTGACATTGCTGGGGGCGGGTTTTCCTTAATTTTGTTCTCCTTACCAGTCGGCCGAAACAAAGCGTTAACACTCACCAGTTTAATTTCAAGATGTGAACTTTCGGTGCAGATCGCGATTAAATTAGGTCGGACACCCGCTTTAACTGAGCCAAGACGCTTTAGTCTACAGTCCAAGGCGATCGGACGATGTGGTACAGCGCAGACACTGACCTACAGCCAGACGGTGGTTGTCGAAGGGATCCCAGGCGAAGTCAGCCACCTTGCTCCCGTTCTGCAGGGCGGGAACCCCGGTGTCCGGGAGACGGCCAGGCGTGGTCACCTGGAAGAACAAACAGTCACACACACTGCAATATCTCACCGCGAGCGCCTCAGAGCACACAATCTCGGCTGTTCCCAAAAGCCAGTATCATCTACTAGATATATGCTAGAGTGACGAAGCAAACTCTTACATCGAGGCTCACTAATTTTTGCCAAATTCTCTTTTGTATCTTTTGTCCCCATCACGGCCTGGAATCTGCAAGTTCTGCTTTTTAATTGCTCCAGTCGCATAAATTTTGCGCGTACGTCATCGTGTAAGGGACATACAAAAAGTACATGGTATTCGGTAAATCTAGCATCCTCTAATTCTACCCCGTTATCGCGAGCATTACCATAATATTTACAATTATTTACAATTACAGTACTTACGTTGAGGATGGCGATGAGACCCCCAGCGCCACCCAGCGGGACGGCGCAGAACTTGGCGTTGGCGTGACACATGTCGCTCTCCCCAGGCATGTTCTGGGAAATGTTGCGCAGGTTCTCGATGCACTCACTGCGATGTGAAGTCGTTCCCGTCAGATGTCGAAACTTGGCCTGTCGGACACCTGCGAACATATCATCATCATCGTCATCATCAACGGGTGTGTGATAGAGAGAGGGGTCTTACAACATGAGTTAGGCACAGAGTGGGGGTCTGAGAACATAGTTAATCGTCTTCACCGTATATTTAATATAAGCGTTTACTTTTTTTCGTTTCCCACCATACCAGCAAAAGGCTTTGCTTTTTTCCCAGGCAGGACCTGTGAGGGTTTGACCGAGACTGGAATATCCGGGCTGGCATCCCGTGGCCCAGGCATCCCGGGCTCGGACGCCGTGTGATCCTGAATCAGAAAACGTCCTTTGTACTGTACCGAGCACGGCGTCAAAGGGTTATATCTGTCCAGTTCTAGGGGCCTGGAAGGGGTAAATGGCGACACGCGACACGGGCATATTTGAAAAATAGACATTCGACATTGACCCCCCAAATTCCGACAATGAGGATCTGAAAAAACGACACTGAACTTAGCCAAAAAGCGACACGGAATGTCGTTAAAAATCGACATTCGACACTGAGAATTTGGAAAAATCTTCACTGCACACTGGACCCCCCCCCCCTTCCAGACCCTTAGTTCTACAGTATATGTCGACATATGGCCGGAGCGGTTTACTTGTGGTATTCCCAGGCCACGAATTCGTGGGTTTGTTGACCAGGGAACACCTTTGACTTCTCGTTTTAACCCAGGTTCGGGGAGATCGAGGCCTAAGAGGAACCGCACTGTTTGTTTTGTATATTAATGCCTGGATACTGAATCTGCTCCGCCCTCTGGCTTCTCGCCGAAGACCCTTCGTGCTCGCGAGACCTAGCGTCCCTCGCGAGTGACCCTAGTCACTATGGCTCGTGCGGCACGCTACTAGAATGGGGAATAATTAATCGACCAGTATGCACTACAAAACGGACTATTGGATAAACTTTACGAAAAAAATCAAATATTACAGTCATCCATGCGCAATCCAGAGCAGATTTTTTGCACTTGGCGCGCAGGGTGATTCCTTCAACAGATGGTACCACTGTTTCATGTGGTGTCTTCTAAATTTGGCACCGAAATGAAAATGCCAAATTTTCCTTTATATCTGCCCTTATTCTGACCTATTACGTTCATTATCGTTGACACTGTTAAACCGATGGCTGTGTCATTGAAACAATATTCACATGTGATTTTATCTATCTCTTCTAATAAGGAATATGACTTTAAGGTATAATTGGCGTAAGTAGACAATAAGCATTGATCGTAATCTCGGCCGGGGCGTTACCAGAGCGAGACGCTGCGACATGGTTCCAGCAACAGTTGACGTTACCTTGGCGACGACTGGCATTACAGGGCTGGGTGACGCCACCTTGGCGGCGTCTGGCGTCACAGGGCTGGGTGACGTCACCTTGGCGACGGCTGGCGTCGCAGGGCCGGCTGACGTCACCTTGGCAACGGCTGGCATCCCAGGGTTGATACTGACTTTAGAAACCTGCACCAAGACACGTATGATCATCATGAAGTAACCATCTGGACGGGTGGTGTCAGGTGACTAGGTCACCAATTTGAATAAAATATCATTCACTGCACGCGTCGTAACATTCTGCGAGGCCGAAAGCCTTTTCTGACCAGCCTGAGAAGTGGAAACTTACCATCGACAATGGTAAAGACATGATACCCACACGGGATATCATAACCCACTAAACCAATCAATACAGCCCAATGGAGTTCGATTAAAACCAAACTGGAGGGTTCAACATGAGAGAGCCGTAAGATAAGTTATGGAAGCCATGCATCGGCTCAATGTTACTGGCTGAATTAAGAAGAACTGTAACATCAATGTTACTGACTGAATTAAGAAAGAATTGTTACATCAATGTCACTGGCTGACTGAAGAAAGAGTGACTAACCGTTGCGTTGCGACCGTCACACCATTCCTGGGCGGTCATGGCAGGAATGTCAGAGTCAATGTCCGGAAACAGATCCTCGTGGAAGTCAGTGTAACTCTGGTAGAGACAGGGAGTAAACGATTAACAAACTACGTACCCTTTCTGATAACAAACTACGTACCCTTTCTGATAACAAACTACGTACCCTTTCTGATAACAAACTACGTACCCGTTCTGAAAACAAACTACGTACCCTTTCTGATAAAAAACTATGTACCCTTTCTGATAACAAACTACGTACCCTTTCTGATAAGAAACTACGTACCCTTTCTGATAAAAAACTCACTGGAACCTTTAGCGTACAGCATACGTATTTTTTCCATCACGCTAAAATTCTCATTTAGTAACCTGAAGAAAGTGAATACCAGAGTTGAGTTGCCGAGCACGATCGACCGCCGCGTACAATTTGTTGCTGGCATATCGACTAAATTATTATCCCTAATTTTGAAATAGCAGCACACTCTAAATAGTGTAAAATATTGATCGATAAAAGATGATTATTATACATATACTTATTATACATTTATTTACGGGTATTTCCCACGTATTTGAAAAGAATCGTCGTTCAGATTTGAATATTATGATGCGGGATTACTCTTGCTGAGGCGGTCGATCGCGGTCAATTGTGCTCCGCAACTCAACCCTGCTCATAGAGATAATTCTGCTTCATGCGTTCTTATTCGTAAAAGTAACCACGTGACTATATAGATTCACCGACAACGCACTCCCCAAGTCTCACCTTCCTCGGCACGTGATAGGGAACAGGCATGAGTGTGTGCATAGACAGCAGCATCAGCCGATCCACCTCACACTGCATCACATCGAGGGCAGCTTTGGGAACTAGCGCGAGACCTTTCACCTGCTCCACGGTGTCAACACAGTCTGTAGCACAAACAAAACACCACTACATGATGCAGTAGGGAGAAATGACTATATGTTTACGTAAAGAACTACTATTATACGTTCCCAATAATGGATAAATTTGTAGAGCTTACGTCCACAAACAACGAGCAAGATATGTTTAATTTATGTTAAAATTAAGGTTGTCAGGAGCTTTTGTCTCGAAAAGAAATACCAGAGGGAGAAATTAAATCCTATCATTTGTCTCGTTCCATGCATAGTCGCCTACATGTACGTATATCACATTCGTAATGTAAATATGGAAGTTATCGTCATTGAGTGTTAAGCTTTACCCCAGTTAGGGTAACGACCTGGGATACGTGATGACCAACATGCAACAAACACGGGGTTCTCCAATATCTGTGGCTTAAAATGCAGGGGCCAGGAATCCGGTGAAAGATTGCACCTGAAATAACATGCTATCTTATTCTGGATAAGCATTTAAAAAATGACAGTTTAAATGCTTGTGTGTTTCATTCTGTATATCGTTTGCATTGTTCCCTCTTAGCCTCCATCCAGGCCAATTTCTGAACTGGCAATCTCAAGCTGGCGGTACACTAAGAGTTTAAGTTACGATTGAATCTTGTCTATCTGCTCACAGCCTGACAGAATTCTCAAAAGTATATTAAAGATAATATAAATTTATATAAGCAATTATTCTTAGCATTGCAGTGTGTTAAATTGCTATATATGTCAAAGATAAAATCAGTGGAAATGGTGGTTGGTTGGTTGCATATTCAGGACGCTTTAACCAATTCTTAGTGAAATGGTGGAAAACATGTCTTTTTGATAACGTGCCACTTACTTTCAATTATTTCCTTGTCCGTGACTTCCAAATACCGAATGCAGGTATCACCCTGAAACAAACAATGACAGAAACATTGACAATGACAAATTTATCGTCACATAGCAATCTGACAAAGATCCAAACGTAAAGCCAGTATTGCCCTACTTCTGGCATAAGGCTCAGACAGAGGACCAGCTTTAGCGCCTGAACAACATGTTCCTATGTATGTTCGCTACATGGGCAACACGCATGTATCTATATGATGTAGACTAAATAAGGAATTGAATTGAATCCGTCTATCAGTCTTAGAATAACTGATTACGATCAATGATTGTTCTTCAAGAGGGACTATCATGGGGAAGACCACAATGTTTAGCCTAAATAAGGGTTCCGTCAGTAAACACATGTTTTTCTCTTTAAATAATGTCCCAATCGGACCTTGAAGCCTGCCGCTCTAGCGACTGGCATGTAGGCTATCAGGTCAGTGGGACACCTCGATCTTACATCCTTACCACGCCAGCCATGAAGAGCATACCAGTGTCCGCGTCGTACAGTGGCATCAAAACTCTGCAAAAGATTTAACAAAATGTCAAACAGATAAACTACACCCCAACCCCACAACAAAAAATATATAGATAGATACAAATATACATGTATATATATAGAGAGAGAGCCAGTTTAGAAACACAGATTAAACAAGTAACAGTTATACATTCATTCATCTATATCCATGATCTCGCCGAATTGCCACGGCACACGTTAACGGTATTCACACAACCCACCCCGTAGCAGTGTCCATAGATTTGGTGCTCAGGGGAGAGCCTAGATTCCGGCAGTCGCGCAGTGACACCTCCCGCTGCCTCATCTACAAGTGACAGACAAAACATAACAACACGCCAGCAATTTTAAAGCAATACAAAGGTACACAATACTTATCCCAGGCAGTAGAGACGGGGAACCGACTTTGATATCACTTTAGGAAACATATATATGTACTTCTGTGACCAAAAAATGTATAATATAATCAGTGACCAATGCAAGACAACCAGTGGTACCTGCAGCTACAGATGTGAACACGGATCAATATGAGATAATGCGAAGATAATGCGGTATTACCAAACGTACTGACCCTGTCAAATCCCGACGTTAGGATTTGCTCTTTGTTCCCAAGCCATATCACTCTGGAATCCTTGATGTTCTGATGACCAGTAGTCTCCTATAACGAGAAAAGGTATGTCCAACATTCCAATACACCGTTCAACACCCCGAGCTAAGCTCCGCCCACGCTTGAGTCCTTTTTCTTTAATCGCGGGTATGAGATTGACAATCCAAGCTGATGGTAGGTACAAGCGAGAAGTACTCATCTCTGAAACTGACAATAAAGTGACATGCTGCTTTGTTTGTCGGACTTGTTTTTCGGACATTACGCACGTGGAAGAACTTTTTTCGCCATACGATTGGATAAAAGGAACAGTGACGTCAATGAATGATTGACAGCCTGTATCGGTCTATTGGAACCCGTGATACATGTATATATCGACATGTACCTCAGCCACGCTAGACCAACATACACACTGTACCTAAGCCACGCTAGACCAACATACACACTGTACCTGAGCCACGCTAGACCAACATACACACTGTACCTGAGCCACGCTAGACCAACATACACACTGAACCCGGGCCACGCTAGACCAGCATACACACTGTACCTGAGCCACCCTAGACCAACATACACACTGTACCTGAGGCACGCTAGACCAACATACACACTGTACCTAAGCCACGCTAGAACAACCTACACACTGTACCTGAGGCACGATAGACCAACACACAGACTGTACCTGAGCCACGCTAGACCAACATACACACTGTACCTGAGCCACGCTAGACCAACATACACACTGTACCTGAGCCACGCTAGACCAACATACACACTGTACCTGAGGCACGATAGACCAACACACACACTGTACCTGAGGCACGCTAGACCAACATACACACTGTACCTGAGCCACGCTTGACCAACATACACACTGTACCTGAGCCACGCTAGACCAACATACACACTGTACCTGAGCCACGCTAGACCAACATACACACTGTACCTGAGCCACGCTAGACCAACATACACACTGTACCTGAGCCACGCTAGACCAACATACACACTGTACCTGAGCCACGCTAGACCAACATACACACTGTACCTGAGCCACGCTAAACAAACATACACACTGTACCTGAGCCACGCTAGACCAACATACACACTGTACCTGAGGCACGATAGACCAACATACACACTGTACCTGAGCCACGCTAGACCAACATACACACTGTACCTGAGCCACGCTAGACCAACATACACACTGTACCTGAGCCACCCTAGACCAACATACACACTGTACCTGAGCCACCCTAGACCAACATACACACTGTACCTAAGCCACGCTAGACCAACATACACACTGTACATGAGCTACCCTAGACCAAGATACACACTGTACCTGAGCCACGCTAGACCAACATACACACTGTACCTGAGCCACGCTAAACCAACATACACACTGTACCTGAGCCACGCTAGACCAACATACACACTCTACCTGGCCACGCTAGACCAACATACACACTCTACCTGAGCCACGTTAAACCAACAAAAACATTGTACCTGAGCCACGCTAGACCAACATACACACTGTACATGAGCCACCCTAGACCAACATACACACTGTACCTGAGCCACGCTAGACCAACATACACACTGTACCTGAGCCACGCTAGACCAACATACACACTGTACCTGAGCCACGCTAGACCAACATACACTCTACCTGAGCCACGTTAAACCAACATACACACTGTACCTGAGCCATGCTAGACCAACATACACACTCTACCTGAGCCACGATAGACCAGCATACACACTGTACCCGGGCCACGCTGGACCAACATACACACTGTACCTGAGGCACGCTAGACCAACATACACTCTACCTGAGCCATGCTAGACCAACATACACACTGTACCTGAGGCACGATAGACCAACATACACACTGTACCTGAGCCACGCTAGACCAACATACACACTGTACCTGAGCCACGCTAGACCAACATACACACTCTACCTGAGCCACGCTAGACCAACATACACACTCTACCTGAGCCACGTTAAACCAACAAAAACATTGTACCTGAGCCACGCTAGACCAACATACACACTGTACATGAGCCACCCTAGACCAACATACACACTGTACCTGAGCCACGCTAGACCAACATACACACTGTACTTGAGCCACGCTAGACCAACATACACACTGTACCTGAGCCACGCTAGACCCACATACACACTCTACCTGAGCCACGTTAAACCAACATACACACTGTACCTGAGCCATGCTAGACCAACATACACACTCTACCTGAGCCACGGTAGACCAGCATACACACTGTACCCGGGCCACGCTAGACCAACATACACACTGTACCTGAGGCACGCTAGACCAACATACACACTCTACCTGAGCCATGCTAGACCAACATACACACTGTACCTGAGCCACGCTAGACCAATATACACACTGTACCTGAGCCACGCTAGACCAACATACACACTGTACCTGAGCCATGCTAGACCAACATACACACTGTACCTGAGCCACGCTAGACCAACATACACACTGTACCTGAGCCACGCTAGACCAACATACACACTGTACCTGAGCCACGCTAGACCAACATACACACTGTACCTGAGCCACGCTAGACCAACATACACACTCTACCTGAGCCATGCTAGACCAACATACACACTGTACCTGAGCCACCCTAGACCAACATACACACTGTACCTGAGCCACGCTAGACCAACATACACACTGTACCTGAGCCACGCTAGACCAACATACACACTGTACCTGAGCCACGCTAGACCAACATACACACTGTACCTGAGGCACGCTAGACCAACATACACACTCTACCTGAGCCATGCTAGACCAACATACACACTGTACCTGAGCCACCCTAGACCAACATACACACTGCACCTGAGCCACGCTAGACCAAAATACACACTGTACCTGAGCCACGCTAGACCAACATACACACTGTACCTGAGCCATGCTAGACCAACATACACACTGTACCTGAGCCACGCTAGCCGTTCTTGGGTCGATAAGTCGTAGCTGCTTGTCTCTACAGCTCGTTGCCATCATAGATCCGTCGGATTTCCAGCTGACACTTTGCACCACATCTCCATGAGCTTCAAATCCTGGGGATATTGAACGGACGTCACATTGGTTAATTTATAGACAGGGTTAACGTGGGTACCTGAGATAGGCACGGTTACCCTGGATACAGTGAGTATCTGGGATAGACACGGTTAGCATGGATACACAGTAGGCGCCTGGGAGAGACAGGGTTACCCTGGATACACAGTGGGCACCTGGGATACAGCAACAAGGCGGTTAATTTCGGATAAGCCAGGATTTGCAGAGACAAATTGGGTTTACTTGGGTACACAGGGTGACCCAAAGAGACAACAAGGATACCCTAGTTACATACAGGGTTTCCATGGAGATACACAGGCTAACAACGGATAGATAGTGTGGATGCAATCAGCAAGACTTACCATAGACTTGTTGTTCAGTCGCCACATTATATATGTCGATACTCGTATGACAAGTCACAGCCAAGATATCTTGAGCACTGGGATGCCACAGAACATTTTCAATACGTTTCTCTCCCTTGGTGAGTGTCAGCAATGGAGTGTTGTGTGACTCTGCTACATGCTCTGGAAGCTTCCATATATTTACCTGCAAAGATGGAAATCAACGTATATGCCTACACATAGACATATATATGTAAATCAAGATATACAGGTATATATATATATATATATCGCCTTAATATTTAGTGATCAGACATCTAATCGGGTCCAGATTGTACGCTCTAATGATGTGGTAAGGCTGTGGTAAGGTTAAGGAACAACAAAATCAACAAAGAATTAAAAGCAAAGCAGGGAATTAGCACCAAGAACACAACATTATAAACATGAGAGTTATGTACCCACAGACCATGTAAGTGTCCCCAAGCCTAATTGCCTGGTGAGGTTGGTTGGTTGTATATTCAGAACGCTTTAACCACTTTTGGTCACATCGCGTCAATGGGAGAAATAAGGGAGAGTGGAGCCATGTCCTCGGGGGTAACCCCTTACGCTTTGCGAAGAAGGACATGATATCTTTATCCTGCGACTACACAGACATGGCCACAGCGGGGCTCGAACCACCGAACTACGTGCCGTTAGGCTCTCGGGTGACCAGAGCGCTCAATGTGAGTGCTTTAGCCAACTGAGCTACCGGGCCGGCCCCTGTTTGAGAATGTGGTGGTCCGGGTAGACTATTACCTGGTGAGGATATAAGTAATTACCAAAACCTTTCAAGTGTCCCCGCAGTTCCCCCGCAATAATCAGTGAGGATTTAGACAAATACCGTGCAATCTTGTGAACCTGTCGCTAGGAGGTAATCGTCAAACGGACTGAAGGAGAAGTCAGTAACAAAGCCTGAAATGACGAAAATATCGATATTAACTTAATTAAATTCAAACGTTTTGAATTAAAAGTGACATCATCTTTTCTCTAAGTGTTCACGTGCAGGAAAATTGTGTCTTCGATGTAAGTGTTCAAACATAAAAAATGTGTGCCTGCTACTTATATAGGTTTTCGACATGTGGTTACTCTATTTGATGTTAATATCTTTTAATATTCTTTGCATTTAATTCTGTTAAATGTTTACAAATACCACTGCAGTTGTGTAGTTCGTCTCATCAGATATTGTAACTATGCCATGTGCACATTTAACGCAACCGGCAATGTATATCTTCTAGAAACACAATTAGCCATAAAAACCATATACCTGTATGTCTATACTTTAGTGTGTGGTATATCTAGCAATACATTTCTTCAGTGGGGACAAGTTACCTGAATGAGCATGGATGGTCGGTATACCCCCAGACTGTCTCCCTCTTGCATCCAAAGGTAAAATCCCTAAGCAACTGCCTCCTGCCACAAAATCAGTTCATGGATATATACAATTACACACATAAATCAACAGATTCATAACAGGTATAAATCTTTATAAGGCTTACATCTTACATCAATAGGATAGTACTGAAAAATATGTGTTTGACACTGGCTTAAAATCAAACATCCACCGCAGATGCTCTACCTACAAACATACATCTCGATAGACAGCCTCTTGTAAATTATCATGCTGATTACAGATAAATGAAGCAATAAAGAAAATCCCCAATAATTTCCACTATATACATAATATTAAACTTATATCTCGATCAACAGGTTAAGAGAGAACATACAAATATCTTACCTCCTATATCAGTGTTAAATACTGTGTACGCTCGGCTGGCTTGAATGTGATTACCACAAGAGTTCAATAAATTTGCCGCAGTCACATCATTTAACCACTCCTGTAACATAAATCGATATCACTATTAAGATCAATAAATAACGGTTTTTACCAGGCTACCTCATCTCACAAAAATATTCTTTACCAGCGAACCCCAATAACTTAAAAATAAACATACCAGTACTGTTTACCAACCCAAGCGATAAACATATGAGTACATATGTAGTATTTCTGGTCCCAGGCCCGAATGGACGCCGAAAGTTCTACCCGCAGAGGCGGGTTTCGAACCGGGGACCTTTCGCATCCCGAGCGAACACCTTACGCGTTAGGCCAAAGGGAACTTCCCATTTGGCCCGAGGCGCTTGGTGTCTTTCATCCAC
This sequence comes from Arenicola marina, assembly GCA_964019135.1. Lineage (NCBI taxonomy): Eukaryota > Metazoa > Annelida > Polychaeta > Arenicolidae > Arenicola > Arenicola marina. The sequence continues at coordinate 28,189,889 of OZ025260.1, read as the reverse complement.
CGGGCCTGGGCCGAGATATCACACATATATATACTAGTCAACATCAACAAATATAGATAGTGTTTTACAATAATATAGATACCGGTACTGCTTCTTTGTAGCATAAAGTAGTTGTTGAATTAAAAGATCGATGGAACTGCTATAAACTTTGATAATTCATGTAATTCATGACCTATGCTAAAACTTTATAAAACCAACATCTAACATACAATTACATGTAGAAAATTGGACAAGGTTCAAACCGCTTATAACTGTTTACAAATAAATTTGATGTCATATCAATATAAATATTTTATTTGTTACGATTTAGACATGTACTTACCTCTTTTTTAGGAATCTTAGGTGCAGCATTTTTATACTTTGAAGACTTGAATTTCCACATCTTTGATCTGTAAAGATTGAATATAATATAGGTCTGCATGCACTTTTTAAATTGCTCTACATGTTTACAATGTCAAATTATAATTATTCTCATTATTACTCTGTTATTTATAAAAATGAATATAGTATATATAGAGACCACAGTATTTACATCTTTGATATAAAACTGATGACAGTTGATATAATTTGCTGCCTAATTTTAGTCACAGCTTCTGCCAGAGATAGTATGGTACAGGCCAGCAAAACATTTCAGCGAAAAGAAATGTCAATTTTCAGGAAGTAGAGTTTTAAAGTGATCCTGTTCCACTATAACCAGGTTATGTGACCATTTATTGTTTCATAGGGCTACTTAATATTATAGGTGGTATGGTTCTATATCCTTAGAAGAGATTCCAGAAACATGACATTTTTCGGTAACATTGCACAAATGAAAAAGTGAAATTTTTCGGTGACATTGCACGAATGAAAAAGTGACAGAGGTGTGAGTTCACAAGAAAGGTCACCAGTAATTAGGGTTCGGCCGCCAGGGCTTGTAGACCAACACCTGGACTGTTACAAAGCCAAACACTCACAATCAACAAATTGGACATATGATGATATATAAATACAATTTGCCAGGTGATCTTGGGTGGTGATATAGACAATGCAAACCAGGCATCCATCACAAATGTGTCGTCATCAGCTTCATTAAAATGAACTAAGACAGTCGAATTTCTCCAACACTCAGAGGTGATTGTTGCAAAGGGTTCACTAAAATAAACTATTTCTACTGGAGTGTCTAAATAAGTGTTTGTGACAATTAAAAGGTTGATCAATGTGTCGAACGATGGAGAGATGCGGGGAAGCGGCCATTTAGACCGGATTTCACCCCTTCACTTTTGAGCACGTGCTGACTTAGAGGTTCAAACATTCCACACACGTGTCGACAGCCGACGGCAAGGGTAAGCAGCGCTCTGGACGCTTTTCTAGTCAGATGTAGATTTGGGCTAGGGCACCCCTGTCGGTGGGACCGGTAAACAACATGTGCACACGTTTATGACGTTTCACCACAGGCACAAGTTTTGACTCTCGTGGAGGGAAAATTCAAGAAGTCAGATTGGTTTGGTCATTGGCACATAATTGGTGCTGGATATGGTAGGTGTTTATAGTTTGTTATGAACCTTAAGGCCGTAAGTTTGTGTTGTAAGTTACAACTTTAATGTTAAAGCATTCCACGGCTTGTGTTATACAACTATAATGTTAAAACATTCCACGGTTGGTGTTATACAACTTTAATGTTAAAGCATTCCACGGCTTGTGTTATACAACTTTAATGTTAAAGCATTCCACGGTTTGTGTTATACAACTTTAATGTTAAAGCATTCCACGATATTCTGCAGTAAAACAAGAATCCAACGTTCAATAAACAGTCACTCAACACGACGTGATTAAACTTAAGTCAATTACCCGGAAGGGACTCTAATCCCAAGTCACTTAATTCCCAGTGGCTTGCATATTTCCAAGTGGCTTAATCCCGAATCACAATCTGCATCTTCCCACAACGCCGCGAGCAGCACTTTGACTTCCAGCCGTAAATCTTTTCTGTCAGTTAATAAAACACAAACATTCTAGATCTGATTCCATCGCTAAACAACTGTTCTCACCAGCAAATGTTCCTTAGTCATCTCCCCGAGTTATCTCAATCCTCAGTATTTAAAAGCCACATCGACACATCAATGCCTGTGATCAGCGCCTATTGGTGAATACGTTCATTGGTACAACAGCAAAACGTGACTGCACGGGGAAGCTTCTGATTGGTCCACAATCATTCCGGATGCATTCTCACACTCAAACTATCGCTCAGCAAATTAAACGTTAAACTCCATCAGCAGTATTGCTTAGAAATATATCCGCCCGTTGCTTAAAATTGTATCCGCCACCATTGTTACCTTAATTAAACGGAACCTGTCAAAATTGGTCCGTGTTTAGATGTCACGAAGTTTGAATTTACATCGAGAAAACTATGGTAGGTCAATTCATACTACGTTCCGGATCTTGCGAGATTAATAGTCCCTTATTCCGCAATTTGGGTTGATACCGTTAAAATAAAGACGAGCCCGTTGGAACGCCGCGGCGTAACACACCTCCCTTCTTTCTAGACCAAAAATTCCATTTTTAATCAACGTATTTTCATATGAACGACGCAGCTCAATGCTTTAGGATAATAACCAGATCATTGTCGTGCAATATACACCAAAACAACTATTATCATAACATATGGTATAACATTAACGCGGTTTACATTAAATCTGCGTATTCGTGACGCACGTGACTCACTCACATTCCATCGGTTCGTCTTGACACAAATCAACAACATCAGCAGATCAGCTTGCGTTCGGCACACGGCTGTCACCAGGTTTTCGACAACGTGGATAATGGCTGCCTGCTGCTCAGCAGTATACTGCATCACAGAGTTGGACTACTCCACTTGCTCATCGGTAGCTGTACCGAGAAGCAAGTTCAGAACATCTCAAACGAAGTTAAGTAATCCACGTGTGGAACGGTACAACACGTAGGGTGGAGTGAAGGTTGTAAGATCATCGAGACCACACACCCAGAGACTGCTGTTATCCGCGATATCGTGAAGGCTACGATAGTGGTGGATTTGATCTCATCGGTCGAAGAGTTGTGTGTTGCTTTCCTCGGTGCCTGACAGAGCGTCAAACCCCATCAGCAGTTCATTCACCAGCTTTATGGCGCACAGGCGATGCGGTAGAGATCAACACACCGTCAGTGAGAGTTTCGATGTCAGTTCGCACACTGACCACTCGGGTTGAATACAGGACTAGCCAAGAGCATCGACTTGCATGTCGTCGGGCGGCTTACACCCATGCCTCCTCTCTCCATCGCTGTTCCTTGGAGTCTTCGCGCGACGTAGTCTCTTCAGGTTTAAGTAATTTTCTCTTTTCTGCTTGTCATGTGAAGCGCATTATTACGAGTTGGGTTGAAGTTCCGCCGTTGTGTATTGTTTTGTGCCTGGACGCGCAAGTGCAGGTTAATTGGGACCGCTCGATCTCTATAAGTTGGGTACTTGTGATCCGCGTTACCACGTACCATTATCGGTAATTAAAACTTTCGGTACCCCATGTCGCGGCAAGTATCACTGGGTAAACGCAGTCCACACCTCATAATTTGACTTATTTCTGAAGTGAAACGATTTGGCTCAACCAGAGCAATGGTCTATAATGTTTAGGCAGTACTTACTGCCTTCTTCGCTCTCTGCAATGGGACCAATCAGGTCCATCGCAATAATTTGCATCGGGTAACTAGCAATGGACATTTTTCCCATCGTGACTCGATCTCTCCAATTGTGCACGCGGCACGTCGAACACTGTGAAAACCTCACTGTTATAAGTTTCTTCATACCAGGCCATACGTAAGCGTCGCGCACCCGATCAAGCGTATTGGGAGTTGGCATATGGCCAATCTCTTGATGACCCCTATCAAGTTTGTCCCGGAAGGCGAAGGGTAAGACTAGCCTGGGATATACTTCTGCAGTTGGGGTAGGGCGATAAATACTATATATGATATGTGTCTCCCAACTTCATATACTATTATTTGCATAATTTTTTCCCAGTAAGTCACTACTACGGCAAATGCTTCTTTTTCAATTGTAGACCAACGTAATTGGGGCCCCTACAGTTGATGGCTGATATAACCATTTTTGATTCTTTCTTGTTAACTTTACCAAGGGCTCTGCATGGGTGGCATAATCAGGGCAACATTGTACTAGCCGACCATTCCTAAGAAGGATCGTACCTGCCTTCCAGTACGGGGTGACTTCAGATGTTGAATCGCTGCGACTGTATCAGGATCACTAGTGAATTAATGACATAGCCTAGTAGTTTAATTTATTTTAAACCCAAGGCACATTTTCAGAGTTTGACGTAAACGGTCAAAGACCATCTAGAGGTGTTTGGGGGTGATCTTCTGTACTTGTCAAGATATACAAAGGACGCAGACTCCGATTAAACCGTGTAACATCTGATTCATGATTTTTTGAAACGCAGAGGCGGCGTTAACTAGGCCAAATGGCATTTTAGTAAATTCGTAGAGATCTATATGTGACATCTATAATCAGTTTTTGGAATGTCTTTTTGGTTGGTTGGTTGGTTATTCAGGACGCATGAACCACTTGTGGTCATATCGCGTCAAAATGATAAGGAAGGGAGAGTGGAGTCTCCGGGGGTAACCTACTACCCTTTACGAAGAAAGACATGTGCTCTTTATTCTGCGACCACCCAGACATGGCCACAGCAGGGCTCGAACTATCGATCCACGTGCCGTTAGGCTCTCAGGTGACCAGAGCACTCAATGCACGTGCTCTAGTCCACTGAGCTATCGCGCCGGCCCTGAATGTCTTTTTGGAGCTACAGAGATTTGCCAAAACCCTTTAAGTCAAAAGTGGAAATGATGGTACTTCCGCCCATCTAATCGAATATGACTTGGATGTGGGGGAGAGGATACTGATCTTTTATAGGTGGATTGTTTAATTTCCTATAACCAACAAAACATCGTATAGTACTATCTTTCTTGGAAACTAAACTAAAATGAGGGAACTTCATATATAATAAGTTTATTGCACTAAAAGGCCTCAGGCCCATGGTACAAAACACATATATACAAACGCAATTGTTCTGCCCTGGCTCTGTGTAAACCAGTTAAATTTAAATTGTTTCCTTAATCTCCCTGCATAGTATAAAAATTGACCCAGCTGATAAAGTATTTCGTTATTTCTCGATTTCATTAGTAATATGAAGTCTGAAATGCAATAATTTTTAATCTAGAGTAAGTATTTCTTACGATGTCGATATACAGATCACATATGCACACAGGGGAACTTCAGGGTGAGGACGAGGATGGGAAATGTCCTTTAGCATTTTATCAATTCATTCCTCTACTATTTGCCTTTTTATCAAACCCATAAATAGTGGATATATCAATATCTGTTCTCAACGAATGCATTTTGACAAACCATTCTAATTGCTTCCGCCTGAGTTAAATTTTTGCTTTTTTGCTTTTGCTAAATCTGCTTTCAATATATCCTGTCCTAAGATAATTTCCTTATTTATGTGTTCATCATCGACTATAATAACTTCCTGAGGGACCGGGAATTAATCCATTTTAATACTTCCCTTCTCAACCGGTTTGATAATATAGCCAGATACAGTCTTGATCGACTTCACTCGCTTTAGTATCGTAGGGTGCCGCCTGGCTTGAAGATTTTGGCGGAATTTCCCATGTCGCAAGACGCTACGACTCGCACCTGTGTCTAAAAATGCATTAACCCGAGCAACGCCAAGAGTAAGGGATAGACGGACTGTCGTAACGCAAACTAGTTTTTATGGCTTAGCACCAAGGTGCTGATTCGATCGGTTCTGTTGAGAAGAACCTGGTCTACCCCTTTCGTCTAGCTGGTGTCTCATTTGGTGTTTGATATCCCCCAGCCGGGTTTCAAGCCGTTCCATTTCTCCTGCAATTGTGCCGACTGCATCCACTTCCATGGGCGCTTCTGCTCGCGAGGTGTCCAAGCGACCTAAAAATTGAAAACGGTCGGTCGCATTGATATAGGTCCGGACCCCTCGCCTGGTCACCAGTGGTCACTTCCGGTCGACTAAACACACGGCTGCGCAGGTCAGCGTTCCGTAGCCCTCGTAAGAAGGCTTGAATGAGGATACGCTGTTGATCCACGTTGTTCATGTACACTTGATAAGCTTCGGAGGGCAAGCTCCTAAACCTCACGATGTAGTGATCTTCAGGCACGTACGCTTTCTGCTTCACGATATTAATCTCAGTCCGGTGATCTCTTGACTTCTGAATTAAACATCCTCCCGGATCTGCTGCCTTATGTAACTTTCGTACCACTGTCGATCAGCTGGCACGATTACAGTGTATAAACAAATTGAGACCCCCAACCCGGATCCACACAGATCTCGTTACACCAACAACTGTGGCCTGAATCGTTATTAAACAAATAAAATAAAATGTGAAAATCCCGTCAAAGTAAATGCCAGCCTGGCGGAACGCCGCGGCGTGACTTTTACAAAGGATACACAACACGATAGATAAATATATATATAACTGTCAAAAGAAATATCAACCCCCATTACGAAGCATCATGCGTACTTGCAGGAGAATCAGACGTTACTGTTGTTACAGTCAGCGGAATCGACATTGTTAATTGTTAATGTCAATCCATCAGACTGCCTGAAAGCCCCGCTCCCCCCCTGCAAATGACGATGAGAAGTTTGTGAAAAATTAATTCACTTTAAAATGCGTTTTAGCGTTTGTTCCGTGAGCATGTCATCAGGAGCAAATTTTGACAAGGCCGTGTCAAGTTAAGTCCCATATTTAAGTCCCCATATGCGTCATAATGATGCGATATCATTTCTATATTTCCCATACTAGAAATGTATGTTACAAGGAATCCTCGTGCAGCTATGCTTATTGTTCTCTGACCTAATGCATTCCATGTTCAGCATTGTGATATCCAGTAGGTACCTAATATGTTTGCACTCAACATTTGCAGGCCTGCCTAACCAAATTACATTTTGTGACTTAAGTGCCATAAACACGAAAAAAGAAAAGGACTTAAAATATACATATGTTCTTTTTCGTCTGAAGTAGAAAAAGACTTTAAGGCACCTGACTTGGTTCTGTCCATTGGATGTGTCAAGCTAAGCGAACATGCAATGTAGCTTTTTCTTGAATTGTAGTTGGTGCGTAAAACATTCTTGGAAAGTGTGGGGGGGGGGGGGGGGGGGGGACTCTCAAAAAGCGTACATTTTGTAGCATGCTAAATAATTGTAGGTTATGTTTTGCAACAATAAGCCAAAATATTGTTGAACGATTTCATATGGAAGCTAAATTCGGATCACAATCTGCTTAGGAACGACTCTACATGAACAAAAGGGTTATGTATGTATGTAAATATATGTTACCAATGGTAACACACATTTCAATTGATAGTCACATTCATTTTACATGTTTTGAAGAGAGCGCCTGAACAATAATCAGCAGAATATGACAATGCTCACAAGAGTTCTACAGAAATGTAGTATATACGGAAACCTCTGAATGATTCATCCATGTCTTTATTGTCCTGACATATTATACTGAGCTCATTGAATGAACACCCATGTCAACAAGGTTTAAAGTGAGTGTCCAACCTAATTTAATCACGATCTGCACCGAAAGTTTACATCTTAAAATTAAATTCGAGGGTGTTAACACTTCGTTTCAGCCGACTGGTAAGGAGATCCCAGGCTGTCAAATCCAAACAAGATAACTATGGCCTGGATAAGAAGGTGGTGCATTATCCAGCTTAATTTATTATGTCTGGTTATGTATCAAGATGGGGCACAATGGACGGGAAGGGGAAGTTGGCACTTGTAACCAGTCAAAGTGGTCTACATGTGTTGTTTGTACTCTTATTGGGTTTATATACACTTCAGATATATGTGTATGCGGTAAACATTCATTATAAACACTGATCATTTGAAAGTTTTTACTTATTTTGACTATGACAGGCCTGCTGATTGGGATGTTAGGACCTCTGTAAACCATCTGCACAAAGCATCTTTAATGGATGTGGCATTGCCAATATGCCTATGCTTGCGATCAGGGTTTTTGTTTTCATCCTTGTCACGTAAAACTGAGTCCCTATCTCTAATGATGTAAGAAATCCAGGAACTTGTGAGGCCTTCTGGTCTTTGACCTTGATGACTCCAACCTTTTCAGTGAGAAAGAGAGGTCTGTCAGCTTTTGTTTGGACAAGACCATATAGTGAAGCAGTCTTTGGTGCCTGAAGACTTTATATGTGACAGCAGCATCTTATGTTATTACGTCTCACATCACAGCAAGGAACAAACCACCCGAGAACAAATGCCAATAATCTGAACTCATAGAGACTAAAAGAATAACAAAGCATGTGCCTTGTGTTTATTGGTGCAGATGATAGAGTGCAGAGTTAATCCAGCGATAACAAAATTATAAAGGAGTTAAGTTTCAGCTGATTATCTCTAGTATATACAATAACACCTGCGTGGAGCCTAGAATGTTGCAATTATCTGATGTTCCTGACCGGTTTCAGGTAAATTTGTATTACGATTACATTATAACATGGAAATGTATAGGAAATTGTATTTGGATTTAAGATTTGTTACGATTAAGCAGAATTTGCGATTAAACGAAATGCGTGATTAAAGTTGCATGTGGAGCTGTTTTTGAATGCCAAATTTGCGTATAAGAACATAAACCTAAGGCCTTAAGGTTCATAACAGACAATAAACACCTACCATATCGCTCACCACTTATCTGCCAATGAGCAAAACATTTCAAATTCATGAATTGTCCGCTACAAAAATGAAAACTTGTGCTGATTTGAACGTCATAAACGTGTGTACACAAGTCGTTTACCGGTGCCACCAACAGAGAGCCCCAAGCGCTAAATTATGAGACAATAGAAGCGTCCGGAGCACCACTTTTTCTTTGGCGGTGGCCATTGACACTGCTTGTGGTCAAAGGTAACATTTCCTGCTTATGTTTATTTTGGTACAGCGTTGCAACGGTCAGCTCCACATGTAACTTTAAGTGGTGCATAATGTATTTGATCCTTACAATATGATCACTTGTGAGCTGGAAGTGGCCTTTGACAGAAATACCCATAGGATTTTATTTTTAAATCTCTTTTGGTTGGTGGGGACCGGGACCTGAGCTAGGTCTAGGGGGAAGGGACGGGACCAGGGAAGGGGGGCCGGGTCCGGAAGGTGGAGCATTGCTTGGCGTTAGGGCTATGCTCAAGACAAGTTTTAAGTTTTGACGCAAGAAAGTCTCCTTGGCACCATGAAGTGCAGGTTCTCCCAAGCATCAATTACGAGTAGTTTTCGTTCAAAGAACTGTAAGACAATTGTTAATACATATTCTATCGACAAACCTGCTAACTCGTATGGACTGGGTTCCGGTAGTTGCTCACAAGCTCCCCGCACGGTGGCGCTACGCAAGCTAACTTTTTAACGGAGCCCTAGCGGGGTGAGTCGAAGCAGAGAGTGGCACGATAAGTGAAGTGCTGCCACCTAGTGGGGTCTCTTGGAGACAAGTACACCCCCGATCTCCCAGCAGAGGGCGATCCGCTTGTGCTATAGTCAATCTAATGTGAGGAACGCACTCCCTCTACTGGCAGACGGACGATAAGCTGGTGCCACCGCTCCGCAGCCCCAAACTACGATGTGGTGGAGCGCCGCGGTGCGACAGAGAATGAGTTATAAGCGACAAAAACATGGCGGGTGCAAGGACGACCTTGCGGGTATTAAATTCAACACATGCCCGTTTCTTATTTGTCACCGGAGAAATTACGCCATGCAGTCCCCGTGATGTAGCGCATAGATGGGACAGACGTCAAATCAGCTCTGGTGCTTTGCATTCTTTACCCGGGAAAGGTATGGATACTTCCACGTGACTGACACTCGACTCCGTCACTGTCACTCAATCATGTCACTGACAAAACTTTGAAACTGCTCCACTTTATTAATCTGCCTAGTATCATTTTGTGGGTGACTGCCACGTCCAACCCTTATTATATTTGAATTCTACATACCTTAAACTATCTATTTACGTATAGTTTATTTCTTTAAAGAACTGCAGATGTCCACAATACTGGCGATATTCTGCATTTCATATATGAAATTCTCGCAGCCATTCGAAGTGACAAGCGGCAAATATGTCTATAGATGACGCTACAGGGCGGAGGCAGCAAATTCCCCGGTTTTACTGGTTTATAGTAAAATAGTTAGAAAAAAACTTGAGTGAAGATATTAGTCACTATTTTAAGGTTAATTATATATGATATCAATGCGAATCACTCACTCTGACATAGATCAAGGTGTCATACGTAGATCTACAAAAATTAAGACAATAAGTATTGATACATTGGTGTGAATGTCATAGTAAAAAAAGTTAAAAGAGATCCTGCGAATCACTTGTCACTTCCTGGGTACTCCCATTGTTACTTGGGCCAGTCTTGGGAGGAGTGGTGCGCCATGCGCTGTCTGTGTAGATATAACATATCCTTCTTTTTCAATGTTTCAGGGGCATCAATTAAAATTCTAACATCTGAATGCATAGTGAAAATAAATTAAGTGTGTCTCATCCATAAATGTAAAAATGGTTTGGCGTGTGGCAAGCATGCTCTCCCTGTCTCGCAGAATGGAACTCACCCGTTATCCATGAAAAAGAGGCCACACTGCAATGAGATGATTGACATGGCAGTGAGTTGTTTTTTTAACTCATTGGGCAAGATATCAAAGGGTGTCCTATGACTTATGATGCTGGTCAATCCGGTTGTTAACGATGGTAAACTCGCTACATGTGGCATGTGGTGTTATGAAATAGAGCTTAAGTGGAGAGACGGTAGGTGGTTTGTTGGGATGGTGGTAGCGCATGAGGGAGGTGGGATATGGTCGGGAGAGAGGTGGGTCGCATGGGGGAAGAAGACAAGGTGGGATGTAACCAGAAGCGGCAAGTAGAAAGAAAATTGAAATGTTGAGAGGAAACAGCTGTCTATGTCGCTTAACACCAACAGGTATCCCCCTCATTCCACCCTCCCTCTTCAACCCCACCCCCACAGCCTTACATTCCACCCCAACCATCGATAGCCCCACCTGTTAGCGGCCATCTCACATGCGCACTCCCCTCTCAGACGCATGGCCAGAGTGGTGTTAGTGGCCTATGTGCCTGCATGCACCCCTCCAGCGATTCTGATAGGTATGCCAGTGGATTAGTCCCAGAGCTCCTTAAAATTATAGTAAATCTGAACAACAATTTAACTGATTTGTTACATAGTCTGTTCGCTATATATTTACATTGCCTCACCATGTCCCCCCACAGCTCAATGAAATGCATCATTTGAAATTCAGCCCCTCTCAGACTTGCTGCTTGCGTCTGGGTGGGGAGGAGGCAAGCAGCTGTCTGGGATTGTCACACAAATTATATTAATTGATAACAGATAAAAAATGATATGTGCTGAGACTTTTATCCTCAGATCAACTCAAAGACATCTATACAATACAACTGTATTTACAACTTGCATGTGGGACAAAACCAACTCTTGCTTCTGGGGCTTCTGAGCCAGTTACACTCAGACGCCCCCCACCACCGCCCGCCGCCTAACTAAGGCACAGCCTCTTATTGGATAACATTCATCCCCCTCCCTTGTGTCTCCCATGGGGTGCAACCACTGGTAAGCTCGTAGCCCATGTTGGTGTGACAGTTGCTGACTGAATACCCAACTGAGTGAGTGACAGTTAGGTGGGGGGGGGGGGGGGGTCCTGGGGCGATAGGGCGCATGACAAAGAGCTGGCAATTGACAGTTAAAGATGTGTTCTGTTCTTTCTTCTGGCCATTTCTTTTTTTTAGTGGGGCCTGTAGTTCAACACGATGACTCACTCAATAGAATAAAAAAATTACCATTTGACTAGTAAGCGGCAAGCAATCCATTTATTGATCACTCATCACATGGCAATTTCGACGAAATGGAGAATAATGTAACCTCCAGAAATGAACTGATAATGTGTAAAAAAAAATACCTGACCCACACCATCCTTGAAAAATCATCAGATATCATACAGGCATGGTTCGATTGTCCATAAAATATTGCGTTGAAAAATCACCCCGCCAGCTTGTGACCAGTCAACCGATACTGGCATGAGCATCACGCACCCCTCCACAATCACCAGCACCCTGTCACCCCCCCACCCCTATAGACTGCCACCCCACCCACCCTAACCCATACGGCCGTTCTGACCATACACCAGGGGGGAGTGGGGGCTAACGGGGGACAGGTGGTCGGAGCAAGTATTAAGCTGTGTGGGGCGGCCGGCGTGGGGTTACTAAACCTTAGCCTGAAAACAAGATGTTACTGTCCTAAGACAGTTGGCAATGGGACGACAAGTAACGTCTGAACCGATCACACTTAGTTGCTGTTCACCAATGTCCCAATGGTGCAAATGGTAATGGCTCGCCAGGGGAGCTGTACATGAGTATGGAGGTTGGTCAGGGAAAAGCCAATTACAACAATATAATGGACATAACCTAGTATTGATACACTTTCTTGATAGAAAGTCAGAAAATAAGATATGTATATATACACAGGGCCGACCATTTCTGGCTAATACCCTGACCACTGTTCAATATTACGATCTGATCACTAGAGCATTCAAGTTTTTAAATATAATGATATTCTTTATATATTTACAGTGATTGGTATCCATGATGGAACCTGTGGCAGAAGAAGCTTCCATGTCTCTAGCTCATGTGCCAAACGTGATTATTATGATGTTCTAGGAGTATCAAAATCTGCGTCAGCCTCAGATATTAAGAAAGCTTATTACAAGGTGAGACAGATGACATATTAATTTGTCAATACTCCTCATTTTATAGTATCGTTACTTGCAAGTAAAAATAAATGTTATTTCTATTGTATGAACCTACCATTGCTTACTGAATAAGGATATTGCAATCTCCATTGTTACTATTTTTGTATAGTTTCAATATTTTTTTATATATATTGTAGCTGGCAAAAAAATACCATCCTGATGTGAACAAGGATGCTGATGCACAAAAGAACTTCCAGTTAGTTTCAGAAGCATATGAGGTAAGGAATTTCATATGGTGGCTCCTGACCTGTGCACAGTTTTTAAGTTGGTATAAGGATTCTGGACAGCTGTCAGGGGTCTGTGATGATTCATGACAGTTGTGTATACCGGTATATACCTTGTTATGTATCATCAACAAACATGTCCCGGCAGGTGTTGTACCGTAATTTCCGGGATATAATTCATACTGGTGTAAAAGTTGCACCTGCTGATTTTTAGAAATATTTAGACTTGAGCCATATATAATTTGCGTGTTGACACATCTCTATAATTTCTACCTTGTGTGCCCCCCATTGTTCTAACTATTACCTGTAATTGCATCTAACTCTTGTGTTCACACCAACGACGTTGTCCCTTAGGGTAGAAAGCGGCTACCTGTGCTAATGTTTGTTGTTGAAGGCCATACGAACTGACAGATCTGTGTTTCTTCAATGGGTACTCGGAGCACAGTTTCAGTGGCACCGGCTTAACACCCAGCAGCTAACAAGCGACCAAAAAAACGGGCGTCAATAAGGCATTGTTGACGCATTGCGTGGTCAGTGAAGGGGTGTTGCATCTGTAGGGAGGGAGGTAGTGAGGGGTCAGTCATCATCGTTGGCAGGGTGCCCAATATTGACTTTAATCGTAGAGTGGCCGGGCTTGGTTCGGGAAGCGGCAGTCCATGGTGTAACTTGATACAGCTGTTGTCTTAGACTAAGTGGGTCAGACAGATACTTAATACCAGCTAGGCAATATGCAACCGGGGCTCAACAATTGGCGCTGGAGTAATTGGCTTCATTCGCCAGATGGGATTATGATAGGCGGGGCCAGTGGAAGAACTTAACCCCACGATCTGGGAATACGATCTCCCGGCCAGTCAAGTCAGGGATTGCCCCGGAGGGAGGGGGGGGGGGGGGGTCCCGAGACAAAATCTTGGACTTGGTTTATATATAAGTCTCACCGGTGTACAAGTCGCACCCATCAGCGGCGAGGAAAAAAGATGGACTTATACACCTGAAATTACTGTTTCACATTCTCTCCCTGTCACACAATGATCTGCCTTCTCTCACCCTCACACAATGAACTTCTCTTCTTCCACCCTCACATCGAGGTCTCCCTTCTCTTATCCTCACACAGTGATCTCCCTTCTACATATATTCTTCAATCTGTTTGTCATGGCAGACCTTGTATACCATTAACATGTTCGTCGCGCCAGGTGTTGTATAGCATCAAGATGTTTGTCTCGGCAGATTTTGAGTGACGATGGCAAGAGGAAGCAGTATGACTCCTTTGGCACAGCGGGAGGCCCTTTTGGTGGTGGGCAGGGTCCTTTTCAAGGACAGCAGCACGGTTTGTCCCTTAAATATATCCTTCAAACAGTTTGCACATCATAGTTCTCACTGTAATAGTGGATTCTGAAGGTTTATATCCATTGTGTGCTACATTATTATACCGACTACGTTTAGTGATCAATTTTGTATTCGACAATTGAATAATGTTTTTGCAGATTTGATATCCTTTCTTTCTCCCTCACCTATTTATTCTCCCTTCTGTAACCCTCGCACAGTGATCTGCCTTCTCTTACCGTCACATAGTGCTTTCCCTTCTCTAACCCTCACAATAAACTCTCTTCGCTCACCCTCACACATTGACCTCTCTTCTCTCACCCTCACACATTGATCTCCCTTCTCTCACCCTCACACATTGATCTCCCTTCTCTCACCCTCACACATTGATCTCCCTTCTCTCACCCTCACACATTGATCTCCCTTCTCTCACCCTCACATTGATCTCCCTTCTCTCACCCTCACACATTGATCTTCCTTCTCTCACCCTCACACATTGATCTCCCTTCTCTCACCATCACACATTGATCTCCCTTCTCTCACCCTCACACATTGATATCCCTTCTCTCACCCTCACACATTGATTTCCCTTCTCTCACCCTCACACATTGATCTCCCTTCTCTCACCCTCACACATTGATCTGCCTTCTCTCACCCTCACACATTGATCTCCCTTCTCTCACCCTCACCCATTGATCTCCCTTCTCTCCCCCTCACACATTGATCTCCCTTCTCTCACCCTCACATTGATCTCCCTTCTCTCACCCTCACACATTGATCTCCCTTCTCTCACCCTCACACATTGATCTCCCTTCTCTCACCCTCACACATTGATCTCCCTTCTCTCACCCTCACACATTGATCTCCCTTCTCTCACCCTCACACATTGATCTCCCTTCTCTCACCCTCACACATTGATCTCCCTTCTCTCACCCTCACCCATTGATCTCCCTTCTCTCACCCTCACACATTGATCTCCCTTCTCTCACTCTCACACATTGATCTCCCTTATCTCACCCTCACACATTGATCTGCCTTCTCTCACCCTCACACATTGATCTCCCTTCTCTCACCCTCACACATTGATCTCCCTTCTCTCACCCTCACACATTGATCTCCCTTCTCTCACCCTCACACATTTATCTCCCTTCTCTCACCCTCACACATTGATCTCCCTTTTCTCACCCTCACACATTGATCTTCCTTCTCTCACCCTCACACATTGATCTGCCTTATCTCACCCTCACACATTGATCTCCCTTCTCTCACCCTCACACATTGATCTCCCTTCTCTCACCCTCACACATTGATCTCCCTTCTCTCACCCTCACACATTGATCTCCCTTCTCTCACCCTCACACATTTAGCTCCCTTCTCTCACCCTCACACATTGATCTCCCTTATCTCACCCTCACACATTGATCTCCCTTCTCTCACCCTCACACATTGATCTGCCTTCTCTCACCCTCACACATTGATCTGCCTTCTCTCACCCTCACACATTGATCTCCCTTCTCTCACCCTCACACATTGACCTCCCTTCTCTCACCCTCACACATTGACCTCCCTTCTCTCACCCTCACACATTGATCTGCCTTCTCTCACCCTCACACATTGATCTGCCTTATCTCACCCTCACACATTGATCTCCCTTCTCTCACCCTCACACATTGATCTCCCTTCTCTCACCCTCACACATTGATCTCCCTTCTCTCACCCTCACACATTGATCTGCCTTCTCTCACCCTCACACATTGACCTCCCTTCTCTCACCCTCACACATTGACCTCCCTTCTCTCACCCTCACACATTGACCTCCCTTCTCTCACCCTCACACATTGATCTGCCTTCTCTCACCCTCACACATTGATCTGCCTTATCTCACCCTCACACATTGATCTCCCTTCTCTCACCCTCACACATTGATCTCCCTTCTCTCACCCTCACACATTGATCTCCCTTCTCTCACCCTCACACATTGATCTCCCTTCTCTCACCCTCACACATTGATCTCCCTTCTCTCACTCTCACACATTGATCTCCCTTCTCTCCCACTCACAGATTGATCTCCCTTCTCTCACCCTCACACATTGATCTCCCTTCTCTCACCCTCACACATTGATCTCCCTTCTCTCACCCTCACACATTGATCTGCCTTCTCTCACCCTCACACATTGATCTCCCTTCTCTCCCCCTCACAGATTGATCTCCCTTCTCTCACCCTCACACATTGATCTCCCTTCTCTCCCCCTCACAGATTGATCTCCCTTCTCTCACCCCCACACATTGATCTCCCTTCTCTCACCCTCACACATTGATCTCCCTTCTCTCACCCCCACACATTGATCTCCCTTCTCTCACCCTCACACATTGATCTTCCTTCTCTCACCCTCACCCATTGATCTCCCTTCTCTCACCCTCACACATTGATCTCCCTTCTCTCACCCTCACACATTGATCTCCCTTCTCTCACTCTCACACATTGATCTCCCTTATCTCACCCTCACACATTGATCTGCCTTCTCTCACCCTCACACATTGATCTCCCTTCTCTCACCCTCACACATTGATCTCCCTTCTCTCACCCTCACACATTGATCTCCCTTCTCTCACCCTCACACATTGATCTCCCTTCTCTCACCCTCACACATTGATATCCCTTCTCTCACCCTCACACATTGATCTGCCTTCTCTCACCCTCACACATTGATCTCCCTTCTCTCACCCTCACACATTGATCTGCCTTATCTCACCCTCACACATTGATCTCCCTTCTCTCACCCTCACACATTGATCTCCCTTCTCTCACCCTCACATATTGATCTCCCTTCTCTCACCCTCACATATTGATCTCCCTTCTCTCACCCTCACACATTTATCTCCCTTCTCTCACCCTCACACATTGATCTCCCTTCTCTCACCCTCACACATTGATCTGCCTTATCTCACCCTCACACATTTATCTCCCTTCTCTCACCCTCACACATTGATCTGCCTTATCTCACCCTCACACATTGATCTCCCTTCTCTCACCTTCACACATTGATCTGCCTTCTCTCACCCTCACACATTGATCTGCCTTCTCTCACCCTCACACATTGATATCCCTTCTCTCACCCTCACACATTGACCTCTCTTCTCTCACCCTCACACATTGATCTCCCTTCTCTCACCCTCACACATTGATCTGCCTTCTCTCACCCTCACACATTGATCTGCCTTCTCTCACCCTCACACATTGACCTCCCTTCTCTCACCCTCACACATTGATCTGCCTTCTCTCACCCTCACACATTGATATCCCTTCTCTCACCCTCACACATTGACCTCTCTTCTCTCACCCTCACACATTGACCTCCCTTCTCTCACCCTCACACATTGATCTGCCTTCTCTCACCCTCACACATTGATCTGCCTTCTCTCACCCTCACACCTTGACCTCCCTTCTCTCACCCTCACACATTGATCTGCCTTCTCGCACCCTCACACATTGATCTGCCTTATCTCACCCTCACACATTGATCTCCCTTCTCTCACCCTCACACATTGATCTCCCTTCTCTCACCCTCACACATTGATCTCCCTTCTCTCACCCTCACACATTGATCTCCCTTCTCTCACCCTCACACATTGATCTCCCTTCTCTCACCCTCACACATTGATCTCCCTTCTCTCACCCTCACACATTGATCTCCCTTCTCTCACTCTCACACATTGATCTCCCTTCTCTCCCCCTCACAGGTTGATCTCCCTTCTCTCACCCTCACACATTGATCTCCCTTCTCTCACCCTCACACATTGATCTCCCTTCTCTCACCCTCACACATTGATCTGCCTTCTCTCACCCTCACACATTGATCTCCCTTCTCTCACCCTCACACATTTATCTCCCTTCTCTCACCCTCACACATTGATCTCCCTTCTCTCACCCTCACACATTGATCTCCCTTCTCTCCCCCTCACAGATTGATCTCCCTTCTCTCACCCCCACACATTGATCTCCCTTCTCTCACCCTCACACATTGATCTCCCTTCTCTCACCCTCACACATTGATCTCCCTTCTCTCACCCTCACACATTGATCTTCCTTCTCTCACCCTCACCCATTGATCTCCCTTCTCTCACCCTCACACATTGATCTCCCTTCTCTCACCCTCACACATTGATCTCCCTTCTCTCACTCTCACACATTGATCTCCCTTATCTCACCCTCACACATTGATCTGCCTTCTCTCACCCTCACACATTGATCTCCCTTCTCTCACCCTCACACATTGATCTCCCTTCTCTCACCCTCACACATTGATCTGCCTTCTCTCACCCTCACACATTGACCTCCCTTCTATCTCTCTCACAATGATCTCCCTTCTCTCACCCTCACACATTGATCTCCCTTCTCTCACCCTCACACATTGATCTCCCTTCTCCCACCCTCACACATTGATCTCCCTTCTCTCACCCTCACACATTGATCTGCCTTATCTCACCCTCACACATTAATCTCCCTTCTCTCACCCTCACACATTGATCTGCCTTCTCTCACCCTCACACATTGATCTGCCTTCTCTCACCCTCACACATTGATCTCCCTTCTCTCACCCTCACACATTGACCTCCCTTCTCTCACCCTCACACATTGACCTCCCTTCTCTCACCCTCACACATTGATCTGCCTTCTCTCACCCTCACACATTCATCTGCCTTATCTCACCCTCACACATTGATCTGCCTTCTCTCACCCTCACACATTGATCTCCCTTCTCTCACTCTCACACATTGATCTCCCTTCTCTCCCCCTCACAGATTGATCTCCCTTCTCTCACCCTCACACATTGATCTCCCTTCTCTCACCCTCACACATTGATCTCCCTTCTCTCCCCTTCACAGATTGATCTCCCTTCTCTCACCCTCACACATTGATCTCCCTTCTCTCACCTTCACACATTGATCTCCCTTCTCTCACCCTCACACATTGATCTGCCTTCTCTCACCCTCACACATTGATCTCCCTTCTCTCCCCCTCACAGATTGATCTCCCTTCTCTCACCCTCACACATTGATCTCCCTTCTCTCACCCTCACACATTGATCTCCCTTCTCTCACCCTCACACATTGATCTGCCTTCTCTCACCCTCACACATTGACCTCCCTTCTATCTCTCTCACACATTGATCTGCCTTCTCTCACCCTCACACATTGATCTGCCTTCTCTCACCCTCACACATTGATCTGCCTTCTCTCACCCTCACACATTGATCTCCCTTCTCTCACCCTCACATAATGATCTGCCTTCTCTCACCCTCACACATTGACCTCCCTTCTATCTCTCTCACAATGATCTCCCTTCTCTCACCTTCACACAATGAACTCCCTTCTCTCACCTATCTACTGTGATATTCCTTGTTGACATGATATGACAAAAAACACTTCACACATTGATCTCCCTTCTCTCACCCTCACATATTGATCTCCCTTCTCTCACCCTCACACATTGACCTCCCTTCTATCTCTCTCATAATGATCTCCCTTCTCTCACCTTCACACAATGAACTCCCTTCTCTCACCTATCTACTGTGATATTCCTTGTTGACAATGATATGACAAAAAACATTTATCAAATGCTGTGGCTTCTGTCAATTTGTGGGAGTGATGTAGATATCGGGTTTTATTTCCAGGAGGGTTTAACAACTTTCACAGCAACATCGATCCGGAAGAATTATTCCGGAAGATATTCGGCGATGCTGGGTTTAGGATGTCTGGATTTGACAACTCTAGCGACTTTGCGGAGTCTCAATTTGGATTTGCTCCAGCTTCAGAAGTATGTGCTCACGGATGCGTATACAACATGGCTAGAGACGACAGTTTGCATAAATACTTCAATGTATATATCCATTTACATTCATTTCTGTGTTTTTGAGGCGTTGAGGCGTCTCAGATGTAATGACAAAAAACGCTGAAAAACATTTAAAATACAAAATTAATAATTTATGATCTAAAATTAGAACTTAACCGTTAAGTCACTAAGGTGCACTCGATGCAATGCGAGTGATCACCATAGCTCTGCCCTAATCTTGGTGCATTTTCATTTTTTATAAATAGGTGATGATGAATCTGACTTTTCAAGAATCGGCCCGAGGCGTGAACAAAGAGATCAACATTAATGTGACGGACACCTGTCCGCGGTGTGCCGGCAACAAGGCCGAGCCAGGCACGGGCAAGGTCAAGTGTCACCATTGTAACGGTACTGGCATGGTAAGCACCCGTCTGATATTGTCTACCCGGACCATCACATTCTTAAACAGGGGTCGCCCCGATAGCTCAGTGGGTTTGAGCGCTCGCATTGAATGCTCTGTCCACCTGAGAGCCTAAAGGCATCTGGATCGATGGTTCGAGCCCCGCTGCGGCCATGTATGTGTGTTCGCAGAATAAAGATCGCATATCCTTCTTCGCAAATAGTAGGGTGTTACCCCCGGGGACATTGCTCCACTCTCCCTTCCTTCTCCCATTGACGCGATATCACCAAAAGTGGTTAAAGCGTCCTGAATATACAACCAACCAAGCATTCTCAAACGTTCAAATCAGCAATTGCGTTAAGGCCTTTTTAAGACGGCTATATATATGTCCTTCTCTTCCGCAAATTCTGGGATCTGTTGATGTCGTCGAGAGTTTATTTCGTGTGAATTTCTTACCGTGGTTTAGCGAAGTGGAAAGTACATGGACAGGTTTCTCGTTTGATTGGGTATGGTAATAATTGCACTTAATTACTGTGTCCGTTATTTTGTTATTTTAAATATAATTTAATTGTTGATTTGTCCAACAAACGCATGCACATGTAAAATGGTGGCCGTGTGCTTCGAATGCTCAGGAGACGATCAGCACGGGGCCTTTCGTCATGCGGTCCACGTGTCGCCACTGCTACGGCCATCGGGTCCTCATCAAAAATCCATGCATTGAGTGCGGGGGCAAGGGCAACACAGTACAGAGGAAGCGAGTGGTCGTCCCTGTACCAGCAGGTAAATGCCGCGACTATATGCCGCGTCTCTGTAAACGGGTAAAATATACCCTCTGAGTGATGGTACTTTATTATGATCAGATAATCGTCTGAGTGATAGCCAATGATTATGATAAGATAATCTTCTGAGTGATAGCCAATGATTATAAGATAAATAGTGTTGGTGCAATTTTTCATAGACGTATTGCAATTTCAGGTGTGGAAGATGGCCAAACCGTCCGAATGCCTGTAGGCAGTAAAGAAATATTTATCACTTTTAAGGTAAGTGTGACAAATAAATACTACGGTCATTCCTTCATTCATAGTCCCTGTCATTAAAAGTTGGGCATTAGTGCTATATTTTACCCTATAAAGATAAAGATAAAGTTGATACTGCAAACATTTCTTTAAGATGTGGTATTTTAAATATCAGAAAATATGATCCAGTAAACAATATTTTGAAAATCCAAGGTGGAAAGTGTAACTGTATGTGCATCTTTAATACTTAAATATCTTCAGTATCATAACGTGAATTTCTATAGCGTCCAGGACACATCCAGCACTGTTGCCAGCTTGGTGTTGTTTGTTGCAGGTGGCCAAGAGCCGTGACTTTCGACGTGAGGGGGCCGACGTGCATTCCGATCTGGCCATCAGCCTGAGCCAAGCTATTCTAGGGGGCACGATCAGAATTCCCGGCATCTACGAAGATATCCTATTAAATGTAAGTTCCATTGACACCCAACGTGAAAGAGTAGCGTAGTGAAGGGACGGTTTTGATGTGGATGAAAATGTTATACCTTCACTTTGCTGGTCACTCGTGACAACCGGGACTTTGTAGCTAATCATCCCCATGGTGGCTTGGAATATACCTAGGGTTAGGGTAATTAATAATCCTGCGGCTCTTGTTAAGTCCTATCTGCGTCCCTGCTACTTAATTTCCTGTTGTAACAAGTAAATAATTATTGATCCATGTTTGTTATCTAGTATAATAGTTATTGCGTAAAATGACCGGCTAAATTGTTTATCCTTGCAGAAAGTAGTTCCCTTCCATTTGTCTCACTCTTGAGTGTGTTACTTGATTGATTCAGATCCCGGCGGGTACGTCTTCCCACGCGCGCATCAGGCTGGCTGGCAAGGGGATCGCGCGGCCGCACAGCTACGGTCATGGCGACTTCTACGTCCACCTCAGGATCAAGATACCCACGTGAGAATTAGTGTGGTCGGCTGTCAGGCAGCTTCGCAGTGGTCGGCTGTCAGGCAGTTTGTTCGCACGGGTAGTGTGGTCGGCTGTCAGGCAGCTTCGCAGTGGTCGGCTGTCAGGCAGTTTGTTCGCACGGGTAGTGTGGTCGGCTGTCAGGCAGCACGTTCGCACTGGTAGTGTGGTCGGCTGTCAGGCAGCTTCGCAGTGGTCGGCTGTCAGGCAGTTTGTTCGCACGGGTAGTGTGGTCGGCTGTCAGGCAGCACGTTCGCACTGGTAGTGTGGTCGGCTGTCAGGCAGCTTCGCAGTGGTCGGCTGTCAGGCAGTTTGTTTGCACGGGTAGTGTGGTCGGCTGTCAGGCAGCATGTTCGCACTGGTAGTGTGGTCGACTGTCAGGCAGCTTGTTCGCACTGGTAGTGTGGTCGGCTGTCAAGCAGCATGTTTGCACTGGTAGTGTGGTCGGCTGTCAAGCAGCTTCGCAGTGGTCGGCTGTCAGGCAGCTTGTTCGCACTGGTAGTGTGATTGGCTGTCAAGCAGCTTGTCATAGTGGTAGTGTCTTCTATTCTAAGAAGCTGTGGTGCCCGTAGTTTCACTGCAGTCTACTGTCAGAGGCTGCTGTGCCCGTAGTTTCGCTGCAGTCTACTGTCAGAAGCTGTGGTACCCATCTGCGTTCTTCTACGAAATTTGTAACCAAACATATGTGAATTAATCAGTGAAACTAATTTACACTGAGTTGGCCCTTAGTGCAATTGGCTTTCTATATGTTTTGTATCATCGCATGGGTTTCCTCAGTGCATTGCCTTTGTGTTTCCAGAAAGCTAAGTGAGCAGCAGAAGGCTTTATTAATGGCATATGCAGAGACAGAGCAAAGTACGGAAGGCACAGTCAACGGAATCACGCAGACCAAGCACGGTTCGTGTCCACTTGGCTCAGTAAACTTGTGGGGTGTACGACAGTTTGGACTCAGTGATCGCACAATATGTCACTCAGTACAAAGGAAACGTCTAAGCCATTTGCCCAGGAAGGCTCGTTGTCTACTCCTATATAGTTGGCAGTTTTTCGTTCTTTGTCACAAATTGCCCCAAAGATATCATACTTTGAACTTGAGACTCGACAGAGCGAAAACCATCTTTCAAAGTTTCGGTGGGCCAATAACTCAGATAGTATTTGTATTCGTTGCAGAGGAAAAGGGAGAAGATTCCCCCAAGGAAGCTACTTCCGGACAAGTTATTGACGAGGAAAACGAGTCCTTCCTGGGCAAAATAAAACGCAAATTATTTGGATGACTTTGGCCGGGTTAGGTTATTTATAGGTAGGATGCGTTCTTCCTTGGGTACCATGCAGTGAAATGTGTGCCTGTTGGAACATAAAGGGTCACAATTGAATCATAAATGCCAGTCTGACTGTCATGGAATAAAGACGTGACCGTTGTGCAGCCGTTGACTTATAACGAAAACCAATGGGAGAAAGTCTGGGAAAGAAGTCGTTTACTGTAATAGACGCGTGTCAGTATGTAGATGTTTGGTGTTGATTACCAATGTTCGGCTAAAGGAAGGTACTGGGGGTTGATTACCAGTGTTTTGTTAAAGGAAGGTGCTGGGTATTGATTACCAGTGTTTTGCTAAAGGAAGGTATTGATTACCAGTGCTGCTAAAGGAAGGTATTGAGTACCAGTGTTCTGCTAAAGGAAGGTATTGATTACCAGTGTTCTGCTATAGGAAGGTATTGGAGGTTGATTACCAGTGTTCTGCTTAAGGAAGGTATTGGGTGTTGATTACCAGTGTTCTGCTAAAGAAACGTTTTGATTACCAGTGTTCTACTAAAGGAAGGTATTGATTACCAGTGTTCTGCTAAAGGAAGGTATTGATTACCAGTTTTCTGCTTAAGGAAGGTATTGGGTGTTGATTACCAGTGTTCTGCTAAAGGAAGGTATTGATTACCAGTGTTCTGCTAAAGGAAGGTATTGATTACCAGTGTTCTGCTAAAGGAAGGTATTGGGTGTTGGTTACCAGTGTTCTGCTAAGGGAAGGTATTGGGTGTTGATTACCAGTGTTCTGCTAAAGGAAGGTATTGATTACCAGCGTTCTTCTAAAGGAAGGTATTGGGTGTTGATTACCAGTGTTCTGCTAAAGAATGGTATTGGGTATTGATTACCAGTGTTCTGCTAAAGGAAGGTATTGGGTGTTGATTACCAGTGTTCTGCTAAAGGAACGTCTTGGGTGTTGATAACCAGTGTTCTGCTAAAGAAAGGTATTGATTACCAGTGTTCTACTAAAGGAAGGTACTGGGTGTTGATTACCAGTGTTCTGCTAAAGGAAGGTATTGGCTGTTGATAACCAGTGTTCTGCTAAAGAAAGGTATTGGGTGTTGATTACCAGTGTTCTGCTAAAGGAAGGTGTTGGGTGTTCATGACCAAGAGATAATGGTACGAGTTCTGCTGATTATAAACGTGTTTTTTTCTGCAGGAAAGCATGCGCTGGAGGACGAGACGGGAGTGCTGGCCCGACTGCGCGAGTGTCTGCGAGCGGACAAGGACGAGGACCATCTGTCGGCCAGCGGACGAGCAGAAACGGAAGACACGAACGAAAAGGAGAAAACATCGCCAGTGAAAGAAAAAGCAGAAACGGCAGAGGCACACAATAAGGAGAAAGGGACAGAGGCGCACAATAAAGAGGAAGTGACAGAGACACCCAATAAAGATGAAACGACAGATAAAGTCAAACAGCAAAGTTAATTTCACTGATAACGGTAATGGAGAGGGCGCTGCAATATATGTAAGATGAGGTAGGCTATGTATTAATCTCTAGAGAACAAGGGGACATTCAATTTCCTTAATGAGTGGTGCTTACATTTTTTTAATGTTGCACTGCGTGTTCGGGTTTGACTTTAATATTACATCTGTCAAAGTCGTCTTAACGTTATTACGTTGTCACATAAGTCTTGACGTTATTACATTGTCAGATAAGACTTGACGTTATTACATTGCCATGGCAGTTAATGGTATTGTGTTTGTCAGACAAGCCATGACGTCATTATATTGTCAGACATGTTCATGCTAGTACATTGTCAGACAAGTGTTGATGGTGGTACATTGTCCTTCCTTGTGTGATAACAGCTGTGGGCGACATGTCTAATGATGTGCCATCAGTGCTTGCAGCACCACCCCCTCCTTCCTTGTATGGTAACAGCTGTGGACGACATGTCTAATTTTTTGCCATCAGTGTTTGCAGCACCACAGCCCCCGCCTTCCTTGTCTCAGTATATGATTGTGATAATTATCCTTATATACATGAACAACATTTGATTGATACTTTGTTGCTCGAATTAGGTGTAAATAAATGAATATATGTATTCACGTTTTGTTTGCAATTCGACATGCACTATGGCAGGCGGAATGCCAACCGTGTTGAGAACAGTATTATTTGTATCTTTATTCGAACTCTGAAGTCGAAGTACATCAACCAAAGCAAATAGAACGAGACACTTTAGGCGAAACGTTTTAAAACTTGCATATCGAGCTCTTTCCGCAGAAACTAAAGAGGTCAAAATACAAATAAGAATCAGTCCTTGAATCATCCAAAATTTCTTTTTTCTATATTCCATGCATGCCACTTACGCGGTGTCCCGGGATAGACACGTTTGCCAGATCACAGCCGAAACGGCGATGTTTATAAGATTTCTGAATTCATAGAATGAAACAATCCACTTGTCTGCAAATTGTGATAACTTATATATGTCGCCTGGGCTTAGATTTGGCGGGAAGAGCTCGACAAGCAGCTTACAACTGCATTAATGACAACATTCCATTATCGATCGACAGCCTTTTGTCCTGTATAAGTCTTCAACAATATAATTTAACCGATTCACTTCAATTTGATCAGTGGCGTTCATTTTGTATTGTAAATTCAGAAAGTGTTTTCGAAAGGGACATCCCGACCGATATCTGCAACGGCACCTTCTGTGGGTTTGATAAATCTCTTCATATTCTTTAGCGTATATTCACTGACAACTTGATGTAACTGAGTCCAAAGACAATCAAAAGTTTTAATCGCATCTAATGATATGGTATAGACATCCCCATCACCGGTCATGCATTGGCTCACTTTTTTGCACACAAAGGTGTTTTAGCTAGTGTCATGCCCTTCTTAGAAACGATTGGTGTACGATTAGAATTATGTTCATTGCTCTTGAATATTAGTTAATCCAATAAGTTGCCTAACACACTACTGATAGCAACCCCTGTGTAATTCGAGAAGTCATTAGCTGATACATTAGTACCTGCTATCATTGATACTGTTGTCATCTACATACCAGCGGGCGAGAATCTGTGGGTTAAAACTATTGCTCAGCAATGACGTTTTCGACGTCCCCCTGACAGACAGTCCGTCTGAAATTCATGCATATCAGTTGTAATTGGGCTTTTGGAATGAATATTCACAAGATCTTTTTCTCACATTTTTTGGTCTAAATATCTGTCCAGGATAGTTAAAATCACCCCCGATAACGTCATTCACGAATTTAATTAACAGGCCTTAAAGGAGGGCTTCGGTTCAGAATACACCCATCGATATAATGTATAACCATGAAGTATAAACACAACGCAGTGGGTCTGGGCCATTAAAATGACGCGCAGGCCACAGGTTGCCGCCATGTGCTAAAAATAATCCGGCCGCGCGCGATGCGAGCCAGGCGTCTTCCTCGCCCCGCATCCCGCTCTAACCGACCTTGACCCCTGGCCGTGACGACACGGGGGCTTGTCAAGTCTGGCTTTAGTCGAGCTTGCCAGTCAGGTGGCAGGGCTTTAGCGCTGCATGGCTCCTGTGCGGTTCGTTATTTTTGCTTCTTAGCGTCTTGCTGTCGAATCTAAGGTATCAAAATGTCAACCTATTGTGCACCGAATTATAGGATAACAAAAGCAAATCCTGGTATATTTTTAGCAGCCCTGGAAACAACCGGATCGCTTGCAAATTTGGATGCAGAACATTGCAGTCGGTAGGCAGTAACGTCGAAGGTTTTTAGCATTGTTACCGTTGTGCCCCTAGAGAAGCGGGCTTGCCTGGGGGCACTTGCGCCAAGTTTATACCGTGTTTACAACTCCCGCGCTGCGGCACAAGCCCCAATTGCGTGACGCTCTCCCACTGGCTGAGCGCGCAAAATCTAGGTCAACACTATGTTGGCTCAGCCGAGCCAGAAAGGCTGCTATTTTGGGAGCGTTCTGTTGCATAGTAAGTGGCAGAGGTTTCACGCGCGCTTTAGTAATATCGGAAACGGGTGGTCACAACATTGTTTATGGAATAAACTATGTAAATGCCGTCGTATTTTCTGGACCGAAGCCCTCCTTTAATGTGGCCACACTAGTAAAAATAAGCCTAATAAAGACATTACTCGGATATACGACAAGATTTTTTATAGGCCAACTTGACGTACAGTTTTTTACGTACGACCAATATTGGTGTGTAACGTTAAGCGACAAAGCAAAAAAACCTTCCTGGAACAGGCGCAGTTTCCGCGCGCTCTGGAGTGGTGAGCGCGCCACGTATCGGGGGGGCTGTGAAAGAGCGTTAAACGAAACGCCCTCTGCCGGGAGATCTCCGCGAATGATGTAAGAAGGTTTCTGATTGGATCCAGCGATTCAGCAGCAAAACAACTGCGTCATGATTAGACGTCACGATCAGCAGATCAGAAACACCGAGAACACTGAACAAGGAAGCAGAACTCCTACGACGTCGTCGAAAAACCAACAATTTTACCAATAGCTATACAACAATCGAGGTAACTATTGAAAATATGATAATCTATGATGTTAAGAGATTACTTGTGCCTGTTTACTGATCTACTAATACGTAATTTGCTTGAAACAGCCAGATTTCCTTAGTGGAAAAATCCAGCGAACGTTCGCAGAAAAAAAGCAACTTTCTGCAAGATTGCTTTGGATATCCTAGTAAGTCTTACATTGGCACATAGAGGAAAGTAGATCTATGATTGAATTGGTTGGGTCTCTAGGTCCAGCCTGTCTGTAAATTTTTGATCGCTCACTCAAATTCTAACGAAGATATCTGCCAAACCTGGGCCCTGGGCCGGGGTTCATGAAAATACCGGAACGCACAGGAACGGAACCTAATCGCACCGGAACGGAACTACATATTATAATTCCAATGTCATATAAGCCGATGTAAATGTGTAAACAATAAAAATAATTAGTTTCAGGCCTTTTTTATACGTGAAAAAAATATCAATAAATAGTTTTAAGAATTTTTTTTAATGGACAGGAATGGAACCGAATTGCACGGGAACGGAACTTTGTATTATACTTCCAATGTCATATAAACCAATGTATATGCTGGGCTCGCGTTAGCATTCGCCAATAGCCATTTGGCGAGAAAATTCGGGATTTGGCGATAAGAACTTCCTGGACACTCGCCAAAATGGCGAATATAAAATTTCAACTACAAACACATTTTTATTCATGTTTTTTTCAACAACATTACATGGTAGATCTACTACATTCATTTCCAATTATGAGATTTATAACCAATATATTTGGCTAATTTTGGCTAATGTTTTTCCATGGAATTAGCCAAATTGGCTAATAAAAAAAATATCCTAGCGCGAGCCTAGATATGTGTGAACAATACAAATATCAGTGAAAAGATAGAAAGTGTGAACATCTAATTGTACTTTACTGGAGTGAACTACAATTAGATATTCACACCTATCTTTTCCGGGGGGTATTTCTGACTACAACTTGTCACTTGATCGCCTCCTGTCTGGGTCACACACAAAGAAGACCTCGCAGGAAGTGGCACAGTTGGAATCCATACTGTTACGCCATGAGAAGCTACCGATCGCCACTGTCGTCAAAACCGATGACATGAAACATCTGATTCGATTCAAGCAATTCCTGAAACTAATTTAATTTTCTTTCACGTATAAAAAAGGCCTGAAACAATATTTGTATAGTTCACACATATATATTTGCCTACCTATGAATAGGATGACCAGACAAGCATGGTCTTACCTATGAGAGTATGCATGTGCGTGCTGGTGGGAAAAAAATAAATAGGAATTACATGAATAGTTTTGTATATCGCTTAATTAAAACACATCACCATCTTCAATTGGTCACACTTGACTTACGCGCCAAGTTGTTTCCATTGTCACGCGTCCAAAAGCCTGTGAATCATCTAATATTTTGCGAATATTTTCTCGCATTTCATGTGCCGTAATCCTATCTCCTTTAGAGAACTTTTCCGGGGGAAAAAGCGTTACCAAAGTGAGGAGGTCGAATAAATTCATGCCGATGACATTTCATATCTGTTCAATGATGTAATGTACTTCGATTCTGTTCCGGTGCGATTAGGTTCCGGTCTGTTCTGGTATTTTTATGAACCCGTCCGGGAAGTGTGAACAGCATTAGTCAAGTTTTAAATAAGCTTACTTTAAATAGTGTAGATGGTGGACTGTACCCAGTAATTCTGCCAATGGCAATGTACAGGTTGTAGGCCTAAAGGCTTAAATATTGATAAATAAAGGATAATTACTGTATGCATCTAAGCTAATATTTACTGGTTATCCAAAGATATTTCAGATCATCATCATCATTTATTTCAACCAGGGAAACAACTATACAATACAGAATACAACAAAATAAAATTACATTAAAGAGAGAATCATCATTTATTTCGATCATTAAAGTAGCAATACAATACAGCAACAATGAAAAGATTATAATCTCTGGTTGAGGAGACAACCATTATGAGTCGCTGGCAAGGTGGCTACTGATCATTGTGTGATAGATCTTATGTGATATCTCGGCACAGGCCCGGTGGATAAAAAGATATCAAGAGCCTTTATGATAAAAAGTATCCTGCAGTCTAATGTGTTAATGGGTGCAGACTCTCTCTGGGTCTTAGTTGCAATCTTTCATGCGCCATTAAAAAATTCCAAGGTCGTCAGTTCAGGACAAAGAAAAAAAGTAAGCCAAGCGAAGAGTTCCCTTTAGTCTAATGTGTTATTAGCAGTAGAGAGTACATCGTTATAGCAGAAACATGCGAAACCGAGTGAACAGTAGCGGTACTGGGCGCAAATTACCAGTTAGACAAGGTGCAGGAAATTCACTTTTGCTTAAAAGTATACTTATCAATGCTTCTGTTATATTTGTAATATATTTATATTATAAAGATCTACGTCCATGTATATTCCCTAAAATGAAATGAATAATGTAAGAAAAAAAACAAGTTGAAAACTTTCTTATTCGACCAAAAAAGTTCATCAATGTACAGGGTTTATTTGGAGAAGGTGGCACTGCCAAGTGATTAAGATGGCGGTCCGGCACTTGCAAGTTCATGCAGTCGGTGACAAATCCTTCTATAACTGAACAATATCTTCCCATCTTTTGGTGAATAATGCATGAATAGAAAAAGAGCATTGATTTTTTTACTTTTAGTTTACTTGGACTTCCTGTGCTTTGTCTAACAGGTAATTTACATCTGGTTTCACTACATTTCACTCAGTTCCGCTATAACGATGTACCAGCAGACTCCCTTTGGATTTTAGTTGCAACCTTTCATGCACCATTAAAAAAAGCCCAAAGTCGTCAATTTTGATTAAGTAATCTCAAATCAGAAGACTTAATTTTCCTTGCATTTACACCGGTTTAGTCTATATTCTTGCCACCAAAACAATACCTTCACCTGTCTGGCTGATTCAAAACAAATGTCACGATGGAAATGGTCTGATGCTCATGACTGGAAAGAAGATCACTGTAAAACTGCATAGATGCGACGCAGTGCTCTAAATAGGCCAGCATGCACGTGACATTTTAATTATGTAACACTTAAGTGAAAATGTACTAAGCACTGCAAAAGGACCAAACAAATGAACTTTTATGCATAAATAAATTTTGTTTCACCAGAATAGTATTACATAATAATAAAAGTAATTTAAAACATCAAGTGCATGATGATCAACTACATGCTGGTATAGCATCGAGCAAACTAGGAGCAGAAATTAGTGCTGCAGGTGCCTTACCAGTACCTCATCTACATGAGGTATCACATACACACAAACATTATGCACTGTTTCTTGTCCATCTTTCCACTGTATGGTTGAATATATTGTAACACTTGCAGCATTTTACCCCACACATCTCATTGAGTGTGTAGTGTCTGATTTGTGGTAACATTCTACATTTATGAGATTGGTTACTCAAATGCATTCACTGTAATAATAATTATAATTACATTAGCTATGTAATCAGATATGATTGTGCTCACTCTGCAAATTGATGATGGTTAGTTAGTATGCTTATGATTATCCCCCAGACACATATCTGACCTCTTCAGTTGACAGGAAAGGACCTCTCTTTTTTTCTTACCTACAGGCATTATGCAGATCTTCGTCAAGACTCTGACTGGCAAGACCATCACCCTTGAAGTGGAGGCCAGTGACTCTATTGACAATGTCAAGGCCAAGATCCAGGACAAGGAGGGAATTCCCCCGGACCAGCAGCGTCTGATCTTTGCCGGCAAGCAGCTGGAAGATGGCCGCACTCTGAGCGACTACAACATCCAGAAGGAATCCACCCTTCACCTGGTTCTGCGTCTGAGGGGAGGCATGCAGATCTTCGTCAAGACCCTCACTGGCAAGACCATCACCCTTGAAGTGGAGGCCAGTGACAGCATCGAAAATGTCAAGGCCAAGATCCAGGACAAGGAGGGAATTCCCCCGGACCAGCAGCGTCTGATCTTTGCCGGCAAGCAGCTGGAAGATGGCCGCACTCTGAGCGACTACAACATCCAGAAGGAATCCACCCTTCACCTGGTTCTGCGTCTGAGGGGAGGCATGCAGATCTTCGTCAAGACCCTCACTGGCAAGACCATCACCCTTGAAGTGGAGGCCAGTGACAGCATCGAAAATGTCAAGGCCAAGATCCAGGACAAGGAGGGAATTCCCCCGGACCAGCAGCGTCTGATCTTTGCCGGCAAGCAGCTGGAAGATGGCCGCACTCTGAGCGACTACAACATCCAGAAGGAATCCACCCTTCACCTGGTTCTGCGTCTGAGGGGAGGCATGCAGATCTTCGTCAAGACCCTCACTGGCAAGACCATCACCCTTGAAGTGGAGGCCAGTGACAGCATCGAAAATGTCAAGGCCAAGATCCAGGACAAGGAGGGAATTCCCCCGGACCAGCAGCGTCTGATCTTTGCCGGCAAGCAGCTGGAAGATGGCCGCACTCTGAGCGACTACAACATCCAGAAGGAATCCACCCTTCACCTGGTTCTGCGTCTGAGGGGAGGCATGCAGATCTTCGTCAAGACCCTCACTGGCAAGACCATCACCCTTGAAGTGGAGGCCAGTGACTCTATTGACAATGTCAAGGCCAAGATCCAGGACAAGGAGGGAATTCCCCCCGACCAGCAGCGTCTGATCTTTGCCGGCAAGCAGCTGGAAGATGGCCGCACTCTGAGCGACTACAACATCCAGAAGGAATCCACCCTTCACCTGGTTCTGCGTCTGAGGGGAGGCATGCAGATCTTCGTCAAGACCCTCACTGGCAAGACCATCACCCTTGAAGTGGAGGCCAGTGACAGCATCGAAAATGTCAAGGCCAAGATCCAGGACAAGGAGGGAATTCCCCCGGACCAGCAGCGTCTGATCTTTGCCGGCAAGCAGCTGGAAGATGGCCGCACTCTGAGCGACTACAACATCCAGAAGGAATCCACCCTTCACCTGGTTCTGCGTCTGAGGGGAGGCATGCAGATCTTCGTCAAGACCCTCACTGGCAAGACCATCACCCTTGAAGTGGAGGCCAGTGACAGCATCGAAAATGTCAAGGCCAAGATCCAGGACAAGGAGGGAATTCCCCCGGACCAGCAGCGTCTGATCTTTGCCGGCAAGCAGCTGGAAGATGGCCGCACTCTGAGCGACTACAACATCCAGAAGGAATCCACCCTTCACCTGGTTCTGCGTCTGAGGGGAGGCATGCAGATCTTCGTCAAGACCCTCACTGGCAAGACCATCACCCTTGAAGTGGAGGCCAGTGACTCTATTGACAATGTCAAGGCCAAGATCCAGGACAAGGAGGGAATTCCCCCCGACCAGCAGCGTCTGATCTTTGCCGGCAAGCAGCTGGAAGATGGCCGCACTCTGAGCGACTACAACATCCAGAAGGAATCCACCCTTCACCTGGTTCTGCGTCTGAGGGGAGGCATGCAGATCTTCGTCAAGACCCTCACTGGCAAGACCATCACCCTTGAAGTGGAGGCCAGTGACAGCATCGAAAATGTCAAGGCCAAGATCCAGGACAAGGAGGGAATTCCCCCGGACCAGCAGCGTCTGATCTTTGCCGGCAAGCAGCTGGAAGATGGCCGCACTCTGAGCGACTACAACATCCAGAAGGAATCCACCCTTCACCTGGTTCTGCGTCTGAGGGGAGGCATGCAGATCTTCGTCAAGACCCTCACTGGCAAGACCATCACCCTTGAAGTGGAGGCCAGTGACAGCATCGAAAATGTCAAGGCCAAGATCCAGGACAAGGAGGGAATTCCCCCGGACCAGCAGCGTCTGATCTTTGCCGGCAAGCAGCTGGAAGATGGCCGCACTCTGAGCGACTACAACATCCAGAAGGAATCCACCCTTCACCTGGTTCTGCGTCTGAGGGGAGGCATGCAGATCTTCGTCAAGACCCTCACTGGCAAGACCATCACCCTTGAAGTGGAGGCCAGTGACTCTATTGACAATGTCAAGGCCAAGATCCAGGACAAGGAGGGAATTCCCCCCGACCAGCAGCGTCTGATCTTTGCCGGCAAGCAGCTGGAAGATGGCCGCACTCTGAGCGACTACAACATCCAGAAGGAATCCACCCTTCACCTGGTTCTGCGTCTGAGGGGAGGCATGCAGATCTTCGTCAAGACCCTCACTGGCAAGACCATCACCCTTGAAGTGGAGGCCAGTGACAGCATCGAAAATGTCAAGGCCAAGATCCAGGACAAGGAGGGAATTCCCCCGGACCAGCAGCGTCTGATCTTTGCCGGCAAGCAGCTGGAAGATGGCCGCACTCTGAGCGACTACAACATCCAGAAGGAATCCACCCTTCACCTGGTTCTGCGTCTGAGGGGAGGCATGCAGATCTTCGTCAAGACCCTCACTGGCAAGACCATCACCCTTGAAGTGGAGGCCAGTGACAGCATCGAAAATGTCAAGGCCAAGATCCAGGACAAGGAGGGAATTCCCCCGGACCAGCAGCGTCTGATCTTTGCCGGCAAGCAGCTGGAAGATGGCCGCACTCTGAGCGACTACAACATCCAGAAGGAATCCACCCTTCACCTGGTTCTGCGTCTGAGGGGAGGCATGCAGATCTTCGTCAAGACCCTCACTGGCAAGACCATTACCCTTGAAGTGGAGGCCAGTGACAGCATCGAAAATGTCAAGGCCAAGATCCAGGACAAGGAGGGAATTCCTCCGGACCAGCAGCGTCTGATCTTTGCCGGCAAGCAGCTGGAAGATGGCCGCACTCTGAGCGACTACAACATCCAGAAGGAATCCACCCTTCACCTGGTTCTGCGTCTGAGGGGAGGCATGCAGATCTTCGTCAAGACCCTCACTGGCAAGACCATCACCCTTGAAGTGGAGGCCAGTGACAGCATCGAAAATGTCAAGGCCAAGATCCAGGACAAGGAGGGAATTCCCCCGGACCAGCAGCGTCTGATCTTTGCCGGCAAGCAGCTGGAAGATGGCCGCACTCTGAGCGACTACAACATCCAGAAGGAATCCACCCTTCACCTGGTTCTGCGTCTGAGAGGAGGTATGCAGATCTTCGTCAAGACCCTCACTGGCAAGACCATCACCCTTGAAGTGGAGGCCAGTGACAGCATCGAAAATGTCAAGGCCAAGATCCAGGACAAGGAGGGAATTCCCCCGGACCAGCAGCGTCTGATTTTTGCCGGCAAGCAGCTGGAAGATGGCCGCACTCTGAGCGACTACAACATCCAGAAGGAATCCACCCTTCACCTGGTTCTGCGTCTGAGGGGAGGCATGCAGATCTTCGTCAAGACCCTCACTGGCAAGACCATCACCCTTGAAGTGGAGGCCAGTGACAGCATCGAAAATGTCAAGGCCAAGATCCAGGACAAGGAGGGAATTCCCCCGGACCAGCAGCGTCTGATCTTTGCCGGCAAGCAGCTGGAAGATGGCCGCACTCTGAGCGACTACAACATCCAGAAGGAATCCACCCTTCACCTGGTTCTGCGTCTGAGGGGAGGCATGCAGATCTTCGTCAAGACCCTCACTGGCAAGACCATCACCCTTGAAGTGGAGGCCAGTGACAGCATCGAAAATGTCAAGGCCAAGATCCAGGACAAGGAGGGAATTCCTCCGGACCAGCAGCGTCTGATCTTTGCCGGCAAGCAGCTGGAAGATGGCCGCACTCTGAGCGACTACAACATCCAGAAGGAATCCACCCTTCACCTGGTTCTGCGTCTGAGGGGAGGCATGCAGATCTTCGTCAAGACCCTCACTGGCAAGACCATCACCCTTGAAGTGGAGGCCAGTGACTCTATTGACAATGTCAAGGCCAAGATCCAGGACAAGGAGGGAATTCCCCCGGACCAGCAGCGTCTGATCTTTGCCGGCAAGCAGCTGGAAGATGGCCGCACTCTGAGCGACTACAACATCCAGAAGGAATCCACCCTTCACCTGGTTCTGCGTCTGAGAGGAGGTATGCAGATCTTCGTCAAGACCCTCACTGGCAAGACCATCACCCTTGAAGTGGAGGCCAGTGACAGCATCGAAAATGTCAAGGCCAAGATCCAGGACAAGGAGGGAATTCCCCCGGACCAGCAGCGTCTGATCTTTGCCGGCAAGCAGCTGGAAGATGGCCGCACTCTGAGCGACTACAACATCCAGAAGGAATCCACCCTTCACCTGGTTCTGCGTCTGAGGGGAGGCATGCAGATCTTCGTCAAGACCCTCACTGGCAAGACCATCACCCTTGAAGTGGAGGCCAGTGACTCTATTGACAATGTCAAGGCCAAGATCCAGGACAAGGAGGGAATTCCCCCGGACCAGCAGCGTCTGATTTTTGCCGGCAAGCAGCTGGAAGATGGCCGCACTCTGAGCGACTACAACATCCAGAAGGAATCCACCCTTCACCTGGTTCTGCGTCTGAGGGGAGGCATGCAGATCTTCGTCAAGACCCTCACTGGCAAGACCATCACCCTTGAAGTGGAGGCCAGTGACAGCATCGAAAATGTCAAGGCCAAGATCCAGGACAAGGAGGGAATTCCCCCGGACCAGCAGCGTCTGATCTTTGCCGGCAAGCAGCTGGAAGATGGCCGCACTCTGAGCGACTACAACATCCAGAAGGAATCCACCCTTCACCTGGTTCTGCGTCTGAGGGGAGGCATGCAGATCTTCGTCAAGACCCTCACTGGCAAGACCATCACCCTTGAAGTGGAGGCCAGTGACAGCATCGAAAATGTCAAGGCCAAGATCCAGGACAAGGAGGGAATTCCTCCGGACCAGCAGCGTCTGATCTTTGCCGGCAAGCAGCTGGAAGATGGCCGCACTCTGAGCGACTACAACATCCAGAAGGAATCCACCCTTCACCTGGTTCTGCGTCTGAGGGGAGGCATGCAGATCTTCGTCAAGACCCTCACTGGCAAGACCATCACCCTTGAAGTGGAGGCCAGTGACTCTATTGACAATGTCAAGGCCAAGATCCAGGACAAGGAGGGAATTCCCCCGGACCAGCAGCGTCTGATCTTTGCCGGCAAGCAGCTGGAAGATGGCCGCACTCTGAGCGACTACAACATCCAGAAGGAATCCACCCTTCACCTGGTTCTGCGTCTGAGAGGAGGTATGCAGATCTTCGTCAAGACCCTCACTGGCAAGACCATCACCCTTGAAGTGGAGGCCAGTGACTCTATTGACAATGTCAAGGCCAAGATCCAGGACAAGGAGGGAATTCCCCCGGACCAGCAGCGTCTGATCTTTGCCGGCAAGCAGCTGGAAGATGGCCGCACTCTGAGCGACTACAACATCCAGAAGGAATCCACCCTTCACCTGGTTCTGCGTCTGAGGGGAGGCATGCAGATCTTCGTCAAGACCCTCACTGGCAAGACCATCACCCTTGAAGTGGAGGCCAGTGACAGCATCGACAATGTCAAGGCCAAGATCCAGGACAAGGAGGGAATTCCCCCGGATCAGCAGCGTCTGATCTTTGCCGGCAAGCAGCTGGAAGATGGCCGCACTCTGAGCGACTACAACATCCAGAAGGAATCCACCCTTCACCTGGTTCTGCGTCTGAGGGGAGGCATGCAGATCTTCGTCAAGACCCTCACTGGCAAGACCATCACCCTTGAAGTGGAGGCCAGTGACAGCATCGACAATGTCAAGGCCAAGATCCAGGACAAGGAGGGAATTCCCCCGGACCAGCAGCGTCTGATCTTTGCCGGCAAGCAGCTGGAAGATGGCCGCACTCTGAGCGACTACAACATCCAGAAGGAATCCACCCTTCACCTGGTTCTGCGTCTGAGGGGAGGCATGCAGATCTTCGTCAAGACCCTCACTGGCAAGACCATCACCCTTGAAGTGGAGGCCAGTGACAGCATCGAAAATGTCAAGGCCAAGATCCAGGACAAGGAGGGAATTCCCCCGGACCAGCAGCGTCTGATCTTTGCCGGCAAGCAGCTGGAAGATGGCCGCACTCTGAGCGACTACAACATCCAGAAGGAATCCACCCTTCACCTGGTTCTGCGTCTGAGGGGAGGCATGCAGATCTTCGTCAAGACCCTCACTGGCAAGACCATCACCCTTGAAGTGGAGGCCAGTGACAGCATCGAAAATGTCAAGGCCAAGATCCAGGACAAGGAGGGAATTCCCCCGGACCAGCAGCGTCTGATCTTTGCCGGCAAGCAGCTGGAAGATGGCCGCACTCTGAGCGACTACAACATCCAGAAGGAATCCACCCTTCACCTGGTTCTGCGCCTGAGGGGAGGCATGCAGATCTTCGTCAAGACCCTCACTGGCAAGACCATCACCCTTGAAGTGGAGGCCAGTGACTCTATTGACAATGTCAAGGCCAAGATCCAGGACAAGGAGGGAATTCCCCCGGACCAGCAGCGTCTGATCTTTGCCGGCAAGCAGCTGGAAGATGGCCGCACTCTGAGCGACTACAACATCCAGAAGGAATCCACCCTTCATCTGGTTCTGCGCCTTAGGGGAGGCCAGTAGGGCTTCGCCTGAATTGAATCTTGATAATGATCGAGAAACGTTAATAATTCCTTCATTGTTCCTTTGTCACCCGTAACTACAAAATACAAAACACGGAATATTGTTCTTCTTACATCGGAAAAAAACAGTTAGTAATAGATCGGTAGTTGACAAATCGTATTGTTTTATCCGTTCTTAATCTGATTAATTGATGATTTGTCCCTTTCGGCTTTCGTAACCAGACCATTAGAAAATGATAGAACTGAACTAGTGGTAAATACATTTCAATCTCAAATGTTTCATCAATGGTGTCACTGAAAATGAACTTTCCTGTTGATCATTTATTATATTGCGAGAAATATGTTTGCTTTTCGAACTTTAAATAAAAATGTTTGCAATGATATTGATGGTATATTGTTTTGTTTCCGACGTTCTGCGGTAATGTGCTGTTTTGTAGCAGAACCGAGATTTAATAAAAGTAGGTTTCTGTCCTTACGATTACTCCTTAAAAGTGGTCTGCGCTAGCCGTGATCCCGTAGTTACCCTCTCGCTATTCAAATTCTTGGTCTGCGATGTCAGAACTTTTTCACGACGAACTACTTTGCAAAGCTTAGTTCCGATATTCCCACAGTGAGGCGCCACCACTATTGAGGTCTGGGTAGTATTGTAGTTCTCTCCGCAACCTAACCTTTGCTCCGAAATGATCTTGCACGGTCAAATCAGCTGTAAATTCTTGCAACATCATAGTTTTCAAGAATAAAACCTAAGATTAACGAGCTTCGCGTATTTAATAAAGCAAGAAACATGGACATTTGTAGAAATGCGCGACGCATTTTGCCAATCAATTTGCGCAGCGCAGACCTGGCTTGCGAGTGTGAAAATGCATGTATACAACTTTACAGGACGTAGGCGACAACACTTTTATGGAGCCCTAGCGAAGTGAGTCGAAGGCAGAGTGATGATCTTGAGGAGTCCCGTCAGTCATCAGTCTAATTTAGCAAGCCGGTTAATTTTAGTCTGAATTATAGTAAAACCTTGCATTGAAAGAAAAATTGAAGTTTGGACCAAAATAGTTTTAAGAAATCTATTCGCCAATCCGGCTTTTTTCAAATGTTTCGGATAATTACAAAGTGGGACTAGCCCAATCTATACTTCCTTCACACCACCTTCCTCTGGTTGGTAACGAATCTTCTGCAAGTCTACACAAATGGAACGGTAGCCGCCCCCGTAATATTACTTCTCAATACACGGGCTTCATGTTAACTATGTATTTATTGGATGGATGGATGGTCGAAAATCAAAGAAAGTGCTGAACAAATCTTTGGCCGGAAGCTTTGGATGGGTGTTTTATAGAACTTCATGATTTTTTTACGAACATGCAAAGTTATCAATACAGCCTTTGCACACATATATACACAGGAAAACAACTGTTGAGGCTTAACGTTTTAATGCTGGTGACACAATACATATATACATCAGGCACAAAGTTTAAAAGTCTGACAACCAATAATGAGTTTTCGGAATCCTTTCTCACAAGAATAAATTCTAAGTTAGGACTTCGTTCGCGGAGGAAGGCGGGTGGGAGTTACGAGACAAAGTTCCACACAGTCGCCCTCGTTTTCAAGTAGTTTATATGGAAGGGTTAAAAACTCACTTCTTGGTCTGGGACCATGTTGAGCATTGATATTTTTAATAAAGCGTAATAACACAACGTTATCGGACCATTCATTGCAGTTCTTTTGGTACTCTTTAGTCGTGCATCAATGTGTTACCTTGGAACTACAAAATAATAACGCTAAAAGTGTATGCAGACAAATTTCAGGGACCGATTGATCCTTTCATGTAACCCTGAATGTAGGTCTTAATTACCACCCACCTCCCACTACTGGAAATCAAGTTACAATAAAAGATGTGACTGTAGAAGAACTACAAAGGTTACGTACACTCGAGCTGGCTATCGCGATATACGGCGAAACTAAATATAAATAAATTTACTTCATACATGATAATCTACATTGACAGTTCATTAAAACCCGGCTGCCTTGGCTTGTGTGATGCTGGAATATTTACTCCTCTCCGGCGCTTTCTGTTGCAGTTTCTTGTACCAATCTGGAGGATGTTGCACCGTCTGAAAGAAACCAGCAAACATACAATTGTTATATGAATATCGTAATAGTGGAGTGACGAAATAAGAGATTAGAGCCCATCTATGCTGATAAAAAACATTATTTCATTACATATTAACCCAGTTCGAAAGATAACATTAATGTAATATTAGTCCTACAATACTGAAGTCAGATGTGCTCATAATGATATGGACCCAGGCCAAAAAACTGAGCTTTGGGTTCTGTTGCGTCTCGTTATTTACATATCGATTTAATTCGGATTTTTTGGGATTTGCTCCAACATGACCGGATAGATGGATGCCACTTACGAACTGGGTGGGTTCCGGTTTGTGCATATTAGTATCTTTTTCGGCTTCTTCAAATGTGTGTTTTGACTGGCGCGATCCGCTTTTCTTCAAGGCCACCGGCTTGGCGCTACGGGGGGCTTCACTCTGTGACGTCATTGGCGCCGCGCGTGCTGACGGCAGATGTCGTCTGCTGTCAGTCGTCTGCCTATTGCTCAGGTTCAGCACCACCTGCTTCATCACCGACATCTCCTGCAAGAGAATGTTACCACGTCTTATATTCCGTACATATGAGTCGGTACTAAGGCGTAGCAAATATAACACAGTTGTGAACCAATGGACTCAACGCATGGAGTATTTCAACAATGTGTAAACCAGCGAACCGGCCGGGCCGCATGAGCTAATCTTTCGACTAGTTTTAGAATCACATATTACGATTGATGTGTTTTCTTCAAACAGTGACGACCGTGCGAAAGACCATCTTTTTCAGAGAAAATCTGTGTTGTTGCCGTCAGTAAATGAGATGAAAGGAAATGAGCGCACGACATTTAGATGAAACTTCCGGCACTCTACCGATTGAGCTAGCCGGCATTCATCGCGACTGGTGGCGTATAAATGTGAACTGGCAACGGTTTTAACATTAGTGCGGCCCCGCTGACGACGTCCAATGTTTACTTTTGTTGAAATAGTAACTTTAACAAGTCAGAGTGTAACACTCACCTCCTTTTGATTTAGCAGTCGTTCCAGATCCGCCGCCATTTGGTTCTTTGTTTTAGACATGTCACCTGTCTCCTTCTGAAGTCGTCTGTAACATAGTCACCTTGTTAACATAGTAATTATAAATATCAATGACTAGTGAGAAATTCGTGTCATAAGAAAACAACAAACACCACGCCCATCCCTTAAGATTTGTGCAATCGTGCCTAGTTCAAGATTCCCACCTCCCAGCTCTCCTGGTGCCAACGCGAACAGTCTCCCGTACTATGCGTTGAAAGAGAAGACGCCACGAGAACACACAAACATGTCGGATTTCACCTTGAACATGATAGTTTGCAAACAATTCATTCAATAAAAATGTTTCCTCTTAAGGTTACTAGATAATTAAATGAATATAAGAAACCAGAAATCTTTTTTTAGTAAAAGGAGAGGTAATCTCACCCAAGGTCTCACTCTCAGTAAATAAAGACGTGATCTCACCCAAGGTCTCACTCTCAGTAAATAAAGACGTGATCTCAACCAAGGTCTAATTCTCAGTAAATGACGACGTGATCCCAGTCAAACTCTCATTCTCAGTAAATAGAGATTTCGGTCAAGCTCTCTACAACTCTCAGTAAATGAAGACATGATCTCAACCAAGGTCTCTACAACTCTCAGTAAATGAAGCTGCGATCTCACCCAAGGTCTCACTCAGTAAATGAAGACGCGATCTTACCCAAGGTCTCCCTCCAGCACTGCGACATGCTGTTTGAGTTTCGTAACCTGCGAGTCCCGTAGCCGGATGCTCTCCACCAGGTAGTGATATGGCTGCTGGGACTGGTCCAAGATCACGTTCGCCTCCCGCACCTGACACACACCGCGACGGAGGAAATAACTCGGGAGTCAATGCAACACCGCTAACACATGTACACATGTAGACACACAGGGCAGGGACTGTAGAGTACTATACTCCACCAGTTCCGTGTTGAGGTGACCGTTTGCCACGTTGTGCATGTTTGTCCATCGTCCAAGCCATGGTACCAAAAGCAAGTAAGTCATGTGAAAGGATACTGTCAAAGCCATGGTACTGAACAATGAAACCATATTAAAAGATGTGAAAGTGTTCTCTAGATTGACCTTACAAGTAGTAATCGTAAGGGATTTTCTGGCATCATTCTCGAAATCACTGGTCTGCGGCCAATTGTGACAACAGGTCTGTGATAAACCCATCTCACACTCCCTGATTGGATCTCAGTTCTTGCCAAAATGCATATGACATTTCTTCTCATGCGAGATGGGTTGTTCTCAGCACAATCTCCTATCCTATCCCGGCCTAAAGCCACAGATGGGGACACGAACCTCCGACTGCAACCCCTCCGACCAGATTATCACCAACCTGTTCAGCCAGTTCTTTGCTACGGTTAGTCTCTCGCTCAACTTCTTTCCGTAGAGATGTATTCGCCCTCTCGAGTTGCAGCACTCGTCTTGCCAGGTGCACGCTATGGTAATTGAAAAGCGCACAACCACTTAATGATGCGGTTGGCTTATTGCACCGTATATCCAGCTTACACAAGTCTGCAAACCGACGGGGTAAAAGCACATATATCCTTCGTACACGAGGGTCTTCCCACTTGATAGCACACTCAGCCGGACCGCGATCTTCGCTGGTGCTCGGCATCCAATCTATGGATTGTTCCAGATCCTTATTAACAGACCCCGTTTTAACTCATATGTGCATAAATATGGCCTCAAACACCTTACATCCATCACGTGCCAACTGTATCGCCAGGAATCAAGGCGAGCATCGCCTTATGAGATTACAATCTTAAAATAATCACCTTAAGGCCTTACAACTTATACAACGACCAGTAATACTTATGTGTGGGTCTTTATTGCACTTTCGGGCCACGGGCCCATGGAACGCATACAAACATTTGCATTACAAGTTGCGCGCTATTTATGATAAACTGTGTAACTTTGCTGCATGGTAGCAGAATACACCTAGATTATTTAGTAATACAGTAATTTAATCAGTCCCCATATAGTCAACATAAGTTGCTCAGATGGCGTCTCTTGCAGGTCATCAGTGTCGCTCTTACCTTTGTTTTAAACGACGTTTGGATGTGGTCGGGACGTTAGCACCATAGCCGTATGAGAACAACACCCGTTCAGCCTCTTCTTCATTCTCCACTGAAACATTATAAACAATAAAATCACGTAAAGATCAAACTAAACATGCGCGTTCTGACATAAACAGAAAAAAATGATATTGAGCAGTACTGTCCCAACTGAGCGACATCAGGTCATATTCCTCAACGCACTAGCGACGTTACCCACGTCTTTTGAAACCAAAGGTCCGGTTATTAAATCGGAAATAAACACTCTCTGAACGGTTCAGATTTAAGTTTACAACATCCTAGAGGATTAACAATTTATTTAGTTAATTCCAAATCCCTGAGCGCAACAACCAGGAAGCGGAATTTCATAAAATGCACGGCACACGTATCAATCTCAAGGCAGATGGCGCCACAGAGGTGACTAACCTTCGGCCGCCTGCATGACGACGTCATCCAGTTCCTGCTCCAAGCG
This sequence comes from Arenicola marina, assembly GCA_964019135.1. Taxonomy (NCBI): domain Eukaryota; kingdom Metazoa; phylum Annelida; class Polychaeta; family Arenicolidae; genus Arenicola; species Arenicola marina. The sequence continues at coordinate 28,145,398 of OZ025260.1, read as the reverse complement.
CTCGTAGGTCTCCAGTTTGGACTTCCTCTCGCCCGTCTCGGACTCCAACTCACTCACCCTCTTCTCCATCGCCATTTGAAGGCCGTAGTATTCTTTGGTCAACACCTGCAAAAGAACGAACGAACCCACCACGTTAGGCTAACAATTTACAGAAGGAACTATTGGCAACTACCCTTGGTAGAGAGTAGCCCGCAGGTACACGCGAAGGTCGCCCAATGGCGCCCCTATCTATAGCAGGGCAGCAATCCTGGGCCATACAACTTGAACGACGACAGAAACGCTTTCATATTAACACCTGCATTAGATACATGATGTACGTCGAACGCCTCAAAATTTTAATAATATAATATTTTATAAAATAGTAAACAAAAACTAGAAGAGAAAAGACGTCGTAAGATTTATAGTCACTATAGAAGATTTTAAAAAATGTCGTCAGTAGGTCTTAAAACAAGTATTTTGTAACGAATTAGTTTCTCGATAGCCACATGAGCGCACAAGCACCTCCAATTTCTTCTGCAGTTTCTCGTTTTCTAGCTGACACTCCTTCAGATTGCGGCAAGTCTCCTCATACACCATCTGTGTCCGCTCCGACTCGAACGCCTTGAGCTTCACGTCATTGTGAAGGTCAACCATCTTGTTATCTGACTTCATCTGCAGCTGCCTGAAGCTAAGATGTGAGAATTGATTAATAGTTTCGACCTCTACCGCTGTCTTGAGCTGTGACATGCGGAAGTGTCCCCCCATGCGCAGCTGCCCCCCTTATATAAAATACATGATATTGAGACCCTTTCCGCTTCACGTGTTCATACAATAGATTATTGCCATTATGATAGATATGGGGGGACATCTCCGCATGGGGACTATTCCGCATACCACACCGGGACCGACAGAAAAGAAAAGAACACAAGAAAAGGCTCATGCGACAGACTTTGCGCTGTACATTACGGCCGTGGGCAGGGGGGCCTCATTAGCTTAGATAGGAAGCAGGCTTAACTGCCAATAGGTCATGATGTTTACGGTAAACAACAGTTTGTATACCTTTACTTGATTCACACACCACCGCATAGTTGTTCACAGCGTAGAAGATAGATTCGCTCGTCTTTCCGTGGCTTCGTAAAAAATTTACACCACAACGTTTAATACTGTCTAACAATTATTTGGAGCCAGGTAGAGCGATTTACTGTCTGACACTTTTGTCGCACTTACTCAGACAATAGGGACTCGTATTTCGTGCATTGTTCTTTTTCAGCGTTCGTTGCTCTGTCTTTCTCCGATATAGCCAAGTCTCTAGCTTCCCGAAGGCCCCTGCGTTTAAAGAAAATGATACAGTTATGCATAAGACGGATACAAATATTCATGAAATAAATTAAGAATAGTATCTATGCCTGTAAGGTCATTATATATAAAATGCCGCATGCAACCCACATCACAACAGGATGGCCCCAACCAATGTTTAACCTAGACAAAAAGAGCATTTGCGGGAAGCGACTACTCGCAGCCTGCCGTGCTTTTCATATATTTACTATATTTTACAGCATATGAGGTTCCATAAAGGTTTTGTTAGTTGTAATTTAACCTTTTACTTGTGTTGATGCATTAGATTCCGTTCTTTATTTTTAATCTCTACGATGACGCACACTAAAAGTTACTGTTATCACGAAGGCGATTACTGTCAACTGCTCGAGAGAGATATGTACGAAACTTCTCACCTGTTTTCTCTCTCGTACATTTCTCGAGTACTAGTTTTGAGGCGATCAATTTCAGTGTTGGTTCGCATGCGGATCATTTCCAACTCTTCCCGGAGTTTATTTTCATATTCTGTCTTATACTGGTCTCTGGAAATAAAAATCTCCGAAGTGTGACTCTTCAACAAACACAAATCAAGTGTTACATGTTTGTAAAAAAACGCGTCAAAATCACAAAAAATAAAAAAGCTAATTTGACCTATATCGACTAAACCTTACTGTATTGGCGATATGCATCAGCACTACCTTTATAAAGCATGCCTGACTTCGGATTATCATTAGGTCAGAAAACACCTCATCATTTCAAATACTGCTTGCATACGACAAGGAATCATGATGAGAACCTTACATAGAAGCAACATATTTGTCATAGAGTTCTTCCCTGGACTGTTTTGTCCTCTCGAGCTGCTCATTTTGTTGTACCACCCTATCCTTTGTGTATAGCAGACAAGGAATCATGATGAGAACCTTACCTAGAAGCAACATATTTGTCATAGAGCTCTTCCCTGGACTGTTTTGTCCTCTCGAGCTGCTCATTTTGTTGTACCACCCTATCCTCTGTGTATAGCAGCTTGTTGTGCAGGTCAGACACCTGCTTGGAGAAGAAGTCCTTGTCTTTCTGCAGCAGTGCGATAGTTTGTCTGTGAGAAGACACCTGAAAGTGAGCGGAAGTTAAGATATAGTATATTCCGGTATTTCACCTGTACTCAAATGGTAATTCACATTAGTTGCCATTTTATTTTTTATTTGATAAATTTATATATGTTACAGCGAAAAGAGTAGTTCGAGCAGATGTAATCTTATAAATTTGCACCTAAATATGGTGTTTGATATTCTATAAGTAGAAATCTTATCAATGCAAACGCAGGCAGCTTAACAGTATATCTACCTCCAGACTGAGCTGATCCCGTTCCTTAGTGGCAGAGGCATAAGCGGTTTCCAGGTATGCCTCTTTCTTCTTCAAGTCTGTAAGCTCTTGGTCCATGGCGTCTCTTTCACTATGGCAAAAAAAATATCATTCAGTGTAGTTTACATGTTTCTTACGCTTAGCATTTAATACAATAAGAGATTCCGAGGAGGCTAACATAGAAGATGAACTACATATGAAGTATGTCAACATCAGGTTATCGTCCAATACCTCGTTGGGATACAGGTATTAAGAGCGATGACAGATAAGCTACTAAAGTATCTTGACTGGTAACAGCTACAGTATTTTGTAGCACTGATGGCCGTAGCCAGTAATGAAAACAAAATTACTGTTGGTGAATGGTTGAGGAGTAATAGCTTGCAAAAGCAAACGTTTCTGCATTGGATCAACCAAACATAATTAGACTCCAGCAATTTAGGAGATATTCTATTGCTTACCTCTTAACTCTGTCATAATTCTCTACTTTGAAATTTCCATGTTGAACTTGAGATTTTACATCCGCAAATGCCAATGAAATCCTCTGATGTTTTATTTCTAGATCATTGGAATTTCGTTTCGAATCTACCAGTTCCTAGAAAAACAAGAAACATCATGCTACTATTGGCTAAGTTAGTATAATAGGAAGCATATATATATGGTACATATGTTGCATTAAACAATATTCATATTTTAATTCTGCTTTGTTGAATAAGCTTATCATTTACGAGCAGAATTCATGCTGCATAAAATAATATTATATATAAGGTAATCAATATGTCATCATTTGTAATGCTTTACAATTATTTTGTGATCTTTATTGAAGCATGTCTACATTTTAAATAACCACAACCATAGAATACTAGAAAGTTTGACACATGCATAATATTACATTGGTATCATTAAGTGTCTAAAAACACTATGTATACCAAGATGTACCAAAATACTGGTAATTCATGATATAAATTTCTAAGTACCAGTATGAATGAAGAGAGAATAAGGACAAATCAGAGAAATATACAATGCCCATTGAGCATAATGTTGCTGAGCGCTACATTTTACCATACTACTGGAAATACATACATCTTGACATTTCTCTAGATGGCCTTTGCAGGAATGCAGTTCTTCACTCAAGCCACGACAACGTGTCTTCAGTTCTTCATTTTCCACTTTCCATGGTTTAACAAGTTCATATAACTTCATCTGAAACAAAACATATAAAAACATTGACGAAAGTGATTTTGTTTCCTTTGCATGTAGACTGGTTCCTGCGCAAGTAACCTTCCGTGGGACAGCCTGGTGTAATGCAAAGATCCAAAGCTTGCAGCTTTCTCTTTTTGTTTTTCACTATCATTAGGCCACACCAAAAACTTGCTGCTCTCTGTTAACCTAAAGATCACTGACTCATGCTTGGCTGGTTAACCCAGCAACAGTTGTTGCTGGTTAACCAGATGGCTGGCAACCCTACCCCATTACCAGACCAGACAAGGAAACAATTACAGGCTGTCCAGCACACCCTCATGAAAATATAGGACAAAAGTAGGAATGGGAATACAGAAAAAGTAGGACAAAAGTAGGAAAATAGAAGCAAAAAGTATGACTCAAATAGTATATGTAGCAACATTATTCCGGATAAACAAATGACAAGAAGTTATATTACTGAGAAAATGCCTTTTTAGAACATTTCTTATATGCTGCTCAGCTGTACATGTATTTTCATTATTAGATCTTGACAGACACTAGTGTTGAGTTAAACATATATCAGGACGCAAAAACAAAATACCTCTGACTTTTGCAATAATAGAAGCGATATGCACACTTTTACAGCAATTCACGACATGTTGAAATTGCGCCGGGTGAAGCAAATACCAAAAGGTAGGAAAAAGCAAGAAAATGTAGGTATTTTGAAGAAAAAGTTGGAAAAAAAGGATGGAGACAAAAAAGTAGGAAAAAGTAGGATCACTGGACAGCCTGCAATTATATAGTTCTTAATGTTGTTATGAGCTATGTTATAACTCATTTATGATTGATCGGTCTTTGTGGAAATTGAGAAACCAGCCAACTGGTAAATCAGGTGTGACTATGGAATAGGCTTGTTTCATGACAAAGTGTCAAAATCACACAAAAAGTTATTGTTCTCTTTATAAACCACTACTGTTTAAATCTATATTAACAGACAGCCTCCCTGCAAAGCCTTAAGTTCCAACAAGACGCCACACAAACATGATACTGAAAACCTGCTCTGATAAAGCCCAAGAGCAAAAGCAGCAACCCTCACTTAATTCACATCACCCAACTCTTAAACCCTGTCCAGGCCATGAAATAGATCCAGAAGCAAAGGAGCCTACCATTACCTGTAACAGCATAGTGGTGGGTTTACATACCTTAACACCATGCCTCCTCCACCCCTTCTCAACACATCCCCAACACCAGATATCTATTATGTTTGCTATATTCTCCTCTAATTTGATTCATCACAGCACATATACTCAAAACATTTTGGTTGATATTCCATCCTATACTTCCCGTCTCAAATTGTGGTCAAGTGTCAAATGCAATCGCAAGAATCTTTGAATAGAACTATAGAACAACCAAGAGCAGTTATCAGTTTGTCTGGGTTAGGTAAACACTGTGCAGTAAGTAGAAAGCATGGTTTAAATGGTTGTTATACTTAGTTCAAAGCAGCTAGGTCTTCAGTTACCAAACTAATTTAGCAGAATGAGTTCAGAAACAGGCATATTATAACACCATAGATCGATATGATGCATGATGCCTGACTAACTCACTCAGTGTAATGTCATACTGTTGATTACAGGCACATCGTGAGTAAATTTCCATTTGCTATTTAGTGTTTGCAACAACTGAATAAATTCATCAAACACTTGAATTAAAGATTTTCATCTACTGGTAATGTTTATGTAACAGGCTATAGTTTTATTTATTATTGCCGCTTTGGCGCACCATAGCGCTGCCAGTTAATGTGTTTATATGTTTAAATAGCTCATGTTAAACTCACGTCACGTGTGCAGTCTTGCTGGACACAGGTAATCTTGGCGGCAAAGCCGAGACAGGCACAAAGAACTGAACTGCCGTCCAGGCAGGACGTATTATTGTCAACGTATTGAATTGCATGTGTATCCGTCACGGGACCCTATAGGTTGGTTTTGAATAGCTTAAACTGCATATACTGTAGTAATGAAGGACATTTAAGTGTGGTTTGTGTGATGTATTGTAGAATTGTTTATGTGCGTATATGATAATGATGGATATTTGTATTTTGTAAAGCATGGTTAAAGAATGATTAATGCCGGCATGTGTATGAATGAATAATGAATGACATAAGAATGATTATTGAATGTAAAAATGTAATATGATTATATATACGCAAAGCGTTGCAACGGTATTATTAATCCTTGTGGCGCTGTTGCCAGACTCTCGAACGGAGCTACATTAATATATTTGTATTATTATTTTCATTATTTTACCCGTAGGTGGAGCTGTATCCGTTCATTGTCCTGAATAAATACACAAGACTTACACCGTGTGAACTGATTATTCCCACTACCACCGGACGGGGAACACATCCCCCAGGCCGGGTTACATTTACACTGATGTTCTGCAACTCTGATATTCGATAAATTTATTCTGTATAGGTAAATGACACACTGACCCAGCAAACTAGACTAGAAATATTTCTTCTGCCAAGTTTACAATTACATTTTTACACCTATGTTACTGTTTTGTAAAATGTAAATTCTCATATTTTATATCAATGTGCTATGCATAATAATTGGCTAGAAATAACTGTTCACACAGCTTTAATCTAATAATTTTATAATATTCAAATATAACACTTACTGCAACAAAATCTTTTAAAGATAATTCTTCTTCTTGTCGAGATTTTCTGTCTGAATATTGATTATCTGTCAGCTCCAAATCTTGAAGGCTTTTACGAATATCTACAGCTTTTTCCTGCAACTTTTCATTGGTACTTTCAAGCTGATGCTGTCTCTTTAAAATTGTATCCAGCTCTTTTTGGATTTGTTCAGTTCGCAGGCGAGCATCCTCTTGCTGTATCTTGAGCTGTGATTCCAGTCTGGCTTGCAAAAGTTGCTTTTGGTGAATAGCATCGCTGAGTTTCTCTTCCAAATCCTCAACACTTTGCATATGATCAGCCTTCATGTTATCTATTATGAGGCTCTTTTGTGACAACTCAATTTTAAGCAATTGCAGATCATGTACGAGCTGTTTCCTCTCATATAAGTGTTTACTTGTTTTTCTCTTCCTTTCTTCCGCGTTGTCCAAGTCACTTATTTCATCGAAAGAAATTGACAAGTCTGTGGGAAAAGTGTTCTCGATACTGAAATCCTCGGACTCCATTTTGGAAGATGCACAGACTATACTGCTTTAAATGGAATCCATGCACTGTTGTATGATAACTACGGCCGGTAAAAACACAATATCATTCGCACAGTGTGATATATTGATACATAGCGATGTTTTAGAGCCAAAATGTGCTTCAACTTGTTCAAAAAATCTCGTTTCTACACACGCTTGGCTGCTTCCGGTACACAGTCTACGGAAACATTCAGAATTTTGTTTGTGAGTTCTAATTCGGTTATCGCAACGCCAGTGATGGTGTTCTATAAGTTGCGGTGTCCGCTTACCATAGCTGTTAGTGGCGCCTCAAAGTCAATCTCTACCTATCGACCAGTTGTTTACATTGTGTTGCTATTGACCGGTCACAGTGTTAAAAGCTCATAAGTTAGCAAGTGTCTTGGTCATGTGTTTTATCTTGGTGCGTGATTAAACTGGCGCAACTCATCTGCTCATCAACGGAACGGCTTATGCCCATTTTGACCGATGGACGATTTCACCGCCAGTGGGGTTGGGGGGGGTAAAGTTTTGAGTTGCGTACGGTGTGAGGGGTTTAGTGATCAATGTTTGAGGGGGTAGAGGCATGCCCAAGTGAAGAGGGATTGAGATAGTTGGTTAATTGTTATCATTAATCAGCTGAAACATATGGCAGCTGGGGCGTGCAACGGGAAATGGGCGTCACGTACTGGGCGGCGGCGTCAGCCACATCAGCTCGGCGACATCAGCTCCAGCGATGGGAAGACAGGGTTGGCCATCCCGGGTCCCGATAAGCTGGCTGCCTGCCTGGAGTAGCGAGAGTCACCAAGCCGCTGTGGCTACCGGAGCAGACGGCACGTTACATCTATGGCCGGAACCGCTATACTCATAGGCTCGAACCATGCACCGATCCACGTGCCGTTTGGCTCTCAGGTTCGAAATATTTTGGAAAAACGTTCTGGCCACTTCTGGCAGTATGAATGTTAACTCCATAAGAAGTAGATGTATCACGAGTTTTCTTCTTATCATATGTTAAAATGCAAACAAATGCCGCTTCGTCACATTAAGGGACGCTGCAAGGGACTATGGGTAATGTCAAAGGTCACGACATGTGAACAAACGCACTTGTACGTTGTCCTCTATCTAGTTCTCACGGCGCTTTGTACGAACGCAACACTGCTAAGGCGAACAGGCATTGTTTCTGTCTAATGTCTTGCTGTTATTGTGTTCAGTTAAAATGTATTGAAATAGGCACGTGATGGCGACATTTGGTGGCCTGGCAAAAGAAAGCAATTATTATAAGTGCAAAGGAAAAAAATCGCGCGCTTTGTGGGTTTTGTAGGCCTACTGCTCCCCCACCTTCCCTCACTCCCCCCTCTACCACACACAATTTTGTGTAGACCCACTTTGCTGATGGTGACACCACTCCGCTGATGGTGACACAACTTCGCTGATGGTGACACCACTCCGCTGATGAGGACACCACATCGCTGATGGTGACACCACTCCGCTGATGAGGACACCACTTCGCTGATGGTGAGACCATTCCGTTGATGTTGACGTCAATCCACTGATGGTGACGCCAATCCGCTGATGGTGACGCCATTCCGCTTATGGTGACGCCATTCCGCTTATGGTGACGTCAATCCACTGATGGTGACGCCAATCCGCTGATGGTGACGCGTATCTGCTGATGGTGACGTCAATCCACTGATGGTGACGCCATTCCGCTGATGGTGACGCCAACCTGCTGATGGCACCCCTCCGATGCTGATGGCGCCATTCCGCTGATGGTGACGCCAATCTGCTGATGACGTCATTTCGCTCATGGTGACGCGTATCTGCTGATGGTGACGCATATCTGCTGATGGTGACGTCAATCTACAGATGGTGACGCCATTCCGCTGATGGTGACGCCAATCTGCTGATGGTGACGTCGATCCACTGATGGTGACGCCAATCTGCTGATGACGCCACTCCGCTGATGATGGTACCATATTCCGCTGATGGTGACGCCCCTTCGCCTCTATGGAACGACTTGTGCGCCGTAAACAGTGCTAGTTCCCACACTGTAGCAGATTTTTTGGCGGGCGAAATCACTGATCTAATTGGCCATTTGAGGTTAAAAAAAAAGAACATAACAAAGGAATAGGGCAGTTTCATATACGGCTTGTTTATTTGTACATGCATATCATAGGTACACGTGGTCACGCGTACACCAGGCATGCTATGCTGGTCAATTAATACACAGCTACTGACAATTATGTGCCATGCTTTATATTAATCTATACATGGTGCACGTTGTGCAAATTAAAACCTAAATACACTTGCCCTGCCACCTGTACTCACCAAGACGAGCTTTCCAACTCATCGCACATTCAGTAATCCATTGAAGTACTACAACTGGTATTTAGTCTATATTTATGGGGTGACAAACGAGAATCCGTACCCAGCTTCTTCCAACTTTCGGTTGTCGTCATATATCGATATTTTGGTAATTCTTCCATATCACGGAATTACCGTTTTAATGTGTACGTAACTAGTTTGTTATATATAAGTTTGACAATCCAGTCTTCATGCCAAACGCAAGCAATGCAGCGAAACCGCATCCCCCGGCCGACCGTAACAGTTTGTAAAATCAAGACTTAACCCTCGTAGGCGGAAAAATCAAAGAAGTCATGAATTATCGCATCTTTGTAGTAGCATCGGACAGCTATGACAGAAGTAAGTTCAATTAAGCCAGAAATTAAACCAAACGCTGGTCATGGCGAACTGCTAAGCCTGTGCCTGTAGATAGTACGGAAAAATTAGCTTCAGCTTTATTGCTCTTTCGGATTAACAAAAACACCCTTTCCTCTATATGTTTCAGCTTACCCTGCCAAGTATAAGGCTATGCCACATCAGCCTTATTGCAATGCAACTTGGTTGAGTAGAGCTCCTAGCCTGGTGAAGTAATATTATTGCGATTGGCTGATGTGACTATTTGCAAGGAACTGATTGCATTGGAATCGAATTTTTATCAATGTGCATCAGAGGTCATAATGAATTTACTGCGAGCGTGAAACACAAAGGATTGGGCATCTACAAATATTAAGGGTTGGATAGTTACGTCGTCACATATTTGCACTGTGGAGCATGGAATTAGTCGTTGATATGATAGGCTATAACGTTAACTGGTGACAGCTTACACATCAGGCGCCATATTGTTTTCATCGGGCGCTCCATTGCCCTCTGTGTTTCCGGAGTCCCCGTTGACGGCAATCCAGATTCCAGGGTCCATACATGGCTCGGGCTGCTGTTTCTCCGCCTTGTCTACGCTCCAGGCACCGCTATCGCCCATGTCGGATTCCCTATCCTCGTCACTCTCGCTGTGGTGAGGTAAGTTGTTGCCGTAACGGCGGCGGAATTCGAAGATGGAACCGTCGATCATGCCTTCTAGGATGGACAGGCGGTGCTTCATCGTCGGCGTAAGCGGCGGGATGTAGTCGCGCGGAATCAGGAACGTCGACAGGTTGAACAAGTCCAGGAAAATCTTGTACCGGTCGCTAAATATAGTAAAGCAAAATTCAGAAAAAGAGGAATTCACAGTGGCAGTGTGCCAGTTTTCCAATTGCCAATAAATTATGTTTAACTTAAATAGAATAAAGGGAGGTCGTTTTTGCATGTCAATTAGGGCGAACCACTGTCTTTTTCAGCATATCTCACGTATTATTCACGCCTATCATTTACTATAATAATCCATTTCGTGGGTTGTTACATGGAAGATGAAGCTAAAGATGTCTATGCCAATACAATTTAAGGCCGGCGATGATGATGAGCATTATTCGGCCTATGTTTACTATGCCACTTCAGGCTTGGAACATCGTGTTTAAACATTAATTAATGCACATCAACGCATACAAGAGACCGGCCTTCTCATCATCGTTGTGTTCACATGAAGGATATGCCATCAGAACTTACGCCGTCCCGGGCGAACGGGTTATGTACGAACCTCACAGTGGACCTTAGGTACTGGTAACCGGAAGACCCCCCAGTGCCCAGCTTGCTCCCAATCATGCGCTGAACCATCATCACGTGGTTATCTGGGTGGAAAGACGTGGAAAAACCATTCAATGTGCAATTTAAACACTATTTTCGCGTAAACGATGATATAAATTGCAAGTGCGTAATGTTGTGTAAAGTCACTGAGCCTTATTAATTGCTAAAGTGTCCATGGATTAAGCCATTATGTTTCACATTAAAAAATAAAAATAAACAAAACACGTGACCTTTATCTTGCACAGAACCCATACATTTGCACCGGTGGGATAAGAACCACGCACCGGCTGGCTGGCTTGCGCTGGCCTAGCAGAGTACCGTCCACAATCAGTGCCACAATGCGCTACATAATCACCCCTCATTGTCAACAGACAGCGAAAGTACTTAGACATACTATCATTTCTAACTAAGACATGTGTTAAAAATATGTGATCTTGAACAACAGATCACGTAATTAATTTATAGCTCAATTAAGTAAACATAATAAGATAACTAGCAACATTTGAGTGTTAATCATATGTTGCTGGCTAGGCCCGGGCGGGTAGGCAATGTGTAGTCATAGAAACCTACACCCACAACACAAACTTACAGCGCCACTTTGTGAGGAGAGAGTCGATGTCCATGAGCAGTGTGAGGATCTGGAAGGGCTGGTGAAAGCGAGGCTCGTTCCTGTAGAGTGATACCATCATGGCACCCTGGAAGGCGCCGTGGGAGAGACGCCGCTCCCCCCGACTCATGTACTTCTCGTATTCATCCATCGTAAAGATCGAGTCAAACGTTTCCTGATTGGTTACATAAATTGGAGGTTACATGATGCATGCATGGGAGCGGTCTCATAAAACGTCTGCTGAGATCTAGCATCAGACGCCTTTTCGATCTCCCGGCAGAGGGCGTTCTGCTTTAGCTTGAGCGAGCGCCCTCTGCTGGGAGAGTGACACTTTGTGTCACGTGTCTCACAGAGTGGGTCAGTGTGACATGCAGTGAGACCTGGGCTGAGTTGCGGAGCACGCTCGACCGCCGCGAACATTTTTGGTCACTCGGAGCTCGCTATGCAACGACATTGGTCACATCAAACTATTTCCATTTGTTGCGGGATATCTACTAAATAAATGTCTTTACTTTGGAAAAAGCAGGACAATCTAAATAGTATAAATACTGATAAATAAAAGATAACTATAAAGCATCGATATTTACGGGTTATCCCCACTTATTTGAGAAGAATCGTCGTCCAGAATTTAATATTATCATGCGGGGCTGCTCTTGATCGCGGCGAACCATACCCCACTTCCGGTTCAAAATTGTACGCGTCCTTGACCAATCCGCCAAGTTCAAATCCTTATTTGTCGTTGCCGATGGCGTGCGCACGCGATCGACACCCATGTGCAACGCCCCTGCAACGCCATCGGCAACGACAAATAAGGATTTGAACTTGGCGGATTGGTCAAGGACGCGTACAATTTTTATCTTTATAGTTATCTTTTATTTATCAATATTTACCCTATTTAGATTGTGCTGCTATTTCCAAAGTAAGGACATTTATTTAGTAGATATCCCCGCAACAAATGGAAATAGTTCGATGTGACCAATGTCGTTGCATAGCGAGCTCCGAGTGACCAAAAATGTTCGCGGCGGTCGAGCGTGCTCCGCAACTCAACTCATCTCAAGCTCCAGCTAATCAACAGCGAACCCCTGGCCAGTGACGTAACGACATATGCCATTTACAATCAGGGCTCAACACTAGCTACTGCCCAACTGCCCGTGGCAGATAAAAATATGAGTCGCTAATAGGTACAATTCACGGTTTACCTGTCCGATAGACAGGTGGAACTTCAGTTATATGAAGTTGGTATAGGGCGATGGGCGATGTTCTACTAAGCAAATTTTGTTTGTTTACTCATGGATCATGGACACTCATGGTCCACTTCATTCAATTTCATTCGGATGAGGGGCCAATTTAGATGATTATAGGTTAAGTATTTGAGACTTCCATACATTAATCCTTAAATAATAGTACAAAGACACAAATTAAATGATTTCATAAGTACCTGTTGTTTCTTGTATTCTTCAGTCTTTATGATCTTATCTTCTGGATCTGTCGCAGCCTGAGGACCACAAAAACATGAATCACCTTTCAGATGAAAGCAAAGATGAAGCCAATTTGACGTTTTCCTATTTAGAGCTCTTAACCGAATTACCACTAATGTCTGACGACAGTATTACTCAATTACTTTGTGGTACCACTTGGCCATTGCTAGGAGTTCTACATTATTGCAAGTGGTGGTGTCACAGTCCAACCCCCAACCTCAGCAGGTGCCTTGAAGGTCTCCTCGATCCAGCACTGCGCAGCATCCTGGTATTTCTTCCAGAAGTCAAATCCCTCGTCCTCCAAACCTGGCGTTCTCTCCAGCCAACGCTGACAAATACAAACCAACATACTTCACATGTGCGTAGATCAAAGAACCTTTCTTTACAGCGACCCCAAGGGGACTATAACCCTGGTGCCTCGTCATAATTAAGGCAGATCTGTCGATACATTCAGGTATAACATCGTGCAATGATAGATGTATAGGAAACTTTGCACTGTGATGTCAGTTGTCGTCATGCATGCCGACATCGCATTATAACGCTGCCTCTGCCCATCATTCCGTACGAGTTCTGGCGAGAGATGGGTATGAGTAGAAGGGAAGAGGACGAGGGGTGACCAACCTCTACTAGGACAAGAAGCGACGGCTCATCCCGGGAGGCTTGGAGCTGAGCAAGGCTTTTCGGATCCTGGAACACCTCCTGATAGTGCTTCTGGTTGTACTTGACACGGGCGTCCTGCATGCGTTCAGGAATATGGATATATGAGGATATATATTACGGTCATAGATTAATGTAGAACGACGTACTTTGCACTCACTATACTATTTCGTTTTTGGTGCCTAGAAGTACGTACGAAATGGCTATTGTTCCTACCAAAGCCAAAGAAAACTTTTCTTTATTCCAGTTAATCTTTTTTTATTCTAGGTAATCTTAAATCTAATAAGCTTATTACCGTTTCGTCTGCAAATGTTCATATTTAAAGGGAACCGCCAGCCTGGCCTCTAACCCTGCTTTACCGATTCATATAATACCTAATTGTCTATCCTCCTAATTACCGAATTTTTTGTTCTATCTGTAGCTCAAAATAAAATTTAGAAGTAACCGCCAGAAATGAATTCGCCGCCTACCCAGGCGACAGCCCTTTTTGGAGGCGTGTCCGCGAATGACCAATCAAGAGGCGATACTCTAATTTATTAAAACCGGAAATTACGCCTATTGTGTGAGGAAAACAAGAGCGCGTGATAATCGCTAATATAAATAGCTGCGATTCTAACTCCAATCATGGCACTGTTGCGGAGTCAATCGTCGCAAGACGTAAATCAATTTGTTTGGACGGTACTTTTCCATGAAATACTTAAGATCTTGCGCTACTGCGCGGTTTGGAACGGCCGCTGTTCATCGGTAAATCGCGGTCCTGATCTCTCTTTCCGCGAGTTATGACGTAAGGCGGCGCCATATGAATAGTCACAATATGCGTCAGGGCCCCCGGCAAAATGGCGCGCTGCTTGACATTGCTGGGGGCGGGTTGCCTTAATTTTTTTCTCCTTACCAGTCGGCCGAAACGAAGCGTTAACACTCGCCAATTTAATTTTAAGGTGTAAACTTTCGGTGCAGAAAGCGATTAAATTAGGTTGGACACCCGCTTTAATGCTGGGAACGTTGCCTTAACTTTACGTGGATTTTATTTGACACAATAATGATCTCTTAATTAGCATAATTATCTTAAGTACGAGGTACCACGCACGTGTTTGACACCAAGTCTGTTCTCCAACAGCCGGAACTGCAGGGATTGAAAGCCGGAAGCAGGAGACAGATAATGGCTGCAACAAAATTCAAGAGATGCTATAAACACGAATATTAATTGATCCAAATTGAGAGAGATTTAGATGGAGGTAGAGTTCGTGGTCCTCCCATTGTAACGTTGCTCGATTGTTAATAGTAAGTAAATAAATTCGGAAATATGACACAATTAACAGCCAGGGAAGACAAGATTACCGGAAGTCCATGAAGTCATGGGGTGTCATGGTCTCCAATATATGAAACTGGTCAACCAGCAACTGAAATTGCATAGAATATTTTAATATACAAGTTTGGGAGTCAAAAGGGAGTGGTTTATTTTAGGCGGAGAAGAACTGACGACTGTGGGTTGGGTGAGGGGATGAGCTTGACGGATTCGCTTGACTGTTACTCATTTTGGGTTTGAAGTTCGCGAATAAGTTAAAACGGCAGCGCGCGCGTGTTACTTATTTTCGTTTTGCACTTTTTGAAGAAGGCTTCTGATGACTATTAGATCTACCTTTTTGCCTTTTCATGTTTCATGATTCATGGTTAAAGGAAAAACAATTGCCGAAACCTTTTTCTGCTTTAGCTGCTTTTGTGAAACAGAAAATTTAAGAAGGGAAAATTCAGCTTTTGTAATGTTCAGAAGCAAAAGAAAAAAACCCGAATAAACGGTATGTCCCAGGATTGTTTGGAAGGTAATTAACTCTTACATCTCACTGGCTGGGAAACAATGAGCTACTCGAGCTGATGGCGAACCTTACCTTCAATATCATGACGACTCTGTTCAGCCTGCGGATAATGAGGAGCGTTTTGCTTTCGTCCATGTACTTTAATGGAAAGAATATAATAATAATGGTATTACTGGTAGACTAAGCCTTACATAAGTAGCACAAAAAATACCAAGAAATAAGAAATATATATGCATAGCACTGCTGGATAATACAAGACTTATATCATCATGTCATACCATTTCATCTATTCCATATCAGTGAAAATACAACAATAGCGCGAGTTTTGCATGGCGTTAGGCATTTTATTAGCCCGACATCAAGCTGCAGCAGCCCGCCAATTTTCATTATCCGCCTGAGGCCGAGTAGAGGCCGAGGGCGGATGTCTAACGCCATGCAAAACTCGCGCTATTACTATAATTATTACGAGTTGAATCCAAATTTAAGGCGTTGACTTATCTCTGCTTCTTTGGTTTAATTTCCGCGTGCAACGACCAAAGTAAAGCATTTTGGCACTAACTGTACGCAAATCGCAAGCCTTTCCACATATAGTTGACCAGTCGCCTTTTTGATACCATATATCGTTGCCAAGAAACATGGCACGTGCAACTGGGCAACTGGGCAGGTAAGCTGGCCATTTAAAGTTATAACTACAATTCTTTTGTGCGTGACGTCATGTTTCATTGGTTTATGCGATGTCGCTACGGCAACGATTGTCGATTGCCTTTGGGCAGAAGGGCGGTTTGGGTCAGAATAGATCTACAGCATTTTAGCGGCCTTCAGATTTAATGCTATTGTACTAGTTAACATGACCACCATCTCGTAATAATATACAATACACCGCCGGGACTGCCTCTCTGTCACTGTATAACATAGACGATTAGAGGAATAACAGGGTTATTGAACATCCGCTATCGGTCCGCCGCAGTTGGCAATATACATTCCTACCCATGATGACAATATACATGTCAACCCATGACGACAATATACATGTATACCTATGATAACAATATACATGTCTACCCATGACGACAATATACATGCCTACCCATGACGACAATATACATGTCTACCCATGACGACAATATACATGTCTACCCATGACGACAATATACATGTCTACCCATGACGACAATATACATGCCTACCCATGACGACAATATACATGCCTACCCATGACGACAATATACATGTCTACCCATGGCGACAATATACATGTCTACCCATGACGACAATATACATGTCTACCCATGACGACAATATACAAGCCTACCCATGACGACAATTTACATGTCTACCCATGACGACAATATACATGTATACCCATGATAACAATATACATGTCTACTCATGATGACAATATACATGTATACCCATGATAACAACATACATGCCTACCCATGACGACAATATACATGCCTACCCATGACGACAATATACATGTCTACCCATGACGACAATATACATGCCTACCCATGACGACAATATACATGTCTACCCATGATGACAATATACATGCCTACCCATGACGACAATATACATGTCTACCCATGACGACAATATACATGTCTACCCATGACGACAATATACATGTCTACCCATGACGACAATATACATGTCTACCCATGACGACAATATACATGTCTACCCATGACGACAATATACATGCCTACCAATGACGACAATATACATGTCTACCCATGACGACAATATACACGTCTACCCATGACGACAATATACATGTCTACCCATGACGACAATATACATGTCTACCCATGGTGACAATATATACATGCATACGTAACAGGACGATTTACACTTATGTTTTAGCTAGATATGCTTGTTTTTTGTATCCAATCAAGACTAAGTGAGCTTGATGCCAACGTGCGAATGGCTATTTGTTCGTGCATGATAAATATTAGCCGATTCGACGATTGCATTCTTTTTACCCTTGTGTATCCATGCAAGTTTACTTCATCACAGCAACTTGATCAATCTGAAACTTAAATATTTGATTTCCAGCATGCACACTTCATGCGGTCTCTGCCTCCACCAACCACCAGCGAACAAACGACAGGAGAACTACGGAGCCCCGCTAGGGACATTCAAAATTATCACATTCGCACGACTCAGTATCTCGTTCCTACAAGTTGGTATCTCGTTCGCACGACTCTGTATCTTGTCGTACGCCTTAGTGTCTCGTTTCCACGACATGGTATCTCGTTCCCACAAATTGGTATCTCGCTCCCACGACTTAATGTACCATTCCCACGATTTGGTATTGAGTTCGCACGACTGTATCTCGTCGCACGACTTAGTATCTCGTTTCCACAACTTGGTATCTCGTTCAAACAAATTGGTATCTCGCGCGCATGACTTAGTTTTTCATCTCATACCTCGACGATGGAGTATATACGTCTGTCGCCGCCAATTCTGATTTGAAATTGGCATACGTTTCTTTTCTGGTCAAGAAATGGTATTTTGTTCTTCGCTGGCATTTCTTTATTGCCGTGTTAATATATACAATCCACCTAAGTTTATGAAATACACTAGGATAAATCATGGAGTGGCAAATTTATTATTAATGTTTTGAGATTCGAAGAAAATAGAGACCGGCATTTTTCCCTGCCTACGGGCCAGAACTGAAGTAAATCAGAATCGACACCAACATACGTCACAGTGAAACATCGCATCGACTTCAACATTGTCTATAAGAGCGTTGGACCAACATAAGTAACACAGTTCTAATACTGACGACCGGGTGGGGAATGCAGTTGTTTAAACTGGCCCAGTGAGGGGGGGGGGGGGGGAGGGGGGGACAAGATCCCTTACCATTACACTTGCACCCGATCTGCTATATATATATGTATGCATGTGTATATACGATATATATAATATCCCCTGTCATAGGAGAGCGACATATACCGCGACATACACCGCGACATACACCGCGACATACACCGCGACATACACCGCGACATACACCGCGACATATACCGCGACATACACCGCGACATACACCGCGACATACACCGCGACATACACCGCGACATACACCGCGACATACAAGGTTGGAAGCAGTGTTACAGTCACACTAAACATTAATATTTCCTTCACATGTCGGCCACAGCGCATCGGTTGCGGGATTGGCGCCCAGGGGTTGGCGCCCGGGGGTTGGCCCTCGGGGGTTCGCGCACGGGGGTTCGCCCCCGGAGGTTCGCGCACGGGGGTTTGCGCACGGGGGTTCGCGCACGGAGGTTCGAGCCTGGGGGTTCGCGCCGGGGGGTTCGCGCCTGGGGGTTCGGGCCTAGATATTGTGAGAAGGTATATTATATATCCGTGCAAGATATAAGTAGTCCATGTTCTTCCTCGCAAAGAAAAAAAAAAGCGGCAAACCAACCAATCATGGGCCAATCTAATTCGAGTCTTAGTTAGTCAGATCTGAGACCTGATGGATCCAACCAGAGACAGGTAGCATACTAGAGTGACAAGTAGCATGCTAGAAAGACAAGTAGAAGGCTGAAGGGACAGGTAGAAAGCTAGAGAGACATGTAGAAGGCTAGAGGGAAATTTAGAAGGCTAGAGGGACAAGTAAAAGGCTAGAGAGACAAGTAGAAGCCAAGAGGGACAGGTAGAAAGCTAGAAAGACATTGAGAAAGCTAGATGTAACGACAGAAGGCTAGAGGGACATACATAAGGCTAGAGGGACCGAAAGAATGCTAGACAGACAGGTAGAAGGCTAGAGGGACAGATAGAAGGCTAGAGGGACAGGTAGAAGGTTAGAGGGACCGGTAGAAGGCTAGAGGAACCGACAGAATGCTAGAGGGACAGGTAGAAGGCTAGAGGGACAGGCAGACGACCAGAGGGACAGACTGAAGGCTAGATGGACACGCAGAATGCTAGAGGGAGAGGTAGAAGGCTAGAGGTTAAGTTAGAAGGCCAGAGGGACAAGTAGACGACAAGAGAGACAGGTAGAAGGCTAGAGAGACAGGTAGAAGGCTAGAGGGACAAGTAGAAGGCTAGAGGGACAGGTAGAAGGATAGAGGGATAGATCGAAGGCTAGAGGGACAAGCAGAAGGCTAGAGGGACATTAAAAGGCTAGAGGGACAGGTAGAAGGCTAGAGGGACCTGTAGAAGGCTAGTGGCACAAGTAGAAGGCTGGAGGGACAGGTAGAAGGCTAGAGGGACAGGTAGAAGGCTAGAGGGACAGGCAGAAGGCTAGATGGACCGAGAGAAATCTAAAGAGACACACGAATGCCAGAGAGTCAGGTAGAACGCCAGAGCGACAGTTAGAAGGACATGTAGAATGCTAGAGGAATAGGTAGAAGGATAGAAGGATAGATCGAAGGCTAGAGGGACATTAAAAGGCTAGAGGGACAGGTAGAAGGCTAGAGGGACCTGTAGAAGGCTAGTGGCACAAGTAGAAGGCTGGAGGGACAGGTAGAAGGCTAGAGAGACAGGTAGAAGGCTAGAGGGACAGGCAGAAGGCTAGATGGACCGAGAGAAATCTAAAGAGACACACGAATGCCAGAGAGTCAGGTAGAATGCCAGAGCGACAGGTAGAAAGACATGTAGAATGCGAGAGGAATAGGTAGAAGGATAGAAGGATAGATCGAAGGCTAGAGGGACATTAAAAGGCTAGAGGGACAGGTAGAAGGTTAGAGGGACCTGTAGAAGGCTAGTGGCACAAGTAGAAGGCTGGAGGGACAGGTAGAAGGCTAGAGGGACAGGTAGAAGGCTAGAGGGACAGGCAGAAGGCTAGATGGACCGAGAGAAATCTAAAGAGACACACGAATGCCAGAGAGTCAGGTAGAACGCCAGAGCGACAGGTAGAAGGACATGTAGAATGCTAGAAGAATAGGTAGAAGGATAGAAGGATAGATCGAAGGCTAGAGGGACAGGCAGAAAGCTAGAAAGACATTGAGAAAGCTTTATGTAACGACATAAGGCTAGAGGAACATACATAAGGCTAGAAGGACCGACAGAATTTTAGAGGGACAGGTAGAAGGCTAGAGGGACAGCTAGAAGGCTAGAGGGACAGGTAAAAGGCTAGAGGGCCCAGTAGAAGGCTAGAGGGACCGACAGAATGCTAGAGGAACAGGTAGCAGGCTAGAGGGACCGACACAATGCTAGAGGGACAGGTAGAAGGATAGAGGGACAGATCGAAGTCTAGAGAGACAGGCAGAATGCTAGAGAAACATGTAGAAGGCTAGAGGGATATGTAGAAGGATAGAGGAACAGGTATAAGGCTAGAGGGACAAGTAGAAGGCTAGAGGGACATGTAGAAGGCTAGAGGGACAGGTAAAAGGCTAGAGGGACAGATAGAAGGCTAGAGGGACAGGTAAAAGGCTAGATGGACCGAGAGAAGGCTAAAGGGACACACGCATGCCAGAGAGTCAGGTAGAGCGTTAGAGCGACAGGTAGAAGGACATGTAGCATGCTAGAGGGACAGGTAGAAGGATAGAGGGACAGGTAGAAGGATAGAGGGATAAATCAAAGGCTAGAGGGACAGGCAGAATGCTAGAGATACATGTAGAAGGCTAGAGGGATATGTAGAAGGATAGAGGAACAGGTATAAGGCTAGAGGGACAAGTAGAAGGCAAGAGGGACATGTAGAAGGCTAGAGGGACAGGTAGAAAGCTAGAAAGACATTGAGAGAGCTAGAAGTACCGACAGAAGGCTAGATGGACAGACATTAGGCTAGAGGGACCGACATAATGCTAGAGGGACAGGTAGGAGGCTAGAGGGACAGATAGAAGGCTATAGGGACAGGTAGAAGACCAGAGGGACAGACTGAAGGCTAGATGGACATGCAGAATGCTAGAGGGAACGGTAGAAGTCTAGGGGGAAAGTTAGAAGGAGAGCGGGACAAGTAGACGGCAAGAGAGACAGGTAGAAGGCTAGAGGGACAGGTAGAAGGCTAGACGGACAAGTAGAAGGCTAGAGGGACAGGTAGAAGGCTAGACGGACAAGTAGAAGGGCTAAAGGAACAGGTAGAAGCTAGTTGGACCGAGAGAAGGCTAAAGAGACACGCGCATGCCAGAGAGTCAGGTAGAACGATAGAGGGACAGGTAGAAGGACATGTAGAATGCTAGAGGAATAGGTAGAAGGATAGAGGGATAGATCGAAGGCTAGAGGGACAGGTAGAAAGCTAGAAAGACATTGAGAAAGCTAGATGTAACGACAGAAGGCTAGAGGGACATACATAAGGCTAGAGGGACCGACAGAATTCTAGAGGGACAGGTAGAAGGCTAGAGGGACAGGTAGAAGGCTAGAGGGACAGGTAGAAGGCTAGAGGGACAGGTAAAAGGTTAGAGGGCCAAGTAGAAGGTTAGAGGGACCGACAGAATGCTAGAGGGACAGGTAGAAGGCTAGAGGGACAGATAGAAGGTTAGAGGGACCGACAGAATGCTAGACGGACAAGTAGAAGGATAGAGGGACAGGTAGAAGGCTAGACGGACAAGTAGAAGGGCTAAAGGAACAGGTAGAAGCTAGATGGACCGAGAGAAGGCTAAAGAGACACGTGCATGCCAGAGAGTCAGGTAGAACGATAGAGGGACAGGTAGAAGGACATGTAGAATGCTAGAGGAATAGGTAGAAGGATAGAGGGATAGATCGAAGGCTAGAGGGACAGGTAGAAAGCTAGAAAGGCATTGAGAAAGCTAGATGTAACGACAGAAGGCTAGGGAGACATACATAAGGCTAGAGGGACCGACAGAATGCTAGAGGGACAGGTAGAAGGCTAGAGGGACAGATAGAAGGCTAGAAGGACAGGTAAAAGGCTAGATGGACCGAGAGAAGGCTAAAGGGACACACGCAGGCCAGAGAGTCAGGTAGAACGTTAGAGCGACAGGTAGAAGGACACGTAGAATGCTAGAGGGACAGGTAGAAGGATATAGGGATAGATCGAAGGCTAGAGGGACAGGCAGAATGCTAGAGAAACAGGTAGAAGGCTAGAGGGATATGTAGAAGGATAGAAGAACAGGTAGAAGGCTAGAGGGACAAGTAGAAGGCTAGAGGGACATGTAGAAGGCTAGAGGGACAGGTAGAAAGCTGTAAAGACAATGAGAACGGTAGAAGTACCGACAGAGGGCTAGATGAACAGACATAAGGCTAGAGGGACCGACAGAATTCTAGAGGGACAGGTAGAAGGCTAGAGGGCCCGGTTGAAGACTAGAGGGACCGACAGAATGCTAGAGGGACAGGTAGAAGGCTAGAGGGATAGATCGAAGGCTGGAGGGACAGGTAGAAGGATAGAGGGATAGATCGAAGGCAGGTAGAAGGCTAGAGAAACATGTAGAAGGCTAGATGGATATGTAGACGGCTAGAGGGACAGGTATAAGGCTAGAGGGACAAGTAGAAGGCTAGAGGGACAGGTAGAAAGCTAGAAAGACATGGAGAAAGCTAAAAGTACCGACAGAAGGCTAGATGGACAGACATAAGGCTAGAGGGACCGACAAAATTCTAGAGGGACAGGTAGAAGGCCAGAGGGACAGATAGAAGACTAGAGGGACAGGTAGAAGGCTCGAGGGCCCGGTAGAAGGCTAGAGGAACCGACAGAATGCTAGAGGAACAGGTAGCAGGCTAGAGGGACCGACAGAATGCTAGAGGGACAGGTAGAAGGCTAGAGGGATAGATCGAAGGCTAGAGGGACAGGTAGAAGACTAGAGGGACAGGTAGAAGGATAGAGGGATAGATCGAAGGCTAGAGGGACAGGTAGAAGGCTAGATAAACATGTAGAAGGCTAGATGGATATGTAGACGGCTAGAGGGACAGGTATAAGGCTAGAGGGACAAGTAGAAGGCTAGAGGGACATGTAGAAGGCTAGAGGGACAGGTAGAAGGCTAGAAAGACCTGTAGAAGGCTAGTAGCACACGTAGAAGGCTAGAGGGACACGTAGAAGGCTAGAGGGACACGTAGAAGGCTAGAGGGACAGGTAGAAGGCTAGAGGCACATGTAGAAGGCTGGAGGGACAGGCAGAAGGCTTACTCGTAGGACATGTAGGCAGCAGGCTAGTTGGATAGGTAGAAGGCTAGAGGGAAAGATAAGGCTAAAGGGGCAGGTAGAACATGTGAGGGTAAGGGATAACAATAAGGGTAAGGAAGACAGATGGAGGGAGTGACTTCACAATATAATGCATTGGGGAGATAAGCGGTGGGGGGCGGGGGCGCTATAATTAACCAGAACTGGAAGTAAAGCCTCTTATTCGAACTGTGGGACTTTGGTCGGTGGGCGGTTTTGTTTAAGACGAATAACAAGAGCATGCGGGTTATTTTAGTCAACAGGTTGACACGATGCTGAACTAAGGGACGATCATTTGATATCCAGGGGAGGGGGGGGGGTGCTGAATTTTGTTGAGGTCATGGGAGGTCAGATTTCTTGTGGGTTGGGTTGTTGTGATGGCTTGAATTTTGCAATATTTTTTTATCTGCAAGGTATACACAGTGGAAGGTACACCTACATAGTGCATAGGGCTACCTACTACTACATCCAATGACTTTGCCTGGGTCCAGGCCAATTAGCACATCACATTAGATTCTGCTGGTTCCAGCCAACATATTCAACGAGACCAGTTGCTGCACCCTCTATTGGGCGATTGTATGTGCATGGGGCTATATATTCCTTTCTGTGGACGAAGTGAGTCCCGGGCGAATCCTGCGGTACGTCAGTGGGAAGACGTAATGAAAAATATGTGAGCTTTCGTGTGTATACTTGATGTACATGTCACCTTGAATTAAGCTTACTCAACGTTACTGGGTTATGATTTCCAGACCTACAAATTGAGGTCATAAATCTGACAGTGCCTATATGCGGAGTATGTGATACGAACGCCTACGCCATCTTAAGTTGTTGAAATAACCAAGAAGTGTTTTATGACCCCATTAAGCAAGACGGTTTGGGGTCAGTCCCAGTACTACGCAGTAGCAAACGATTCGATTGGTTTTTTTTACTTGCACGTTTGTAAGTTGACTAACTTGAAGTATGCGCAGCTTCTTAACAAGGTCAAGAACATCATGCAATGTGGCGAGAATGCTCGACCTTTTTGCCTAACTTGGTACCCGTGCGTTGTCATGGCATTGGGTATAGGTAATCGCTGTTGAGAGAACAGCTGGTTGGGGGGGGGGGGGGGGGCATTGTTCCACCTGACGCAATATTCCTGCCCGGATGGGGCACTGTTATACGAATCTGGTGGTGGGGGGGCTCCTTCATGCCTGAGAGGGCGGACATTAGTGGTACCATAAAAGAAAATGTAAAACTTCCGACAGGGGCGGCTCTGAAAATGAGCGTTCATTGAGCGGGTTTGCCGGGAACAAATAATAAACCGAGCGGGTGTCTGCATGGAACTGCGTGATAGAGCAGCGGTCCAAAGAAAAAAAATACCCTTTCCGAGCGGATTTTGGCGGTATAAAACGCCCCCAGTGAGCGGATTTTGGCGCTAAAACGCTCCTTCCGAGCGGATTTTGGCGGTAAATCCCCGACCCAGCGGATTTAGGCGGTGAAAAGCCCCTACCAAGCGGATTTTGGAGGTAAAAATGGGGCGGGCTTTACCGCGGATCCCACCCCCCACCCCCCAACCCAGCAATGTATTAAGTAACCCCACCCCGGGATTCCTGCCGCACGACGTTGTGGCGTTGAGGCGACCTTTGTGGACATACGAGCTCAAGTAGGGCGGGCCCCTCTGTGGGCCTAGATGTGATGCGAACGGGAGAAAGGAGAGAACACAGGCCTGACGTAAGAAGCTTAGATTGAAGAGCACCCGCCCTTCGTCCGGCCCCCTTTCTTGCATGAACGGTCCACATGCATGCGCCCGGTGTTTTTCCTCGTTACATCGGCTGCGGTTGTGTGTAGATGGGATATTCCGAGGTATCTATATATGTTATGGAGTAGACTCCGTACTCATGTAATTCTGTTGAAAAACGTAGGTGTCACAACATTGTGTCACTTATATCATATTGCATCCGTATAAATATTGGTTGTTATTAGAGAACCAAAATAATATAAAAAAACTGATTGTAGAGGCGCGTCTCTATAGGGGAGTTCAATCTGCATCCACCCCTCCCCCTTGACCCCCCCCCCCCCCCCCCATCATTTTTTAACATGAAATCACCTCTACTTCCCACATTACTTTAAAAAGTGAGAGCGTGTTAATTTTTGTCGCCTTCACGTAGAATCAGCTCTATTCAACACATTTCTTCAAGAAATTGGAACGTGTTTACATGGTTGTATCTGCGCATTGGCCTCTATAGCTATCCGTATACCAGGATACAAGACTCCAGCACGCGTACTCTATGTTGCGGTATGTAGCCTCTTCATCGAAATGAGATCAACAGCACTTCACACCACACAAGAAGATTAACTCGATCAAAACAAGTTGGAGTGCAAGATGTCAAGCAAGACGTTTTATGGACGCATAAACACGAGGGTGGAGTAGTAAATGTTCGAGTGCATTAGAGCATGATAGTGTTGGGGAAACATTAATTAAATTAACGTGGTATACATGCTTGAATTCGATGCCCGTTTCTCTGGGGTTTTATTTCAAACAAGTTTGGGTCAGCTCAACTGTGGACTCTGCCCATGGCCTATTTGAAGGACAGTCCATCAGCCGAGCGCACATGATGTGGCGGCACATGCATGATAAGGTAACTGCGAGCGAGTGACTCAATGGCACCCAGCCTGGGCCCCGCTGTCAATTAACTACTGCCTCTTGGAGTATGATTTAATTTAAGCCACTCCTTTGAATGATTGATTAATTTGGGGGGAAGAGGGGAGGGAACACTCCCTCTGAATCGCGAATCCCCAAGAATTAGGGAGGGCGATATCGAATCTCCAAGACTAGGACATGGTAAACCTGGGCGCGAAAAAAAACGCTTAATGGTGATATCGCGAATATCGAGGAATTTGCAGACTGCTATCGCGGTAAATAGGCAAAAACTGCTATCGCGGTAAATAGGCAAATAGGCTATCGCGGTAAATAGGCAAAGGGTGTTCGCGTTGAACCAGGAATTGTACGAATAACGATCCCCCCAAATTGCCAACAGCTGATCAGAAATTCCTGGATGCCAATCGCGGAGATCGGAAAGGGTATTCCCCCCTCCTAGTTTAGGTGGGGCGCTTTATCTTTTTAGCCTCAGGTGGAAACATCGGGCAGAATCAACATAATGAAGTATGTATCTCGGGTAATGTAAACCAAATACACTCTTTCAGAAGAAAAACTTTGGAGAATTTATCCTGGATGGAAAATATACATGTGCCATGTAATGTTGGTTATCATGTTAGTCACTTTCGCATATATTTCTATATCAGCCAAGGATCATTCCACAAGTAGCTTAAACAAATCCTGCAAAACGTTCATCACTTACCAGTTGTCAACAACATTTTACAAGCGTGGCCAGATGATTACCCCATATTGTGTAAATCGCTGAAGCAGGAAGAGAAGCCAGCGAGTATTGCAGCTTTCAGTAGAACCCAAATGATTATGCAAAAAGTGTATCCAAAAATGTTAGTGGAACGCAGAAAGCGCCGCTAGTGGCTATATGTGTACACGTACAAGTATATACAATCATCATGCCTAAGTGTGCAGGCAATCCGGTGCCTGGGGAGAGATGATAGAATAAACAGAGGAACTATGCTATGAAGATATATAATGCCAGTAATGAAAGTGGCACCATTCTCTACGTACAGATGAAACTGGAAGGTGGTTCTCTAAGTTTCCCTATAAAAGATAAGTTTTAGGTAAGAAAAGAACAAGACAAGAAAAGACAAAATATAAGATCCAGGTCGAAAAATGTTCTTTTAATATGACAAAATAGTCATATACTAGAGCAAAATGAAAAGATTATTAATATGACTTGATGGCGACGCAGTGCCGTGTATTTACCTCCCGTTATACCTAAAACAATAATGTCTACACCCATTTTAGCTTCCGTCGAACTCAACGGTTAACCATTTTGCAAACAGAGACAATACTATACTGGTAAAGAATCTATCACGCATTCAAGTATGTGACACACACACCATTTTGCAACTTAATTCGTGTAGTGCCTTAACCCCGAACCGGAATAGACAAACCCACATCTCAACACTTACCGGCTTGGAAAATAGCTGCCGTATGGAATCCACTTCAAAGAGGATCTGCTTAAACCAGAGTTCGTAAGCTACCGTAAGAAAGGACATTATATTGTAAATACGTATATTGTGAATGGAAACAACACAAACAACAAAATGAAAGGCATCGGTTACGGTGGGGTCATCAAATTGACAGGCATATGGCACCTTGACAGGCATATATTACATTGACAGGCCTATATCACATTGACAGGTCTAAATTACATGGACAGGTTTATATCACATTGACAGGAATATGGCACATTGACAGGCATATATCATCTTGAGGTTGTAGGTTGAATATTCAGGACGCTTTAACCACTTTTGGTAATATCGCGTCAATGGGAGAAGGAAGGGAGAGTGGAGCCATGTACCCCCCTGCTCTTTGCGAAGAAGGACATGAGATCTTTATCCTGCGACCACACAGACATGGCTACAGCGGGGCTCGAACCAGCGATCCACATGCCATTAGGTTCTCAGGTGGCCATAGCGCTGAATGCCAGCGCTCTAGCCCACTGAGCTATCGGGCAGGGCAGGCCCCCTATCATCTTCAGAGGGATATGTCACATTGATAGGCCTATATGACATTGACAGGCCTGTCACATTGATATGTCTATATCACACTGACAGGCTTATCTTTTTCCACATTGACAGGCCTATATCACATTGACATGCCTACATCACATTGATAGGCCCATGTCAAACCCGATAAACTGTGTTTCTGATCGACAAACTCAGTTTATAGATCAGAAAATTCACTTTATCCATCGAAAAACTCGTTTATCGCTTGATAAACTGGGTTTAACGCTTGATAAACAAGGTTTAATGCATCATAAACTGGGTTTATCGCTTGACAAACTGGGTCAATCGCTTGATAAACTAGGTTTATAGGTAGAAAACTAGAACAATCATTTGATATCAAATTTTTTTTCGAACAAACACTGCTTATCACTTGACAACAGTTTTTCAACTTGGATATCACTTGAAAAACGAAAACCTGTGATATCAAAGCTAACAGTCGATAACAACTTAGTTTATCGACTGTTTACTTTGATATAACAGGTTTGCTATGGATGGTTAACCATGGATATCCGAGTTTTACTTCGGCAAACTAAGTTTATAGACTTAACTTTGATATCAGTTTCACTTCACTTGCTTGCCACTACCAGCCGAGTGATTATCATATGGACAATTGTGAGTTACTTGACGAGGAGGGCGAGGAGGGCGTGAAGAGAGCTGAATGCAAAGCTAGCTGTTGGAAACGGTGATCCTCTATATAGGCCAAGGTCTTTGATGCAGGCAGGAATTCACAAATATTTGTCCAGACGGAGAACTTTGTGGACCTTCCTTAAGTGTTGAATAACGTTTCCCTAACATTGGCATATGGTTTTAAATTACACGGCTGGCGGCGATCTCCCGGCAGAGGG
Organism: Arenicola marina; assembly: GCA_964019135.1. NCBI lineage: Eukaryota > Metazoa > Annelida > Polychaeta > Arenicolidae > Arenicola > Arenicola marina. The sequence continues at coordinate 28,116,231 of OZ025260.1, read as the reverse complement.
AGTTACGCTTACGCCATATCGTCAAAATCGTACACTGTGTGTTTCGGGTTAGAAAACCGATTCTCGCATTGTGTTTACCACGCATGCCTATGGAGTTGGTTCGGGAGCCGGGCTTCAACGTTTCTTTTGTCACGGATAGGTTGGTTCTATGGCATTGTTATTCACAAAACAACACACAAGATGTCTCTTCCCTATAAACTTCCCTGTAAGTATTATATTATATAATGGAATCACAGCTTATATTTCATCAGATTAAGAAGTTTAACAGTCAATCTGTCAGGCTCGACGTTCGACATTACTGGTTGGTACGCAATAAGGCCACTCGAGTGCACTGTTACCAAGTTTTCTATTCTATACAACATATATTCCTGAATCAGATTTGTAATATATCTAGACAAAATAGACCCCACATGGGTCCGCACTGAAGAACAGCAGCAAACCAAGAATATGACCGTTTTCCTGCCACGCGCAGCGTACTGCCATCATTAAATTCGCCGGTTGGCATATATATCAGCTGTTTTCTCATCTTTTATGCCTTCATCTCGTTCTTAAAATGGTATTATTTGATAGTCAAGATATTTCTGTGCACAAAGTTGTTTTTGTTTTTTTTGTTAACCTATGATAAACTGTTGAAAATGATGCAGCTATAAATCACTACTCGCCTTTTGCATGTTATGCAGCGCAGAGCGAGCTACACTTCACCCGAAACACGCGCCTGCCAGAATTTCCCCTGGAACGGTTTATTGACGGGTAGGGTTCTTTACTGAGACATTTATTGTTCACTTTGGTGAAAAAAATTCTGAGTACATTAACTATGTGCTCTACCCAAAACTTGCTGGGGGAGCCGTCCTTGCTCAGTAGGGTAGCGAGGCAACAAGATCAGCGGTGGAAATTATTATAAATTAAAACAAATACAAATATCGGGTCCACAAAAGTCGACAATATGTAAATCGGCACCTATAATTAATGAATAGTAATGATAAAGCAACGCTGTAAGTACTCTATAAGTGTATAGTTTACTTAATTTACCGCATTTAGAAGAAGGTCAAATAACGCCTTATGGTTCGAAATAATTTAGAACGAACTTAGTTACACAAGCAAAACTATTTGCCAATCGTGCGTAAGAGCGTGAATGAAGGCTGATCGGCCCCATCACGTGGTCCCGCTGAACTCACGCTACGCGCTCAGCGGGAAGCCTACGCAGCGAGATCGGCCACCGAGGCTAATTAGCCCTGCATACGCCGGCCGGTAGTGGCCTAATTAGGTAACGTACCTATTGAACCTACCGGTTATTCTATAAGGTAATCAACTATAATGAATGTGGCTGGGTTAGAGGAATTCATTTGCGCCTGGGAGTAATGGAGCGCGTGCGTGCAATTCCCAAAGGACGGTGACATGGACGAACGCCCACGCACGCGAACTGATTGGACACAAAGCTTCATTGAAACAAATAATTGTGTACTGGCAAATGACCAACTTTCTCTTTGGTAATATGCATGCTGTAGACGAAATTTACGACATTCACCCCCATTACCACCTCCAACCACTCACCCCTGCTACCCTTAAAGCGAAACTTCGTGCGTGGTCATGAGATCGGCTTTACGTAGTTAGGCAAGATATATATATGATATAAAGTAAAACCGAAACCTGAATATACCGAAATACTCTCAACAGAACAAAGAAGTTTTCTGAGGAATTTAAGAACAGCCAATAAGCAAGACGAGAAGTTGCATTGTCAATGGATCTCTTTGATCATTTATCCTATGTCAAAAAATGCTTTGTAATCAAATGCCGCCTTAGTGTAAATATGTTTTTCCCCGAAGAAATTATTGTTCACGTTTTAATGGTATGTAAAAGTTTGGTCAAAATTGTAAACAATTGCATAGCTGTAATGGGCTTCCGTAGTAAAGACCAATACGTATGGTGAAATGAGAGTTGTAACTGGACTAACCTTGGTGGGTAACAATGAACAAATGCTCGTCATGGATTGGGTTGTTTTGAGCACTACTCGCCATGTCTTGACAATTCAGCAGTCGATCCAGCTAGAACACATTACACCCTTGCATTACACGGCGTCAGTCTCAGATTGGTGTTACTGGAGATTTCATTGTCCACACTTGTTTACACTGACGGATTATGGCTTTAAATATTTTTTTTCTTTTAAACTCAAGCGTCGAATCTCCTTTAGTTGACGATTCAGGTCAATAGAAATATGACATGTCACATCTGTTGACACAGACGACATCGTCGTCATGTGTTCAAAATAAAGGTACTGCTTTCGTGACAAGCACATGTATTCTGCTTGGCAGTCACAGTCGCATGCACGAAAAATTGCATGTAACCTGATATATAACCAACTTACTTGCAGGAAATCCCCGTACGTTAGTCCGCCGCCGCGCACGTTGTTAACCCCCTTCTGGCTCGCATCGGTGTTGTCCCTGTAACGCCATATCGGATCTCGTTAACAGATTGCGCAGTAATACCATGCTTACAGCAAAAGAAACGAGTTTTAAAGACGCTGTTGTTTTGAGACAATCGTGTATCCAAAAATGGTAATGGAACACAGAATTAAGCGCCGCTGGTGGATATATGTGTACACGTACATGCATATACACAATCATCATGACTTATAACGATTCATGTGCAAGTTTTCATCGTCAATTTGATAATTTGCCTTTCATTGTTGGCCTACGAACGGCAAGACGTAGCCTAACTCTCCACCTACTGGGGCTGATTGCGTAGATCATCCACACTAAGCCATCCAGCGTGATCCCTGTTTGTCATGGGCGTGTCATGGGCACGTGCCCCTCCTTTCAGACCCTAAAGTATATCTGTGCCCCCTTTTTAGATTTTGTGCCCCCCCCCACTTTTCAAATTTCAGACTCCTTGCCCAGTAAACATGACAGCACCGGGCCAGTGCCGGCTGACAATGGCCTGGAGGCGGCAACGCCGGCAAGTGCGAGCCGGCGCTGCCGACGTCGGGCCAGCGTCGGACCAGTCACGTGTCGAGCGAGTGACGGCAAGCGCGTGCACGTGAAGCAGACTATGACTATAACACAAATTGGCGATGCAGCGGTTTACGGAACGTTTAATTGGCTAACCTCCAGATAGAAAGTGCCTTAAGCTGAACGTTTGACATCCTCGAAATATCAAAAATCATTAGTATTAATCGATCTGAGGGATATATGAAAACTTGCGTCTGATAACGCGCCGCTGCCGACACTATTTGAATTTCGATTGGGGTTAAAGTAAATCAGACTGTTCGTTGCGCTTCACTTTAGACGCCATCTTGTTACTTTTCACTCGGAATGTGACATTTCGGTGTGTTTATGTTTTATTGATTTGAAAACAGACTGTCATTGACATTTCTGTGACTCTAATTGCTTACTGTAATGGCATAATCTGATCACGTACTTCACTTTACAATCATACTGTGAATGGTATCGGGACTTTGAATCGAATTGTCACACAGCCGGAATTGACAAGTGACAGACATGGACGGTGACAGTGAGACATACGGGCAGCCAGAGGCTCAGTTTCTATGGTCCCTAATCCTATATGGGAATTATATAGGCTACCTTATTTAGGCCAGATTCCAGACGCCTGTGATACCTGTGAAATACCAGGGAAATATACAGGGCGCGCAACATGTATTCTCGTCACCTTTTTCACAGACTGTACAGACTATGTCACAATACATAACTGATGCTCAGATCAGGGTGCGCACCGGCTTGAAAAGTGCTTGAATATTGACTGATGCCTGGAAAAGGTCATAAAAAGAGAAAAGGGCCTAGAGGTCGATCCAATGTACTTGAATTTGCTTGAAAATAGAGCAGTTACAATGAAAAGTGCTTGATTTCAAAGTGGACCGGTTAAAACCACGACCGGGCAAATGTTTCGCACCCCCAGCTACGTTAAAATTGCGTAGTCGTATGTTAGCCCATAATATGCCCGGTCGCTAGCTCGGCGGTGTGGTGTTCAAAGCTGCAGCGCTTGGCAATTCATGAATATGAAAATTTAGTCCAAAGTTTTGCAATTTGTATGCTTAAAAAAAATAGACCAGAGAAGTAAAAAAAATTCCTTGAAAAGTCCTTGAATTTTCTAGTGCTTGCCTTAAAAAGGCTTGATTTGATGGAACTTTGCCTGTATGAACCATGTCACATCAATAAACGTCGAAAGGCCATTAAATTGTTGACAAAATGCGGGTGAGTTCAAGCTCGCCGGCGATGGGCCTGTGACAATCCATGGTAGAGGACAGCTTCGGGCAAGTGCAGGCAAGCGTCGGTTTTGCTCTGGCCAGCCAGCATCGGGCCAGTGTTGCGCCAATTTGCACTCCGGTATCTGGGCCAGTGCTGGATGCCATCACAGGACCCGCGTCGGGGACACCGGCTCTTCGGCACTGGCCGGTGGTGTCGTGTTGACCGGGTAGTCGCAATTTTGTTCAGCCCCCCACCCCGGTCGCAGATTTCATCAGTGTGCACCCCCCCCTCCCGGTTGTCATTTTTGTGTTATTGCGGCCACCCTTTCAAGGATTCCTGCACACGCCCCTATAGGTATCGGATTTAAGGCTGCAGGGTCCGACCCTTCTTTCATGTTATGGCGAACCATTGTTTCAGCATAGCTCGCGTATGACTCCCGTATACCATTTAATACATAAACAGATTCCGTGGATTCTAAGATGAAAGATGAACCGGCTTCACTCAGCTATTGTATTGCTTTCGGAAGCGAAAGATGCAATGTACTTCTTAAAAGGACTTTTACCTTCACGCCTCATGCGTTATTTTGTCAAGAATATGCTGTTATATGAGCAACTGAACGGCGGACAGATCGGACCCTCACACCCCAATGCCATATTGGTTTGTCAATTATTTGCGGCCCCCGGCCCTAGCTGCCCAATGTGACCATGGCGTTTATTAATTTACCAAGCGGTTTCCTCTTCCAGTCAATGAGGCCAAGTCGATCTGTGTGTGGTCCCAGCCATCTGTCACCACCCACCCCCACCTCTACAGATCGGACTGGTGTGGCCTCGCACTCGATCATGCTCGCTTCGTCCCAGGAGCGAGTCTCTAGGAATTTGAATAGGTGGGGAGGGGGGTCACTGAAAACTTGCGACCGGGGGTGTGGCGGGGGGGGGGGCTCTGCTCTCTGAAAGTTTGCGACCGTGAGGGGAGGGTGAGGGGTTGAAAAAGCCCGTGGTCCACCAATTTGTTTTACGACCGGTGGCGGGGGGAGTCCTTGACACCCTCTTGCTTGAGGGGGGATAGAGGGTATAAACCCCTACCCCCCTCCCCCTCCCTCCCCCCCTCCACACCCCCCTGGATCCGCCTCTGCACCCTTCTCATTCTGTAATGTGTCCCGGTCCGTGTGGTGGCACTAATTGGCTTGACTACTTCGTCCCTAAAACAATTTGACACATTTCGACCCAAAACTGAATGTAATGGAAGTTGTGTACATTGGATGGACCTTTGGACCGCATCGAGCCAGCAGAGACAGCTGTGGCGAGTACGCGGCTCTGGATCATGGGCTCTAACACAGCCTCCCCCTCCCCCCACCCGCGCCGCTCCATGCCAAGCGGGGTGAGCGCGCCACGTTGCGGTGGGCCGTGGAGGAGACTTTCTGCTCTCGTGGAATAAAGCAGCGAAGACACAACCCCACATGTGGTGCCCCATCACCGACATAAAGACTTCGTATCTCCCTGAAATCGATCATTTACTGTGTAATGGATCCGCAATTAATATGTTTATTTTTATTGTTTCCTCTGAGGAGGTTCCCATGAAACAGATCAAGTGAGAGGTGGGTCATTATTGTGAATGTGGCCGTCTTTCACAATTATAGTGACTTCCAGGGCATTTTTGCCATGCGTTCCGCGATACAATTTTAATAGACCGATCCAGGCTGTCAATCATTCATTGACGTCAGTTTTGCTTTTATCCAATCATGTGGTAAAAAGAGGTCTTTCACGTCCGTTATGTACCGCAAACAATTCCGATAAACAAAGCCGATGAACGAAAAACGAAAAAAGACTCAAGCGTGGGCGGGGCTTAGTGTCGGAATATGGATCCGTCTATATACTTAGTAATGTTCCTTTCCATGGGATGTTTGCAATGTACATTGATGTGGAATCGACACTTAATTAATCTTCAATTGGCTGCATGCCGAGTATGTAGGTGTAACTCATGCTTACAGTTTCCTTTACAACCATTACAAGGAGGCAATTACTCAAGGTTCTGATGATATATAGGACAAGATAATGGAACATTGGAAGGAGTCATGGAATCCCATGCCGTCTAACGTGGGGTTTACGCCCCCCCCCCCCGCCCCGGGGGTTTACCCGCCCCCCTCAAGCAATGGAACTAAAGTCTAGTTATCTTTAGATATTTTCCAGCAAATATGCCGTTTCCTCATGCAAAATCAAGGTCACCTGACCGACCCCCATGTCGCAAGTTTTCAGTGAATCCCTTTTCCTTGACAATAGCCGAACGCACATCTTGGTACAAGCGATGGTATAGCAGGTGCAGATGGGTCAATTAAATGCCAAACCTATACATATACAACCGGATGGTGATTCGTAGACTTCAGATCTGGTTCCAGGCGAATAAAAACCACTTTGAAATAAACATTTTTGGGAGAGAAGTAAACTTCAACTGAAGCGATATCGCCCCCCTTCCCCACGCCCCACCACCACCTCCAAAAATTTGAACTTTTGGTATAAAACATTATATATTTTGTGTCCATACGTCCCTATATGTAAGAAACAGAAACGCCAGCTTACCCAACTGTTCCCATGTATCCGGCACCATAAGGACAAGCCATTGTGACTAAACTGCGGTTGTGCCTTCTTGTCCGTGCACGAAAAAAGTTGGTGAACTGTTCCTTAGCGCTCTAAACGAACACTCCAACTGATCGCACAGTCTGCTGACAACTGGCTGAGACAGCGCGCTTTTAGGTCGACGCTCGCAGCGCCACCTCGCCGGTGCGACTTGGAGCGCCATCTGGCGGTAGGCCGATGTCGGAGAGCTGCGTCATCCGTCCTTGACCTTGTAAACTGGCAAGGCGGTGAAAACGAAATTTGTTGTGCTTGTACATCTCGAGAAAGATCGTTCATAACTTCACTTCGTTTCTAGCTTTCAGGGATATGTTTCCAAAGAGTACGTTTGTTGCTTGATGATGCGATTTGTCATTTATGTAAAGGACGCTTTCAGAGCTGTGATGCTGATTTATCAGTTAATAGTCCAGATTATACTAGAAAGTCACTCTTTCAAGGCCGCGCCGATGTTAGCGAGTTGAACGGGGGGCTCGAAGTGACTGGTTTACGCCCACCTAAAGTCAAAGTCATAAATGCCGTAGCGTGTCGTTTCGGCCCATACGAATTTGTCGCGATCGCTCTAAAAATCACTGACATGAGAAAGCAACACCATGCAATTTTAATGATACCAAACTTACGTGTGTACTGCAATGTTCTCCTTTGCTTTTTAAAGACACAAACAATATTTCTCAATGCTGACACTCCATGGCATTGGCAGCAAACGCAGTTTCGCAAATATACTAAAGCACATTTCATAAGATGACATGGTTGCCGTGGTGCCGAACGTACTCTGAATAATTGAATAATAGATGCTCTATTCATTGTCTGTGATTTAGTCTATTTGTGATAAAGTGTCTGTTGGCAATGGAGTGTCAGCATGGAAAAATATTATTTCTGTCTTAAAAAGGATAACCTCGCAGTACATGTATAAGTTTATTATCATTAAAATTGCACAGTGTTCAGTGATTTTTAGAGCAATCGCGACAAATTCGTAGAAAATATGGACAGAAACGACACGCTATAGCATTTATGACTGACTTTAGGGCCTTTGGATGTTTCGGCAGCTGGGGGGTGGGGAGGGGTATTAGGCCGAGGGGATTAAGGATTAAGCGGAGGCTGAAGGGTGAACCGATCAAACGGTTATTGTATTGCTTCAGGCCAATTGGCTGGACACAGGTGATTTAGGAGAGCGGGGCGGGGCAGTACAAATTGATGATAATAAACGCTGTACCATTCTCTTTTTTTTCATTCGTATTTCTTGTCTCACCAAATATATACCGGGTGCAAACATATTTGTTTTATACCCCGATATGCTCGTTGTCACTTGAAATGTTACACCATTATGTAGATTGCAATCCATTTGTAACATTCACACCTTCTGGTGTGTAGCAAACCTGGGCCATCGGGTGTATTGCAATCCATTTGTATTTATGTGACACTACCACCAGCGACCCCGGAGGCTCTGCGCAAGCTCTTTGTGTACATGCGTTAGACGTGGGTGGAGGTGCGCGTGTTCACCCCCGACGCATGGTCCGTAGTCCAGCTGGACGTACAGACAGAAAGTTTGGCCAACAGATGGAGGAACCCCGGCATGGATAACCTTGTACATATGTGTTGAATCCGATCTCAATGCCCCGTGGCTCAGTGAATAACACCCAGCCGTCGTCTATCGTAATCCCCATGGGCATGCCTCCACCCTTTCAAACATGACCACCAAACACCCCACACCATACCCCTGGCACCAAGCAACACAATAACCGTTTGATCGGTTTGCCCTTCAGCCTCTGTTTAATCCCTAATCCCCTCTGCCTAATACCACCCGCCTCCCCCACCCCTCCCTAGCAGCCAAAATGTCCCGCGGCCAAAACATCCAGCGGCCAAGGTGGGCATACACCTGTGCAGAAGAGACATGGCATTAGTGTAGGTGTGGCAGAGGATGCAACTAGTCCTAGTTTTATGTCAGCTTCTATGTCAGGGTCACCAATGAGTCAATTTGTGAGATCTTTAAATTGGCATCCTAGTTCAACAAATTAAATGCGGTCCGCTCCCAAATTGGATATGTCGCGCACCTACCTTCCGTGGCTACACAGAGTCTAGTGTGGCTGGACTATGGCCGTCCAGGACTAGGGACATGAAGTTATCCTCTTTGGATGTTATCTGTCACTTTTAAACTCTAATCAGCTAGGAATCGACTAGCTTTTGCTGTAATGCATGCGCGTACAATCCTAATATTGACATTGTTCTATCTTGTTCTATCTTCTGACACCAAGAAAGTTTGTCAACACTAAGTTTTTTATGGTTCTATTTTTTCGAAGACAAACACTTGTGCCAACTGTTACTTATTCTTTATAATTCTTTATAATGTCTGGTACATGGTGTTTAGATTGATCTGCCCTCCTGAAAATGTTTCTGTCCTATCAATGAAACAACAGTGATACAACCAATAATCAATTTAGTTACTGTACTATTTATAAGGAATTTGATGATTCTATCCTATTCAGAAAATGATTGCCTATGACTAAGTACACAGTTTTCTGTTAATATTTTGTAGGGGAAACACAACATGAAAGCTTCTATGCAGTTATTATTTGCATTGATGAGTACCAGCAGGTTGTTTGCACAGTGTAACTGCTGAATATTGCTGCATAGTGAGAGACTGCAGTTTAAGCTTTGCCTGCCCCAGTGGATATACAACCAGTATTCCTGTCTGACCATGTAATTCAACTGTCCCGGGCAGTTGGTTTCTCCCTGCCGTCATCTGATATTGCCTCGTTTCACCTTTGATTTGTTATTGATTTTGTGATCACACATGATGCCAAAACTTCCGGTTATGGTCAGGCTGGATGGCTGCTGTCTTTGGTCCTGGGTAAATTATATGTTGTATTTTTTTGACAAGACCTCTAGCTTTAAAGATTGCACACCTTTTATAGATATATAAAACACCACAGCCCTACTATGTTTAATTTTAGGTGTATGGAGGCCTACATATAATATGAAGTAGCAGTCTTACTGGTTGGTATTGGAATCGATTTTGGGTGATGTGATGTTGACAGGGATGAGTGACTGAATTATCCAACTTTGGATTTTTGGAGTAAAATCCTGTACACATATGATATATAATTGTCCGAATGCAAAGATATTGCATAACCTGCTTTGATTCCCTGACAATTCTTTCTTGATGAAGATGAAGAACGTTTTGCATAATGTCCTGATGTATTTATCTAGCACCTGTTGAAGATGGATCAGCAAGATGACACATCAGCTGGCAATTCCTTTCTGTCTCTCCTGTCAGCAAAAAGCCTGCAAGGTTAGATTTTTACACAACATTTATGCAGAGTTATGTAATATATAGGAAAATGCAACAATTTTACTTCTGACTACATGTCAACATTGTAATTTAATAAAAGGTAATATAGTAATTTAATTTATCAGATACAGTGAAACCCCACTTTAATAACCACCCCAGTAATGTGACCACCCCACCATTAAGACCACTTTTTCCCAGTCCTGCATCTTTGCCTATACTTTAACATTGGCCTGAACTCCGCTAATACGACCACCCCGCTAATCCGGCATTAAGACCACCAAGACAAGACCCAACCAATCAATTTCAATGGAATTCAATTCAGCCCCGCTAATGTGACCACCGAAGTTTCGACTGTGGACGCCAATATGCATCAAACAAACCGTTTTTCCCCAATGAGTGTCCAATTGTCACGAGCCCTGAAACAAAGAGTAACTGTTTTCTTTCTTTATGCATTATTTTATTTCCAATTTCAGAATTGACACCTTTAGATCTACATTGGTTTGATGCACTTACCTCTAAGAATGGTTCACAGTCTCCTCGGCTTGAAAAACAGGAACAAATCCATGATTTGGATGGACTGATTACATCAGAAAGAGATGATGTCTGTCGTCGGAAAGGTTCTCTTAATATCCCATGCACTAGCCCTGTGGCGGATCCTGGAACTAGCTGTTTGGATTATGCTGGAGCAGACCCATGTCAGCATGGTCCAGTTGATCCAGATATCACCTTTAAGACGCCATTGCAGCAGCCAGAAAAGAAACACATGAGATATCTGTCTCCTTATATCAGCTCTCCCTCATTGTTCACCCCAGACAACCCCAGGAGGACAATGAGAAATATGAGAAATGACAGCGTCCTCCTACAAGGGAAATGTAAGCTTTAGTGGACTTTATATTGACATAGATTGTACAACAATAACACTTGATTCTGTGGTAAAGAATGGCCTCCAACCATGATACCGTTATGCTAAAATGAGATACATCTTTAATACTGTAACTATATTTGTAGACCTTTAGGAATATTAAATTGGTGTTCTTAATAAATAGTTTGTATTGATTGGCCATTAGGAGAAGTATGGACAAGTTAGTTGTTATTTATGTCATTTCCTCATACCGGTATACCAGTAATGTTTTGACATCAATGCAGTCCTACCAGTATGTTTAGACACTACCATTGTTTGGATGTTTTGGACCATGTACCAATTCATGTATGATGCTGTGTGCATATTGGGGACATTCGTCTCTCAAAGGCCAGCTTGGGATTTTGTTATTCATCCAGCCACACCAGGACTTGAGGCGCTGACCCCGCTCCAGACACAGCGGTCCCTACACAACCAGTCTCTGGATTGTCCCCTCCTGTCCCTGTCCAGAATGACACCCACCCAGGACAGGTAACCTCCGTCTCTGGAGTGTGGATCATTCCTTTCTTTCCACAGCAACAAATTGTTAACTTAGCTTGTAACTTAACTTGACGAGACTTCCAATAGTTTTCAGCAGTCTGCTAGATATCATTCATCTAATTATCGCCGGAGGTTCTCATGCCTCCCTTTGCCCATAGATGTACACAACAAAACACCCACATAATTCATTTGTCATTTCATGCGGCCTATCACAGAGCGTGTGTGTCTTACAGATTGCGGAGGTCGGTGTTACAGACCCCGGCGAGTCACATGAAGATAATACAAGGACTTCGAGTGGATCCCAGTGACAGCGGTTTCTCTTGGACCAGTTCCCTGGCCACTACGCCAGGGACTGTTGGTGAGTGTGGAGTATCTAAAGCCGAGCTAACATGTTATTGTCTTGGACCAGTTCCCTGGCCACCACACCAGGAACTGTTGGTGAGTGTGGAGTATATAAAGCCGAGCTAACATGTTATTGTCTTGGACCAGTTCCCTGGCCACCACACCAGGGACTGTTGGTGAGTGTGGAATATATAAAGCCGAGCTAACATGTTATTGTCTTGGGCCAGTTCCCTGGCCACCACGCCAGGGACTGTTGGTGAGTGTGGAGTATCTAAAGCCGAGCTAACATGTTATTGTCTTGGACCGGTTCCCTGGTCTCCACACCAGGGACTGTTGGTGAGTGTAGGGTATCTACAGCCGAGCTAACATGTTATTTTTTTGGACCAGTTCCCTGGCCACCACACCAGGCACTGTTGGTGAGTTGTAGAGTATCTCTCACTAACAAAATGCGCAAGGGAGGAGGGGTGAAATTATAACTGCAATGAATATAGTTTTGTGAAAGCCAAGACCAGAGTGGGTTACCATAGTGTACCTGAGGGTGAGGTGTAAGGCAAGAAGTCTGCTTTATGCTGGCTGCGCATGGTGTTTGTATAAATTATGGCTTCCTGTTATAAGTATGGTTTGTAATCCCTACAAGCATGATGCAACATTATTAAGATGATAGGGAATGTGGAGTTTAGTGTTTTCTCTGCGTAGACCACACAGACTACCTATATCAGTCTTATGTGGCTGAGAAATAGTCAATGGGAATCCACTTTTAAAGGTTATTGCATGTTCGTTAAACGTTAGAGCCACTTTGGGCTCAGGCTTGCGGTGTGTGTTGATACTGTGGTATTATATTCTGGCAGAAGCCATGGACCGCGTCGACACGACCAAGATGGCGGAGATGTGGCCGAAAGCAGGGAGACAAGTCCTGGTGAGTAGCAGTGAACAGTAGCAGTACCCAGGTATCCACAGAGTGAAATACCTATTGTGTGGGTAATTACATGGCTATTGCGGGTAAAATATGGTAAGAACCTTGAAGTAAATGCGGAGGGGGTATCTGGGAATAGCCTTTTCTTCACTGGATAAAATTGGGATTATCGCATTGTTTCTGCGTACGTTTGTAAGGCCTATCCAGGATCAGTGATGTTTAATCACAATAATGTTTACTGGGACTGTCACAGCTATATGTAGGACTCCTTATTAGCAGTTCATTGACAAGTTGATGTTACTGACAAGTGTGGCTCCCCTGTCTTGCCTTTGTGTCCCTGTCTCATTGATTTATGTTGTATTGTATTTTTTTTTTTTTTTTTATAAACCTTATTTTAACCCACGAGGTTACCGATAGCGAATACACATATGAACGGCCACCTCAACATGTACCAAAATGGTGGTTGTGAAGTTGAGATTAAGTCATTACCAAGTACAGTTGATCAAATATAAAGTTCAAATTCAATACAGTGACAAAGATTTAGTGGCATACAACACTGAAAATCAAATCGAGAGCATAGCCCTTAGATGAACCGGCCTGTTCCAGACATGAAAGTTTGTACTGCTGTAAATAATTTAGTATTATCTTCAAGATTAATGTTGGAGGAGCCGAATAAGAGGAGATTGCAGAGACTAGCGAGTTGATTCTTAGACGCAGCCGTAAGATCCAAGATTAAAAATTGTAGCTTTGATGTCACTGACAGATGTGGTTCCTTTGTCGTATGTTGTATTGCCTTGGTGTCCCTGTACTTGCAGGGTGCTGCCCGGGTTCTCTTCTCGCCTGGTCACATTGCCCCGAAGGAGCAAGCAGCAGATGACTTGGAGGTGTTCTCCATGAATGACACTGGGGAGGAGACGGTCGTTGCGGGTGATACCCAGCAGGGACCGCGTGGCGATTACCCCCCAAGTCTCGACCCACCCGGAGTAGAACCTCCCCCTCATCGGACCATACCCTACACGGCGCCAGATGAGATGAGACCTACCTCGGTCTCCGCCGTCAGGTCATCCTTGTCCGGTCAGAGCGGCCGGGAGCCTCAGCCCGATGCGTCAACGTCTTGGGGTGCGATGCACGAAGTATGTGAGAGTGACGTCACACCCAATGACGCACGGACATGTGACAGTGACGTCACAACCAATGGGGCGCGGACATGTGACAGTGACGTCACACCCAATGGCGCACGGACATTTGACAGTGACGTCACAACCAATGGCGCGCGGACATGTGACATTGACGTCACACCCAATGGGGCGCGGACATGTGACAGTGACGTCACACCCATAACCACGCGGACATGTGCCGGCCCGGCCAACGCGCTGGAGGAACTGCTGTCCATCTTCAACACTCCCACCGGGCCCCGGAGTCTGCGTCGACTGTCGGCGCCACGACGACGGCGTAGGGAAAGCACTGACGCTGCGCCTCGTCACCTCCCGTTGTCGTCATCATCCCACGGTAAGAGGCGAAGGAAAAGTGACCAACTGGTCGAAGAAACTGCGTCTAGTTCCGGTATTAACAAGAAGCGTATTGTGGAAAGAGAAAAGGACGGTAGTTGTGTATCTGATGGCGTATCTAAGGGTGCTAGTGGTGATAACCTTAAGATCTCGAGTGACAGCGGTAAAGCCATCGGTAAGGACGCCGAGGTTCACCCGGAGTGTGGGCGCGGTCGAAGGAAGTATCATGGTGACGAGGAACTCTTCAGTCAGATTTCTCCGACGTCTTTGAATGTGATGTGTCAAGTGGCAGACCTCTCCGGGAGTTTCGACGACCCGTCCTCGTCACCCACGCCTCGATCTCAGTGCCATGGCAACCGCCCGCCGCGGGCAGCGCGCGACGACATACAAGATGACGCGGACGATGTAGACCTCGTGACGTCACCCGATGTCAGGTCCGAGCCCCCGAGCCCCCTGGATTCTCGAGATCCAGAACGTACGGGGATCGCTAAGGAGACGTCGTGTTCGTTCACGCAAATCTCGTCCAGCATGTTGGAGGTGATGTGCCGGGAGACTCACGCGCAAGCTGATGTCTCGGGACCTCACGGCGAGATCTCGCATGTCTGTCAGGAGGTTGAGACTTTCGCGGACTCAGGGACTGGTGGCGGTGGCGGGGATTCGCGCGGCGACTCCCAGCCAGTGCGTGCCGGGGTGTGTGGAAGCGACTGCCAGCCAGTGCGTGCCGGGGTGTGTGGAGGTGACCGGGGTGCCGGTGTGTCTGGAAGGGACAGGGTTGCCGGGGTGACGCAGCAGCGCCATGTGGAGTCAATGTGGGCCGACAATCCTCTCCCGGAGGTTCATGGGGATGGATCAGGGGGGCGGATACCTACCCCTCATGAGTCAGGTGATAACCAGCGGTCCCTTAATCTGAATGCTGTCAATGCGAATGGACGACAAATGCCCACTGAAGCCGGTGACAACCAACGCCCTGTAGACCAGGATGGTGTCACGATCATAGGTGATCTAAAGACAGAGCCTGTCACCAGCGCCAACTCCGAACGCTGTTTGAGTCCAGGCGCAAAGCCCCTCTATAGCAGATTAGGCAAGAAGGCGAAACGGTTCTCCTATCCTACCTCCAGCGAGATCACGAACGTGTGTCCGCGAAGGGTCTTCAACTCTGACGCCGTGCCCGACCCCGAAGGCGGAAGTCGCGACAATAGCAAGGACGGAACTTCTCTGACGTCACGCGGGGACGTGGCGTCAGAGAAAGTGTATACTGTCGGATTGCCTTTTGGGGATATTAACGAGAATCACCCAAATACAGTGAAAGACGTGCAATCGCCGAATAGAAACTCCACTCACATTAAGGATATTCAGCAAAGGACGATATGGAAAAGGCGACATACAGGTATGTGAATCAGGTTTATAGATGATTGTATGGAATATATTTGTTTTTGAAGCTTCTGAAACGAAATTTCGCCCTACCGAACTACAGTCACATAACCCTCCGTAATGATCTGTCGTTAACTTAGCATGTAAACGCCTCGGTTACAAACTCTACTCTTAGTGAAACGGTCCCCATGCCCAATAAATTCTGGCATAAGATCATTTATACTGATCCGTCACGAATGCATTAATCATATTAGAATTAACCATATAAGACATGAAATTCATAACCTTCCAGAAATATTAGTAATAACTGAGACTGAACAGTTACCAAACTTATTTTCCCCTGACTCTTTCCCAGCAGGGATTTTTTTCCCGTCATTTTGCCTGTTTTTCCTGACCATTTTTTATGGGATGTATACATTGCTTTCGTTTTCTTTGGGTCTCCAGCCGGTTTTACTACACTGACATCCTACAACAAGGCGGCAACGAATGACCAGCCAAAACACCGTCAGTCCGATACTGTTGCAACAGAGAACCGGTCCCGGGTCAGTGGAATTCCCCCGAGCGTTGCTGCGGGACTGCTTAACGTTAAGCCGGAGTTAGGCCCCCATCCCAACGTGCGGCTTATCGCCGGGCTGACGGCCCGGGTAGGCGCGCCGACAGCCCAGGTAGGCGCGCCGTCTGCTGAGCCGGTGAAAGCGGCTTCAGCACATGGCCGTCCTGGCAGCGGTCCAACACAGTCTGATCACCCTGCGACTTGTGAGGCTTTACCACGTGCTTCTCACGCACCGGCAAAGCAGCCACTCCGCTGTATGTCGCCTAACCCGGGAAGCAACAAATCCAACATGGAGAAGGTGGCAGGCTCTGTGTTAAGCAGTGGTGAACGTTCTATTGATGAACCGATGTCACCAAGCCTCCACCATCGGACACGGGTCGTCAGCGAAACCGTCGTCCCTCAGGGACAGGGCTTCGGTGGCTTTCAATGCGCCAGTGGTAAAGGCGTCGTGATATCGGAAGCGGCTCGGGCGAAGGCTGCCAATATCGTCGCGAGCCTGGATCTCGAGGATGCGTTAGACTCCGTGGAGCGACCATCCACGCCGCCGCAAGGGGGCAGTGGAGCTGCAGCTCCACAATCAAAGACCAATCTTGGTGAGGCAACGATGGCGCCACCAGAACATAGCGTTGCGCAACCCCTTGGCGGACCACGTGGCATGACTGGCTGCGTGGCGAATCGAGCCGCAGTGGCGGAAGTCAGCGCGTCCACAAACGATGCCGCGTTGGGCAGGATAATGTGTGGACCAAGTCCCCTGTCACGTCCGCCTGTGGGAGGGTTCCAGAGCGCCAGCGGAAAGGTCATAGAGGTCAGCGAGCGCGCTGTGGACAAGTACAGTAGATGGATGGAGGACGCCTGGGAACAGGAAGAGGGTGAGGGGCCAGCAGGGGGGCGTCCAGGGCCGACACGTGACCCCGGCACCCCAGCTCTAGCAGACGGGGACAGACCCACGATATCTACACCGGACGCCTACACCGCACATGGCCAGCACAATAATATGGAAGTTGATGCCTTGGCGGCTTCAAACAAACCCACCGCGTTGTGGGCTGGTACCCACAGAGGCGTGCAGCATGGTAGCCTGCCCGCCAATCAGGCTAGAAATAAACCGGCGCCATGTCATAAACCAGACGTCGATCGGGATTGGAGTAAGGTCCCCAAGGGCTATAGGCCGTTTAAGCCGCCCAGGGGCTCGGACGTGCAGTCGACGGGATGTGGAGGGGCTGGAGTGTGCGTACCGGCTGCCGCAGTGTCTCCACCCTCTCACGGAGACATCCACCCCCCCGTAGAGGTGTCCCGTGCGGCGCCCGCTACCGATCGCCAGCCTCCCCAGCGTGCGGGGGGCGGCACGGGGGGAACCCCATGCGCCCTTGTCTGGGCGGCCGAAGCCATGGAAACAGACGAGGAGGACCTGGCGGACTTCAGCTACACCCAGATGGCGGAGGTGACCGATGGCACCGTCGCCTTCTTCGAGAATGAAGAGTCCAGCGATCACGTCGTATTTACTCAAGCACCTGCCCAAGCCACCAGCCAGGCAACCAGCCAGGGAACCAACCCTGCCCGGTGCGAGGCGAGTATCGTTGAGGTGGTATCGCAAAGGGTGGTAAAGATGTCAGAGAAGGCACTGGAAGCAGCCAAATCAATGCTGGATACTGTAGATATGGAAGTTCCAGAGAATAAAAAAAGATTTGGTGGATTCCAAACTGCGAGAGGGAAACCGGTGAAGATATCAGAAAAAGCACTGGACGCAGCCAAATCGGTGCTGGATACTGTAGATATGGAAGTTTCCGAGAAGAAAGAAAGCTTTGGAGGATTCCAAACTGCGAGAGGGAAACCGGTGAAGATATCAGAAAAAGCACTGGAAGCAGCCAAATCGGTGCTGGATACTGTAGATATGGAAGTTCCCGAGAAGAAAGAAAGCTTTGGAGGATTCCAAACTGCGAGAGGGAAACAGGTGACTGTATCAGAGAAAGCACTGGAAGCAGCCAAATCAGTGCTGGATACTGTAGATATGGAAGTTTCCGAGAAGAAAGAAAGCTTTGGAGGATTCCAAACTGCGAGAGGGAAACCGGTGAAGATATCAGAAAAAGCACTGGAAGCAGCCAAATCGGTGCTGGATACTGTAGATATGGAAGTTCCCGAGAAGAAAGAAAGCTTTGGAGGATTCCAAACTGCGAGAGGGAAACCGGTGAAAATATCAGAGAAAGCACTGGAAGCAGCCAAATCAGTGCTGGATACTGTAGATATGGAAGTTTCCGAGAAGAAAGAAAGCTTTGGAGGATTCCAAACTGCGAGAGGGAAACAGGTGACTGTATCAGAGAAAGCACTGGAAGCAGCCAAATCAGTGCTGGATACTGTGGATATGGAAGTTCCCGAGAAGAAAGAAAGCTTTGGAGGATTCCAAACTGCGAGAGGGAAACCGGTGAAGATATCAGAAAAAGCACTGGACGCAGCCAAATCGGTGCTGGATACTGTAGATATGGAAGTTTCCGAGAAGAAAGAAAGCTTTGGAGGATTCCAAACTGCGAGAGGGAAACAGGTGACTGTATCAGAGAAAGCACTGGAAGCAGCCAAATCAGTGCTGGATACTGTGGATATGGAAGTTCCCGAGAAGAAAGAAAGCTTTGGAGGATTCCAAACTGCGAGAGGGAAACCGGTGAAGATATCAGAAAAAGCACTGGACGCAGCCAAATCGGTGCTGGATACTGTAGATATGGAAGTTCCCGAGAAGCAACAAAGCTTTGGAGGATTCCAAACTGCGAGAGGGAAACCGGTGAAGATATCAGAGAAAGCACTGGAAGCAGCCAAATCGGTGCTGGATACTGTAGATATGGAAGTTCCCGAGAAGCAAGAAAGCTTTGGAGGATTCCAAACTGCGAGAGGGAAACCGGTGAAGATATCAGAAAAAGCACTGGACGCAGCCAAATCGGTGCTGGATACTGTAGATATGGAAGTTCCCGAGAAGCAAGAAAGCTTTGGAGGATTCCAAACTGCGAGAGGGAAACAGGTGACTGTATCAGAGAAAGCACTGGAAGCAGCCAAATCAGTGCTGGATACTGTAGATATGGAAGTTCCCGAGAAGAAAGAAAGCTTTGGAGGATTCCAAACTGCGAGAGGGAAACCGGTGAAGATATCAGAAAAAGCACTGGACGCAGCCAAATCGGTGCTGGATACTGTAGATATGGAAGTTCCCGAGAAGCAAGAAAGCTTTGGAGGATTCCAAACTGCGAGAGGGAAACAGGTGACTGTATCAGAGAAAGCACTGGAAGCAGCCAAATCAGTGCTGGATACTGTAGATATGGAAGTTCCCGAGAAGAAAGAAAGCTTTGGAGGATTCCAAACTGCGAGAGGGAAACCGGTGAAGATATCAGAAAAAGCACTGGACGCAGCCAAATCGGTGCTGGATACTGTAGATATGGAAGTTCCCGAGAAGCAAGAAAGCTTTGGAGGATTCCAAACTGCGAGAGGGAAACAGGTGACTGTATCAGAGAAAGCACTGGAAGCAGCCAAATCAGTGCTGGATACTGTAGATATGGAAGTTCCCGAAAAGAAAGAACGCTTTCGAGGATTCCAAACTGCGAGAGGAAAACAGGTGACTGTATCAGAGAAAGCACTGGAAGCAGCCAAATCAGTGCTGGATACTGTAGATATGGAAGTTCCCGAGAAGAAAGAACGCTTTCGAGGATTCCAAACTGCGAGAGGAAAACAGATGACTGTATCAGAGAAAGCACTGGAAGCAGCCAAATCAGTGCTGGATACTGTAGATATGGAAGTTCCCGAGAAGAAAGAAAGCTTTGGAAGATTCCAAACTGCGAGAGGGAAACCGGTGAAGATATCAGAGAAAGCACTGGAAGCAGCCAAATCAGTGCTGGATACTGTAGATATGGAAGTTCCCGAGAAGAAAGAACGCTTTCGAGGATTCCAAACTGCGAGAGGAAAACAGGTGACTGTATCAGAGAAAGCACTGGAAGCAGCCAAATCAGTGCTGGATACTGTAGATATGGAAGTTCCCGAGAAGAAAGAAAGCTTTGGAGGATTCCAAACTGCGAGAGGGAAACCGGTGAAGATATCAGAAAAAGCACTGGACGCAGCTAAATCAGTGCTGGATACTGTAGATATGGAAGTTCCCGAGAAGAAAGAAAGCTTTGGAAGATTCCAAACTGCGAGAGGGAAGCCGGTGAAGGTGTCTGAGAAAGCACTGGAAGCAGCCAAATCAGTGCTGGATACTGTAGATATGGAAGTTCCCGAGAAGAAAGAAAACTTTGGAGGATTCCATACTGCGAGAGGGAAACATGTGAAGGTATCAGAGAAAGCACTGGAAGCAGCCAAATCGTTTTTGACGGACCGGGAAGTGCCAGTGGTTGCGGTAACATCCGATGAACAGTTGTGTCTCAATGCGAAATTATCAAATGAGGCCGGAGCGACACCAAATGCCACGGCAACACCGCTCGTGGGGACACCAACTGCTAGGGCAACACCGCTCGTGGGGACTTCAACTGCTAGGACAACACCGCTCGTGGGGACTTCAACTGCTAGGGCAACACGGCTGGTGAGGACTCCAACTGCCAGGGCAACACCGCTCGTGGGGACTTCAACTGCTAGGGCAACACCGCTCGTGGGGACTCCAACTGCCACGGCAACATCGCTCGTGGGGGCACCGGCCTCAAGGAACCTTTTCGGCGGCAAGCCGGCGTCCCTCGGTGGGTCCCTAGACCTATCATTCGAGGCAACTGAGAGTGCGAAGGCCCTACTGGCTGATGGTGACGAGTTTGACGATGCCGGTAAGGGTCAACCCCTCTCGTTTGTAACCTTTCATCAGTTGCATTTTACGTATGTATGATAGAGTTTTTGTGTGTGTGCTTTTTTTCATAGATTTTTCTGATCTTCCCACCATTTGAAGAGAATGGGAAAGAAAATATACGTTACATTGAAACGTATGTTAAAAAGATGGCGAGAACTGATAAGGGGGCTCTTCATTGAATTGTTTTTAGCTCTTTAACGAGCGTGGTGACACGGATTTGTTTTCATTTGTCAGCTCAGTGTAATCTAATGCTCTTCAAGTGGTGTGAAAATTAGAAAAAATCGAGAAAAAAATTGTATCATGCATCCTTAACAGTATGTAATTGTGATGTATTTTCGATTCCCTGTACAAGTCTACGATGACATGAACACGAGAGCTGCTCATGCGATGAGTGTCGTTTAATTGCCAATGAAGACCTATGTAAGTCGTTATTCTGCCGACAGGTGTCTCCAGGTATGATCGTCAGCCAATCAGAGGCAAGCTGACGCCCATCCGGAGCAGTCACGAGGGTCAGTGCGAAGGACCTAATTGTCGGTCCTCACATTACATGCAAACGTATCTTAGAATTCATCGAGCTGAGTAATCTTGGAAAGTATTCGCTGGGTGTTGATTGCATGTTACACGGGGGGCCACCGGGAGGGCCTGCTGGCTTGCGACCTTGACCTTGTCGAGCTAGCTCAGCCGGGGCAGACATCAGACCGAAGTTCGGGGGTAAGCGCCCCGCACATGTTCATGCTAGATAAAGACCCCATGTCCTTTGAGAAGACTAGGTGGTAACCCCCGGGACATGGCTCCGCTCCACCCGAGATATTCCCATTCTCGCCATATGGCCCTCCGTAAAAAGGTTCAACTATTCAGTGTTGCATCTAGGGCTGTGGCAATTGAGCACAGGCCGCGGGCCTTGACTTTTTTTTATCAAAAGCGGGGCCGGCCCCGTAGCTCAGTGGGTTAGAGCGCTCGCATTGAGTGCTCTGGCCAACAGAGAGCCTAATGGCACGTGGATCTGTGGTTCGAGCCCCGCTGTGGCCATGTCTGTGTGGTCGCAAGATAAAGATCCCATGTCCTTCTTCGCAAAGAGTAGGGGGTTACCCCCGGGGACATGGCCCCTCCACTCTCCCTTCCTTCTCCCTATTGACGCGATATGACCAAAAGAGATTAACGCGTCCTAAATATGCAACCAATCTATGAGATCCTAGCTGGTATCAGGGATTATGTAAGGTAGAGATAGCCAACTCCGCCGTATTTGGCCGTGCACATCCGCCCGTGGCCTGCAAGGAACGGATGAAAAAATTGCGGAAAGTGTAGTAGAAGGCACTACCAATAATATTATGTTATACTTCATTTGGGGTAGTGAAATCGTTTGGCGTAGTTTAATGGCGACGGTATCAAACAATTTTGACTCTAGTAGCCCGCAACACGTTCCGGCCTGCGCAGGAGTTAGCCCGCTTCAAAATATTTCTAGACACAAAACTGAGTATTCTTTCCAAGCGAATTACCTGTAAGCACCGACATGATCGTCGCATCAAGCATAAGGGCGAAGTAAGCCTGAATCTGGTGGTTACTATGTTGTCAGAGCTGCTGTTGGACCGGTGGCGCTCCGAGCGAGCCAGTCTACGTTCTACCGTGACGGCCCCGGCTGATGACGTCACAGCGTTGTCCACACGAGGGCGAGCACCAGGTGACCCGGCCAAGCTGAAGCAGAGGTTCAGGTACGGAGAGTCCGACTCCTCCTTGTATCCGGAATCCGGCCTCAATGAGATCCAGATGTGTTCACAATCAGGAGCTAATATATTTCTGTTTGTGTCCCTTTCCAATAGTCACTTGCTGATGTTAATACCTTGTGATAACTGATGCGCGTATGTGTAACATGTATATCTCCACAAGTTATGTTCTCGTGTTATCCTTACCCATGGCAAATAGCAATGCTGGGCAATATATTTCTGGCTGTGTCCCGTTCCAATAGTCACTTGCTGATATTAATACCTTGTAACTGATGCCATTGCTCGTATGTGTAACATTTATATTGTTGTGCTCTCGTTATGTCCTCCTTAACCATGACAAATACTCACGGACCCATTAACAAACAAAGATGGCTTCAGAGGACTTATCTGTTACTCTGTATTCCAGATGGGAGGGCTGCAGCAATTATGGTGCATTCAACGCCCGCGTCACGCGAGACCGCCACACCACTCCCACCAAACCGGGCTCTGTCGGCCAAGACCCCCTGCACACCCCGGAAAGAGACGGCCTCTCCTCCTTCAATACGCCGTACAAGAGACACCTGGCGGAGACTCCTAATGGACAAGTGGCGCCATCTAGTGGTAGAAATCAGGGTCAGCCACAAGGGCAAGCATTCGTCACGCCGTACAAGGAAGCTCAGCCAGAGAGCAGTTTCCGGGCGCCAGTGAAGAGGGTGACCGCTCCTGCACCCCCGACCACGACCCCCACCCCCACCCCCACAGGTACGTGGAGAAGTCACATGGAGTTACAATAAGCTACGACAATTTTATTGGTTTTAAGTTGCTGTTTGCGTGTTTGAGGCTTAATTTGTCCAGATAGTATATGGATATCATATGACTAATTGTGGAGTCTAGTGTATCGGTATTAATGCGTTATGCATACATTTTCTGGCACCTGAATCTGAACTTTGTTAAGATATACAATTACCCATATGCAAATGAAAGATACACGCGCTGTATATTTATGACATAGCTCCCCATTGGTCGATCCAGGGGTGGACGTTGCCTGCGAGGCCCCCGACATCTGTGGCAGCGAGGAGGACCAGAACGACGGCGTATCAGACCAGACACTTCTGGAATCCATGGCTGCCGACCCGGCCGCCCCAGTACCAGAGGGCGCTGGGTCTGACAGAAAGTGGCCCGCGACACATGCTGACCACGCGGCCGCCATCAAGGTCACAGACCACGTGCGCAAAGGTCGACTGAGGGCAAAGGTGGAACAGGGCAAGAGGATCAAGGTCAAGAGAGACGCCGGGAACACCAGACCCGTCATGGGTAGCCTCTACAGGCAGAAGCTGTCCTGTAGAGGTCAAAGCCTGAGGGACGCTGTGAGAGGTCGATTGCCGAGTGCCCCTGGGCTCCATCAGGTCTGGTTGCATTTTTTTCTGTATCTTTGTACAGGCTTCATTTAGCTGCGATGGTGAAGTCTTATTCTCTATCTTTGTACAGGCTTCATCTAGCTGCGATGGTGAATCTTTTTGTACAATTACATACAACGGAATATATTATTAGATAATGTTAAATATTAAAAAATAAAATAATAATGTAAAATTATAAAATGCAACGGAATGCATGATTAGATATTTTGTGCCTAAATTAAGTGTCACCTGTTTCTCGTTTCATTGCGTATGAGTTATTTTCAATATAACTGAATTATTGGATTAAATATTTATGCATTGTAACACATAGGATTCCATTATAGTATTCCATTACAGTAAACACACTGCCAGAATACAGTGGTCATAAGTCTCATTCTGCATCGTATGACGTTGTTGCAGGTGTACTGTCAAGGTGTTTGGCCCGACACCGCCAGGGTGACTGGCCACAATGCCGAGAACTTCCGGTTTCGGGTGGCCAGCTGCTTCGGTCGCCAGATGGCGCTGGAGGCCGAAGGGACGCGGGCGGGGGACGGGTCGTACGTCGTGTTCGACCAGGACTCCACCATCGGCAAAGAGGAATTCTGCAAGTGAGCGAAACTGGCTGTCCTGGTGGCTAGCTTGTACAGCTTGACAAACAGATGACACATATGATATCTTCCTTCTGACGAACCAACCACTGAATATTTTGCTGAAATTAAGTACTACTCAGAAGGCACGCTTTGGGTTTGCCAAAATCTACCTTTATTCCTTTGTAATGTCTAATGACATACTACTTGCTTTGTCGTGTAAGGATCTCGAATCAGTCTGTCCCACCTTAACCTGTCCTCGGTCCACACCCTGCGATACGCTGGAGTGTCACTGCCCTGACCATGTGTCCCTGCCGTGACCACGTGTCCCTGCAGTGACCCCGTGTCCCTGCCGGGACCACGTGTCCCTGCCCTGATTACCTTGTCCCTGCCCTACCCACGTGTCCCTGTATGACCGGGTCTCCCTGCCCTGACCACGTGTCCCTGTATGACCGCGTCTCCCTGCCCTGACCACGTGTCCCTGCCCTGACCACGTGTCCCTGCCCTGACCACGTGTCCCTGCCCTGACCCCATGTCCCTGCTCTGACCACGTGTCCCTGCTCTGACCACGTGTCCCTGCCCTGACCACGTATTCCTACCCTGACCCCGTGTCCCTGCACTGACCACGTGTCCCTGTATGACCCCGTGTCCCCGCCCTGACCGCGTTTTTCTGCCCTGACCACGTGTCCCCCTCCCGCCTGTTGCAGCGCCCTGCTGGACACAGACGGCGTGGATCCCAGGCTGGTGTCCAGGGACTGGGTATCCAACCACTACCGCTGGATCGTCTGGAAGCTGGCGGCCATGGAAGTCGCCTTCCCTGACCTGTGCGGCGGCAGGTGAGCTCGCCTAGGGTACAGTGACTTATAAAGCAATGGTGTCCATGAAGATCTTTTAACTTGTCTTAAATAGAAACGATGTATTTAAGTTCTTTTGCCCAACCGATGTATTGTGGGAAAGTGTGACTTTCTGGTGTACTTAGTCATAAAAATTTGGACATGACTGTCGTTTTTTGCCTTCTAACACATGATAACGTATCCCTTTCAGAGTTAACATTCATTATGTCAGATAATGTGTTAAAGACATGTCCAACTGGAATCATGACGTAGATAAGTGTTGTTTGTGCAGCTTTAACTGACGTATTGGTGGACAGAGCTGGTTACTGACGCGAATGATGCCTATAGGGAGATTGTAAATATAGCTTCACGTTATCTGCCTGTTAATACAACATCTGCCGGCGTCTTCTTTTTTGTCAGATGTCTGACTCCTGACCGAGTACTCCTGCAGCTCAAGTACAGATATGACCGAGAGATCGACCACAGTCAGAGGTATGTCCTCCTTGATAACTACAGTACAGATCAGAATGACACCTGGACACAATTCATTAATATGAAGTCCGTGCAATCCGTGTGCACTGTCTCGGAATCTGTGCTTTCTACAGAGCCGTCACATGCCAAAGGCTGCCGTCATAATGTGTTGCCTGGTTGGCCCATGGTCCTGGTGCTGCCGTCATAATGTGCCCTGTGGTTGGCCCATGGTCCTGGTGCTGCCGTCATAATGTGTTGCCTGGTTGGCCCATGGTCACGGTGCTGCCGTCATAATGTGCCCTGTGGTTGGCCCATGGTCCTGGTGCTGCCGTCATAATGTGTTGCCTGGTTGGCCCATGGTCCTGGTGCTGCCGTCATAATGTGCCCTGTGGTTGGCCCATGGTCCTGGTGCTGCCGTCATAATGTGCCTTGTGGTTGGCCCATGGTCCTGGTGCTGCCGTCATAATGTGCCCTGTGGTTGGCCCATGGTCCTGGTGCTGCCGTCATAATGTGCCCTGTGGTTGGCCCATGGTCCTGGTGCTGCCGTCATAATGTGCCCTGTAGTTGGCCCATGGTCCTGGTGCTGCCGTCATAATGTGCCCTGTAGTTGGCCCATGGTCCTGGTGCTGCCGTCATAATGTGCCCTGTGTTTGGCCCATGGTCCTGGTGCTGCCGTCATAATGTGCCCTGTGGTTGGCCCATGGTCACGGTGCTGTCGTCATAATGTGCCCTGTGGTTGGCCCATGGTCCTCGGTGTCCGTGTCTCCGTGAGTGAGACGCGTCGTGCTGCCATTGTAACCTAACCAAGCTGTGGAATATGGCCTTTACCATATTTCGCACCATCATATTCCCCATAATTCATTGCCCCATAATCCTTTGCTCCATAATCCTTTGCCCCATAATCCTTACCTCTAATCCTTGCCGGTGTTGGAAACATTGAGTTGAATGTATGTAGTCAGTCAGTGTGTAAGTTGTGGACGTCACGGCCATGGCCACGTGTTTCCAAGCGGTCGACCTCGCTGTCTATGGGTTAAGCTATAGCTATGATATAGGCCTCCGCAGGGCTTTGTGGATTTATGTGGCTAGGAATGACGCTCTAAGACTACCCCAACGACGGCGAAGATGACAAGCTTTCCTATTCGCTGTCGTCCTGAGGGACTGAATACATCGTATATATGATATATGTGACTTTATTGATACATTTGAATTCAATACATTTTACCGTGTCCAATATCTATCGAGTGTTCTATACATATTATAGTACTTCAAAGGACGGAATTGTTTTGAAGTCAAGTACAAATTTCGTTATAACGCATATTATAACGCATAATATTTGCGAACGTCTTGACTAATCATACTCTTCTAAAAAATGTGTACTTCCCTGATAGTATTAGCAGTGGTTGCTGTTAGAAAGCAAGGTTTACCTTGGTATATACACAAATAAGGTTTATACCCGAATATCCAAATTACTCGCACACAAACAGCTTCTTACATGAAAGGAACTTTCATGTAATTAATACAAAGATATATACATGGAGTGTTTTCTGATCGGTTATTATCGTCAGACTAAACTTTGAGCAGGGTCACTGTGCCCACGGTGGGGACTTTGACCTTTGACCTGGCCTTCGAAGATGACAACGTGGAAGACGAGCGGCTCGTACTTCGCCTGTTGCTATCGGTCGCGGTCACGTGACCGTTGCTAAGTCCTGTCAGAACGAGGCCCTCTCGCTTCCGTTTCCGCAGGAGGTCGAGGCCGTCCTCCGGGAGGTCGGCCCCGGAGAGGTCGACCTCCAGGAGGCTCTGGTTGGCTCCCAGAGCCTCTCCGAGCGCCCGGCAGAGGTCAGCACTGAGCGGCGTCCTGCTGAGGTCTACGCGCCTCAAGGTCGTGCAGAACTTGAGCGCCTCTGCCAGGGCGAGGCCGCCATTTTGGTCGAGGTCGAAGTCGGCGAGGACCAGCTCGGAGAGGGACTTGGTCAGCTTGATGCCGTAGGTGACGTGGAGGAAGTCGCCTCGTTTCATGCGGG
This sequence comes from Arenicola marina, assembly GCA_964019135.1. NCBI lineage: Eukaryota > Metazoa > Annelida > Polychaeta > Arenicolidae > Arenicola > Arenicola marina. Next base: position 28,088,226 of record OZ025260.1, on the reverse strand, counting down.
TCGACTGCAGGTCGAGGCGGGTCAGCGTCACGCTGCGCTCCACCATGGCGGCCAGCTGCTGGACCCCAACCACGTCCAGCTGGCTCCCCCTGAGGGAGAGGCTCTCCAGGGTGTGGGGGCTGTTCCGCAGGACGCTCGTCACCAGGGCCGGGTTGTGGCAGTGGGTGAAGGCGAGGCTGCGCAGCCCCGCCATGTGCTGGCCGGCCGCCCGCAGGCGGTCCCACACCGTGGCTGTGACGTCATCACGCTGCCCGCCCCCTCGGGACTCGTCCACCACGTGCAGAGCCGAGATGGACGACTCCCGCGCGGCGAAGACCTCGGCGAGGAAGGCGGCCAGCAGCTCTTCCCGCGTCCACCGCAGCTTGAGGGCGGTAATGTGGGTGCTGGACTGGATGGCGTGGGCCAGGGCCGTGAAGGCCCCCTCGTGGTACTCGGCCACGTGGTCCAGGCGGAGCTCCAGCTGGGCGAGCGCCGTCTGGCGGGCACCGCGGAGCAGGAGGCCCAGCCCCCGGACCATGTCGCTCGTGTACACCTCTCGCTGCCTCATGTAGACCCTCCGCGGCACCGAGCCGCTCACCGCCTCGACGGCCTCCGCCCGCCCCTCGCTGCGGGACACGACCTCCAGGCTGAGCGACAAGTCGGAAAACTTGACCTCGGACGCGCTGTGGTCCGCCGCCAGGGAACTACGGCGCACACCGGATATGACGTGTGACCCACCGCCGCCGCGCCAGTACTTCCGGTTTGTTTTTCCGATGAGCGAAAACAGGGTTTGGACGGCGTCCTGGCTGTCGCCATAGCGACTGATCCCGCAAAAGTGAGCGCATACTGAGTGAAGGTGTCGCTCTGCCGCCAGGGCTGGGAGGTGCCCCTGCCCCTCCCCCTCTCCCTCCCCCGCCCCACCTTCTATCTTGGCGTACACGTGCTTGGCCGCCAAGAATTCTTGAACGCTGCGATTGTGGAACTGACACCGATTCTTGTCCGCGCGGCGTGTCGTATGACCGGAAATGACGCTGATCAGTCCGAATTTGAGTAGGTGATCCATATTTGCGGGGGGCTGGTTGTGGCTAGCCATTGTCTCCATAAGCTGATCCAGATGGAAAACTGTCCGGCTCTCCTGAATGACCTGGAAGGCCAGATCCTGAAGGATCGCCATGAACGTCTTCACGTCATCGGGAACGTCTTCCTCGGAGGTCTGATAGAAATGATGTTTGCAAAAGTTCTTCTGGATGGCGGCGTGGAAGCCCTGCATCAGCGCGGTGGCGGTGGGGAGATCCAGAGACCCGCCGGTATCCTGGATCAGACAGAGACACAGACACTGGAGCGGGTTCCTGGACGAAACCCGGATGGCATTGTCCGCCTCGTTCTCGACCTTGGCGAGGAGGGCTGCGAGCCCCTCCAGCGGGGCGTTGGTCAGCGCGCCGTAGGCTCGGATGAGGCCCCCCTGGGCGCCTTCCCGCAGGCCCAGCAGCTGCAGCCTGGTGTCGAAGTGCCGGGCCAGGGGCGGGGTGACGGCGGCGCTGTGGGCGGCCAGCACGACGCCGCTGGCCGGGTAGAGCCGCCGGTGTATCAGGTCCCAGACGTCGCTGTCCGCCGCCCCCTCCTCCGCCAGGTCCTCGTAGCCGTCCAGTAGGAAGAGGGTGTGACCCTCGTGCCGCTTCAGCAGCGCGCGCACCTCCTCCTCCCCCTCTTCCCCCTCCTGCTGCTGCTCCGCTCCCCCGCCGCCGCCGCCCCCATGGGGGTGATGGAGCAGCGCGGCCACGGCCCTCGCCACCCCGCCAGCCACCCCGACCCCGCCTTTGAGGTTCAGGAGGAAGACGAGCCTGAAGCGGGTCTGGAAGGCGGCCTGACCCCGGGCCCACTGCAGGGCCAGGGACTGCAGCAGGGTGGTCCGGCCGCACCCCCCGGGACCCTCCACCAGCACCCGCTTGGGCAGGTCGCAGCGGGGGTGGGGGGCCAACAGGTCGGCCTCATCCACTGTCCGCCTGGAACAGAGGGGATCAGTGACATGTCACACACGGCAACACGTTGAAATGTGGCTTTTTTTAGTTGGACTTGATTAGTGAAGATCGTTTATTTTTAGATTTTACAGTGCGAACGTTAAGTCGTGGTGGTCATTCGCTTCACTACAGCTTTAATTCAAAGAGCTTTTATTATTTTGAATATGTCATTTTTGTTGGCCTGATGCTGGGTCTGTGGGGCAGGTCACACGGCAATATATCAGTGCCTTGCCGTGTGGGCTGGCTACCTACCCGTGGAAATCAGTGATATGACAGGGCTGGAGGAAGTCGTGGGGGGTGGTGGTGGCAGCGGGCCGCCAGGGGACGGGGGCCACCACCGTGTAGGCCTGGCTGTACACCCCCCTCAGCGTGTTGGCGCACTGCGTCACCTCGTCTGTGACAAAAGCTTGTGGTTAACATGGCACTCAGCCAACAGAATGACGACATACAGACAATTAAAATCACTATTTCAACATAATGTACGCAGGCGAACAGGCGAGGCTGCCTGAACTATATATTCGGACAGTCTTAGAATAACTAATTACTATCAAGGATTTTATTCGAAAGTGACCATTTTAGCCCTAATAAGGCTAAAAAAAGGCCCCCCAAAAAATCCAAAGCGTGTTCTCGTCAGGGTACGTCCCTACTACTATCAGAGATCCGGCGCTCCACTGACAGAGCATGCCGGGCTTCATACGAAATGGTGGTGTTTGAATGCGCCCGTTTTTGAACTGATGAAACCCTTTCCGCCAAATTTGCGGCCCGCTTGTCCAATCTGTACATATTGTTGAACTAGTAACATACATCATAAAACATACATCATAAAACATACTTCATAAAACATTCTTCATAAAACATACTTCAGAAAACATACTGCATAAAACATCTTCATCAGTGATTTTAGCTAGGTATATGTATGCCTTGTTTTACCATTGTACAGACTCCTGTAAAGAACTCCTTGTTTCCTAAGTTACAAACTCGCACGTCACATCGCCACATGCCACACTTACCGGGTTTTTCGCGTACTATTGGCGCCTGTTTGGCTTTTAGCAGCTGATCGTACAGTGACGTATACTTATACTTGATGACGTCACAAAACTTGTCAAAGGTCTTTCCGGATTTCTTCTGGATCAGCTGCAGGACGAGTTTCATGCGGTCCGAGTTCCTGGTGGCTAAGCTGATCCTGTTCTTCTCCTCGTGAGAGAGGACGCCCACTTGGATCAGCTTGGGTACTACGTCATCACTTTTGACCTTCTCCGTCAGCTGTTTGTAGAACTTGGCGATGACGGCTCTCTCGTGGGCACGCATTTCTGAGGCAGAATGAGACAGCGAGATAGGTTGGTTGTATATTCAGGACGCTTTAACCACTTTTGGTTATATCGGTGTCAATGGGAGAATGAAGGGAGAGTGGAGCCACGTCTCCGGGGGTAACCCTCTACTCCTACTCTTTGCGAAGAAGGACATGGGATCTTTATCCTGCGAACACACAGACATGGCCACAGCGGGGCTCGAACCATCGATCCACGTGCCGTTAGGCTCTCAGGTGACCCGAGCTCTCAATGTGAGCGATCTAACCCACTGAGCTACCGGGCCGGCCCCGAGACAGCGATATAGAACCCTGAATGAGTCACTTGGTATATTGCCATGTGGCCTGCCTGTAGCTTTATTATACCCTGTGTCTGTACCCAACTGGTGAGACAGACCCAGATGCCCATCACAGGGTGTACTTACCTTTGGGTACACCTTGATACCATATTATTTATGCCACGCACATGTATGTGTCTTTCTGCCATGTTAAGCCGCACCGTGCGATCTTAAGTTAAACTGGAATATATGATCACTGTATGACTATACATATGTATAGATATGCACTTGCTCCTGCGAGGTTGATGTGATGATAGATGCCAGGGTTGGCATGCCCACGGTAACACTGACACGTCCCTGCCTGTCCCCGGTGTTTTGTCTCCGTCAGATACGTGCTACTGTACATAGCGAGTATTGCCAGTAAGTAATTCGAATGGTGATTGGTTGGTTGTATATTCAGAACGATTTAACCACGTTAGGTCATATCGCGTCAATGGGAGAAGGACGGGAGAGTGGAGCCATGTCCCGGGGGTAACCTACTCTTTCTTCCTACGCGAAGAAAGACGTCGGATCCTGGGATCACACAGACATGGTCCGATTGTGAATGCTGTAATATGATATGTATTGGACAATATTATTGATGACGTATACACAGCCTTCTACTCACCTTCCTTGGTGAACGTGACGGCCGTGGCGGGGTTGCTATGACGCCGGCTGACGCCCCCCGTCCCCCGGGATCGGGCCGCCGTGACGCTCTGGGGACCCGCCCCGGTAGCCCTGGCCTCGTGGGACCCCTGGCGGCCCGGCGGGGTGGACCGCGCGGCGCTGCGGGGGGGCAGGGTGTGCGAGCGCCCGTGGGTTGGCATGGGGAGTGGGGCCAGGTCCTCCCCGAGGCCCCGGCCCGTCCTGCCCCGCTCGAGCGCCGCCTCCCGGGCCCCCAGTTCCGTGGACCGCCCCTCCCATTGGCGGAGCGCCTGGATGACGGCGACCTGCTCCTGCTCCTCATCCCGGGAATTCCCGGACTCCGCCTGGACGCGCTTGTGCAGCTCCTGAATCCGGGTCCGGATCTTGTTGCCAGCCAGCCGGATCAGGATATCGCTGATCTGATCCCAGTAGTCGTCGAACTCCTTCTGGGCCACGCGCTGCTCCCGCGACGCCAGTAGCGTCCGGAACCACTGGATCCGGGTGAGGTCGGCGGGGACGCTGTTGTCTCTCTGGATCGGGACGCCGCCCCAGCCGTTAGGGTACGGCGGCGACTGGTGGCAGATGTTCTTCAGGAGCAGGAACAACAGCGGCGCGTCGTAGTGCTGGGAGCTCACCAGCGACTTCCGGTCCGGGTACAGCGCTTCCCATTGGCGGTCGTCCACTAGCCCCTTGACCTTCATGCGCCTCAAGGTCACGTGAGTGGCGGGGCTGGCTAGGGCGGCCGCCAGGTGGAGCGGCGGGTAGACGCCGTTGAACACGTGACGCATGGCGGGCGCCGAGAGCTCCACGAGCAGACGACACAAGCCGGCGTAATTCCCGCGCTCCAGGGACGCCACCTGGAGATCCTCTTCCGAACTGGCGTCATCACCGGAAGTACCATGTTTATCGGGCTTTCCCACCGAATCTTGTTTGTCGCCGTTCTCTAGTTCTGGCATTCCGTTTGTAGTTGTTTGTTTGGCTGGCTTCGACGCCATAGTCGGCTTTTTATTATCGACCTGCAAACACAAGGATTGGTACTAAAAAAGTGTCATGATAGCACGTTAAACCGTGAATACAAACAACCCATAGAAATGCGCCACAACATGGAAAAGCATTCGGATAGTGTCGTCATATTCTAGCCATTCTAGCGTACCACTCACTCCATTAACCCAGTCAGGCCCCTCCATTGTACCAGGCCTCAAGTACTTCCTCCCAATGGACCCTCCATTAACCGGGCATTTGTTTTTCTAGGCTGGGATTGATATGGATTGATTGATATGTATAAGATTCACATTAAGTATGTGAAGACATCTGGGATTATGAATATCAGTGCATTATGAATGAGAAACATGTCATGTACACTCTTCTGATCAGTTTTCACTCCGTTCCATTTTCCATTTTTCTGTCGATCGGTTTTGCTTCCATTCTATTTGCTATTAGCTAGTTCCCAACACCCTATTAAACTTATATAAGTTTGTTACCGGTTAGTTCCCAACACCCTATCGAAGTTCTATTTGTTTTTACCGGTTAGTTCCCAACACCCTATTGAAGTTCTATTTGTTTGTTACCGGCTGGTTCCCAACACCATATCGAAGTTCTATTTGTTTTTACCGGTTAGTTCCCAACACCCTATTGAAGTTCTATTTCTTTGTTACCGGTTAGTTCCCCCTAGCATATCGAAGTTCTATTTGTTTGTTACCGGCTGGTTCCCAACACCATATCGAAGTTCTATTTGTTTGTTACCGGCTAGTTCCCAACACCATATTGAAGTTCTATTTGTTTGTTACGGGCTAGTTCCCAACACCATATCGAAGTTCTATTTGTTTGTTACCGGCTGGTTCCCAACATCATACTGATTCGAAGTTGATTTTCGAGAGCACGGAAAGGAACTTGAGGATCAGAAGCCAATCCTTAGCAAGGTGTCTTGGAATATTGATTCGCTTTCGTATGAGAAAACAAAGCAAGTTCTGCTGCCAATGTTATCCATTGCGTGCCCGTCAGCCGCTCTCTCGCTGGTTTTACGGGCACCCCTTGTCTCTCCTGGCGATAGGGTAACAATACTAGAGACGCGTGTCCACCACACCAGACAAGCCTGGCCAGTGGAGGGGGGGGGGGGGGGGCGCGTATCTTCACACCCTTGAAGCACCTCAAGTAGCCATCTACTACGTGTACTAGTTTTGTTGGACATGTGACTTTGATCGTATCATACTCGCATGGTCTCTTTCTGGTTGCCGTGGTCGAGAGCGAACGTACTTGACTACAACAGACCAACCGAGTGCGAGTTCAAACCCCGCCTGTGGCTGGGTCCCTATCGTCACGATGTGTGCATAAAGTTGGCGCAAAGCTTCTAGCCATCCCTTCAGCAACCCCTCCAGTCACCCCTTAAGCCACCCTCCAGCCACCCCTCTAGCCACTCCTCCAGCCACTCCTCCAGTCACCCCTCCAGCCACTCCTCCTGCCACCCCTCCAGCCACTCCTCCAGCCACTCCTCCAGCCACTCCTCCAGCCACCCCTCCAGTCACCCCTCAAACCACCCTCCAGCCACCCCTCTAGCCACTTCTCCAGCCACTCCTCCAGCCACCCCTCCAGCCACTCCTCCAGCCACTCCTCCAGCCACTCCTCCAGCCTCCCCTCCAGCCACTCCTCCAGTCACCCCTCCAGCCACTCCGCCAGCCACCCCTCCAGCCACTCCTCCAGCCACCCTCCAGCCACCCCTCCAGCCACTCCTCCAGCCACCCTCCAGCCACCCCTCTAGCCACTCCTCCAGCCACTCCTCCAGTCATCCCTCCATTCACTCTTTCAGCCACTCCTCCCGCCACTCCTCCAGCCCCTGCTCCAGCCACCCCTCTAGCCACTCCTCCAGCCGCTCCTCCAGGCACCCCTCCAGCCACTCCTCCAGGCACCCCTCCAGCCACTCCTCCAGCCGCTCCTCCAGGCACCCCTCCAGCCACTCCTCCAGTCACCCCTCCAGCCACTCCTCCAGCCAATCCTCCAGCCACCTCTCCAGCCACCCCTCCAGCCACTCCCCCAGTCACCCCTCCAGCCACTCCTCCAGTCACCCCCCCAGTCACCCCTCCAGCCACTCCTCCAGTCACCCCTCCAGCCACTCCTCCAGTCACCCCTCCAGTCACCCCTCCAGCCACTCCTCCAGCCACCCCTCCAGCCACTCCTCCAGTCACCCCTCCAGTCACCCCTCCAGTCACCCCTCCAGCCACTCCTCCAGTCACCCCTCCAGCCACTCCTCCAGTCACCCCTCCAGCCACTCCTCCAGCCACCCCTCCAGCCACTCCTCCAGCCACTCCTCCAGTCACCCCTCCAGCCACTCCTCCAGCCACCCCTCCAGCCACTCCTCCAGCCACTCCTCCAGCCACCCCTCCAGTCACCCCTCCAGCCACTCCTCCAGCCACTCCCCCAGTCACCCCTCCAGCCACCCCCAGTCCCTTGCCCATCCCGTGTGACCTGCCCATCCCGTGTGACCTGCCCATCCCGTGTGACCTGCCCCTCCCGTGTGACCTGCCCATCCCGTGTGACCTGCCCATCCCGTGTGACCTGCCCATCCCGTGTGACCTGCGACCGTGGCATATGTGAGGTGTTCGTCGCCCTTCTGGACCGACGAACCAAATGTGTGCGGGGGCCGCGCCGATAGCTCAGTGGGTTAGAGCGCTCGCCTTGAGTGCTCTGGCCACCCGAGAGCCTCACGGCACGTGGGTCGGTGGTTCGCGCCCCGCTGTGGCCATGTCTGTGTGGTCGCAGGATAAAGTTCCCAGGTCTTTCTTCGCAAAGAGATATATATATATATATAGTCCGTATTGGACTTCGGCGGTACACCTGGGTTGCATTTTCGATTCAACCACTGGCGTAGGTGTGGTTTTTATGTGGATTCCGTTCATTTAGTGTGGATTCCCCAATGGGCAGAGCCAGTATTACGCGGATGGAATAATGCGCTACGTGTATGCGCATACTTTGTGGTACAAGTTACCAAGCCACCTGCGCACATCATGGTGCAGGGTGCAGAATCGGGTGACGCAGTACGGACCATTTAACAAATAACCTTCCTCTTATTTTAACGCAGTTATAGTCAGTTATACTTTGACTGTCCTCGTATTGTCCTTCCTGGTTAAACGACAAAAGTTGGATTCCTTTTAACGTAACTATCAAATTCCATACGGTGCGTTAAAGACATTATTTGCGACTGTAGTGCTACATAACATAACATGTGGATTTGTTTTGCGCTTTTAGCCTGGTCTTATGATATTGCATTGTTGCCTTACCTCGGGGAGCATTGGCTCCGAGTCCAGGATCCCAAGGCGACAAGTGTGTTTAGTGCCGTGTGCCCTACCTATCCCATACACGGTGTGACCTCGGTAGCTCCAGGATTCCAAGGTGTGCCCCTCCTATCCCATACACAGGGTTGACTCGGTGGCCTTCAAGTCCCACAGTGATGCCCTCTGGTGGCTCCGGTCGACTTCTCCCGTCTATGGCGGCAAAATCTGTCTTGATGGCTACGTGTTGTCAGAGGCGGCGAAGGTTGGAGGGGGGAGGGGGGTCCTGTATGTGCGATAGACCTGATGAGGGGTGAGGGGTGGCAAGTTGATAGGGTAGAGTGGAGAAAGGGCGCCCCTTTGGAGAGGTGATCGATATAAAGGCACCCCCACCCCTCCCACACCGTCACCCCCTGGGTGGGCAGGCGCTGTACCCCCACACCGTCACCCCTTGGGTGGGCAGGCGCTGCACCCCCCCCCCCCCTCCCCCCCCCCACACACACACCGTCACCCCGTGGGTGGGCAGGCTCTGCCCCGCTTCCCCCCTTCCCACCCCCGGGGTGTGATCGACTGCTATCGACTGACGGTAACAATGCAGTGTCTAGGTGATATATAGCGTGGCCATGACACGTGTCACGTGATATAAAGTACGACCTACATACCACGCCCCTCACCCCTCAGCCCCTGGGCCCGCCCCGCGATACAACGTGAAAATACATAAGGGGGTGGGGATGTGTCGACCAGGGGTAACAGAAGAAACCCTCTGGAGTTTAGGGAAATGACTTGAATTGATTATGGCTTGTGGCACTCGTAGTCAAGGTCACCTTGGTGTTACTATAGCGAAGCGGAAGGCATCCCTGGGGCCGTGACCGAAAGCGGACACTGCTTGTGTCCACCATCCCCTCTTCCTCACTCCCCATTGTGTGCCCCGCTTTTCACCACCCTCCCCTCCTTACTTACCTTGTGTGCCCCACTTTCCGCTACCCCCTCCTCCTCACCCCCCTGTGTGTGCCTCACTTCCCGCTACCCCCTCCTCCTCACCCCCCTGTGTGTGCCTCACTTCCCGCTACCCCCTCCTCCTCACCCCCCTATGTGTGCCTCACTTCCCGCTACCCCCTCCTCCTCACCCCCCTGTGTGTGCCCCACTTCCCGCTACCCCCTCCTCCTCACCCCCCTGTGTGTGCCTCACTTCCCGCTACCCCCTCCTCCTCACCCCCCTATGTGTGCCCCACTTCCCGCTACCCCCTCCTCCTCACCCCTTGTGTGTGCCCCACTTCCCGCTACCCCCTCTTCCTCACCCCCCTGTGTGTGCCTCACTTCCCGCTACCCCCTCCTCCTCACCCCACTGTGTGTGCCTCACTTCCCGCTAACCCCTCCTCCTCACCCCACTGTGTGTGCCTCACTTCCCGCTACCCCCTCCTCCTCACCCCTTGTGTCTGTGCCCCACTTCCCGCTACCCCCTCCTCCTCACCCCCCTATGTGTGCCCCACTTCCCGCTACCCCCTCCTCCTCACCCCCCTGTGTGTGCCCCACTTCCCGCTACCCCCTCCTCCTCACCCCCTGTGTGTGCCCCACTTCCCGCTACCCCCTCCTCCTCACCCCCTGTGTGTGCCCCACTTCCCGCTACCCCCTCCTCCTCACCCCCCTATGTGTGCCCCACTTCCCGCTACCCCCTCCTCCTCACCCCCCTATGTGTGCCCCACTTCCCGCTACCCCCTCCTCCTCACCCCCCTGTGTGTGCCTCACTTCCCGCTACCCCCTCCTCCTCACCCCCCTGTGTGTGCCCCACTTCCCGCTACCCCCCGCCTCCTCACCCCCCTGTGTGTGCCTCACTTCCCGCTACCCCCTCCTCGTCACCCCCTGTGTGTGCCCCACTTCCCGCTACCCCCTCCTCCTCACCCCCCTGTGTGTGCCCCACTTCCCGCTACCCCCTCCTCCTCACCCCCTGTGTGTGCCTCACTTCCCGCTACCCCCTCCTCCTCACCCCTTGTGTCTGTGCCCCACTTCCCGCTACCCCCTCCTCCTCACCCCCCTATGTGTGCCCCACTTCCCGCTACCCCCTCCTCCTCACCCCCCTATGTGTGCCCCACTTCCCGCTACCCCCTCCTCCTCACCCCCCTGTGTGTGCCTCACTTCCCGCTACCCCCTCCTCCTCACCCCCCTATGTGTGCCTCACTTCCCGCTACCCCCTCCTCCTCACCCCCCTATGTGTGCCCCACTTCCCGCTACCCCCTCCTCCTCACCCCCCTGTGTGTGCCCCACTTTCCGCTACCCCCTCCTCCTCACCCCCCTGTGTGTGCCCCACTTTCCGCTACCCCCTCCTCCTCACCCCCCTGTGTGTGCCTCACTTTCCGCTACCCCCTCCTCCTCACCCCCTGTGTGTGCCCCACTTTCCGCTACCCCCTCCTCCTCACCCCCCTATGTGTGCCTCACTTCCCGCTACCCCCTCCTCCTCACCCCCCTATGTGTGCCCCACTTTCCGCTACCCCCTCCTCCTCACCCCCCTGTGTGTGCCTCACTTTCCGCTACCCCCTCCTCCTCACCCCCTGTGTGTGCCCCACTTTCCGCTACCCCCTCCTCCTCACCCCCCTATGTGTGCCTCACTTCCCGCTACCCCCTCCTCCTCACCCCCCTATGTGTGCCCCACTTCCCGCTACCCCCTCCTCCTCACCCCCCTGTGTGTGCCCCACTTTCCGCTACCCCCTCCTCCTCACCCCCCTGTGTGTGCCTCACTTTCCGCTACCCCCTCCTCCTCACCCCCTGTGTGTGCCCCACTTTCCGCTACCCCCTCCTCCTCACCCCCTGTGTGTGCCCCACTTTCCGCTACCCCCTCCTCCTCACCCCCCTGTGTGTGCCTCACTTCCCGCTACCCCCTCCTCCTCACCCCCCTGTGTGTGCCTCACTTCCCGCTACCCCCCTCCTCCTCACCCCCCTGTGTGTGCCCCACTTCCCGCTACCCCCTCCTCCTCACCCCCTGTGTGTGCCCCACTTCCCGCTAACCCCTCCTCCTCACCCTCCTGTGTGTGCCCCACTTCCCGCTACCCCCTCCTCCTCACCACCCTGTGTGTGCCTCACTTCCCGCTACCCCCTCCTCACCCCCCTGTGTGTGCCCCACTTCCCGCTACCCCCTCCTCCTCACCCCTTTGTGTGTGCCCCGCCACCCCCTCCTCCTCAGCCACTTTATGTCCCCCACTCCCCACCACCCTTCCTCCTCCTTAGTCACTTTATGCCCCCCCACCCACCTCCACAACCCTCTTCCATACCCACATTGTTTCGTTTTCTCTGATAGCGCCGACTCCCTCTACCAAACACATGGGCTTGTCAGATTTTTTCATGAAAACAGGTCATTCTTTAATGAAAACAGGTCATTCCTTCATAAAACAGGTCATTCCTTTTATGAGAATTAGTTGGATTTAATGTAGAACAATTTAAAACATCAAATCCATCCGTCCCCCATTTAGCATTATGTGGCAAACGTGTGGCCTGATAAGTGATAAAGCGAGGTCATCCAGCCGTTTCCTAACACCAGGCTGTCCAGTGATCCTACTTTTCCTACTTTTTCCTACTTTTTTGTCTCCATCCTATTTTTCCTACTTTTTCTTCAAAATATCTACATTTTCCTACTTTTTGCTACTTTTTTGTATTTGTTTCACCAGGCGCAATTTCAAAATGTCGTGAATTGCTGTAAAAGTGTGCATATCGCTTCTATTATGGCAAAAGTCAGAGGTATTTTGTTTTTGCGTCCTGATATATCTTTAAATCAACACCAGTGTCTGTCAAGTTCTAATAATGAAAATACAGGTAAGCTGAGCAGCGTATAAGAAATGTTCTAAAAATGCATTTTCTTAGTAAAATAACTTTTTGTCATTTGTTTATCCGGAATAATGTTGCTACATATGCTATTTGAGTCATACTATTTGCTTCTATTTTCCTACTTTTGTCCTACTTTTTCTGTATTTCCATTCCTACTTTTGTTCTACTTGTTCATGAGGGTGTACTGGACAGCCTGTAACACTGACCGGGGCCCTTTAGGCCGCAATATGAAGGCGTCCTCCATAAACCGACCAACCGCGCATTCACTCTTAACTTTATTTCGGGCTTGGTTTGGCCGGGTGAGGTTAGAATGGGTCTGAGTGACACCTTGCTGATCCTGGGATATCAATGTGGCCCATAGCTCTTCAGTCTACTGCCTGTGATGGTTACCATTAAACCGGGATCTTGTCGGGGAAACATAAACCGGTTTCAGATGGTTTTATTTCTAGTGTTTCAGCGTTCGCACACCCACCGTACTGGTAATGTTATCCCAGAACACGTCCACAGGGCTTCTAGTCTCATGAACAAGCTGGAAGAGTCGTGAATCTTTTGTCTTTCAAGTTTAGGTTTAGGATTTGGAAATTTTTTATTGAGATCGGTAGTTTATTTGGCCTTGGCAGTTTTCTGTCTCGCAATGTTCACACTGAATCCATGATTTCTGAATGGGAGAAATGGACGGCTTTATGGGAGATAGGAGGTCGATAAAAAAGAAACCCGTATCGTGGTCAGTGAAAGGTGAGAGGACATTTGGATTAAATGTCTGCGGGCGTACTCAGCTACATGTGACGTATGATCTTTAAGTCAATGTACAACAGATGTCTGTGTGCTCACTCAGCTACATGTGACGTATGATCTTTAGGTCAATGTACAACAGATGTTTGTGTGCTCACTCAACTACATGTGACGTATGATCTTTAGGTCAATGTACAACAGATGTCTGTGTGCGTACTCAACTACATGTGACGTATGATCTTTAAGTCAATGTACAACAGATGTCTATGTGCGTACTCAACTACATGTGACGTATGATCTTTAAGTCAATGTACAACAGATGTCTGTGTGCGTACTCAACTACATGTGACGTATGATCTTTAAGTCAATGTACAACAGATGTCTATGTGCGTACTCAACTACATGTGACGTATGATCTTTAAGTCAATGTACAACAGATGTCTGTGTGCGTACTCAACTACATGTGACGTATGATCTTTAAGTCAATGTACAACAGATGTCTGTGTGCGTACTCAACTACATGTGACGTATGATCTTTAGGTCAATGTACAACAGATGTTTGTGTGCTCACTCAGCTACATGTGACGTATGATCTTTAGGTCAATGTACAACAGATGTTTGTGTGCGTACTCAACTACATGTGACGTATGATCTTTAGGTCAATGTACAACAGATGTTTGTGTGCTCACTCAGCTACATGTGACGTATGATCTTTAGGTCAATGTACAACAGATGTTTGTGTGCGTACTCAACTACATGTGACGTATGATCTTTAGGTCAATGTACAACAGATGTTTGTGTGCTCACTCAACTACATGTGACGTATGATCCTTAGGTCAATGTGCAACAGATGTCTGTGCTCACTCAACTACATGTGACGTATGATCTTTAGGTCAATGTACAACAGATGTCTGTGTGCTCACTCAACTACATGTGACGTATGATCTTTAAGTCAGTGTACAACAGATGTCTGTGTGCGTACACAACTACATGTGACTTATGATCTTTAGGTCAGTGTACAACAGATGTCTGTGTGCGTACACAACTACATGTGACTTATGATCTTTAAGTCAGTGTACAACAGATGTCTGTGTGCGTACACAACTACATGTGACTTATGATCTTTAGGTCAGTGTACAACAGATGTCTGTGTGCTCACTCAACTACATGTGACGTATGATCTTTAGGTCAGTGTACAACAGATGTCTGTGTGCTCATTCAACTACATGTGACGTATGATCTTTAAGTCAATGTACAACAGATGTCTGTGTGCGTACTCAACTACATGTGACGTATGATCTTTAGGTCAATGTACAACAGATGTCTGTGTGCTCACTCAACTACATGTGACGTATGATCTTTAGATCAGTGTGATAACAGATGTCTGTGTGCTCACTCAGCTACATGTGACGTATGATCCTTAGGTCACTGTTCAGATGCAGGAAGCAGGTTGACACGTTTCAGAAGACGTAAGACGTATTTCAAGAAGTCATTCAGACAGGTGTTTTCTGTCGGGATGTTTGATATTGGCACATGAATGCTTGTCGTGAGATTGCATGCATCAACAGGATTAGCTACTTAACACTGATGTTATTTATAGACACATTCATTCACACCAGCACGTCGTAATTCACTGGCTTGGAAGGCGTTAAAATACGCACTTCGAGTTTTTTTTCCGACAGAAAATGCCTGCAATTAGCCCACGGTGAAGTCACGGCTTGAAAGTAGCACGTGGTACGGTCGACGCAATGATGTGACGGCATTATAAATCAATTCAGAAAGAATATCTGGGAGACATACCTTATTAAGTCGACTCATCGCTGATGGGGCGTATGTTGTTCCGCTATTACTCTTGGCATTCCGGTATTTAGTCTGGCTGACTGTTCTCGCTGTGATCGGCAAGGAGACTGTTGCCCCTGGCACCCGGTTGTCTGGTGCTGACCCCTGGTGGCGATGCGAGGCGGCGAGCTGATCGACCTGATCACTTCTGTCCACTCTCCCGCTTTTGGTGGGCGAAACGGCGATTGTTTACTCGTCAATAGGCCCGGTCAACATACCCTGTCAACAGACCTTGCCTCTCTCCCTCCGGCCTCGGTCACACAATGGGGGCTTAAATTGGGGGCCCAGGGGGTGGTGGTTTGGGGTTGTCTGTGGTTCGGGTGAATCTCAGAGGTAAACAAAATCTTGGTCCTCGTTGACTAAAATTAAACTTGATTTGATATGTATTTAGAGAGAGAGATGGCGAGCTTCATAGCGGGAGGGGGGGGTGGCTACTGGTTCGGGTGAATCTCTGAGGTAAACAAAAATGTTGGTCCTTTTTGACTAAAATCAAACTGGATTTGATGTGTAGTTAAATGCATGTGATATATGTATTTAGAGAGAGAGATGGTGAGCTTTATTTGTCTGTATGCCTGCGAAGCCGCATGTCACAGTGGGTTCTGTTGAGAAGAACATATATTTACATGTGTATGCGGATGGGATGCCTGAAATGCTAACGTCCAAGGGGCATGACATCTATACTCCACGAAACATAGAAAATGGGCCGCGAAAAGTGCTGTTGTCAACAGACCATTCTGAGATCGCCGTGAAAAGTGCTTTCTTTTTGTCGGCAGGAATTCATCATTTTTTTTCCATCTGAGTTCACTATTGTTAGTGACGGAATAGTGATGCCCAGACCAATGCCATGACAATGAGGATTAGGAGAGGAAACCTAGCACCCCCCCCCCCCCCACCACACACACACACGGCACCATGGAAGTTTGGCTCCCCCCTGAAGAACCATCTCACCTCCCGTGACCCCAGCGATGTCAAAGTCGCCTTGATCTTTATTGAGAATGACACCCTGCCTCACACTACACTTCAAGACGCGTGAGGAGAGCTAGTAACTGGAGAGGACGGTCACACATGGCGCGAGGCTTTGACGAGACGTGGCGTGGCGTGGCCTTGACAGGCGGAGTCGAGAGGTCCTCCGGCCAGATAACTGCCTTACTTATACACTTATACACATAGACCTAGGGATCGATAATCATAAATATAGACTCTGGAAGCCCTTACTGCGTCTTGCAAACGATCCACATTCCCTTTGGGTATGTACTATAGTTGAAACGCCCTATCGATGATCTGAAATTGATGTTATTATGGCCTGGCTGGTTGTGAAGTCCGCTCATCGCACAACGCAGCGGCAATGGTGTGCCTGTGTACAAAGCGAGCAGGCTTCCCTCGACCGAGTTCGACTGTTTGGCTGTGTTTGGCTGTGTGTGATATCTAAATGGTCATTATTGGATGTAGAGTTTGGGATTGGTGCCTGTCCCCTGTGTAACTACGGCACGAAGGCACATAGCCAAGATGTGTGAGCCAGTCCCCAGTACAATCACGCCAGTACGGCACGAAGCCCCGCAGCCAAGATGTGTGAGCCAGTCCCGTGTATAACGATGCCACTACGGCACCAAGCCCCCCAGCCAAGATGTGTGAGCCAGTCCCCAGTATAACCACGACACTACGACACGAAGCCCCACAGCCAATATTTGTGAGCCAGTCCCCAGTATAACTACGACACTACGACACGAAGCCCCACAGCCAATATTTGTGAGCCAGTCCCCAGTATAACCATGCCACTACGGCACCAAGCCCCACAGCCAAGATGTGTGAGCCAGTCCCCAGTATAACCACGAC
Organism: Arenicola marina; assembly: GCA_964019135.1. NCBI lineage: Eukaryota > Metazoa > Annelida > Polychaeta > Arenicolidae > Arenicola > Arenicola marina. The sequence goes on along the minus strand of OZ025260.1, from coordinate 28,071,482 downwards.
ACTACGACACGAAGCCCCACAGCCAATATTTGTGAGCCAGTCCCCAGTATAACTACGACACTACGACACGAAGCCCCACAGCCAATATTTGTGAGCCAGTCCCCAGTATAACCATGCCACTACGGCACGAAGCCCCACAGCCAAGATGTGTGAGCCAGTCCCCAGTATAACCACGCCACTACGGCACGAAGCCCCGCAGCCAAGATGTGTGAGCCAGTCCCGTGTATAACGATTCCACTACGGCACCAAGCCCCACAGCCAAGATGTGTGAGCCAGTCCCCAGTATAACCACGACACTACGACACGAAGCCCCACAGCCAATATTTGTGAGCCAGTCCCCAGTATAACTACGACACTACGACACGAAGCCCCACAGCCAATATTTGTGAGCCAGTCCCCAGTATAACCATGCCACTACATCACCAAGCCCCACAGCCAAGATGTGTGAGCCAGTCCCCAGTATAACCACGACACTACGACACGAAGCCCCACAGCCAATATTTGTGAGCCAGTCCCCAGTATAACTACGACACTACGACACGAAGCCCCACAGCCAATATTTGTGAGCCAGTCCCCAGTATAACCATGTCACTACGGCACGAAGCCCCACAGCCAAGATGTGTGAGCCAGTCCCCAGTATAACCACGACACTACGGCACGAAGCCCCACAGCCAAGATGTGTGAGCCAGTCCCCAGTATAACCACGACACTACGGCACGAAGCCCCACAGCCAAGATATGTGAGCCAGTCTCCAGTATAACCACGCCACTGCGGCACGAAGCCCCGCAGACATAATGTGTGAGCCAGTCCCCAGTATAACCACGACACTACGGCACGAAGCCCCACAGCCAAGATGAGTGAGCCAGTCCCCAGTATAACCACGACACTACGACACGAAGCCCCACAGCCAATATTTGTGAGCCAGTCCCCAGTATAACTACGACACTACGGCACGAAGCCCCACAGCCAATATTTGTGAGCCAGTCCCCAGTATAACCATGCCACTACGGCACGAAGCCCCACAGCCAAGATGTGTGACCCAGTCCCCAGTATAACCACGCCACTACGGCACGAAGCCCCACAGCCAATATTTGTGAGCCAGTCCCCAGTATAACCATGCCACTACGGCACGAAGCCCCACAGCCAAGATGTGTGAGCCAGTCTCCAGTATAACCACGCCACTGCGGCACGAAGCCCCGCAGACATAATGTGTGAGCCAGTCCCCAGTATAACCACGACACTACGGCACGAAGCCCCACAGCCAAGATGAGTGAGCCAGTCCCCAGTATAACCACGACACTACGACACGAAGCCCCACAGCCAATATTTGTGAGCCAGTCCCCAGTATAACTACGACACTACGGCACGAAGCCCCACAGCCAAGATGTGTGAGCCAGTCCCCAGTATAACCACGACACTACGGCACGAAGCCCCACAGCCAATATTTGTGAGCCAGTCCCCAGTATAACTACGACACTACGGCACGAAGCCCCACAGCCAATATTTGTGAGCCAGTCCCCAGTATAACCATGCCACTACGGCACGAAGCCCCACAGCCAAGATATGTGAGCCAGTCTCCAGTATAACCACGCCACTACGGCACGAAGCCCCACAGCCAAGATATGTGAGCCAGTCCCCAGTATAACCACGCCACTACGGCACGAAGCCCCACAGCCAAGATATGTGAGCCAGTCCCCAGTATAACCACGCCACTACGGCACGAAGCCCCACAGCCAAGATATGTGAGCCAGTCTCCAGTATAACCACGCCACTACGGCACGAAGCCCCACAGCCAAGATATGTGAGCCAGTCCCCAGTATAACCACGCCACTACGGCACGAAGCCCCACAGCCAAGATATGTGAGCCAGTCCCCAGTATAACCACGCCACTACGGCACGAAGCCCCACAGCCAAGATATGTGAGCCAGTCCCCAGTATAACCACGCCACTACGGCACGAAGCCCCACAGCCAAGATATGTGAGCCAGTCCCCAGTATAACCACGCCACTACGGCACGAAGCCCCACAGCCAAGATGTGTGAGCCAGTCCCCAGTATAACTGCGGCACGAAGCCCCACAGCCAAGATATGTGAGCCAGTCCCCTAGCAGATATACATACCGTCTGTTTGCAATGTTTGACTGCAGATAGAGATATATTGGTAGGTGATAAGGTCATTCACGAGAGGGGGACTTGAGGAATTACTGCCCATGGTCAAAGTTGATATATATAGCGGTAAACGCAGGAGATAAGATTGCTTGATAGCAACATATATTTACTACCGCGTAATTTATATCTAACGTGAGAATTGATAGGCCTCCCAGTCTGGTTTTACATGGCTTTGTCAATTAAATAAGGGATAAAAGGGTCTGTTTTTCACAAATCGCCCAGGATGATGTCCACGTCTACTATACTACTACTTGTATGACATGTTATGTAGTATGTTGAACTCATTGTTTCGACTGTCATCAATATTCAGGGCCGAGTTCTGCATCACGGTCGACCGCCACGTCCAAATGTTGGTCACTCCTAACTGGCTATGGAACGACATCGGACTATTTTCATTTGTTGCTGGGATATCCACTGAAAAATCCACTAAATATCCACTAAGGATCCACTAAGTATCCTTAGGGTAGGGTGGGGCAAGACGCCCAGGTGGGGTAAAACGCCCATGCCCAAAATAACCCAGACGCGCATGTTCCGGAAGACTATGAGTGACGCATACATGTCACGTGATCATATGCGAACGTCTTCTGGAAGCGTGGGGTCGAGTATGCAAAAATAAGTATATCATTGACAATTTCCCATTTTTACCTCCTTTTTTGTAAAATTGCTCTAGAATTATTGGCTCACCATAGCTGACTTATGAGGATTCAGGTCTGATTACCAGGTCAGTCACAATAACAAGATTATAAACTGTAACGATGTGTCTGTGAATTTGGGCAATAATTGCATAAAGGCGGGCTAGGCTAAAATAACAATACTGTTGTCTGATGGGGTAAAACGCCCACTTCATTTTGGGGCAAAACGCCTACCAGATTATTGGGTAGGCGTTTTACCCCATTGGTAGGCGTTTTGCCCCATTATCAATTCTCTCATTAAAAATATATTTCTTGTTTAACACATAGATCGAAAATTCGTCTACTTTATTAATGTTCATCATATAATAGAACATAATGGAAGCGATTAAAGCTGCTCATACATATATTATTCACCTATATCATGACTTTACAAACAGGGCGTTTTGCCCCACACCGGTACAAAACGCCCCAAAATGGAATTTTATCTTTTCGTTTTCCCCGCCTTACGGCTAATATTTACAAAGAAATCCATGTATCATTAACGTAGAGCCATGCGTGATGAAGGTCTCTGACGTTATCTAGATTTGCTCGTATCATACTGAAAATAAATATGGCGCATCTTGCTTAAGGTAGGCGTTTTGCCCCACTCTACCCTACTTTGGAAATAGCAGGACGATCTAAATAGTGTTAAATATTGATAAATAAAAGATAACTATTGAGCATCGATATTTACGGGTTATCCCCACATATTTGAGAAGAATCGTCGTCAAGAGTGTATTATTATCATGCAGGACTTCTCTCTCGAGGCGAACTATACCCCACATCCGGTGAAGAATTGTACGCGTCCTTGACCAATCCGCCAAGTTCAAATCCTTATTTGTCGTACCGCAAGCCGTGCCACCGCGGTCGACGCCCATACGGAATGCACCAAAGGATAACTTCACATGTCGCGAGATTACCGATTAACGTTGCGGTATCAGGCGGCATCGCCTCAGGGTGACTGGTTCCCTGGCGACGTTGGACATGGAATTGCCTCTTTTATCGCCCATCAACGCCACGTGCTTCTGGTCTCCACACACGATAGGCGGAGACTGAGATAAAAACAACTCCTAAGCGCCCTGGGTGCATATGCTGATCATGTTTTATCGCCGCGACATACGGAGACCGAACGAAGCCCAAGGCTGCGGCTGCGTTTTTGTTGATAGGCAGAAAATGGCCTCACTCGCGGCAGGATATTGAAGGGAGGTTGTGTCAATGGTGGTTTCTTTGGTCTGGCGGGGTATCGCTGGAGACGGCCAAGTGTCCTTAACCACGAGTGTTTATAGGTGGGGTAGTGTTGTGGAATGGAAACTATGGCAGTGTTACTTGAGAGATAGTGGGGCTGGTTGTGGGAGCAGGGTGGGGGGGGGGAGGATTCAGTGAAAACAGTTATCCAGTGGTTCGATATAAAAGGGGAGTTATTAGGGCAAGGGGTATTTGCCAGTGATGAAATATAAAGGGGAGTTATTGGGGAAAAGGGTATTTGCCAGTGATTAAATGTAAAGGGGGGTTATGGTTGCAAGGGGCATTTGCCAGTGGTAACATATAAAGGAGAGTTATGGGGGAAACGCTTATTGGACAGGGATGAAATATAAAGGGGAGTTATGGGAGAAATGTGCCAGCGAAATACGTAATGGGAGTATGAAAAGGTAAGGGGTGGGAAAACGTTATTTTTTTATATTTTATAAATGGCAGTGTGTAAAAACAGTGCTTAAAAGTGCCTGAATTTTGACTGATGCCTTGAGGTCGATCCAATGTACTAGAATTTGCTTGAAAATAGGGCAATTACAATGAAAAGTGCTTGATTCCAAACTGGACCGGGCACTGGCAAAGACCCAAGAAAACATCGAACAAAGGCTGGCTGAATTAAAGAAGTAGCATTTAATAAAAGTAAAATGATAAACTCCAATAAATGCTGTTGGTTGGTAATAAATAAACGTGGACACTGCCTTCTTGTTGTCATTCCTTATTTCCGCATATCGAAGATTTTATGCTTAAAATAGACCAGAGAAGGTAAAAATAGTCCTTGAAAAGTCCTGGCATTTTTCTAGTGCTTGCCTTAAAAAGGCTTGAATTTGATGGAACCTTGCCTGTATGAACCCTGAAAAAAAATGACCTTAAAAATATCGAGTAAGAAAAGAAGCCTGTTTCAGTGAACTTATGGAACCATGTTTTTGATGCCGCTGCTTCTAAATGATGGCATTTGTGTGCATCGAGATGTGATTCCTTATGTCACATCTGTGACGCGCCAAGCTAAAACCCGTCCAAGGCCACAGGGTTTTCAACTCAAGTACCTTTCTGGGGGCAAGATCCAAATGGGTTCAGGCTAACAGAACTCTGGTACTTATTCTCCATGCACTTTCCAGGCTCCGTGACCAGGGCTAGTGTATCATAGAAAATTAGGTCGCAGACCTTTAGTCGTAGGCCCTCACGTCCCTGGCGATAGTGTTCAGAACCATAACAAATTTTCGATTTAAAGGCTGCCACTTTACTCTTTCTAATTGTTTTTTCTCTACATATCAGCAAGTAGGCTTACGTAGCACTAAGGTGGGATAACCAATACGGCCCCTGGGGCGGTATTCATAATCCAGGCATAGGCTACGCAAATCTACATAGCCGCTAAGTGGAACAATTGTCGAGATTATCGGGGTGAACATAGATAAATATTCACCAAAGTGATGGATTTTCTGACGAAAGTGCAAACATTACATTGAATGTGATTTCTTGCTCATGAGCACCACCACAACGAGCTGGTGGGGCTGCGACGAAACAGCACTTTTCTTGCATAAGCTACGTATGGATTATGCATAAAACCCGGGTGTTATTGTCTCGTTGTCTTATGGGCCAGAGAATCCAGCAATGACAGGGGCCGCCTCGATAGCTCAGTGGGTTAGAGCGCTCGCTCTGGCCACTTGAGAGCCTAACTGTGGCTGTGGCCATGTCTGTGTGGTCGCAGGATAAAGATCCCATGTCTTTCTTCGCAAAGAGTAGGGTGTTACGCCCGGAGACATGGCTCCGCTCTTCCCTTCCTTCTCCCATCCCACGTCCTGAATATACAACCGCCAAGCAGCCAACCTACCAACCAACTAGCAATGACAAACTGCGATGATTGTGGCTCAGTGTGTGTTGTTGTTTTATTTACAGGAGTGCCTTGAAGAAAATCCTCGAGCACGACGACAGTCCCCAGAAGACCCTCGTCCTCTGCATCGTCCAAATCATCCATCTACCGGAGTCACGTGACCTGCCTCAGCGGGCGACCCCTGGTGGCAGGACGCCGAAGAAGGCGGTCGGTGAGAGCGGCGACCAAACGCTCAAGTCGTCTTACGTGAGTAGAAGCATCCATCTTTAAGTAGCTTCTGGTAGAATATCAGACCCCATTTTGTAGCGGCACGTCTGTTAGCTGTTTAGTTATATATATAGGACGCTAGGAACGAATGTATTTATTGGCCTGTTATTAACCACTTGGCTGGGGAGTGTGGTCCATCTTCGATGTTAAAGCCCACGAAGAGGATTATTATAGTAAATGATAGGGTTGAGTCATACGTGAGCTATGCTGAGACAATGGTACGCCATAACATGGAAGAACCACCGGATATTGTCCTCAAATGATATGTACTGTAGTTGCTCGAATAAGCGCCCGTTTAAATAAGCGCTCGGTATATTTTTATCGCGCAGATTGCACTTTTGCACTGTAATAGAACCAATACCTCACAAACTCTATATTGGTGGTCGTTGTCGTGTGGTACACCGCCATCGTGTTTTATGACCTGGCTTGACAAATTTTTCTATGACACTAAATGTGACGCGGCGCTTTCTGCCGACAGGGCGTCCTGGAGGTGACCGACGGCTGGTACTCCATCCGCACCGCCCTGGACCGCCCTCTGACGTCACTGGTGCTGGAGGGACGCCTGCGCGCCGGCGACAAGGTCGTGACGTACGGCGCGGAACTGGTCGGCGACCACGGCGCGGCGCCACCGCTGCAGGTCTGTACACCAAATTTTAAGGCACGTTATCTTTGGGGACTTTTCAAGAGCGTCTCTCCTGAATGGTTTGACGGCTGTCCGGGTACTACCAGGATCTACCAGGTTCGTTTAGCGCTCTCTCACAAAACATGTCACCGATCGGTGGATGAATGTCGAGGTTGCATGGCAGTCAAGTCTACTGTCTTATTGAGAGCTTGACGTAACGCGAGGCATGCCGGGAGATGTGTGTTTGCGGTGCCAGTGGGCCGCCGATGTGGATCCCCCCGCCCCCCGCCTCGACTCCCCATCCATAATGCAGGCAGGAATGTGTTTCCAGGTCGGTATTGATGTTATGTCTTCATGTGAATTTTATCACAAAGATTTACACCACTCTATTGTCAAGTACCGCTCCAATTTGGTTCCTCTTGATCTAATATGTGCGTGACGAAGGGACTTTTTTCATTTGGGCTCCCATATACGTTTCTCCTGTGGTCTGTGGTAGAGTAAAAGTCATCGCAGGCTGGTTTTTACAAATGCATGTTGTCCAGTGATTCTACGTTGCCTACTTGTTTGTACTTTTTGGTCGCCATCCCATTTGTCCTACTTTTTAAAAAATTTGGCTTTACCTGGCTCAATGTAAAAATGCAGTGAAAAAAGTAGCATAAATGTGTGCATGGTTGGCATCTGTCCGTCTGCGTAACACACCTTTTTGGTGTGGTTTAAGTACTTCTTTTTGTTTCGCGGCATTTTTGCTTATGACTAAATAAGCATATATCTGTGACCGACGAAGTTTACCGCAGTCGTCGCATCGATGACCTGTCGTTAGGTCTTGGTCATTTCTCACTGTACGCCTAGATTGGCGTTTCTAGTCCCAATTTCTCAAACCAGAGCCCGTCATGGTCGGCCATTCCATCTCGCACGAGACGTGCCCATTGCCTCTTATGGGCTGCCAAAGAATGCGAATCGATGCTGAAAGCCTGCATGTCACGTTTGAAAACCTCCTTAAAACTGAGCTTTGGCCGTCGGGTTGGCATTTTGCCGGCGGCGAGTTCACCGTAGAACACATCTTTGGAATGTGTTCACTTTCCATACGATGAACGTACCCTAGCCAACGAAAACGTATCTGTTTGGCAAGAGCAAGAATGTTTGGCAGGCTAGGACTGAGTGTGCTGTGTTTTCCTTCTTACTATTGTCTTATTTCTTCATAAGGGTGTGCTGGACAGCTTGCTATTGTGCAATTAATTAATTCGATTTTTTCGATTTTTTTAACGGTTTATTTCAGAATTGTTGTTTGGCCACAACAAGTCACTTTTTGTTATTATTTATGTGCGAACCTTGCAGTGATTTCTATTGGTATTTAAAGTGATGATTGATGTGTCAATGTGGATGAAAAACTGATCAGATTGATATTGATGTAAAAGCGATGGTGGATTTCTTTATGCGATAATATGAATCGATGGTCGTGTGCAAAACGCGTTGAGCGATAATGAGTGATAACGTTCTTCCGATGCAGGCGTCCCCAGACACTATGCTGAAGATCTGTGCGAACAGCACGCGGCGAGCACCCTGGGACGCCCGCCTGGGGTACTGGCGCCGCCCCCACCCCGCCCCCCTCCCGCTCTCCTCCCTCTACCCCGACGGCGGTCTCGTCGGCTGTGTGGATGTCATCATCACCAGGGTCTACCCGCTCCAGGTGAGTCACCAGGTTCTACCCACGCCAGGTGAGTCACCAGGGTCTACCCGCTCCAGGTGAGTCACCAGGGTCTACCCGCTCCAGGTGAGTCACCAGGGTCTACCCGCTCCAGGTGAGTCACCAGGGTCTACCCACGCCAGGTGAGTCACCAGGGTCTACCCACGCCAGGTGAGTCACCAGGGTCTACCCACGCCAGGTGAGTCACCAGGGTCTACCCGCTCCAGGTGAGTCACCAGGGTCTACCCACGCCAGGTGAGTCACCAGGGTCTACCCACGCCAGGTGAGTCACCAGGGTCTACCCGCTCCAGGTGAGTCACCAGGGTCTACCCGCTCCAGGTGAGTCAACGGGGCCGCCCCGATAGCTCAGTGGGTAGTGTGGTCACCAGGGTCTACCCGTTCCAGGTGAGTCACCAGGGTCTACCCACGCCAGGTGAGTCAACGGGGCCGCCCCGATAGCTCAGTGGGTAGTGGTCACCAGGGTCTACCCACGCCAGGTGAGTCAACGGGGCCGCCCCGATAGCTCAGTGGGTAGTGTGGTCACCAGGGTCTACCCACGCCAGGTGAGTCAACGGGGCCGCCCCGATAGCTCAGTGGGTAGTGGTCACCAGGGTCTACCCACGCCAGGTGAGTCAACGGGGCCGCCCAATAGCTCAGTGGGTAGTGTGGTCACCAGGGTCTACCCGCTCCAGGCGAGTCATCGGGGCCGGCCCGATAGCTCAGTGGGTAGTGGTCACCAGGATCTACCCACTGCAGGTGAGTCATCGGGCCGGCCCGGTAGCTCAGTGGGTAGTGTGGTCACCAGGGTCTACCCGCTCCAGGTGCGTCATCGGGGCTGGCCCGATAGTTCAGTGGGTAGTGGTCACCAGGATCTACCCACTGCAGGTGAGTCATCGGATCCGGCCCGGTAGCTCAGTGGGTAGTGTGGTCACCAGGGTCTACCCGCTCCAGGTGCGTCATCGGGGCCGGCCCGATAGCTCAGTGGGTAGTGGTCACCAGGATCTACCCACTGCAGGTGAGTCATCGGGGCCGGCCCGGTAGCTCAGTGGGTAGTGTGGTCACCAGGGTCTACCCACGCCAGGTGAGTCAACGGGGCCGCCCCGATAGCTCAGTGGGTAGTGGTCACCAGGGTCTACCCACGCCAGGTGAGTCAACGGGGCCGCCCCGATAGCTCAGTGGGTAGTGTGGTCACCAGGGTCTACCCGCTCCAGGCGAGTCATCGGGGCCGGCCCGATAGCTCAGTGGGTAGTGGTCACCAGGATCCACCCACTACAGGTGAGTCATCGGGGCCGGCCCGATAGCTCAGTGAGTAGTGGTCACCAAGGTCTACCCACTGCAGGTGAGTCATCGGGGCCGGCCCGATAGCTCAGTGGGTAGTGGTCACCAGGGTCTACCCGCTCCAGGCGAGTCATCGGGGCCGGCCCGGTAGCTCAGTGGGTAGTGGTCACCAGGATCTACCCACTGCAGGTGAGTCATCAGGGCCGGCCCGATAGCTCAGTGGGTAGTGGTCACCAGGGTCTACCCGCTCCAGGCGAGTCATCGGGGCCGGCCCGATAGTTCAGTGGGTAGTGGTCACCAGGGTCTACCCGCTCCAGGCGAGTCATCGGGGCCGGCCCGATAGCTCAGTGGGTAGTGGTCACCAGGATCTACCCACTGCAGGTGAGTCATCAGGGCCGGCCCGATAGCTCAGTGGGTAGTGGTCACCAGGGTCTACCCGCTCCAGGCGAGTCATCGGGGCCGGCCCGATGGCTCAGTGGGTAGTGGTCACCAGGATCTACCCGCTCCAGGCGAGTCATCGGGGCCGGCCTGATAGCTCAGTGGGTAGTGGTCACCAGGATCTACCCACTGCAGGTGAGTCATCGGGGCCGGCTCGGTAGCTCAGTGGGCAGTGGTCACCAGGCTCTACCCACTGCAGGTGAGTCATCGGGGCCGGCCCGATAGCTCAGTGGGCAGTGGTCCCCAGGGTCTACCCACTGCAGGTGAGTCATCGGGGCCGGCCCGATAGCTTAGTGGATTGATGGTTCGAACCCCGCTGTGGCCATGTCTGTGTGATCGCTGCATAAAGATCCCATGTCCCTTTTCGCAAAGAGTAGGGGGTTACCCCCGGGGACATGGCTTCACTCTTCCGTCCTTCTCTCGTTGATGCGATATGACCAAAAATGGTTGTGTGTCCTGAATAACCAACCAACCAACCATATTAGTCATAACTGCCTGCTCCACCCCCATGGGTAGTCGTTAGGTTTCTAAACCATGGCTAATAAATAAAATAATGTGAGTGGATCGGATGGATATGAGGGGAAGAAGAGGCCGTGGTGCAGAAATGCTTATGTTTTTCTAACCCGTACCTGTAAATTAAATTTAACCTTAGGTGACTAAGGTGACTATTCCATGAATTTTCCGTGGGAAAATCATGGATCAATCATAGAAAAGTCATGAAATTTTCCAGATTTGCGTGAGATACATGTTTTTCTTTTGTTTTTTTCAAACACGAATGTCTGATTCTTGATTATTGCTATTGTTCCATAATTATCAGTGGTTACGGATTTACTCGAGACCACACTAGACGAGATATTATTTCAACCGGTTTCGTTCCGTGCCCCTTCTTTGGGTAGATTTGTTAGCCGTCGCTCCGTTAAGCTACGCTTCCACTGTCCATTGATTGACAACTATTATCAAAACGTCCCAAGCCCAACGAACCTTCTGGTAATCGAGATATCTGGTTCAGCCACACCTGGATTCTCTGTGGGCGATGTTCGATTTGTAGGTCAACTTCGGATGGTGTGGTATTGACAGTGGTATTACAGGGATCAAATTGCGTTCTTTGTGTTGGCTCAGTTCCACCACGCGCCCGTATTGATCTGGCCACGCCCTCCCCCCGCCCCCCTCTCCCACCCCCCATGGCACCAGGGGCCCCAGTCCTCTGTGCTCCCACGAGCCTTCCTCTGTCTGACAGTGGCTTCTCGGCTTCCAGTGCGCGGCGCGGCAACGCTAACAGCGAATCAATCAGTTGTATTTTCAAATGTGTTCGTTGTTGTCCAAGACAAACGGGGTTGTCACATCAAGTGCTTTGTCTATTAAGACCACGGGAGGATTTCCCTTCGGTATACTAGGTGAATTATCTTTGATTTTGGCCAGTGACATCGACAGAAATTACGCATGTTAAAATGATTAGTCAAATCATATATCATTTATTTAAAGTTGATCAAGTATGATTTCTGGGTTGGGAAGTAGAACGCAAGTAGAATTGCTAAGCGTTAGATTAGCTATGAGGAAATATGTCAGTTATATACCTCTCGGAGGGTTCCTTACCCTGTATACCTCGAAGCCTTTTAGTTGCAATATTTTATCCTCATGGATTAAGTTCCTTTTGCTAAACTTTATCAAGACATGTCATAGGCCAGTATATGATACTTTGAGACAATCTGATGTGATGAGGGTCACCTCATAGCCTGTAGTAGGCTAGATAGCGCGTGTGGTTTCAGCGACCCCTCTGGGGCCGGCGCGACAGCTCAGTGGGCTAGAGCGCTCGCATTGAGTGCTCTGGTGACCTGAGAGCCTAACGGCACGTGGGTCGGTGGTTCGAGCCCCGCTGTGGCCATGTCTGTGTGGTCACAGGATAAAGATCCCAGGTTTCTCTTCGTAAAGAGTAGGGGGTTACCCCCGAGGGCATGGCTCCACTCTCCCTTCTTTCTCCCATTGACGCGATATGACCAAAAGTCAGGCTGTCCAGTGATCCTACTTTTTCCTACTTTTTTGTCTCCATCCTATTTTTCCTACTTTTTCTTCAAAATACCTACATTTTCCTACTTTTTCCTACTTTTTGGTATTTGCTTCACCAGGCGCAATTTCAAAATGTCGTGAATTGCTGTAAAAGTGTGCATATCGCTTCTATTATTGCAAAAGTCAGAGGTATTTTGTTTTTGCGTCCTGATATATCTTTAAATCAACACTAGTGTCTGTCAAGTTCTAATAATGAAAATACAGGTTCAGCTGAGCAGCATATAAGAAATGTTCTGAAAAAGCATTTTCTCAGTAATATAACTTTTTGTCATTTGTTTATCCGGAATAATGTTGCTACATATGCTATTTGAGTCATACTTTTTGCTTCTATTTTCCTACTTTTGTCCTACTTTTTCTGTATTTCCATTCCTACTTTTGTTCTACTTTTTCATGAGGGTGTGCTGGACAGCCTGAAAAGTGGTTAAAGCGTCCTGAATAACCAACCAACCTATCAGCGACCCCTCTGCTGCGTCAACCCAGCGGACCGTGTGTGGGATCGAACCCCGCCGGTGCAAACGTCTTGTGCTGTATAACGATCCCAGAAGCGTTAGGGTTATAGTTCGGGTAATCACCCCAACCCGATGGTTGGTACTATCAGTGTTGAACACAGAGCACTTACGGGCTTGGCTTTCAGTTCTTGGAGAAGCAGGCAGATGGCAGCAGTGTTTTCCGCAGTTTACGGGCGGAGGAGAGAGCTGCGCAGGCGTTTGAGAAAGACCGCCAGCGACATCTGGAGGGAATCTACGGGAAACTGCAACAGGAGTTTGAAGAATCCAGTAATAGAGGTAGGCGCGGCGCGGAGTGAGAGAGTGTGGAATCATCAAGTTATGTTAAGAAAACACTCCACTAAGATCATCTGTTTTTTATAGTCCCTGTATAACTTGAATCCTGTAGCTGTTTAATAAGATATTGGCATCGTCTTTCGTCTGTTACAGTTAAGATAAAGCGATTAGTGGCATAATATTACTAAGTGACAACATGTATGGCCATAGAAGAAAGCGTTGTTGTACAGCAGATGCCGGTACAGGCGCGGGCGTGACTTCATAAAAGTAGAAAAATAAATGCAAAATACAAAAAGGGGGCATTATGCTCACAGATGTTCACAAATTAGCAAAGAGTGGTGGCTGTAGTGGCTGATGTATGTAGGGAAGCCACGTGTTTAATCTATGGTCGGCGGTCGCCACATGGCCTCACGCTGTGTGCTTCTTGCAGGCTGAGGGCACGCCCGATAGCTCAGTCGGTTAGAGCGCTCGCATTGAGCGCACTGGCCACGTGAGAGTCTAACGGCATGTAGATCGGTAGTTAACGCCCCGCTGTGGTCATGTCTGTGTGGTCGCAGGATAACGATCCCATGTTCTTCTTCGGAAAGAGTAGAGGATTACCCCCCGGAGACATGGCTCCACCCTCCCTACCTTCTCCCATTGACGCGATCTGACCAGAATTGGTTAAAGCGTCCTGAATATACAACCATCCATTGCAGGTTGCGAGCGGGCCGGCACGGGGGGCTGCCGGCGGTGGACCCCGGCCGAGGTGGCCCGGCTTCAGGGCGGCACGGAGCTACTGGCGGCCGCTCAGCAGGCCGCCGACCCTTCATCATTCGAGGTGCGAAGTGAACAATTATCAAATGTTTTTATATAAATTCCTAACGCTTAAGGTATCAAAGAACAAAAATTAGATAGACGCTCCACCACCATTTGATTTTATTTTATTGGGGCTTCACGCCACATATGCCTGTAAGGTTATATCGGGCCTAACACTCCAACCCCAATGGTTGATCAATAAGTGTTTATTATTTGCATATTTCCAAATACTTGTATAAGTTGAACTTATAACCTTGTGAGAATTATTTCTGCAATTGATAATCCATACATATAAAATAAATGCTCATGTTTTATGTAAAATTGGAGCGTTCATTTTGTTTACGTACTAAACATTGAATTCTGTTGATGTTACCCACTTAATGTGGATGAAGTGGGGCCTGACGTGTGGAGGCTAAGATAGTATCCTTTCCAGGCCTTGCTGAGCCTGGCGCAACGGGAGGCCCTGGCGGAGGCACGCAGACAACACGCTGAAGACACTCAGGCCGAACTGCAAGCGGAATTCCAGAGAAAAATGGACGATTTGCAACAGGAGGTACCGTTACTGTGAAACAACAACTTGTGCAATGCATTGTGGGTATTATTTTGGTCTTAACGCAACGTCAAGATGGCGTCATCGACTACAGATTCTGTTGACAATGAACCTAAATGTTCTACATTATATGACATTACCTTGGGAATACTGTATTTTTCTCCATAGAACAGTTGAAGATAACACCAAAACATTTCCCACAACTCTTTGCGCCAGTCACGCGTTTTCAAAAATGGCGGATGTGAAGCCCTGTATTAAGCCGACCTACGCTGATTGTCGCTAACGATGTCTAGGGAGGTCTAGAACGTGTTTGAGCCTCACAATCACCTCACGCAAGGATTAATTAGTCTCACCCCCTGAGCATACTCAATGAGAGGTATCTTCAGTTTGCCCCCCGTTAGGCTGCGTATAATGTCATAATGTTGCTGTATACGGTGGCTCCCCCTACAGGCGCCCGCCCGTAACGTGGTGCCGCTGCTAAAGGTGCGCGTGGCCGGATGTCTGACGTCAGACGTGGATGCCTCGTGCGGTGAGTGTCCCCAGAGTTACCCGGTTTTCCTGCTACATTGAGCTAATCACGAGTAGGTTGGTTGCTTCCTTGCTTGATGTTACCTTCCTCACCACTGTCATTCGGTTACTGCAGGCTCAGCATATTGCCTTCTTTGTAACATAATATTGGCGGCGTTATTTACAAGATTGACCGATTTGTTTGGACGTTATATCGACAAACTAGTCCGACAAACAAAGCAGCATGTCACTTTCTTGTCAATTTCAGAGATGAGTACTTTTCACTTCTCACATCAGCTATGGTTGTCAATTTCATACTCACGATTAACGAAAAAGGACTCAAGCGTGGGCGGGTCCTAGCTCGAATTATGGAGCGGTGTATTGTAGTGGACATGTCACTCAAACTAGCCTGAAACTTGATGCCGCTGGGGTACGTCTCTGTGTGTGTCTGCATGATGTATCAGAGCGCGAGGGGTTCAGATAGCGAGCTGTGTGTGAGCCTGACGACGTGCCTGCTTGTGCCTGCTCCAGACACACTCCTGACCGTCTGGCGGCCGCCTGAGGACCTGCCACAGCTCCTGAAGGAGGGCAACCGGTTCCGGATCTACAGTCTGCAGGCGGCCGAGTCCAGGTACGAGACTTGTTAGGAGGGGGGTGGGGGGGTCATATGGTAAGCCCCATCCAGATGATAGGTTTGTACTATAGGTCTGTCCCATAGGTGTTGCCTGTGTTGTTTTCGTCATCACTGTCGACACGGTAGGGTTATCCCATAGGTCATATCCGTGTTGCCGAATCCCATTCGAGTCCGTTTCTGTTACGTAACAGAAAGACATGCACTAACTTTTTTTTTGTGCGATGTTATAACATACAATGTAAGTAAAAACACATAATATTATCTGAAGTCAGCCTGTTCCAGCCCGTTACGCATCTAGTTGTCTGTTCTAAGAGGCGTGAAGAGCATCAATAATTACTGAAGTGTATGTTATGTGTGGCCCCAGGTCCTAGTGCTTCTAACCTTTAGCTCTTTACAAATCTAGAGGGCGTGATGGGCAGCCATCAGTGATTACTCAAGTGTATGTTCTGTGGGCCCCAGGTCCCAGTGCTTCTAACCTTTAGCTCTTTACAAATCTAGAGGGCGTGATGGGCAGCCATCAGTGATTACTCAAGTGTATGTTCTGTGGGCCCCAGGTCCCAGTGCTTCTAACCTTTAGCTCTTTACAAATCTAGAGGGCGTGATGGGCAGCCATCAGTGATTACTCAAGTGTATGTTATGTGTGGCCCCAGGTCCCAGTGCTTCTAACCTTTAGCACTTTACAAATCTAGAGGGCGTGATGGGCAGCCATCAATGATTACTGAAGTGTATGTTCTGTGTGGCCCCAGGTCCCAGTGCTTCTAACCTTTAGCTCTTTACAAATCTAGAGGGCGTGATGGGCAGCCATCAGTGATTACTCAAGTGTATGTTCTGTGGGCCCCAGGTCCCAGTGCTTCTAACCTTTAGCTCTTTACAAATCTAGAGGGCGTGATGGGCAGCAATCAGTGATTACTCAAGTGTATGTTCTGTGGGCCCCAGGTCCCAGTGCTTCTAACCTTTAGCACTTTACAAATCTAGAGGGCGTGATGGGCAGCCATCAGTGATTACTGAAGTGTATGTTCTGTGTGGCCCCAGGTCCCAGTGCTTCTAACCTTTAGCTCTTTACAAATCTAGAGGGCGTGATGGGCAGCCATCAGTGATTACTCAAGTGTATGTTATGTGTGGCCTCAGGTCCCAGTGCTTCTAACCTTTAGCTCTTTACAAATCTAGAGGGCGTGATGGGCAGCCATCAGTGATTACTCAAGTGTATGTTCTGTGGGCCCCAGGTCCCAGTGCTTCTAACCTTTAGCACTTTACAAATCTAGAGGGCGTGATGGGCAGCCATCAGTGATTACTGAAGTGTATGTTCTGTGTGGCCCCAGGTCCCAGTGCTTCTAACCTTTAGCTCTTTACAAATCTAGAGGGCGTGATGGGCAGTCATCAGTGATTAATGAAGTGTATGTTATGTGTGGCCCCAGGTCCCAGTGCTTCTAACCTTTAGCTCTTTACAAATCTAGAGGGCGTGATGGGCAGCCATCAGTGATTACTCAAGCGTGTGGCCCCAGGTCCCAGTGCTTCTAACCTTTAGCTCTTTACAAATCTAGAGGGCGTGATGGGCAGCCATCAGTGATTACTGAAGTGTATGTTCTGTGTGGCCCCAGGTCCCAGTGCTTCTAACCTTTAGCTCTTTACAAATCTAGAGGGCGTGATGGGCAGCCATCAGTGATTACTCAAGTGTATGTTCTGTGTGGCCTCAGATCCCGGATGACAATCGGCCACGTGGCGGTCACCGCCACAAGGTCAACCCGCTACCAACCACTTCCGGTCGATGACAACCTGCGTGACGTCATCTACGAAGCCCGAGAGGTATGGAACGTCTGGCGTCATTACTGAGGGAACTGGTTCTCAATTTACCCAAGGGCCAGCCCGTGGTCTGGTAGGCAGCGGGTTCGGCTATTGTTGTGCGTGCTCTGCCAGGCCAGGCCAGCCCTAGCGGCCGGTGCGGGGTTCGAGCCTAACCTCTGCAAATGTTTGTGCAGGATAAAGATACCTTACATGTAACTCTTACTCGCAAAGAGTAGGTTTTATTTTCGGAGAAATGGCTTCTGTCTACCCTGACCCTTCCAATTATCGCTACATGACCTACAGATGTAAAGCGTTCTACTGAAGGTAAATTGGCCATGTCTGCGAAGATAGGCGACCATCACCGTTGCTTGAGAGTAATTTAAGTCTTGAGCTATTCCTTTTAAAATACTTACATGTAAATTAAAATAGTAGTCTCGCACATTGATATATTTAGAGGATGAATTTTATATTAGGTTGACAATACTACAGGGACCACAACTGAGTTTGACAACTTTGATTTTATCGCATGCAACTTTGTTTCCCATGTGAGTAGTCATTTGATACAGATATAACTATGAATGTCTTGATGACTCTGGTATCTTACCTCTCTGTGTCCTCACCGCCAGGTGACGCTGTTCCGGGAGCTTCATGCCGCCAGATGTCACCCCCCGCACGGGGAGCTGGATGTGGTCGGGGTTGTGGTCCACGTGTCTGCCGTGTCTACCTTCGACAGACAGAGGTGGGTGCCCTAGTTCATCCCGCCCCACACAAGGGACTAACGCTGTAACTGAACACTTCTTCCGACACTCAATGCACTTTAATCAATATTGTGGTAGAGATTGTGGGTGTATCAGTCAAACCATTCGTACTAACCTCGGCTAAAGGGGTGACCCGTCTAGCCGAGGCTAGAGGGGTCAGAGTTAGGGTTAGAGTGGCTGACTCGAGATCGGGAGGACGGGGAGTTCAACTCCCGCTGAGGACCAAACCGGCCCCCGCCGTTACATGCCTTACAATGGAGCCCGACGTTATCACTCTTGAAACACCTTAACCGGAAGTTAGAGATTCAACACATTTAAACTTCGATCTTTGTATGAATAACACACAGATGCCAACATATATCCAGCATGAACTCCAATGCGATATAAACAGGTTGGGGTTACAACTGGAGTTTGACGAGCTTTGTGGCTTTGTGAGATATCTGTTTACTGGTCGTTTGTATTAAATCCATTATGATTATAGTGGTTTGCCATACATTGCAGCGGTGATGAAGGGATCGTGCAGACGGTGTATCTGGCCGACCGACACCGTGACCTGCTCGCTGTAAAGTTCTGGGGAGGTTTACAGGTGAGAAATCTCTTGGCTGTGAAGTTCTGGGGAGGTTTACAGGTGAGAAATCTCTTGGCTGTGAAGTTCTGGGGAGGTTTACAGGTGAGAAAGCTCTTGGCTGTGAAGTTCTGGGGAGGTTTACAGGTGAGAAAGCTCTTGGCTGTGAAGTTCTGGGGAGGTTTACAGGTGAGAAATCTCTTGGCTGTGAAGTTCTGGGGAGGTTTACAGGTGAGAAAGCTCTTGGCTGTGAAGTTCTGGGGAGGTTTACAGGTGAGAAATCTCTTGGCTGTGAAGTTTTGGGGAGGTTTACAGGTGAGACATCTCTTGTCTGAAATACTGGGGAGGTTTACAGGTGAGAAATATCTTGGCTGTGAAGTTCTGGGGAGGTTTACAGGTGAGAAATCTCTTGGCTGTGAAGTTCTGGGGAGGTTTACAGGTGAGAAATATCTTGGCTGTGAAGTTCTGGGGAGGTTTACAGGTGAGAAATCTCTTGGCTGTGAAGTTCTGGGGAGGTTTACAGGTGAGAAATCTCTTGGCTGTGAAGTTCTGGGGAGGTTTACAGGTGAGAAAGCTCTTGGCTGTGAAGTTCTGGGGAGGTTTACAGGTGAGAAATCTCTTGGCTGTGAAGTTCTGGGGAGGTTTACAGGTGAGAAATCTCTTGTCTGTGAAATACTGGGGAGGTTTACAGGTGAGAAAACTCTTGGCTGTGAAGTTCTGGGGAGGTTTACAGGTGAGAACGCTCTTGGCTGTGAAGTTCTGGGGAGGTTTACAGGTGAGAAATCTCTTGGCTGTGAAGTTCTGGGGAGGTTTATAGGTGAGAAGTCTCTTGGCTGTGAAGTTCTGGGGAGGTTTACAGGTGAGAAATCTCTTGGCTGTGAAGTTCTGGGGAAGTTTATAGGTGAGAAGTCTCTTGGCTGTGAAGTTCTGGGGAGGTTTACAGGTGAGAAATCTCTTGGCTGTAAAGTTCTGGGGAGGTTTACAGGTGAGAAATCTCTTGGCTGTGAAGTTCTGGGGAGGTTTACAGGTGAGAAATCTTGGCTGTGAAGTTCTGGGGAGGTTAACAGGTGAGAAATCTCTTGGCTGTGAAGTTCTGGGGAGGTTTACAGGTGAGAAATCTTGGCTGTGAAGTTCTGGGGAGGTTAACAGGTGAGAAATCTCTTGGCTGTAAAGTTCTGGGGAGGTTCACAGGTGAGAAATCTCTTGACTGTGTAGTTCTGGGGAGGTTTACAGGTGAGAAATCTCTTGGCTGTGAAGTTCTGGGGAGGTTTACAGGTAAGAAATCTCTTGGCTGTGAAGTTCTGGGGAAGTTTACAGGAGAAAAGTTCTGCCTGTGAAGTTCTGGGGAGGTTTACAGGTGAGAAGTATGTTGGCTGTGAAGTTCTGGGGCTTTACAAGTGAGAATTGTCTTGATTGTGAAGTTTTGGGGAGGTTTACAGGTGAGAACTGTGACGATCTTGGGAGGCTTACAGGTGAGAAGTCTCTTGACTTGAGAAGTGTTGGAGAGGTTTACAGGCGAGGGGTTGTCTTTGCCGTGTCACATTAAGGTGTCTAGTGTGTCTGATATTGTTGGGATGGTAATGCACAATAGTAATGCTGAACGGACACGTTATGATGTAACCTACGTTGTGTTTATCCCTCCGTTTCTGTGTTTTCCTTAAGCCTCTATTGTACGTGTCCCCCAGTCTCACTGTAACTTCTGTTGTATGTGTCCCCCAGTCTCACTGTAACCTCTATTGTACGTGTCCCTCAGTCTCACTGTAACCTCTATTGTACGTGTCCCCCAGTCTCACTGTAACCTCTATTGTACGTGTCCCCCATTCTCACTGTAACTTCTGTTGTATGTGTCCCCCAATCTCACTGTAACTTCTATTGTATCTGTCCCTCAGTCTCACTGTAACCTCTATTGTACGTGTCCCCCAGTCTCACTGTAACTTCTATTGTACGTGTCCCTCAGTCTCACTGTAACCTCTATTGTACGTGTCCCTCAGTCTCACTGTAACCTCTATTGTATCTGTCCCTCAGTCTCACTGTAACCTCTATTGTACGTGTCCCCCAGTCTCACTGTAACTTCTATTGTACGTGTCCCTCAGTCTCACTGTAACCTCTATTGTATCTGTCCCTCAGTCTCACTGTAACCTCTATTGTACGTGTCCCTCAGTCTCACTGTAACCTCTATTGTACGTGTCCCCCAGTCTCACTGTAACCTCTATTGTACGTGTCCCTCAGTCTCACTGTAACCTCTATTGTACGTGTCCCCCAGTCTCACTGTAACCTCTATTGTACGTGTCCCTCAGTCTCACTGTAACCTCTGTTGTACGTGTCCCCCAGTCTCACTGTAACCTCTGTTGTACGTGTCCCCCAGTCTCACTGTGACTTCTATTGTACGTGTCCCTCAGTCTCACTGTAACCTCTATTGTATCTGTCCCTCAGTCTCACTGTAACTTCTATTGTACGTGTCCCCCAGTCTCACTGTAACTTCTATTGTACGTGTCCCTCAGTCTCACTGTAACCTCTATTGGATCTGTCCCTCAGTCTCACTGTAACCTCTATTGTACGTGTCCCTCAGTCTCACTGTAACCTCTATTGTACGTGTCCCCCAGTCTCACTGTAACCTCTATTGTACGTGTCCCTCAGTCTCACTGTAACCTCTATGGTGCGTGTCCCCCAGTCTCACTGTAACCTCTATTGTACGTGTCCCTCAGTCTCACTGTAACCTCTGTTGTACGTGTCCCCCAGTCTCACTGTAACCTCTGTTGTACGTGTCCCCCAGTCTCACTGTAACCTCTATTGTACGTGTCCCCCAGTCTCACTGTAACCTCTATTGTACGTGTCCCTCAGTCTCACTGTAACCTCTGTTGTACGTGTCCCCCAGTCTCACTGTAACCTCTGTTGTACGTGTCCCCCAGTCTCACTGTAACTTCTATTGTACGTGTCCCTCAGTCTCACTGTAACCTCTATTGTATCTGTCCCTCAGTCTCACTGTAACCTCTATTGTACGTGTCCCCCAGTCTCACTGTAACTTCTATTGTACGTGTCCCTCAGTCTCACTGTAACCTCTATTGTATCTGTCCCTCAGTCTCACTGTAACCTCAATTGTACGTGTCCCTCAGTCTCACTGTAACCTCTATTGTACGTGTCCCCCAGTCTCACTGTAACCTCTATTGTACGTGTCCCTCAGTCTCACTGTAACCTCTATTGTACGTGTCCCCCAGTCTCACTGTAACCTCTATTGTACGTGTCCCTCAGTCTCACTGTAACCTCTGTTGTACGTGTCCCCCAGTCTCACTGTAACCTCTGTTGTACGTGTCCCCCAGTCTCACTGTAACCTCTATTGTACGTGTCCCTCAGTCTCACTGTAACCTCTATTGTACGTGTCCCCCAGTCTCACTGTAACCTCTATTGTACGTGTCCCTCAGTCTCACTGTAACCTCTATTGTACGTGTCCCCCAGTCTCACTGTAACCTCTATTGTACGTGTCCCTCAGTCTCACTGTAACCTCTATTGTACGTGTCCCCCAGTCTCACTGTAACCTCTATTGTACGTGTCCCTCAGTCTCACTGTAACCTCTGTTGTACGTGTCCCCCAGTCTCACTGTAACCTCTGTTGTACGTGTCCCCCAGTCTCACTGTAACTTCTATTGTACGTGTCCCTCAGTCTCACTGTAACCTCTATTGTATCTGTCCCTCAGTCTCACTGTAACTTCTATTGTACGTGTCCCCCAGTCTCACTGTAACTTCTATTGTACGTGTCCCTCAGTCTCACTGTAACCTCTATTGGATCTGTCCCTCAGTCTCATTGTAACCTCTATTGTACGTGTCCCTCAGTCTCACTGTAACCTCTATTGTACGTGTCCCTCAGTCTCACTGTAACCTCTATTGTACGTGTCCCTCAGTCTCACTGTAACCTCTATGGTGCGTGTCCCCCAGTCTCACTGTAACCTCTATTGTACGTGTCCCTCAGTCTCACTGTAACCTCTGTTGTACGTGTCCCCCAGTCTCACTGTAACCTCTGTTGTACGTGTCCCCCAGTCTCACTGTAACCTCTATTGTACGTGTCCCCCAGTCTCACTGTAACCTCTATTGTACGTGTCCCTCAGTCTCACTGTAACCTCTGTTGTACGTGTCCCCCAGTCTCACTGTAACCTCTGTTGTACGTGTCCCCCAGTCTCACTGTAACTTCTATTGTACGTGTCCCTCAGTCTCACTGTAACCTCTATTGTATCTGTCCCTCAGTCTCACTGTAACCTCTATTGTACGTGTCCCCCAGTCTCACTGTAACTTCTATTGTACGTGTCCCTCAGTCTCACTGTAACCTCTATTGTATCTGTCCCTCAGTCTCACTGTAACCTCAATTGTACGTGTCCCTCAGTCTCACTGTAACCTCTATTGTACGTGTCCCCCAGTCTCACTGTAACCTCTATTGTACGTGTCCCTCAGTCTCACTGTAACCTCTATTGTACGTGTCCCCCAGTCTCACTGTAACCTCTATTGTACGTGTCCCTCAGTCTCACTGTAACCTCTGTTGTACGTGTCCCTCAGTCTCACTGTAACCTCTGTTGTACGTGTCCCCCAGTCTCACTGTAACCTCTATTGTACGTGTCCCTCAGTCTCACTGTAACCTCTATTGTACGTGTCCCCCAGTCTCACTGTAACCTCTATTGTACGTGTCCCTCAGTCTGACTGTAACCTCTATTGTACGTGTCCCCCAGTCTCACTGTAACCTCTATTGTACGTGTCCCCCAGTCTCACTGTAATCTCTATTGTATCTGTCCCTCAGTCTCACTGTAACCTCTATTGTACGTGTCCCCCAGTCTCACTGTAACCTCTGTTGTACGTGTCCCTCAGTCTCACTGTAACCTCTATTGTACGTGTCCCCCAGTCTCACTGTAACCTCTATTGTACGTGTCCCTCAGTCTCACTGTAACCTCTGTTGTATGTGTCCCTCAGTCTCACTGTAACCTCTATTGTATCTGTCCCTCAGTCTCACTGTAACTTCTATTGTACGTGTCCCCCAGTCTCACTGTAACTTCTATTGTACGTGTCCCTCAGTCTCACTGTAACCTCTATTGTATCTGTCCCTCAGTCTCACTGTAACCTCTATTGTACGTGTCCCTCAGTCTCACTGTAACCTCTATTGTACGTGTCCCCCAGTCTCACTGTAACCTCTATTGTACGTGTCCCTCAGTCTCACTGTAACCTCTATGGTGCGTGTCCCCCAGTCTCACTGTAACCTCTATTGTACGTGTCCCTCAGTCTCACTGTAACCTCTGTTGTACGTGTCCCCCAGTCTCACTGTAACCTCTGTTGTACGTGTCCCCCAGTCTCACTGTAACCTCTATTGTACGTGTCCCCCAGTCTCACTGTAACCTCTATTGTACGTGTCCCTCAGTCTCACTGTAACCTCTGTTGTACGTGTCCCCCAGTCTCACTGTAACCTCTGTTGTACGTGTCCCCCAGTCTCACTGTAACTTCTATTGTACGTGTCCCTCAGTCTCACTGTAACCTCTATTGTATCTGTCCCTCAGTCTCACTGTAACCTCTATTGTACGTGTCCCCCAGTCTCACTGTAACTTCTATTGTACGTGTCCCTCAGTCTCACTGTAACCTCTATTGTATCTGTCCCTCAGTCTCACTGTAACCTCAATTGTACGTGTCCCTCAGTCTCACTGTAACCTCTATTGTACGTGTCCCCCAGTCTCACTGTAACCTCTATTGTACGTGTCCCTCAGTCTCACTGTAACCTCTATTGTACGTGTCCCCCAGTCTCACTGTAACCTCTATTGTACGTGTCCCTCAGTCTCACTGTAACCTCTGTTGTACGTGTCCCCCAGTCTCACTGTAACCTCTGTTGTACGTGTCCCCCAGTCTCACTGTAACCTCTATTGTACGTGTCCCTCAGTCTCACTGTAACCTCTATTGTACGTGTCCCCCAGTCTCACTGTAACCTCTATTGTACGTGTCCCTCAGTCTGACTGTAACCTCTATTGTACGTGTCCCCCAGTCTCACTGTAACCTCTATTGTACGTGTCCCCCAGTCTCACTGTAATCTCTATTGTACGTGTCCCTCAGTCTCACTGTAACCTCTATTGTACGTGTCCCCCAGTCTCACTGTAACCTCTGTTGTACGTGTCCCTCAGTCTCACTGTAACCTCTATTGTACGTGTCCCCCAGTCTCACTGTAACCTCTATTGTACGTGTCCCTCAGTCTCACTGTAACCTCTATTGTACGTGTCCCCCAGTCTCACTGTAACCTCTATTGTACGTGTCCCTCAGTCTCACTGTAACCTCTATTGTACGTGTCCCCCAGTCTCACTGTAACCTCTATTGTACGTGTCCCTCAGTCTCACTGTAACCTCTGTTGTATGTGTCCCTCAGTCTCACTGTAACCTCTGTTGTATTTGTCCCTCAGTCTCACTGTAACCTCTATTGTATGTATCCCTCAGTCTCACAGTGTCGCCGACCTCTTGACGCCTAGCGTCATCTGTTGCTGTAGCAACCTGCAGTGGCGCCCTCGGGCGGCTGGCAGGAGTGACCCCGTGCCGGCCTCAGTTGCCACGGAGATGACCCAGTTCTCCCTCAACCCCAAGGAATCCTACCTCAGACAGGAACTCGCCAGATTCAGAGAAGATATCAAGGTGTGTTCAGTCATCCCTGCGCCCAGTACTGCCATTCAAACCATTAGTTGCAATCACAACCATTACTGCCACAATGATATTTGCTGCCATTACAGGCATTACTGCCACTATAATAATTTCTGCCATTGCAACCGTTGCTGTCAATACAACCATTAGCGCCATTACAACTATTACTGAAAATTACAACCATTACTGAAAATTACAACCACTAATTATTATTACATAAAGTACTGAGGTTCCTGGACCACGTGACCAGGCCATATCTCTACAGATGTCCGCCATATTGTTTCTCGTTGCCAGGATACCAAGACGTTTGCGGCTGACATGCGCACGGTGCTGGAGACCAAGTGGACGGGAGTTTCCCCTGTGACGCGGGTAAGTGATCTGCATCTCACTGTACGAGGGGTCCACTGCCAATAGTGATGTGTCCCGGGTGATGGCGCACCAGGCTTGTCCACCACAGGTCCCGGGGTCCCGCGTTCCTGTAGTCCTGGCGTCTCGCGCTCCCGGGGTCCCGGCGTCCCGCGTTCCTGGAGTCCTGGCGTCTCGCGCTCCCGGCGTCCCGCGTTCCTGGGGTCCCGGCGTCCCGCGTTCCTGGGGTCCCGCGTTCCTAGGGTCCCGGCGTCCCGCGTTCCTGGGATCCCGGCGTCCCACGCTCCTGGGGTCCCGGCGTCCCGCGCTCCTGGGGTCCCGGCGTCCCGCGTTCCTGGAGTCCCGGGGTGCTCGGGGTTAACAAATCACACACATATGTCAATCACCATATTGTAATCAGTGACAACACTACGACGTATTGAGCCTTTAAGCCCCGTCCAGACAATAGGTTTGTTCTATAGGTGTGTCCCATAGGTTTTTTCTGTGTGTTTTTGACCTATGAGACATCACTGTCCACACGGTGCGATTACACGGTGAGGTTTTTTTCTCCTTATTACCGAATCACATACCGAGTCCGTTTCTGTCACGTGACAGAAGGACATGCACTGATGATTGGCCAGAGATTTTATGACCTATAGGTTTGTCCTAGCGAATAGAGCATGTTCTGTTGCACCCGACAAGACCTATCCGTCATAAAACAGCCTATGCCCTAGCGCCTGTCCAGACAGTAAGATTTCCTCTAGGTCATGACTCAAGGTCATGGTAAATTCGTGTCGTCTGGAGGGGGCTTTATAGTATGGCACGTATTGAGGGTGCTGGTGTTGACAGTGGCTGGAAGCGATGTGTGTGTGCCACCCCCATGTTGACCGGGGGCCTCCCCGATAGCTTAGTGGGTTAGAGCTCACGCCTTGAGTGCTCTGGCCACCTGAGAGCCTAACGGCACGTGGATTGTTGGTTCGAGCCCCGCTGTGGCCATGTGTGTGTGGTCGCAGGATAAAGATCCCATCTCCTTCTTCGCAAGTAGGGGGTTACCCCCAGTGAAATGGCTTCCCTTTCCCTTCCTTCACCCATTGACACGATATGATCAACAGTGGTTAAAGCGTCCTGAATATGCAACCAAGCAACCCATGTTGACCGGTTCTCTTCTTCCCTATCTTGTCAGCCGTGGACGACTGCCGAGACCCGCCCGCTGCGACCCGTGGGTCTGACCCACACCGCCCCGGCTTGGCGCAGGAAGTCACGTGACGGTGGCGGCCCGGGAGGTGAGACGGCGCGTCATGTCGGGGTGACAGAGGGGGAGACGTCCAATGGTGAGACTGTGGCCCCCGGCACCTTGGCGGATCGAAGGCCCATAGTAATGACAGGATCATCGACCGTGACAGAATCATCGGCCGCGACAGGATCATCGGCCATGACAGAATCATCGCTCGTGACAGAATCATCGCTCGTGACAGGATCATCGCTCGTGACAGAATCATCGCTCGTGACAGAATCATCGCTCGTGACAAGATCATCCCTCGTGACAGGAGCATCGGCCGTGACAGAATCATCGGCCGCGACAGGATCATCGGCCATGACAGAATCATCGCTCGTGACAGGATCATCGCTCGTGACAGGATCATCGGCCGTGACAGGATCATCGCTCGTGACAGAATCATCGCTCGTGACAAGATCATCCCTCGTGACAGGATCATCGGCCGTGACAGAATCTCCGCTCGTGACAGGATCATCGACACCCACAGCCCTGACGCCGGTTGCCAGGCAGCGGCTGGAGCAGCGTAGGCGTTCCCGGCGGCTGGTCCTGTGCGGCGGTCCCGGCGCCGCGCTTCCCACCCTACGCAGCCCCATGACCTGCGGTGTCCGCAGGGCCTTCAAGCCCCCCTCGTTCGCCAGACCCCCCACCGGCACGTCACCGCTTGCCCTCGCACGGACCCAGTCACCCGGGGGAAGCGAACCCCCCACGCGGGCCACGTCATCCGGGGGAAGCGAACCCCCCACGCGGGCCACGTCACCCAGGGGGAGCGAACCGCCCACACGGACCCAGTCACCCGGGGGTAGCGAACCCCCCACGCGGGCAGAAGGGTCGTCCCGCCGGGAGAGGGCGTCCTGCAATCTCATCCTCACTGCCGCAAAGCCATGTCCGACCGCGCTGACAGTGACGTCAGACGTCAGTGGCCAACTCAGTTGTTCACGTCACACTGGCGTGGCAGCGTGCGGGCAGTGTGTGGGCCAGGCGGGTGGGGAGGTCGGGCAGTGTGCGGGCCATGACCTGGCCGGCACCATTGTAAGTGAGACCCATGACTTGGCCGGTACCATTGTAAGTGAGACCCATGATCTGGCTGGCACCGCGGGCAGTATCAGCCAGAGCAGTGACCTGGCTGGTACCACTGCCGGTCTCAGCCAGAGCAGTGACCTGGCTGGTACCACTGCCAGTCTCAGCCAGAATAGTGACTGGTCCAGCGCCGCAGGCAGCCAAACAGGACAGAAGAGAAAGTCTGAGAGAGACCCGATCGGTCTCTGTTCCAAGAGACGCCGGTCTCTGCGTCTATCCAAGAAACCCAGCTGATGTCAGCGCAGTCAGTGTTTGGTGCTCAGTTCACTTGTTGCCAATTGTTAAAGACTGAATGTCAGTGACACCCACGAACTGAAAGCATCTTGCTAAACTGCAGACGTGGGACAGCCACAATCTTATATATAACCATCTTATAGTAACGGTATATATTCAAGATGCAGCGTGGCCAAATCGCTACTCCGATTGAATGAATGTTAAAGTTGTTGAATATTTTGTTCGTTGGTTTTATAGTGCCATTTCTATCGCTTGAACCAAAATTAGGCTTATACATGAGAAGGAAAGAGTTACTGTTGTATGTAGACAACAAAGTCAAAAGTAACTTACGGTTATATTGTGATTTGAAGTTATGTAGATAATCAGTGTGCCAGTTTGTTCACGGTTGGCGTATGATCTTGTAGATTTTACGACAGTTCCGTTACTCCCCAATGGGGAAGTGTCTTGTTTATAAACTAATCTGTGATAGGACTGTTATTGTTCATGGTCTGTCTGCGTGGGTTGCGGAAAGCCAATATAAGAATGCAGAATAAAGGAAGAAATGAAATCGCATTAATCCATTATAGTGTACTAGTCTTTTGCGAATTATACCAACCATTTTCTTTACAGAAATGTTTTGTCCTGCGATGATCAATGCTGCTTTGGTAGGAACATTAGTAGACATTGTGGCAAACCCACCTATGCCTAATGACCAGGGTATGGTAGTCTTGGTAGGGCAGGGTGTAGAGTAACTGATCCCTTAAGATCAGGTCTATATATATAGTGACAGTCAGAACAGAGATAAATGTTCATTCTTTAGATGTGATTTATTGCAAATAATGACAAACACATTGACGAAACAGTGCCTTGAGCGACGATTGACACAATGCAGACCAATTATGAACAAGCAGAAAATAGTTGTGCGGCCGATCATAAGGCAAAGAACGTTTTACATTCGAAAATCTGTCCTATTTAATAGGAGTATCTTTCATGGTGGGCGCCTTGCAGGTGCCCTTGTCGCCTATTGTCCAGGGCGTTCCCTTGTACGTGGCCAACCCCTCAGCACTCATCCGCAGATCTGGCTGAACCTGTTCCCACACCTTCTTCTTAGGATTCAACAGGGCGTCCGGGTCGCCTGGAACAAATAATGGATAATATGATCATAATGACCCACCCTGAACACACCCACAGTGACCCATCCTGAACAAACCCCACAATAACCCGCCATCAACACCCCCCCCCCCCCCACCCACAATGACTCAAACCTCCCACATTGACCCTCCCCCCACCCACACACCCACCCACCATGACCGGCTGACCCCCCAGGCAGCAAAGAGGGATGACCCCACACGAGCCGCCACGTGGTGACCACTGACCTGGGTACCCGGGGACGGTGACGCGGTCGCCCTTGACGACGCCCTCCGGGACTTCGATGATCTCGACCTTGTCGGGCGTACTGGCACACATAATCATCCCCTCGGAGAGAATGCCTCGCATCTTGGCCGGCTTCAGGTTACACATGAAGATAGCGTGACGCTGCTGCATCTGGAAGCCAGTCAGAGACAACACACAGAGGTCACTCGGGGCTACAATCGCCTCTTAGACACGAGACGACAGCGTATCTCAATTATATGTCAGACCTCCCAGCATTCCTATACTTATGAGCCACTCCTATATCAGGGTTGAGTTCCAGAGCACGATCGACCGCCGCGTACAATTTGTTGCGGGCATATCCTCTAAATAATTAATCCTTTTGAAACAGTAGCACATTCTAAATAGTGTAAACTATTGATAAATAATAGATAATTATGGCGCATCGATATTTACGGGTTATCATATCTCAGAAGAATTTAATATTATGATGCAGGACTGCACTTGCCGAGGCGGTCGACCGCGGTCGGGCGTGCTACAGTACGCAACACTGGCCTACCAGCATCCCTATATGTTTGAGCCACTCCTGTGTGTTCCTTTAAAAAGCTGAGTTTTCTATATCTGTATTACTAAAAAAACAGTTTTCATATCGATGCTGTTGTTAGATGTCTGACGGGATATATTCCCATCGTGTCCAAGAGGGACCGGCGATGGCAATGGATGCCGTTGGACTGTAAGCTTTACTCAACCCGTCTGATTATTATTACTCATCTGGCTTCCATTGTGACGTCATATTAAAAACAAAACAGAAACGAAAAAAGGTAAAAAAAAAAAAAAAAAAAGTTATGAGGCTTTGGCAAATAATAGATAAACAACTAATAGTTTGGCCACCATTAGCAAAACACAATGACAATACGCTGTTATCATCCCGGAGAGAAATGTAAATAATGGTTTTAGGCCGTGTTCGTGCATACAAGGGCTAAACAGGGCCAAGGAACCTCTCGGGGACGATGAAGGATGAATGAATGAAACCTGCCCCAGATTGGGTGCCCGGGACCTGAGTCGAACCCAGGACCTGTTGATCTGCCATCCAGTGCGCTAACCTCTACACCAATGGCCTGTTTCACGAACGCAGTTTAGCTTAGGGCTTAATCGGCTAAAATCGCCCATCATTTACATGGTAACTGTAGCCGACTAAGCCCCGATTGTCGGCTAAAATGCGTTCGTGAAATCCAGCACCGGGATGTCCCCCTGGAAATAAATCTAGCACCGGGATGCCCCCCTGGAAATAAATCTAGCACCGGGATGTCCCCCTGGAAATAAATCCAGCACGGAGATGTTCCCCGTGGAAATAAATCCAGCTTGCGTTAACCAATATGGCAAGAGCTCCAGCAGTGACTGTCAGAGAGCCGCACCTGTTCCAGGGGGACGAACTTGACAAGGCCGCTGACGATGGTGCGGATGCGGCCCTCCCCCAGATCCACCTCCTCCACGTAAAGACCGTCAGCATCCGGGTGTTTGCGGGCGCTCGCGATGAAGCCCACGCGCATGTCCAGCCGTGACACGTCGACAGGCAGCTCGGCGGCCGGGGCCGCGGGGGCCGCCTTGGGCTTACCCTCTGGTCGGCCGTCAGGGAGGGGGAGGGAGGGGGCGGTAGTGTACTCCATGAACGTTATCAAGTCAATCAATTATCGTTATCAATTAATCATTAATTATCACGAACTTGAAATGAAGTTAACAATGTTTAATTCTATTGTAAGAACGGAGCAGGCGGGTTTAAGTCCGCGTAAAAGCCACATGGGTGACCTACCAATGGTGTTTAGTTTAGTTGAAAAGATTTTGCGTGTTATTGCAGTCTTAAGCACTATGATGAAAGTTGAGCGCCCAAATAACTTAAGATTATACCTGACAAGATTTCGCACTCAGTTTCTTTTTCTATACGTTTTACTTCATCTGGTCATTTGGAATTCAGAAAGAGACTCAATTAACTTCTACAGCAAGTCGTAAACATTCCTCACCCTTTTTTTCTTTCTTCTTCTGCTGCGGTTTGTTGGGAGGGGCGTCTTTGCTGGCGGGGGGCGGTGCGGGGGTGGCGGCCTGCTGTGTCTCTGCCTGCCGTGCAACCTTTGGCTGACCAACGGGTGGTTGGATCACAGGTGATCTGCTGGGAAGGGGCACTTGAGGAACTGCAAAGGAAGGCGACACAACTTATTCAGGGCTCAAGTTAAGGTCAGTTTTGTCAGTAAAACAGCTGTTATTAAATAATTTTTTTGTAAATGAATTTGAATAAAAGATACAATAGGCTATCTAAACTGTAAGACATAATAGCCTTTAATGCGAGAGGTCAGTAGCAGTGGAGAGCCATGCCCCCAATTACTCCTTTTGAAGACATATATGGGATCCGTATCCTGAACCAACATTTGTAATATTACATGTTATTACTCTGGTTGCCTCATTGCCTTTGATGGGCATTCAAGATTTCAATAATCACAATCATATATCAAAGAACTTAGACCAACAGTACCTCCATTTCTAACCTCAGCAGCAACAAGCCTTTTTTTCAGTTCCTCCAACTCTCGTCTCAGAGCAGCATTCTCAGTCGTTAGCTTGGCTTCTTCCTGTCGACAGGCTTCAGCAGCTGGTGAGTACACAGGTCACATCATCAGGTAAAGGTATGAACCCACAACACGTGTAATTAACAATGAGGCACAGATGTATGAAATATCTCTGCCAAATTAACTGCCAAATGCTTTGCTTCTGGTTGGGATGGTTATAATTATGTTCAGGAAGAAAAGAAAGAGTGATGTAGTTCAAGTGTTTGGCCACTTTCTGTGTCACTGTCATTGAAGAACAGTCAGCCCATGTCACCCTAGCCTGAACAGACGTTAACTCGTTGAAATGTTGATACGGTGACAAAATAATGTTATTTCATCGCCCTATCAACATTTCAGCGACTCAATGTCTGTTCAGGCTAATGTCACCCAAGATGGACTACATACCAATTCTATATCTTTTGGGCACATGCTGACACAGTGATGACAACAATGAAGGAGATATACTGGAATCCTTAGAGTTACAGATTACTAGTTATATGCAATAAAGCAGCATTATATCATATATTTGAAACAATAATAATTTGTCATTTCAGTGCAAGACTTTAGCATATATGTTGAGTAAGGTACATCCATCGAATGTCGGACACTTTTTCAGTTTTTGACAAGTTTGCACAAAAATAATGATTAAAAGTGAACAAGAAATGCCAGTCTTTTCCAGGTTTTTTCTTGTCAACAAGGTGACTCTTCTTTATCCAAAAAGAGATAAAAAGATCATTTCCTGCCAAAACTAAATACCAAAAAGCAATGTGGAATCAATCTAAACTGGAAGTCTAAAACGGGGCAATGTCGGACAGGTGTGGGGTAATGTCGG
The DNA here is from genome assembly GCA_964019135.1 of Arenicola marina. Taxonomy (NCBI): domain Eukaryota; kingdom Metazoa; phylum Annelida; class Polychaeta; family Arenicolidae; genus Arenicola; species Arenicola marina. The sequence goes on along the minus strand of OZ025260.1, from coordinate 28,038,486 downwards.
ACACTTCTTATTTTATGCTTTATTCCAATTTAATTTAACATATTAAAAATGTATAACAAATATCTATGTCAGGTTCAGTGAGTCACAATTGCACGAATATCACCATTTATTTACTAAAATCAGTGATTGCTTACATTGAGCACAGTCTTTCGCTGGGTGACGCGGTTCAGAAAAATTGGCGCAAAAGGTTTGGGCAAGATTTCGGTGGTGATGTGTCATGCAAGATTATGTTCCATTCGGGTATTTCCAATACTTTCCGGAACTGCCAGTGCATGATGTAGAATGATAACAAATACATGGCGGGCAGAATTGAACCATTTGACCTTTATTTTGCAACCTGTATGCTATTTTGTATAAGTGTCTGACATTACCCCACTGTTTGGCGCAAGTGCCCCCAGGCAAGCCCGCTTCTCTTGGGGCACAACGGTAACAATGTTAAAATCCTTCGACGTTAGTAGGGAATCGACTGTAGCTTTTATTATAATGTGTGCTCGAACAATCATAGTGTTTACATATTCTATATACCTTGTTCTATCTTCTGATATCAATAAAGAGTGTTGACACTAGGTTGTTTCGGTTATATTTTCGCGAAGAAATGTTGGAGCACACAACTGTTCCCGACCAGCCGTCCGCCATATTTGTTTTTGGCGAATGCCGGTACCTGTGAATGCGACTTGGTTCCTCCTCTCCGTTAGCATATGACTCTCCGCTAGAGGGCCTTGTCAGTCACTCACTTTGAACTTAAGGACAACAGCAGCGCCCTCTTTCACCAGTCATTGACTGTTATAAAGTTTGGGACCCAGGCTACCAATGGTTCAAATGGTGGCGGGATTCGCCAGGTGGCGCTGCATATGCATGGCGGTTGGTAGGGAAAAGTTGCATGCTCCAACAATTGTTCGCGAAAATATGACTGCAACAATCTAGTGTTGACACGCTTTCTTGATGTCAGAAGATAGAACAAGGTATATAGAATACTTAAGCACTATTATTGTACGTGCCCACATTATAATAAAAGCTACAGTTGATTCCCTACTAACGTCAAAGGATTTTAACATTGTTACCGTTGTACCCCTAGAGAAGCGGGCTTGCCTGGGGGCATTTGCGCCAACCCCACTGGCAGACATTCGACGGATATACCCTAATCAGATTTGATCAGTACTGGTTCAATGAATACTTCTACACTTTCATATTTTTTCTTACCAGCATTCCTTGTCAGTTCTTTTAACTGCTCCTTCAGACACACTATCATTTTATCTGCCTGGTTTGCTTTGGACTCCATGTTCTGGAGGAGAACACTTCTATTTGCCATAGGTCTAGCTGAAAAGAAACGTAATCAAAATAAGCTTATATAGCTACAGAATAGCTTCCAAGATGAAAGACATACCTTTACTGGTTTACTTTTACCAGTAAAAAATCCCAGTTACCAGCCCTGCTAGCCTAAAAACAAGATGTTACTGTTGTAAGACTATGTCGTTCACTAAAATTAGATAGGGATAAAGTTATCAATTTCGTCACTACAACCACAGGTTCTTCAATCGTGGGTGGGTGGGGCGGGAGGGGCGGCTTCACACATATGTTATATAAATTATGACATTTTGTGTATGACATATGTGTGAAGCCGCCTCCCCCCTCCCCCCCCCCCCCCCCACCCACCCACGATTGAAGCGCCTGTGCTACAACCTCTTTGCTTCTCATATTATCGCCCAGTCCACGACAACAATTTCTTGCCGACACACTAAAATTACTAAATTTGCTCATAATGGCTGTATTTCATTAATGAAATGTCATTTAGTCGAGCTTAACAAAATAAAATAAACCCATATTTCAGTTTAATGTCCTCAACGCCGATCAGCAATCTAAGTAACTTACTTTGACAGGCTGTACCGGTCTGCGCATGGGGATTTCAATCTCTAAGCATTCCCACGGAATGGTTTTGGAAGGCGACGGCATGAACGAACAGTCAATTCTTAGTCAAGGTACTCATGCAGCAATTTTTTCTGTCAGAAACTTTTAAATATGTTGGATGATATTGATATAATTATGAAGATTCTTCTTTCTGGCTTTCTTGTGTACAGTACGTGATCAATATTAGGGCATCGCTGCCGCTTTTTGCCTTTTTAAATATGACCACATATATTTTTCATACAGAGTTAACATTCACACAGTGGGATAATACGTCGAAGAGATTTCTTAAAACTATTTTGAAAATCATAATGCCAGTAGAACATTGCAGTACGAGCAGCTTCCATATATACTGTCCATTCTGGATCTAGCCAAAGCCAATATTAGGGCCCCATAGGGGCTTTTTCGACACGGCGACACGGCGATTTTTAAAATCGACAACGCGACATTGGGGTTGTCTTAGAATCGACATGCGACATAAGACTTAGCGACACACGACATGGAACTTTTCTTAAAATCGACACTCGACATGGACCTTTTCTTAAAATCGACACGTGACATGGACCTTTTCTTAAAATCAACACGCGACATGGATCTTTTTCTTAAAATCGACACGCGACATGGCTACCCCCCCTCAGGGGACCTAATATTAAGACACTTTCCCGGTCACGTTGTAAGGATCGAGAGCCGATATGACATAATAAACCGGGTCTGCATGGAACTGCGACATATAGAGCAGGTCAATCGTCGGAAAATACGAGCGGATACATTTTCGAAGTGAAACGCCCTTTCCGAGCGACCCCCCCCCCTCCCCCCCCCCCCCCCCAAAAAAAGACCAATCGCTAAGTGGAATATTTGTCGAGCGATTATCGGGTTCAAAATACATAAGTAGCCGTACAATAAGAACTGAATATAATTTTAGCACTTTCTCAATTCAGAAAATCCACTTCTTGGGTGACTATTTTGTATGTATTTTGAACCCGATAATCGTTCGACAAATCTTCCCGTTGATTAACGCTAAGTCTAGTGGCGTAGCCTAAGTGGCGATTATGAATACGGCTCGGCTCGCGATGAGGCGTCATTGGCTCAGGATGAGGCGTTATTGGCTCGCGATGAGGCGTCATTGGCTCAGGATGAGGCGTCATTGGCTCAGGATGACGTTTCATTAGCTCAGGATTTGGAGTCATTGGCTCATGATGAGGCGTCATTGGCTCAGGATGACGCTTCATTGGCTCAGGATGTGGAGTCATTGGCTCAGGATGAGGCGTCATTGGCTCAGGATGAGGCGTCATTGGCTCAGGATGAGGCGTCATTGGCTCAGGATGAGGCGTCATTGGCTCAGGATGACGCGTCATTGGCTCGGGATGAGGCGTACGTCATTGGGGATGAGGCGTCATTGGCTCGGGATGACGCGTCATTGGCTCAGGATGAGGCGTCATTGGCTCAGGATGAGGCGTCATTGGCTCGGGATGAGGCGTCATTGGCTCGGGATGACGCGTCATTGGAAATGAGGCGTCATTGGCTCAGGATGAGGCGTCATTGGGGATGAGGCGTCATTGGCTCAGGATGACGCGTCATTGGCTCAGGATGACGCTTCATTGGCTCAGGATGAGGCATTATTGGCTTGGGATGTGGAGTCATTGGCTCAGGATGAGGCGTCATTGGCTCAGGATGAGGCGTCATTGGCTCAGGCTGAGGCGTCATTGGCTCAGGATGACGCGTCATTGGCTCAGGATGACGCGTCATTGGCTCAGGATGACGTTTTATTTGCTCAGGATGAGGCGTTATTGGCTTGGGATGTGGAGTCATTGGCTCAGGATGAGGCGTCATTGGCTCAGGATGAGGCGTCATTGGCTCGGAATGAGGCGTCATTGGCTCGGGATGACGCGTCATTGGAAATGAGGCGTCATTGGCTCGGGATGGGGCGTAATTGGGGATAAGGCGTCATTGGCTCAGGATGACGCGTCATTGGCTCAGGATGACGCTTCATTGGCTCAGGATGAGGCGTTATTGGCTTGGGATGTGGAGTCATTGGCTCAGGATGAGGCGTGATTGGCTCAGGATGACGCGTCATTGGCTCGGGATGAAGCGTCATTGGGGATGAGGCGTCATTGGCTCGGGATGAGGCGTCTTTGCCTCAGGATGAGGCGTCATTGGCTCAGGATGAGGCGTCATTGGCTCAGGATGAGGCGCAATTGGCTCAGGATGAGGCGTCATTGGCTCAGGATGAGGCGTCATTGGCGTCATTGGCTCAGGATGAGGCGTCATTGGCTCAGGACGAGGCGTCATTGGCTCAGGCTGAGGCGTCATTGGCTCAGGATGAGGCGTCATTGGCGTCATTGGCTCAGGATGAGGCGTCATTGGCTCAGGACGAGGCGTCATTGGCGTCATTGGCTCAGGCTGAGGCGTCATTGGCTCAGGATGACGCGTCATTGGCTCAGGATGACGCTTCATTTGCTCAGGATGAGGCGTTATTGGCTTGGGATGTGGAGTCATTGGCTCAGGATGAGGCGTCATTGGCTCAGGATGAGGCGTCATTGGCCCGGAATGAGGCGTCATTGGCTCGGGATGACGCGTCATTGGAAATGAGGCGTCATTGGCTCGGGATGAGGCGTCATTGGGGATGAGGCGTCATTGGCTCAGGATGACGCGTCATTGGCTCAGGATGACGCTTCATTTGCTCAGGATGAGGCGTTATTGGCTTGGGATGTGGAGTCATTGGCTCAGGATGAGGCGTCATTGGCTCGGGATGAAGCGTCATTGGGGATGACGCGTCATTGGCTCGGGATGAGGCGTCTTTGCCTAAGGATGAGGCGTCATTGGGTCAGGATGAGGCGTCATTGGCTCAGGATGAGGCGCAATTGGCTCAGGATGAGGCGTCATTGGCTCAGGATGAGGCGTCATTGGGTCAGGATGACGCGTCATTGGCTCAGGATGACGTTTCATTAGCTCAGGATTTGGAGTCATTGGCTCATGATGAGGCGTCATTGGCTCAGGATGACGCTTCATTGGCTCAGGATGTGGAGTCATTGGCTCAGGATGAGGCGTCATTGGCTCAGGATGAGGCGTCATTGGCTCAGGATGAGGCGTCATTGGCTCAGGATGACGCGTCATTGGCTCGGGATGAGGCGTACGTCATTGGCTCGGGATGAGGCGTACGTCATTGGGGATGAGGCGTCATTGGCTCGGGATGACGCGTCATTGGCTCAGGATGAGGCGTCATTGGCTCAGGATGAGGCGTCATTGGCACGGGATGAGGCGTCATTGGCTCGGGATGACGCGTCATTGGAAATGAGGCGTCATTGGCTCAGGATGAGGCGTCATTGGGGATGAGGCGTCATTGGCTCAGGATGACGCTTCATTGGCTCAGGATGAGGCGTTATTGGCTTGGGATGTGGAGTCATTGTCTTCGGATGAGGCGTCATTGGCTCAGGATGAGGCGTCATTGGCTCAGGCTGAGGCGTCATTGGCTCAGGGTGACGCGTCATTGGCTCAGGATTACGCGTCATTGGCTCAGGATGACGTTCCATTTGCTCAGGATGAGGCGTTATTGGCTTGGGATGTGGAGTCATTGGCTCAGGATGAGGCGTGATTGGCTCAGGATGAGGCGTCATTGGCTCCGAATGAGGCGTCATTGGCTCAGGACGACGCGTCATTGGCTCAGGATGACGCTTCATTGGCTCAGGATGAGGCGTTATTGGCTTGGGATGTGGAGTCATTGTCTTCGGATGAGGCGTCATTGGCTCAGGATGAGGCGTCATTGGCTCAGGCTGACGCTTCATTTGCTCAGGATGAGGCGTTATTGGCTTGGGATGTGGAGTCATTGGCTCAGGATGAGGCGTGATTGGCTCAGGATGACGCGTCATTGGCTCAGGATGAGGCGTCATTGGCTCAGAATGACGCTTCATTTGCTCAGGATGAGGCGTTATTGGCTTGGGATGTGGAGTCATTGGCTCAGGATGAGGCGTGATTGGCTCAGGATGACGCGTCATTGGCTCGGGATGAAGCGTCATTGGGGATGAGGCGTCATTGGCTCGGGATGAGGCGTCATTGGCTCGGGATGAGGCGTCTTTGCCTCAGGATGAGGCGTCATTGGCTCAGGATGAGGCGTCATTGGCTCAGGATGAGGCGCAATTGGCTCAGGATGAGGCGTCATTGGCTCAGGATGAGGCGTCATTGGCGTCATTGGCTCAGGATGAGGCGTCATTGGCTCAGGACGAGGCGTCATTGGCGTCATTGGCTCAGGCTGAGGCGTCATTGGCTCAGGATGACGCTTTATTTGCTCAGGATGAGGCGTTATTGGCTTGGGATGTGGAGTCATTGGCTCAGGATGAGGCGTCATTGGCTCAGGATGAGGCGTCATTGGCCCGGAATGAGGCGTCATTGGCTCGGGATGACGCGTCATTGGAAATGAGAACATTTGCCGTCATATTAAATACCCTAGGACTACTTAGACGTATTTAGACATTAATAGCTGGGACAACTTTCGAGCAGAGGGGCGGCTCCGGTCTGATTAAGCAATCAAGCACTATAGGTATGAAGACAAAGTAACTTGCCTTTATGCATTTATGAATAATCAGAGTAAGACTATTTGGAATTATTTAAACGCATATTCGCCTTAATTATAAGTCTTAAGTTTGTGTTCTTGTGCGCAAAACTAGCAAATACTTCGAAATGTAAATTTAAGTTTGAGTACGTGTCGCTTGAACAGAAACATTTTTATCGCACATTTTGAAAGCCATTTATTAAATACTCGCGGCCTGGAGTAATACAAAAAACAAGAAGCAGGCGACCATAAGTGACCTATTGCTTGTGAAAATGGCTTCATCTGTATCCTGCCTTAGGTCGGCAGGATTACAATATGGCACAGTGCTCATGACATGGTTACAACTTGGTACATTGTTCACGGTATGATTACAACCCGGCACAGTGCTCATGACATGATTACAACTTGGTACATCGTTCACGGTATGATCACAACCTGGCACAGTGTTCATGACATGATTACTACCTGGCAAGTGCTCATGGCATGATTACAACCTGGCAGTCCTCATGGCATGATTACAACTTGGTACATTGCTCATAGTATGATTACAACATGGCAGTGCTCATTTCTTGATTACAATATAGTACAATGCTCATGGCATAATTACAACTTGGTCCAGTGTTCATGGCATAATTACATGGCATGATTACAGCACGGCACAGTTCTCATTATATAATTACAACCTGCCACAGCCCCTATGGTGCGATCACCACACGGTACAGCTCCGATCAGACGTGTGACTTCGGAAAGGCACACCCAGTACAGTCACAGGTGAAATATACTAGCGCCGAGTGCTTGGGGCATCATTGCGGCGCGGGGTGGGGGGGGGGGGGAGGGGGTAGGGGTCGGAGGGTGTACAACATTCAGTAATACTGACGATGGGAGATGTAGGCAGTCTGTACGCTGGCGCCGCCTACATTTTACAGGAGGAGGTGTAGGCGGTCTGTACGGTGGCGCCGCCTACATTTTACAGGAGATGTAGGTGGTATGTATGGTGGCGCCTTCAGGAGGAGGTGTAGGCGGTCTGTACGGTGGCGCCGTCTACATTTTACAGAAGGTGTAGGCGGTCTGCACGGTGGCGCCCTCTACATTTTACAGGAGAAGGCGTAGGCGGCATGTACGGTGGCGCCCTCTACAATTTACAGGAGTAGGGGTAGGCGGCATGTACGGTGGCGCCGCCTACATTTTACAGGAGATGTAGGTGGTATGTATGGTGGCGCTTTTAGGAGGAGGTGTAGGCGGTCTGTACGGTGGCGCCGCCTACATTGTACAGGAGGAGGCGTAGGCGGCATGTACGGTTGTGTCTCTCATGAAGTCAGCGGCGAATGCAAACAGGATGACGGCGAGCAGTCCCAAGGTCAGGACGACTTGAAGGACGAAGACTTGTGACATTCGTTGTTTCATGGCGCGCTGCTCTGATACCAGGGCCTCCATCTAGCAAAGAAATATGATCGCTTTGCACTAACAGCTTTTCATAATTTTAGTCATGTCAAATACTACGTCCACGGTGGTAAACCCAAAGCGAGGAATTAACCCTTTACAATACAGCAGTGAATATACATTATATGAATAACCGAACAAAACCACGTGTGTTTTCTGCTGTCGTTTATCTCAAACGTAATGTGCCCGGTGTTGTATACGGGCTATTAGTCATCGGGTGGGGGTTGAGTAAAGGGGTATGGGTGATCGGCTGGGGGTTGGGAGTCACACGGCGGAGGGTCAGCCAGAAAGCCTACCTGTTTCGTGATGCCGGCCAGGTTGTCTCCCAGAGTATCCATCTTCTCCAGTTTTTCCTCCATTGGCGAAGGGACAGTCATCTGACAACCAATCCTGCAACAAGAAGACAGAATAAGCGGACTCTCCCGGACCTGACTTCTACAAGTACAACCTCACTGGCTTGGTTCTATCAACGTGGTCCAATATACATACTACATACTCAGTCTCTCAGACATGATCCCATAGAAATGGAGTTGACAAGGCCCCATGGACATAGAAATGGAATTGACAAGGCCACATGAACATAGAAATGGAATTGACAAGGCCCCATGAACATGGACATAATAAACATTGCCCGATAGACATATGGCATCAATACGTGGTCTTTAGACATGACATCATATATGTGGTATATAGACATGACATCATAGACGTGGTCAGATAAACATGGCTTCATAAACGTGGTCTATAGACATGGTCTATAGACATGGCATCATAGTCGTGGTCTTTAGACAGGGCATTATATATGTGGTATCTAGACATGGCATCATAGACGTGGTCAGATAAACATGGCTTCATAAACGTGCCATGTCTATAGGCATCATAGTCGTGGTCTATAGTATAGACATGGCATCATGGGCGCGGTCTATAGACATGGCATCATAGACAGGACTCGACAGACATGGCATCATAGACAGGACTCGACAGACATGGCATCATAAACATGGCATCATGGACGTGGGCTGTAGATATGGCACAATAGGTATGGCTCAATATATATTGTGGGTGTTTCAGGCCACTGTTAAATTTCACCTGGTCCCCCCTCATCGTCCCGGGATACTCAGTCTAACCATTGTCTGCACAACAGCGGCCAAAAACACCAACCATTTCAGTTCATTCCTTAATATACATGGCCTCACAGATAGACAATTTCAGCCACAAGAAAATATCAAACAGTTGGATTTCTCAGCGCTGTACCTGTGCTCGAAGAAAGTGGCTGGGTCCCTGGCCGCTGCCTTCCACTGAGCCGCCAGCTGGTGGGCCGCCTTCACGTCGTCCTCGACCTTCATGACCATGACGAGGAAGCGGTCGCGGGCGCCCTGACTCTCGCAGCCGGCCTGCAGGTGGATGGTAACCTCTGCCACGTGGTTGGGCTTGACGAGCCCCGTGCTCGGCCGCACCCGGTAAGCGTCCGGGGAGGTCGTCTTCACCTGCGCCGTCACAAACACCCGCGTGTCATGTGCATTGCGTCGCTAATTCCATACACAGGCACAATATAGATATATCGTGGTTGCTCGAATAAGCGCCCGTTTGATTATAAGGGGCCCGGTCAAGGAGACACACAAAAAAATCAGCGTCCGGGGTTGAATAAGCACCCGGGGAAGGGGGGGGGGGGTAACCTCCAGGGAGCCAACATTTTTGCTACTGAATTACGTTCTTTGCAATGCGCGGTATTATACAGTTACAGCTATATTACGTGATATAAGATTATATTAACACTAAAACTACTGATAGCCCCCTTGGCTGGCTTACTAACACCGACTATATATATGAATATGAAATATTGTAGAAATGTATTATAGAAATATGAAACACACTTTTCGAGCTAGTTAATACGCACGCTTTTCCCTCAAGTCTGTCAAGACTGTGGCAATAGACTAACAGTCCAAAGGTTCACTGTTGTGTTTTATTTTTATATAGCAGCCAGTGCAGTGCTGGCTAATACGCCGTAAAATGCTACTTCATATGCAACAGTGTTACCTTGTATGCCACTAGGTTGTTAAGTGTTACCTTGTATGCCACCGTGTTGTTAAGTGTTACCTTGTATGCCACCGTGTTGTTAAGTGTTACCTTGTATACCATGGTGTTGTTAAGGGTTATTTTCTATGCAACTATGTTGTTAAGTGATCTCCTGTATGCCACCATATTAAGTGTTACCTTGCACACTACCATGTTGTTAAGTGTTACCCTGTATGCCACCATGTTGTTAAGTGTTACCTTGTACACCACCATGTTGTTAAGTGCTCCCTTGTATGCCACCATGTTGTGAAGTGTTACCTTGTATACCACCATGTTGTTAAGTGTTACCTTGTATGCAACCATGTTGTTAAGTGTTACCTTGTATGCCACCATGTTGTTAAGTGTTACCTTGTATGCCACCATGCTATCAGACACATTGGCCACAGTCAGAATGTCCGAAGTTTCTTTTCCGTCTGCCGCTACAGCGAACGTAAAGTTATCAGCGGGACTGTAAAGGAATGGGGAAAGAAAACAAAAAGCAGTATTTAGTATTTCAAAATACACATACATTAGGCTGCATTTCAGCCCTAAAGTTAACGCTTTATAAACATTATGTTTTCAGCAAGCTTATGAGACACACAATGGAAGAAACACTGATCTGTCGTAATCCTGTACTGGTCATAGCCCCCTTGTCATCTAGTACTTGTCACACCACCCTTGTCATCCAGTGCTTGTCATACCACCCTTGTCATTCAGTGATTGTCATACCACCCTTGTCAACCAGTCCTTGTCATACCACCCTTGTCATCCAGTGCTTGTCATACAACCCTTGTCATCCAGTACTTGTCATCCAGTCCTTGTCATACCATACTTGTCATACAACCCTTGTCATCCAGTACTTGTCATACCACCCTTGTCATCCAGTACTTGTCATACCACCCTTGTCATCCAGTACTTGTCATACCACCCTTGTCATCCAGTACTTGTTATACCACCATTGTCATACCCCCATTGTCATACCCCCCTTGTCATCTAGTACTTGTCACACCACCCTTGTCATCCAGTACTTGTCACACCACCCTTGTCACCCAGTACTTGTCACACCACCCTTGTCATCCAGTACTTGTAATCCAGTACTTGTCATATCACCCTTGTCATCCAGTACTTGTCACACCACCCTTGTAATCCAGTACTTGTCAAACCACCCTTGTCAACCAGTACTTGTCATACCACCCTTGTCATACTACCCTTCTCAACCAGTACTTGTCACACCACCCTTGTCATCCAATACGTGTCACACCACTCTTGTCATACCACCCTTGTCAACCAGTACTTGTCACACCAACCTTGTAATTCAGTACTTGTCACACCACCCTTGTCAACCAGTACTTGGTACAGTACTTGTCATATCACCCTTGTCGTACAGTACTTGTCGTACCACCCTTGTCATACAGTACTTGTCATACCACCCTTGTCGTACAGTACTTGTCATACCACCCTTGGCGTACCACCCTTGTCGTACAGTACTTGCCATACCACCCTTGTCACACCACCCTTGTCGTACAGTACTTGTCATACCACCCTTGTCATACCACCCTTGTCGTACAGTACTTGTCATACCACCCTTGTCGTACAGTACTTGTCATATCACCCTTGTCGTACAGTACTTGTCATACCACCCTTGTCGTACAGTACTTGTTGTACCACCCCTGTCGTACAGTACTTGTCATACCACCCTTGTCGCACAGTACTTGTCATACCACCCTTGTCGTACAGTACTTGTCATACCACCCTTGTCGTACAGTACTTTTCATACCACCCTTGTCGTACAGTACTTGTCATACCACCCTTATCGTACAGTACTTGTCATACCACCCTTGTCGTACAGTACTTGTCATACCACCCTTGTCGTACAGTACTTGTCATACCACCCTTGTCGTACAGTACTTGTCATACCACCCTTGTCGTACAGTACTTTTCATACCACCCTTGTCGTACAGTACTTGTCATACCACCCTTGTCGTACAGTACTTGTCATACCACCCTTGTCGTACAGTACTTGTCATACCACCCTTGTCGTACAGTACTTGTCATACCACCCTTGTCGTACAATACTTGTCATACCACCCCTGTCGTACAGTACTTGTCGTACCACCCTTGTCGTACAGTACTTGTCATACCACCCTTGTCGTACAGTACTTGTCATACCACCCTTGTCGTACAGTACTTGTCATACCACCCTTGTCGTACCACCCTTGTCGTACAGTACTTGTCATACCACCCTTGTCGTAAAGTACTTGTCATACCACCCTTGTCGTACAGTACTTTTCATACCACCCTTGTCGTACAGTACTTGTCATACCACCCTTGTCGTACAGTACTTGTCATACCACCCTTGTCGTACCACCCTTGTCATCCAGTACGCGTCATACCACCCTTGTCATCCGGTACTTGTCACGTCACTGTTATCATCCAGTACTTGTCACACCACCCTTGTCATCCAGTACTTGTCATACCACCCTTGTCGTACAGTACTTGTGGTACCACCCTTGTCGTACAGTACTTTTCATACCACCCTTGTCGTACAGTACTTGTCATACCACCCTTGTCGTACAGTACTTTTTATACCACCCTTGTCGTACAGTACTTGTCACACAACCCTCGTCGTACAGTACTTGTCATACCACCCTTGTCGTACAGTACTTGTCATACCACCCTTGTCGTACCGTACTTGTCATGTAGTACTCCAGTCTCTCACCTGATGGCAGCAAACGGCCCCACGAACACGTTGCCTTCTCTCGGTTTAGACTTGAGCGACAATTTCTTAGGCGGGGACTGCAACAGAAGTCGCCAATACTATTAGGACGTGATCAGTGTTTGATTCAATAGAAAGCTATTCTCATTCTCAGGTGTAGCATGCGGTGTTCGATGGCTGCTTAGATTGGCGTCAGAGAGTGTAGCGGAACAGGCTTATTACTTACTAAGTTAGGAAGGTTTGACGAACCTTATCGTGACACTTACATTACTTCTAGATTTGTCATTGGAAAGGGATGGTGCAGGGTCCTCTAACAAAGGATCGCTATCCACGCTGGTATACAACGTCTTGTCCTTCTCAGCAAAAGTGACCTTAAATAACAAGTATGTACTTTTGGATATAAGTTAATTGAGACTTAATTGAGGCTTGTCCTTCTCAGCAATAGTGACCTTAAAAAACAAGTAAATACTTTTTGATTTAATTTAATGGCGACTCAATTGAGGCTCGCTGCAGTCCTTATATGGATGCCCTGTACTTTGGTCCGGCTTATTGCCGCTTGATCTCAAGTCTGAAGGTATGTTTCCGAGCGAGGTCAACGTGGTAAACCGTTTACGCCAAAACACAAATGTTGCGGACTATCGTCTCATGAATCTGAATGGATGCCGAAAACGTTAAACCCCCTTACGAAAAAGATAAGTTAGCTTTACGGGGCACAAAGTGATATTAGATTGTGTAAGCGAATTTTGTGTTGCTTGCAAGGCTGCAGTCGGCGGTTTTTCGGGGAAACGAATGATATTAGATTGCATGTGTTAAAGAATTATATTTTACTCAGGCCACAACTCAGCTGTTTTGCTCGCCATACAGTTTCACGAGAATGAGAATTGTCATGTACTTAGGCCTGGTTAGGCCGTTTTATAGGCTGCCGAGGTATATTTAATTGCGTTACATAATTATATTGTATTTCGGCTGTTTACCGGGTCACGAAGTGATCTTTGACATTCGATTCGATTGTGTGTAAGGGAATCGTAATTCTATTTGGCTACGTCAGGCCGCAGTCAGCTGTTTGACGGGTCGCCGAAGAATATACTTGATGTTGTGAGAGACTAGTAGTGTCTACCAGGAGATCTGTATTCACAGATGTTTGCCATTCTCTTCTGTCTAATGTACGTTGATTGGATATGCATACAATTGCTTGTGGATGTATAATTAACCATTATGTGTTGTGAAAATAAATAGGAGCTATATATGCTACATATAGATCCATGCAGTGAAAGCAATAATTTATTGGCCTTTGTTTTAGTTGAAAACCACGGACTGAGTTTTCAACGGCGCTGTTTTCAACTGTCCTCCTTTCCGGACCGGGACAAAATAAACGAGATACGAATTTCAACTGTAGACTATAACTGCCCAAATTGCAAAAGTTGAAATTTGGCCCGTTGAAAATAACTAATTTGCATGATAAATCTTTAGACGAGGAATAACTAAATTGTAACCAGCTTTTAACTGAAACCGGACTCTAGTTATACAGTTAAAATGTGTATCTCCTTTTCGTTCGGGCCTCCTGCATCCGACGGACGTGCTTTTGACGGCGCACACGTCTCTATTTAAGTGCCAGAATACTTTCTATCTAGTTTTGTGTGTGTGCAAGATACACCTGAAATGTTAAGCAGGCAACAAAGCAGGTTAACATCGAATTTCTATTGTCGGCTGCTATAGGTCGTGCAATAGGGCGTTAAAAACAAATTCCTAGTAAAGTCAGCCTATAACGATATATACATATAGAAGCGACTATAAATACATATAGAAGCGACTATAAATCCACGTAAGTACACGATAAACATACCAAATATGTACACCATTTGTCAAACGTAAAATGTACAAAAAAACTGATATGCTATCCATTTCCAGGTTGGTTGTATATTCAGGACGCTTTTAACCACTTTTGGTCATATCGCGTCAATGGGACAAGAAAGGTAGAGTGGAGTCATGTCCCAGGAGTAACCCCCCTACTCTTTGCAAAAGAAAGACATGGGATCTGTATCCTGCGACCACACAGACATGGCCACAGCGGGGCTCGAACCACAGATCCACGTGCCGTCAGCCTCTCAGGTGGCCAGAGCACTCAGTGCGAGCGTTCTCACCAACTGAGCTATCGGGGCGGCCCTCCATTTCCAGGACACCCCACCATAGCTGGTGCAAGTAAAGACGACTCAAGTATCAATAGCCTAAAAACACATTGTAACGTGTGGCGTACATGAGACAGGTAAACGCTCAGCATTTACATCGGCAGTGTGACCTACTCGTACGTTTTCACGTCCAGTGCCACAGTTTACTGAAGACTATTCATTCTCATACCTAATGCACACACATTTGTTCCTTTAACGTTACTTATGGAGATATTTGCCGCCAATTAAGAAAAGTAGCATAATATGGTGAAGCGATCACTTAGCATTGAGATTTGACAGAATTGTAACATTATGATTAGCTCTAAACGGAATGGTAAATACAGCAGAAAACGTATTTTGCGATTGACGGTCAGTTTAGCCATATTTGCACTAATCAAGCTATACAATATTACAAATCTAGATTTCAACACGATTTGGGCGGGAGACAACTGTTTAGACAGCTTTAATCATATCGTGCATGCTACATTTTTACAAGCTGCATATATGCAACTTGATGACTAGAATTCGTACTTTAGCATTAAAATCGTTTTATTGGACTTAGTCATATATCAGTCATAAGCTTATCAGCCACCATACCTCAAGTGTATCGCGGTTTCCATTACAATCGGTCATATCACCAATAGCTAAAGCATCTGTTTCATCCGATTCTTGTATTTCATCGAGCGAGCCAACATCGTTTCGATCGTTCATCAAATCTGCGGCTTTGTCGCTATTAGCTGACATGTCAAGTGTCATCGTCAACCTCGACGTTAAATGAGACATATCCATCCAGTTCTACGCACAGTGAAACACTAGGAAACGTATAACCAGATTGTTTGGCAATGTCCGACAGACCGGCTGAAAACTTCACAATCGTTGCCCGGGTAACAGAACAGAGAATGAAAACCTGCGCACAATGGATTGTTTCGTTGCTTAGCAACGAACGACATGCGACTTCAATTAATACGCCATTTTGACTGCTTCTAAGAACTGTGCATTATCACAGAGTAGGTATTATAATATCTACTCTGTGGCATTATCTAGCGGCGGGAAGGGATTGTACAGGCGCCGCCTAACTGTTGCGAATGCGTTAACAATGGCGTATTTAGGGGCGGATCCCCCTTTTTGAGGAAGAATGCCGTTTGTTGATGCAAAAGTTAGGCTATCTGAGGCTTGTACACCCTTCCCCCTTTTGCCGAGGAAGGCGGCGTGCCCCCCCCCCCCCCGCATATACGCATTTAATATTGCGAGAGTGGCATTTTCAGGGCTTTTGTTATGGCCGTTTCTGTGGTAACGTTAATCAAAATGACGTCACAATGAACGTTACAAACAGCCACATTTGTTGTCTGTACCAGACGCACTCTGCCAGCACATCGAGGGAGCTCGTTCCTCACAGCACCTCTGCCCCGCGTAACTGCCAACCTCACGGTTTACCTCAATCTTACCTCTTACCCTGATGGGCTCACGAATGGTTTACTAGAGCCGTTTAGATTGAATTTTCAAACTTACTGAACTCGAAAACATACTTCGAAAGCAACACGACCTCTAATTTAAACAACATGACTGAATTCATCCGGTACGGGACCAGTAGCAAAGTAAATGCTGAGCATTGGTGTCGTTGTTGCCAATCTTCGAATATATCTTCGATTATATTAATTTTCAATTGTCGCGTATGAAGGATAATTCTGCTGTTTAAACTTGACGTGGGGCAGAGCAACTATAGCGCAAGCGGAACTCCCTCGTTCGACGGTCGAGGCAGAAACGAGGCGGAAACGTCCGAGGCTGAAAAGTTCGACGCCGAAACATCCGAGGCCAAAACACCCGAGACCGAAAAGCTCGCGGCAGACACATCCAGGCCTGAGACATGACCGTGACTCAAACTTTTGGGGTTAGGATAGCGCCTTAGGTCATGCACCTGTGTCCGCGCATGGGCTAAAGGGGATTGAAGGGCGCATAAGTGTGATTATAATATGGAGAACAGCTTATAAGGTTGGCATCCGTCCAGTCTGCGAAAGACGATGGAATTGCAGCTTTTTATTTGGTTTAAGTAGTAAGGTTTGTTCCGCTGCATTTGGGCTTTGACTAAATAAGCCTATCTGTGACTGACAAAGCTTACCGCAGTCGTCGCATCGATGACCTGTCGTTTGCTTTAGGTTTATACTCACTGGACGCCTAGATTGAATACACAACAGCGGGGAACCATAACACAACTGACCCGCTTCCTGACGCTGCTGGTGGAGCTGGTCCTGGAAGGGGACCCACTCAGTGAGCTGTAACTCGAGGACTCTGTTAAGGATTCGCCATTGGGAATATCAATACCAGAGTCTTCGGACGGCAAGTAGCTATACTGGAAGTCATCCTGGAGGCAAAGAGTACAGTAGATACACATGTATAGGTGTTTCCAATCAGCAGCACCAATATAAAGTCTGGATTTAATTAACAAAGAAACCCAAAAAAGTGGGTCAAATAAGTGGAAACGTTTGGGGAGAGTACAATTATCATTGTCGCATATATCATTATATACCAGTCAATATTAAATCCAAAGGGGGTGGAGGGAGGGTCGGTGGGTGGGTGTGGAATTAACACATTTGGAAAATCCTGGTCTAAATTCCCACTGGTCAATGGTCAAGCTAGCATGTCTAAGTAGAAGGAGTACTCACTGTCCCTCCCATATGGCACCAAAGTTGATCTACAGGTATGTACTGCTGAATTTCATGGCGCTTTGCGAATATCACATGCTTTTGTTGTTCAGCCGTCAATATATTCTTTATAATCTTCCATATCGCTACAAAGAAAAATCAGGGCACCATAAATGTCATGGCTAGGAATGAGAATACGATAACCGTCATTTCCATGACACAACACTCTTGCGAATGTTAAGCAGGCAACAAAGCAGGTTAACATCGAATTTCTATTGTCGGCTGCTATAGGTCGTGCAATAGGGCGTTAAAAACAAATTCCTAGTAAAGTCAGCATATAACGATATATACATATATATATACAAACAATGGTTTGAAAAGTGCTAAAAACAAACACTGGGCACCTCACCAGAAGATTGATATCGGGTAGCCAATCTCACAAGTCACGGCAAACGTTTTTGCAACTGCTTTAGCAGAACTTATAAGCTATACGACAGGTAAATTGGCGATGAAACTATAACGAAACTTTTGGAACATTATTTTATCGTTTTATAAATTCACATCTTGAAAATGCAGGGTCCCAGACAACACTTATCTAAATATATTAAACATGAGCAGAAATATGCCATTCGTCTATCAGGTTTCATGGGGAAGCTCATTTTATTCCCTAGTTCAAACAAAACTACATTTTTCTTCTACTCCAACATATCCTATCTATGTATCGAGTCACTCTTAGCGTCAGCGACCAAAGTGGTCAAAAGGAACATCCATTCTTGCGAATCGAGTGAATCTCGTTAGCAGCCAATGGGCCTTAATGAGCCCTTCAACGTATCTTATACATTATTGTGCATTTTGTTGTACTGTTTGCGCACTTAGGATATATTTGCCTAGAATAGACACGTAGCTTGTCGCATGCACATCGCATCAGACAATGTCACATATATCATTGAACCCTCAAGACAAGGTACTTACCATTCATAACCCAAGGCATATCATATATCATCATGTACTCTGGAAAGAAAGCGAAAAGTATCCATTACAAAATCGGGTCATCACATGTAGTTCCTGCTCTCCCTTTCAGCAGCAGCCCTGTGGGTTGGCACTGTGGCCAGTACCGGCCCAGTGTCACTTTAATTACTGGGTTTCTGCGATCTATACACGGATTAGCTTACATTACACAAGCTGCACAATGCATCCCCAGTTTTCAGTATCGTTCAATGAACTTATCGGGTGCGCATAATTCTTTATGGTTTATATCCATAAGAAATTAACAAAACATACCCAATAATGCAGGATAGTATGTTGTAAAACAGCTGATCTGGAATTTTATCAGTTCCATGTCCTGCAACATGAGAAAAAGAGTCTTAACATCTATTACATCATCATTCTCATATCTGACACCCATGATCAGTGTCATATCTGACACACATGATCAGTGTCATGTCTGACACACATGATCAGATTCATGTCTGACACACGATCAGTGTCATATCTGACACACATGATTAGTGTCTTGTCTGGCACATGATCAGTGTCATGTCTAACACATGATCAGTGTCATATCTGACACACATGATTAGTGTCATGTCTGACACATGATCAGTGTCATATCTGACACACATGATTAGTGTCATGTCTGACACATGATCAGTGTCATATCTGACACATGATCAGTGTCATATCTGACACATGATCAGTGTCACATCTGACACATAATCACTGTCATATCTGACATTTAATCAGTGTCATATCTGACACATGATCAGTGTCATGTCTGACATACATAAAGTGTCATGACTGACATACATGAAGTGTCATGTCTGACATACATGAAGGGTCATGTCTGACACATAATCAGTGTCATGTCTGACACATGATCAGTGTCATATCTGACACATAATCTCTGTCATATCTGGCATATAATCAGTGTAATATCTGACACATGATCAGTGTCATATCTGACACACATGATTAGTGTCAGGTCTGACACATGATCAGTGTCATGTCTGACACATGATCAGTGTCATGTCTGACATAAATGAAGTGTCATCTCTGACACATGATCAGTGTCATGTCTGACATAAATGAAGTGTCATCGCTAACACATGATCAGTGTCATGTCTGACATACATGAAGTGTCATGTCTGACACATGATCAGTGTCAAGTCTGACCTACATGAAGGGTCATGTCTGACACATGATCAGTGTCATATCTGACACATGATCAGTATCACATCTGACACATAATCACTGTCATATCTGACACATGATCAGTGTCATGTCTGACACATGATCAGCGTCATGTCTGACACATGATCAGCGTTATGTCGGACACACATGATCAGTGTCTTGTCTGACACACATGATCAGTGTCTTGTCTGACACATGATTAGTGTCATGTCTGACACATGATCAGTGTCATGTCTGACACATGATTAGTGTCTTGTCTGGCACATGATCAGTGTCATGTCTGACACATGATCAGTGTCATGTCTGACACACATGATCAGTGTCTTGTCTGACACATGATTAGTGTCATGTCTGTCACATGATCAGTGTCATGTCTGACACATGATCAGTGTCATGTCTGACACATGACCAGTGTCATGTCTGACACATATGATCAGTGTCATATCGTTATTATTTTTGACATATAATACATTTTAAAATATTGATTACCCATACATGTACTTAACAGAACAGAAAAGGAGTATTGAAATGAACTTTTAAGTTCGTTTATTACACCAATACAACTAATTTGCCACGCCAAGTTAGTCAGGCCAACGTCGGTCAGATCGCACAACAAAACAATTACATCAATGTACCAAATTAGCAATGTCATCCATTAGTCTAATAAGTAAAAACCAGGTCAAAAAGTACATGAACCTACCATGTTAGCCAGGCCGGCATTGGTCATGTCAAACAACACAACAATTCGTTCTCCAATGTGTTTCAAAAAGTACTTGTCAATCCACCATGCAACAAATTTCTTGACATTAGATAAGTTTTCTGGGTCTTTCTTGTTCTTGGATACTTGAAAATATACTAGAAAGAAAAGAAAGAACTTCCAATATATACAAAATAAACTCCTAATCAACAAATTTGAATGTCATAGACTACAATGTGAGGGTCCAGGAGACTTCCTAAGGCTTCCTCTGGCAGTGTACTCACAGATTTTATGACCATCCTTGTCCCTGTTGTGATAATAGATGGCTCCCATCTCATGCATCCATCTTGGAAACGATGCCTCAGTAAGATCTGATGAAAAACATGGATGACATGTGTGTTATCCGCAAACATATTTTTTGCAAATCGTAATTAACAAAAGACCTATCAATTTTTTTGGGTACTCAACACGAGATGTTTAGTTGCTACAGAAACAGAAACTAAGTGACCCATCAAGGACTTTTCAAGCCCCCTAGCATCCAAACTAAGGAATCTTTGTTAAATCTATTAGTAAATGCTCAACATTGCAGCTAGGCACTTAGTGGATGATAAAAGGACATCGTATGCATTTTGTGGATGACCAGTTGACATCGTAGGCGCTGAACCTGTTCAAGTGTTACAGACCAGACAGACTAACAGACAAACCAACATCATATATTGCTAGCAGCTGATTACCAAATGCAATCAATTAAGACCATGATTGACCATGTCATTGAGGCAGGGCCAAGTTCAAAATGGTATCAACTCTGATGAATTGTCAAAATAAGTGGAGCATTTTACATGTAAAGTAAATTTGGGCATTGTGGGGCATGTTCATGCTGTCTGCTACATATAGTACCATGCCCTGCTGTGTTTTATCACCTTTCCTTGCAATGCATATTTTGCAAAGGCCTCCTTTTAGTTGGCATCCGTCAAACAGTAAATATAACGAATAATTGAACCGCTGGAAGTTTCTTACTGAATTAAAATTTTGGACAGTGGAATGGGCCAATTATTTGTATCAGTTTTTAGACAGTTAAAAATATGATTATTGGTCAGTTTCCAAACTTCTTTGCCCCATCCTCCTAATTACTGAAAGAATAATGCGTTAGAAATAAGATGTATGCCATATGTATTGGCTTTCCCTATGCAATTGAGATATCAGCAAAAAGTCAATGAAGTTAACCATTAAGGTATCTTACTGTTCACATCCAAATCATTTCTAAATTTCAGCGACATGTCCATCATATTGGCAGCTCTCTCCACATTGGAATGTTGATGAAGAAGAAAGCACTGTAGATATGCATCTACAGTACGCACTCTTTCCACATCTTGGGATGCATAAAGTCCTTTGTCAATACTTTCTAAATAAATGGATAGAAAAATAAAAAGATGAAAAGATATAAATATCTTCAAGCTGAAAGGTTCATACATAGTATTAATTCATACTGCATTATACAATTTCTGTTCTGACAGCCTGAAAAGCCCATATAATGGGCAGCTAGTTGTATAATATATAGATGCCCCCCAGATAAGCTGCTTAGGCATCCTAACATGTAAACATTATACATGCTAAATCAGTAATTCAATTTGCTGACCTCATCATATATGCAATGATTTCTGATGCTTTATCTTTGACACACTAAAATGCTTGCATTCTCCACACTATTATGTATTGATTGGACTACTTGGACCACCCTATTATGCTTTATCTTTGATACACTTTGCTTGCATTCTCCACCCTATTGTATATTGATTCAACTACTATTACACCAAAGATATGTGTGAATAACAATGATATATACTATTAAATTATTTGTATATGTTATAACACTTATATATTATAGCTATCCCATATAAAAGTGCTACACCACATTACTATTATTATATGAAGAATCTTCACATAACATTAGAGTAAAGTTATATGGAGAAAGGCTTACTTCTGCATCATGGCATCAATTCTCAAAGTTTAACATTAGTATTTATTTGACTTTTGTGATACACTTGGCCTCAAATGTTTTAGATAAATATTAATTTAATGAGAAATAGAGGCATCATCACATTTTTAACAGGAAATATCTGCTGTAAGCCACATAAGTACTTTCCCACAGGATTAAGATCTAATTTAGGTTATACATAAAAAAAAAAGTTATAACATAAAATACAAATATAAAAAGAGGTAATAAATATGGTAATTTTGTTATTTCAAAGAATATAGATCTATGTGTAGCTTTATATTTAATGATTGCATCTGACCATGTTTTTATATGTTAGACTCTATATGTTTATATGTCATATGGCTGAATGGGTGACAATGGCAAATATTCTATTATTAATTAACATGTATTCTATTTCGATGGTAACGTATTGAGATTCATGTATTGGCACTCCCTTCCCTATCTGTGATCTCCAGCTTTAGAATAACGTTGGAGATCACAGTTATCCCTTTTCGAGCTTTCGGCCTTTGCCTTTGGACCCAGTGTCAGTGACCAGTCACCACAACACAAGTCGACAAGACAGTCACTGAGACTGAGTGACAGTTGTTGTCTGCAGTCTTACCCGCAAACTGCTCCAGAAATCGTTGTCTTAGCTCTGGAACCTTCAACTTCGCCTCCTGAAACACAGTAAAGATAACCAGGCAGTCAGTCTCAAAGTGCCCTTGTCTTTAAACAGCTCAAAAGCGTAAAGTATAGTAAGATTTTTCAAGTTACCTCATCTTCTGCGGCCATCTTCAACTCTGCACTCGTGATGCGATTTCCGTAGACCTTGGAGCGAATGCTACACACTCGCTGATTGGCTTATATTCTCTGTTTTGGGGGAAGGCGCCGTTTTTGGGTTGTGTGCCAGACTGAAAGCGCGATTATGATGGATAGTTATGGATATATTTAGCAAACAATGTTTGCTGTCATGTGATGGGAACGTTTTCTGCATACACTTGTTGGACGTGCATGAACAGAATACAACGATTAAAGCATCTGTCCACGTATTTAGCGAAGCGGATGGCGGTTTTACCAAGACTTCGTTACCACCGCATATTATCGCCCAGAAGAATCTGGTTATCCACTCTGCTCACACAAGGAAACACGTTACTCATGGTTGTATACAGCCATTCGTTCTTCTTGGACCACCACGCCCGTCCCTGAGCAGCAACGCGTTTTACTTGCTATATTTAACAGAGAGCAATATTGTACGAATTGGAAGTTTTAATTTGTCAGCTTCTTGCATTGAACAGCAAAATGTTGCAGATATTATCTCAAATGATATAACCAGTGCTCTTGAGTCCTATATAAGAAATGTCATGATACTGGATGGACCATGCATTTGCTTCACAATACAGAACCAGTTTGTGTATTCTTTACCATTGGGAAGGCAACAAGATATTGGTATTCAGCTAGTTACAATACCAATAATTATATCTACTGAAGATCAACTTTATGAAAGTCTTGAAACAGTTGCTTATGAACAATACATCATTTCTGTTGGAAGATGCAGAAAGAAACAGTTGGACATTTCATCAAATGACGAATGTGACATTTTTGCTTTTTATGTCAATATGGATAGAAATGATATGAAAGCTCAAAAGGTGGATCAATATCCATTAATGAAAAAGATTTCTGGAACTTTATTTTTTTCAGAAATATATGATAGTATTGCTCAGTATTTAAAAATCACATTCTCTCCCAAAAAATTGCCAAGAAAGAAAAATGATGATACAGATGTAATAGACATATGCATTGGAAGAAGAACAGAAATGACTACTGAAGATTCTTCACACGATTTCAGTCAAAATATGACTTATTTGTATACAGTCAATCAACAATTATTGATCTTCAAAAATGGATCATTGTTAGAATTCATTAATACAGCACTGACAAGTATTATTGGTGTACATATAATGGAAACAACATTAGGATATGATTACCTGATTGTCCAGAATTCAAAAGATCAAGTTGCAGTTGTAAAGTCTAGCAATTCTGATGTAAGTTTAATTTCCTTCAATTCTTTCAGCTACAAAAGATATATTATAATGTAATGATATTTTATATAATAATTGTATATTAGCTTTAACCAATGTTTAAAGTATGAAACTAAATGTTTTATAATTTAAAGATATATCTTTAATGAGGTTATAGTGCTTTAAATGATTTCTCATTGTTTTTAGATCTGCTGTACATTGAGTGATACTTCACATATCCTGGTTGATGACTTCTTAGGCAAAGGATACCATCAACTTGTTGCTTTAAAATCACTTTCTAGCTTTAGCAATCAGTCTGATATTTTTCTTACTGACTTTGAAGGACTTCAAATCACTGAAAAAAGCTCTGAAAATCAGGTAAGTTATGTGTTTGCAATCAGGCTATGTAGGCAATCAGAAACTGTTGTAGTCCCCTGAAACATAAGAATGAGGAAGATATAAAGTTTAGTTACAGATCACACCTAGAAATCAATTTAAAAATTCATTAAAACATTATGCACCAGACCCTTTACAAGTTTGGATATCAGGACTACCAGGACCATGTTTTTATCAAAACTATGAATTGTGACCTTTGTTCTATTTAATCTACCCCATTCTATAAAATCAGGTGAAATTTACATTTTGTTCCAGATTAACTCTTGTCCAGGGTAACACAATTTTCGATCATATACCAGTATGTATTACAGGGGGAAAACTACAAATACAATTTTTTTTTGCTTTACTGCTGAATTTTTGTTCTGCTTCATCAGTGTTTTCTAATGAAGTGTATGGAATTTAATGCTGAATAGAATAATGCCTCAATAACTGAGAAGTGGAGAACAGTTATAATTTTATTTACACATTATTTACATTACAGCAATTGAATTCGTCATCGTATTCCAACCCACACATCAAAACTTCTCACCATTTTTGTGTGATCAACCTTTGACATAGGCCCTACTCATTTGAGACCTTGTTTGAGGCAGTTTCTGTGTGACACAATACTCGTATCAGTCGAGGAACTATAGCCAAGGGCCACAGTACTCCTAAGTGGTCAGGCAATTTCCAGGTTCCCTTGTGGCCAGGTCTTATCTCCATGTGTTTCATTTCCTTTTCAATAGTGATATCTCATTAGTATTCATAGATTCAAGCCCTTATTTATTGTGAAAAAAACAAAATCAGATCAGATCAAACTGGTAGTGAAGTGGTACAGATCTTCTTTCCACACAATTTTTCTCCTAGTTCGTACATAACACAGAAACGTGTATACATGTACTGGTACATATCATATGTATTGTATATTGCCATTTGATAGTTTGTAAAAATTGGTACTTATTTGAGGTTTCCAATGAGTGGAAAAACATATTGTAAAGATAGTGTTTAAATATGTAAAAGTGGTTTATTTTCTCAGGAACAACAAGGACGGGAGGAAGAAACTGATACATACTTATCAGCAGCACACGCATTCCAGGATAGAATCCAGGTAGGAATTTCAGCGTTATTGGTTCTCATCAACTGAAGGAAGAAAACATGTCAGGCTATGATGACCAAAGATGCAAGGCCATGATGACCAAAGATGCAAGCTAGAGCTACGATCTTGGCGGTACATAGTAGTGATAAACTTTTTCTCGAAATACCTGTGCACAGCATAGACAGTGTGCTTGATGTGGGCACCAGTTCACTTAAAAAGAGCGGTACTCCACCTCGATCTGTCGCCCATGATGAGTCTATAAAGAAATCGACTCACGAAACTCGACTTCAATATGGACTACTTCTGATTGGACGATTTCAGTTTTCTTCACCATGGCGGGGGATGTTAATGAGTAAAAGAGACTTCGCGCCAGCACACAGCACTCGGAATTCACACAGTGCGCTTAGTTTGGGCACCATGCAGGGCGCTAGGCAGGAGGATACCGTCCACGCTCGGCCGCAAATGATGAGGCTATGTGAAAATCGGCTCGCCGCATTTTCGAGGAATGGTCACCGACGCTAGAGATTACGGACTGGTTGCAAACTATAGGGAAAAGTTTCAAATTTGCTGTAGGAAGTAGGTAACAGGTACTTGTCAGTTCGCGTCCAATCTATGGCTGGTTTCGGCTCTTGTTATTGCATTTTCGGGTTGGTAATATGGACAGTTGGAAGGATATTGAACTGGACGGTATAGTAATCGCACCCTGGGAATGGCGTCTCACAAACGATAATATCGCTTCTGACATATACCAAGGAAGACTTATTACTGCTGAGCCGAAGTTGACGGCGGTCACGTCATTGAAGGCATTGAAGCCGTCCACTCACGTCAATCCCAAACGTCTCCTGCCTGCTTCAATGCAATCTTGAGTAGAAAGTATTACCATTGCGCTGTATCTCTAAGGTGTTTATAATCCATGTTGTCTTAAAGTTTCAGTTTGGAGAAATGATAGCATGTTCTCTGTTAAATGTATACTTACAGCTACATGTACATGTCTAATATTGATTTTATGGTTATTAAAAAAATTGAGTATTCATAGTACCACCGAATCGCGTATTCCAGATGTGGCATGTATCTCTAAGAGATGCTGACCACCTTAGCAGGAACAAGGGTCAGCTCATCCAGGATTGCTCAGAGACGGTCCAGAAGATGGGGCTTCAAGGATTCATGAAGGTGGGACTCCAGGCTTTTACAAATAATAATATCTTACTGCTTCCTTTTGTGGATCCCCGTTGTTATGTTTCTTCATCTCTTGTTTATGTGGTCTTCTGTCAATGATATTCCTCTGTTGCGGTCTTTTGTCAGCTATTTTCATTTGCTGTGGTCTTTCGCCAACAATACCTTATTGTGGTCTTTTTGAGTAGGCGGCGACCGTTCATCATCTGCTGTTACACATTGAGTTGGCCGCCCCCTTCCATGCATCTATGATCTTTCCTGTTAGAATGCACTGCGTTATTATTGGATTATTAACAGCACAATGCTCAATAAACGTTATTCTGAACATTGCAGCGAAGAGATCGTACCCCAGTTACTCTGGTCGGTCTGGCTAGTGTTCGGGAGCCATCATCTGAAAAAGACTTGGGGACAGCTGCCAAGTTCACCCCCACCCCAGCTTGTACCAACCAGCGATTGGACTGCTGTCGTCTGCGCGGTGCCAGAAGCGCGGGAAACCCCGCGTCCGGTCCGCGTGTATCGCACGTGTGGCACAAACTCCTGGGTGGCATGTGGGTCGTGGGAGTGGATGTGCACAACACGAGCGGCAGGTTAGTACTCCAATTGTAACTGATACGGCAGAACATAAAGTTTAAATGTGAAGACGATGCAACATGGCTTTTGTACTGCAGCCCAAGATAGTGGATAGACTCCATGTATATCGGAAACAAATATATAGTTTATGATACATTTGTGCAATTGAGCCAGCTTAATCAAGGAATGGTTGCGTTATATGTTCTATTCCGTGCAGTGTAGTAATAACATTGCATTATCAATTGTATTGCGTGAATTTGTTATTGATAACTTCTGCCAATTCTCGCCGCAGAACCCTTCGCGGCGCCAGACTGTCTTTGATTGGAAACGTCGGCACCGGGGGAGAGCGAGACGGCAACGGCGGGTCGTCATGGAAGACCTACGTCATGACGTCATCCCCCGGGGAGGGCTCCGAGGAGGAGGGGCCTGGGTCGGCGGCAGGGTCAAAGCGGCGGAGGGTGGAGGAGGTGGGGAAGGGCGGAGGGTGGGGCCTGCGAGGCGCCCTCAGACCTTGTCCTGTGATCCACCCTGGCGACAGCGCCAGTCTGGTCGCCGTCACCCCAATACCGGAGACCAGCAGCGCCCTGAGCACATGGCGGCGACTGCTGTTGCTAAGGGACAGCTCCCCGGGTGGCCCGGACAGTGTCGGTGTCCCGGAACCGGCGAGTGGGGGCCACCTGGGGCCTGGGCCCCACCACGCCGGAACCCACATCACCAGGCAGTGCTGGGGCTGCCGTGCCGTGGAACTGACCACTGCAGACCGGTTGGGCACATCCGCCAACACGGTGACACAAGAGCAGCTCCAATGTGGTAAGTACTTACCTCGCTCCCAGTCTTCTCTATAGGTTTGACTGGCTCGTTCTGTGGCAGTTTTTGTTGTTGTTGTTGACAGTTTTTAATGAAATTAGTTACACTACGACATATCATGTTTAGAGCCGCGAAGAGCTATAAATCAAAGCTCTGATTGAAAGTACAACAGAAGTAGCTTTTTTTGTTTTAAAATCCGAGATGACCTTTGTGATCAATCTGTTTTGCATGTTTGCCTGTCGTCGTGCACGAATGACGATTTGTTCAGGTATTAATGAGTATTTACTATGGTGTTGCACTATTACTGGACCCTCAACATAAATATTTCAATATGTTGACAGAATAGATGTAGGTTCAATAAAACCCAGGCTGTGTTGAAGGTCACGCATATATCGTGATTGCAGAGACGGACTTGCAGCGAGTCGGCGTGTCGCTGGACTGCCTTCAGCAGGTGACTGGCCTGGTCGTGTGGTCCCCGACCCCCAGGCGGACCACTCTCCGGGCGGTGTGCCAAGCCCTGGGTTTCGTGTCCGCCCTGGGGGGGTACGTCTGTACCCAGCCCGGCCCCATCCAGTGGGTGCGCGTCGCCATGGAGACTCAGTCAAGGATGGCAATGCAGATTCAAGTCGCCACGAGGTAGGTTTCATACTTAAGCGGTTGTTCATTGGCCTGGTTTAGCTTAAACGTGCACAAATATGACTTAAATACCAAGTCATTCAACTATTATAATATTTATATACAGTTCTAAACAAGGGATATATATCAGAACTATGCTGCAAGAGAGATGAATCAAGGATGTCCTCTCAACCCTTTTCTTTATAGTCTGACTGCACAAATTATCGCCTTGCCGTTACAAGCCTGTACTTGATTCCTACTTTTTCGCTACATATCATATCACAGAAGCAACAATGAGCCCGAGGCCCTTGTTTTGAAAAAATACAATACACATACTGACATGTAGCGGGTTCATACATTAATACACTGATACATTATTCAGGTTCTCTCATCTTGCTGGCCAGATAAACATATTTAGACAATCTGTTCTGTAATTTCGTGCTCTGTAAAATAACTAGTGCTAAAAATTTATCTTTGTCTGGTAGTCTCCAAAAATACGGTGGGATTAAGCTCTCCCCGAGATTATCGTGGAAGCGACATTCAAGAACAAAGTGGACTTCGTCATCTAACAAACCGCACTCGCTACACAGTCTCTTTTCCACCGGCAGTGGTTTTGGCTTGGGCCACCTCCCAGTTTCAATGCGGAGGCGGTGGCTGAAGGTTCGGAGCTTAATCATATAATGATCATATAATGCAGGCCCGGGATTGATAGAGGCGTGTTGAATTGCTCGCTACTGTGCCCTTGTCTTGTGACTTTCAGGGGAGACGCCCAGCTGCAGCTGTTCGTCCACGCCCTGTACTCGATGGTACCGGATGACGTCATCATCCTGCCCGCCGCCGATCGGGGGCTGGTCGCGTCCGCACCTCACGCTATCGGAGTCCTTCGGCGAGAGCTCCAGCTAGCTGCCCGCTCTTTACGACATCTGCTGGCATCAGGAGACTCCAAGGTGGGGCCCGGAGACTCCAAGGTGGGGTCTGAAGATCTCGGGGTGGGGTCTGGAGAGCCAGAAGTGGGGTCCGGTTGCTTGGATACGGCAGCTGAACACTCTCTGTTGAGGAAGAGCTTCCAGGGCAGACGACGGGAATTATGTGATGACGTAGGCAAAGCAAACTCTCATTTACTTGAAGAGTTTTGGCGCGAAAAAGCAACGATGGAAAGCAGTACGGATACAGCAATGGCGCATCTGGCAAACTGTAAGGCACAGGGTGCCTTTTGAGTGACGGATACAGCAAAATGGCACATCTAGCAAACTTTACGGCACAGAGTGCCTTTTGAGTGACGGATACAGCAAAATGGCACATCTGGCAAACTGTACGGCACAGAGTGCCTTTTGAGTGACGGATACAGCAAAATGGCACATCTAGCAAACTTTACGGCACAGAGTGCCTTTTGAGTGACGGATACAGCAAAATGGCACATCTGGCAAACTGTACGGCACAGTGCCTTTGAGTGACGGATACAGCAATGGCACATCTGGCAAACTGTACGGCACAGTGCCTTTGAGTGACGGATGCTGCAATGGCACATCTGGCAAACTGTACGGCACAGTGCCTTTGAGTGACGGATGCTGCAATGGCACATCTGGCAAACTGTACGGCACAGTGCCTTTGAGTGACGGATACAGCAATGGCACATCTGGCAAACTGTACGGCACAGTGCCTTTGAGTGACGGATGCTGCAATGGCACATCTGGCAAACTGTACGGCACAGTGCCTTTGAGTGACGGATACAGCAATGGCACATCTGGCAAACTGTACGGCACAGTGCCTTTGAGTGACGGATGCTGCAATGGCAAATCTGGGAAACGGATAATTCGTTTGGAGGGAGCCAATGCACTGGTTACAGGAACAGTTCATGGACCTAATAAGAAAATCATGTTTCATGGTCCAAACTTTGTTTTCCAACCAATCGTTATGTTGGACGAATGTATTGAAAAATACAAAAAATCATTGTTGTTTTAATTAAGTCTCCATTGAAAAAAGTTTCACGCAGGGAATGCACACGTTGTTTGACTATATCATTAACATGATATATATGATCATTGTAAGATGTTTTACGGGTTTCCATTTCATCATAAATGCTCTGCCTTGATACCTGGGGGTTGATGAAAAATAGAAACTTTTCCATGGGAAACCATGGACGTTGGCTATGGTGGAGTAGCCAACAGAATGTACGGATTGCGTCCGTTGTTTTCTTTCTACGCAGCCACGTATCAGTACAACAGACGGAGATTATTGAAAAAGTCTTTAATAAACGTATGAAACGGTATTGTCCTCATCTCATACTATACATAACCGTGTTAAACTATGGCAAAGAAAGCATTCTGACAGTACCTGAAGTAAAATTGAGCATGATTCAAGCGCATTATGCACATCAACAACCGGTCTCGTGTGACACCAACCAGGATAACCAAGTTAAACAATCACCCTGAGCATCTCTGAATACCAACAGCCTGCATTGACACTTACACAGATAAATGGAGAACAAGTCTTATTTTACCGTATTAAAAAAAGCAAAACTCGCTTCCCGTAGCATCAAGAGGACGAGGAAGATGATATGTAATACTTGTAATAGACCCTAAACCAAGAACACAATCCCCAACATTTCTTGCGACACCACTGGTACACAATCACAATCTCGCCCTAAAATTTCTCGGGACACCACTGCAACCTCGACTAATATTTCTCGCGGGACCACTGGTACACAATCGAGCCATAACATTTCTCGCCACACCACTGGTACACAATCTCGTCCTAACATTTCTCGCCACACCATTACTGATACTCAATCTCTCCCTAACATTTTTCTCGACACCAGGCGTAATCGATCTCGCCCTAACATTTCTCGCGACACCACTGGTACGCATTCTGGAACATACGTAACCACGGTGACGTCTTCATTTCACCATTTCTCCACGAATTCGGCATCCAAGGCCATTGCCATGGCAACACGCATCGCTCGGGGTGCGGCATGAGGGCGAGGTGTCTGCCGTCCGGGGAGCAGAGCGCCGCCACCCCCCGGGGGCTGCCGTTGGGGTTGTGGGGGTAGGCCGAGGTGGGCTGACCCTGGTCGTCCACGTACTGGATAGGAGCCAGCTTGTCAGCCATCACCTGCTCCAGCGTTGCCTCGTTCTTGAACGTCATCCGCCCTGCGAGGCAAGGGAACCAGCGTGACATTCACAGTCACAGTCCGAACAAACCAGAAGTCCTGACCATCACAAGCGCACACCTCGGTTGCTCACAGGATCTCGCCACTCGTTAAGGTCCGAAAATGACGTCATTATTTACGACGCGCTCCCAAAATGACGTCATCAATGACGTTAACAACCAGTGGTGTAAATAACGACGTCATTTTCGGAACGTAACAAGTGGCGAGATCCTGTGCCGTTGCTCACAGTCAGTACTGTGTCAGTCAGCACACGGCGGCCCTATGTATAATATATACCCAATATATATATACACGGGCTGCCGTGTGCTGACTGACGAACGGTACTGATTGTGACCAGCGGAGGTGTGCGCTCGTCCTGACCATGGGCCACCCAGATGTCTAGTGAATACCCCGCCATGCCCTGTAACATGCTTACCTTCCCCATGGCCCACCCAGATGTCCAGCGTGGCCCCCGCCATGCCTTGTAACATGCTTACATTCCCCATGGGCCACCCAGATGCCCAGCGTGGCCCCCGCCATGCCCTGTAACATGCTTACCTTCCCCATCGGCCACCCAGATGCCCAGCGTGGCCCCCGCCATGCCCTGTAACATGCTTACCTTCCCCATGGCCCACCCAGATGTCCAGCGTGGCCCCCGCCATGCCCTTTAACATGCTTACCTTCCCCATGGGCCACCCAGATGTCCAGCGTGGCCCCCGCCATGCCCTGTAACATGCTTACCTTCCCCATGGGCCTCCCAGATGCCCAGCGTGGCCCCCGCCATGCCCTGTAACATGCTTACCTTCCCCATGGGCCACCCAGATGTCCAGCGTGGCCCCCGCCATGCCCTGTAACATGCTTACCTTCCCCATGGGCCACCCAGATGCCCAGCGTGGCCCCCGCCGTGCCCTGTAACATGCTTACCTTCCCCATTGGCCACCCAGATGCCCAGCGTGGCCCCCGCCATGCCCTGTAACATGCTTACCTTCCCCAAGTGCCACCCAGATGACC
Source organism: Arenicola marina (assembly GCA_964019135.1). NCBI lineage: Eukaryota > Metazoa > Annelida > Polychaeta > Arenicolidae > Arenicola > Arenicola marina. The sequence goes on along the minus strand of OZ025260.1, from coordinate 28,005,348 downwards.
AGCGTGGCCCCCGCCATGCCCTGTAACATGCTTACCTTCCCCAAGTGCCACCCAGATGTCCAGCGTGGCCCCCGCCATGCCCTGTAACATGCTTACCTTCCCCATGGGCCACCCAGATGCCCAGCGTGGCCCTCGCCATGCCCTGTAACATGCTTACCTTCCCCATGGGCCACCCAGATGCCTAGCGTGGCCCCCGCCATGCCCTGCAACATGCTTACCTTCCCCAAGTGCCACCCAGATGTCCAGCGTGGCCCCCGCCATGCCCTGTAACATGCTTACCTTCCCCATGGGCCACCCAGATGCCCAGCGTGGCCCCAGCCATGCCCTGTAACATGCTTACCTTCCCCATGGGCCACCCAGATGCCCAGCGTGGCCCCAGCCATGCCCTGTAACATGCTTACCTTCCCCATTGGCCACCCAGATGCCCAGCGTGGCCTCCGCCATGCCCTGTAACATGCTTACCTTCCCCATGGGCCACCCAGATGTCCAGCGTGGCCCCCGCCATGCCCTGTAACATGCTTACCTTCCCCATGGGCCACCCAGATGCCCAGCGTGGCCCCCGCCATGCCCTGTAACATGCTTACCTTCCCCATCGGCCACCCGGATGTCCAGCGTGGCCCCCGCCATGCCCTGTAACATGCTTACCTTTCCCATGGGCCACCCAGATGTCCAGCGTGGCCCCCGCCATGCCCTTAAACATGCTTACCTTCCCCATGGGACACCCAGATGCCCAGCGTGGCCCCAGCCATGCCCTGTAACATGCTTACCTTCCCCATCGGCCACCCAGATGTCCAGCGTGGCCCCCGCCATACCCTGTAACATGCTTACCTTCCCCATGGGCCACCCAGATGCCCAGCGTGGCCCCCGCCATACCCTGTAACATGCTTACCTTCCCCATGGGCCACCCAGATGCCCAGCGTGGCCCCCGCCATACCCTGTAACATGCTTACCTTCCCCATGGGCCACCCAGATGCCCAGCGTGGCCCCAGCCATGCCCTGTAACATGCTTACCTTCCCCACTCGGCCACCCAGATGCCCAGCGTGGCCCCCGCCATGCCCTGTAACATGCTTACCTTCCCCATGGGCACCCAGATGCCCAGCGTGGCCCCCGCCATGCCCTGTAACATGCTTACCTTCCCCATGGGCCACCCAGATGTCCAGCGTGGCCCCCGCCATGCCCTGTAACATGCTTACCTTCCCCATGGGCCACCCAGATGCCCAGCGTAGCCCCCGCCATGCCCTCTAGCATGATAGCCGGGCTGTCAGTGACGGTGACCGTGGTGAAGCGGGACTCGAAGCGCTCGGACAGGTTCCTGGCCAGGTAGACGCCTTGCTCGGCACCAGCGTCTGAAACAACACAATAAGAACTCACATTGGTATAGACTGGTTGAACATATAGGACGCTTTAACCACTTTTGGTCATATCGCGTCAATGCGAAAAGGAAGGGAGAGTGATGTCCCTGGCGGTAACCCCATACTTTTTGTGAAGAAAGATATGGAATCTTCATCCTGCGACCACACAGACATGACCACAGCGGGGCTCGAACCACCGATCCATGTGCCGTTAGGCTCTCAGGTGGCCAAAGCACTCAAGGCGAGCGCTCTAACCCACTGAGCTATCGGGGCGGCCCCTCACATCGTCATGGAGCCATCGGTGAGAATATAATCCAGAGCGTTGTCCGTTGTGTGGATGCATCTATGTCTGCACTGCCTGGTCACAGCCTTTTCTACCACATATATGTTAAACTCACAGTTATTAAACTTCCAGCAAAAAAAACAAAACACATTTAAACATAATATTCCCGAAAAATTATGAAGTTGCGCGGATGCACAAAGAAAATCTATACCTTCTCTTTCCGTGAATATTTCTCTTTCAGTGAATATTAGTGAATATTACATATCTAATTTCTTATTATATATTGTGTGGCCAACTTGGAACTTGTATATGTTGACCGATTACCTTGTCTGGTGAAATGCTGGCTTATTTAACAGCAAACACCGAGGTACAAGTATTTTACACAATTACACCTGAATGCTGCTCGCCGGCCTATATGTCACCCCCCCCCCCTCACCAGCCCCCACTAGCAACTGGCAGCAAATATGTAATCTTTTGCCCAATGCGAGTATCAGACCCCACACTCAGTGGGTCGGGTGCTCGAGCAGTCGGTATCCTCTCTCATCAAGACTCCTACCTGTTGCCATGGTATCCGGTGCCACCCAGCCCAGGAGAGCCATCAGCTGACAGCCGTTGCAGACGCCTAGACTGAATGTGTCGCGGCGCTTGAAGAAGGCATCAAACTGTGCCTGAACTGTGGGGTTGAACTTCAGGGTGGCCGCCCAGCCTGAAGGACACAAAGCCATAGTTAGTTCTATTAACCAAACATAAAACATGTTAGATGTGTGTAAGAGGGTGATAATCTTATATTAATCGACTAATATTAACCACCCCATGTGAACATTTCTCATGCATTAATGTCGTTTTATTTAAATTGCACTTTCGATCTATGTGCTAATGTAGCCTAGAGACATTGGTTTATGTAAATATGTAACATTTATTCTTCATGTTCCTCTTCGCACATTTATTAAACTGGAAATAGCAATGATGGTGTCACCTTTCGCGGATCCAAAGACATCTGCATAGCTGAAGCCACCAACAAAGGCGACGCCCTGAAAAGACTCCAGTGTCGTCTGCCCCGAGATCAAGTCCCGCATTGTGACGTCATAGACGCGGAAGCCGGCCATGAGAAAGGCGGCGCCCATCTCGCGGTCGCCGTTGCTGCCCTCCTCTCGTATCACCGCCACCCAGGGCTCTCGCTGGGCCGCTACAAAACACACGGGGGTACAAGGGTAAGGCAGGAGTAGAGCACACTGACAGGCCGCGTCAAGCCTGCACCACCTGCCTGCGTCACGTGTCTGCACCACATGCCTGTGCCACGTGTCTGCACCACGTGCCTGTGCCGCGTGTCTGCACCACGTGTCTGCACCACGTGCCTGTGCCACGTGTCTGCACCACATGCCTGTGCCACGTGTCTGCGCCACGTGTCTGCACCACGTGCCTGTGCCACGTGTCTGCACCACATGCCTGTGCCACGTGTCTGCACCACGTGTCTGTGCCACGTGTCTGCACCACGTGCCTGTGCCACGTGTCTGCACCATCCCCACCTTCCAAATTCTTGTTATACAAAAACTTGCTAAATACATAGCAATTTGCGAAGCTGTGTGTGCAAGGAACGGACTTACACTATAGTTACTCTTTACACTATATGCAAACCAGCCAACCCACCACCAGGAGACCTCATCCGGAGTTGTGAGATGTGAGATGTGCTGCCATCTAGTGGCGTCCCTTGGAGACAGCCCGAGGAGAGTGTAATGGCTACCGACCTGGCTGTGGTGTGAGCGAGGGCGGCGTGCCAGCCAGGAGCTCCCTGGACGCCGTGAAGGGCGGGTTTGGCCTGTGCCGCAGCCCCTCCCTCTCCTGGCGGACACACCCCGGGTCCGCCTGTCGCAGCTCCAGGCGGTAGCTCGTCTCCTCCCACACGTCTCGCAGCGCCGTGGCAGAATCCCGGAGCACTTCCTTCCCGTCAACGCTAATCGCGATCTGTGTAAGATCCATTCACAGCCATTATAGTTATGGCCATACCGAAGATAATATGTTATCAATCAAAGAAGTTTTGATGTTCTGTCAATTTTTCAAACAACACAATACCCATATTCAACATTGGTAAATGTTTATCAACCAGGGTAAAGCGCCGATATCAACTGGGGTAAGCGCCGATATCAACTGAGGTAATGCAAGGGGTAAAGCGCCGATATCCACTGGGGTAATGCAAGGGGTAAAGCGGCGATATCAACTGGGGTAAGCGCCGATATCAACTGGGGTAATGCAAGGGGTAAAGCGCCGATATCAACTAAGGTAAGCGCCGATATTAACTTGTTTAAGCGCCGATATCAACTGGGGTAAGCGCCGATATCAAATGGGGTAAAGCGCCGATATCAAGTGGGGTAAAGCGCCGATATCAAGTGGGGTAAAGCGCCGATATCAAGTGGGATAAAGCGCCGATATCAACTGGGGAAAAGCGCCGATATCGACTGGGGTAAAGCGTCGATATCAACTGGGGTAAATCGCCGATATCAACTGGGGTAAGCGCCGATATTGACCGGGGTAAGCGCCGATATCCACTGGGGTAAAGCGCCGATATCGACTGAGGTAAGCGCCGATATTGACCGGGGTAAGCGCCGATATCCCCTGGGGTAAAGCGCCGATATCAACTGGGGTAAAGCGCCGATATCGACTGAGGTAAGCGCCGATATCAACTGGGGTAAAGCGCCGATATCAACTGGGGTAAAGCGCCGATATCAACTGGGGTAAAGCGCCGATATCGACTGAGGTAAGCGCCGATATCAACTGGGGTAAAGCGCCGATATCAACTGGGGTAAAGCGCCGATTTCCACTGGGGTAAAGCGCCGATATCAACCGGGGTAAGCGCCGATATCAACTGGGGTAAAACGCCGATATCGACCGAGGTAAGCGCCGATATCAACTGGGGTAAAGCGCCGATATCAACTGGGGTAAAGCGCCGATATCAACTGTGGTAAAGCCCCAATGGCGTCCAGCGTGTACATAGACTGACGGACTGGCACCCGATAGAAAAAAAATAGTGACAACCCACGTTTTGAACCGTAACGGCGCCAAGGAATTCACTTTTCGACAAGCTCATCAGAGCCGTGATACCTTGACGGTAAACGTCTGGACGTGTGTAGCAGGTGTGTCATTTGCGTGGCGCCATGAAAAGTGTGCCTGAATATACCCTGGAGCACTATTAGTAATACAAAGTTGTATTAGTAATACAAAGTTCGTTTTCAGCAGTCAGCGTTGTCCATTCTCATGTTTTCCAACGCCAACACGTGGTGGCGGTCTGGTCAATAACCATGATCGTATATCAAACCAATGGGTAGCCCGGGTTCATGGTTATGTCGCGAGCAGGACGCCAGTTGCTCGCTGTACCTCGGCATTCGCTGAGTTGTTGACGGAGGAGCCAATGAGGTAGCATGGTACATCTGCAGCCTCGTAGATCTGGCAAACAGTGTCCTGATTGGTTGCTTTCACTTCTACAACCAGACCCAGCTCCTCAGCGAACAGGATCTCCAGCGGTGAACACTCTGAAAGTATGCGAAGATCCCCGCCTATTGGCTGCTGTCCGGAGTAAGCGAGGGCGGGACGCACTAACTATGGGAAACATTGCGGTCCACGCTCAGGTCTCAGTCACTACTATCGTTACCTGTCCAGTGACTATGATAAGATTGCTGCAAGCAAGCTAGCAAGCAGCGATTAATAAAAACAACCCAACAGATATTTTCTTATTATGTATGACAAGAAGGATTTTACAGCAGCTAGCAATTTCAGTGCTATGGAATGCGGCGTTTTTTTCTCGGTTTTATTGAGTTGTATTGTTTACTGCAGCCGTAGTAAAACATTCATCCCAAGACCGCGGTCAGGACTTACCTATCTGATCAACCTACTTGAAAACCACGGGCAGGAGTTACCTATCTAGACAACCTACTTCAAAACCACGGTCACAAGTTACCCATCTAGTCAATCTACTATAAAACCGGCAGGAGCTTTTCTACCTGCCCAGTCTACCTACTTCAAAATCATATCTACTACATCAACTAATCATTGCACTGACACCACTATAGATGGACCCACATGTACGCACACTGGTCACTGCTGAGGTCCTCCACTACAATACGCCATGTACATTTCTGTGGGCATTCCCTACAAGGCACAACTTACCGCATCCCAGACGCGGAATGTCTGCTCGGAGGCCACAGTTACCGGCGAAGGCCATTTCTAGGAGACACGTGACCAGACCTCCGTCGCTGACGTCATGCCCAGCCTCCAGTAGGCGCCCTGACAACAAACATATATATATATATATAATATATGTATATATATATATATAATACATGTATATTGTAAATATAGCAAGATTTTATCGTACAATTCCTTCTCAGTCTAAGAAAACGGTTTGACCACACAACTTAGTGCATGGACATATACAATTTGCTTAAAATATGGTTTAAGATGGTTAAATATATCCGACGTCTCTCGCAGTGAAATATCGGTGTTTATGCCACCTATGAGCAAGTGTTAGATAAACTAGGCTGAGCAACGCCCTGATATGCGCGGGATAAAGCGCGACTGCGATATACCCCTGGTGGTATGGTAAGGTGGGTGAGGTAAGATAGCGGAGTGCTGAGGGTGGTGAGGGGGGTGAGGGTTGTCGTTCCACCCATCAGGGTCTGGGAGGTGTGAGGGTAGTGATGGTGGTTGGTTGGTTATTCAGGACGCTTTAACCACTTTTGGTCATATCGCGTCAATGGGTGAAGGAAGGGAGAGTGGAGCCATGTCCCCGGGGGTAACCCCCTACTCTTTGCGAAGAAAGACATGGGATCTTTATCCTGCGACGACACAGACATGGCCACAGCAGGGCTCGAACCACCGACCCACGTGCCGTTAGGCTCTCAGGTGACCAGAGCACTCAGTGCGAGCGCTCTAGCCAACTGAGCTGTCGTGCCGGTCTGGGAGGGGTGAGGGGTGTCGTACCAGCGATCAGGGCCTGGGAGTGGTGAAGGTGCTGAAGGTCTGGCATCAGCGTCTGGTGGGGGTGAGGGGGGTGAGGGTGATGAGTTGATGAGAGGGGTGAGGGGGTGCCGTACCAGCGATTAGAGTCTGTGAGGTGTCGAAGGCCCTGACAAAGAGCCCCGGGTCGTCCAGGTCTGGGCTGACGTTGCCGAGTTGGTTGAAGCACTGAGCCAGGGCACTGCCGCCCAGGCGGTCCCGACCCTTCGACAGCGGGATGTACAACAGGGCACCTTAAGGCAAACAAGCCACAGTTATATCATTCCGCGCAACGCTGGTAATAGTGATACATATTCAATACCTCATCACGTGCTTTTAATCCATTATGTTAACGTTATTTTCCAAAAGACTGCATGATAAAATGAACACTATTTCATTCAAATTTGTACATTAGATATGGTATTAAAATCGTCGATAAAATCCTGATATGAAATCACCATTCTTACCATTTCCGTTTCCATTACAATCGAACTACAAATACATTGTACTATATGAACACACTCTACTACTCGTATGTACCCAGTGTTAACACAAGGTTCTACTCGTATGTATCCATGTTGTTAACACAATACCTAGACAGGCTAGGTTTCTCTACCTATGGGTTATTTACAGCGAGCCAAGGCGTGTACTTCGATAGACAATACGGGAGTGACACGTAACGAAAGCAATGTTGGAAATAGCCATGTTCTAATGTAAACTGCTCACCTGACCCGTCGGGGCACTTGAGGTCAGGGGTCACCGTTAGAGTGACGTCCGGACAACCAACGTACGCCGACACAACAAGGGCACCTGTCATAGTACACATACAATATAGCAGCATTATGACACGCAAATACAATAACAAAGGCAGAATGCAAACAGAGCAATATACCATGCACAAGAGCAATATCTCTCTAGTCTCTCTGGTCATATCTTATTTTGGATCCAAGGTGCCCGGTAACAAGGCTGAAAACTATTTGATTGTCGACTGACTCCCATGCCCCCTACCCCACCCCCACGCCCAATTCACCTGTGACGTCACATCCACCCCCTAGATCACCCATGACATCGCAGCCACCCCCCAGCTCACCCTTTACGTCACAGCCACCGTCCAGTTCACCAGTGACGTCACAGACACCCCCAGTTCACCAGTGACGTCACACACAGACTCACCAGGAGCCATCACTGTGTCGGTACCGACCCTGGCGGCCATACTGAGAGAGTCCTTGCCGCCGTCCACAGCCACCCCCAGCTCGCCCATGACGTCACACATGGCGCGACAGGCATCATACAACAGCGCCCCCTGTCCAGGCAGCTTGGCGGGCCACATCCAGTTACCGCTGCATTTCACGTCCTGTAGCAGAAACGTCCTTTATAAAACACACGTCCCGTGGCAGAAATGTCCCGTATAAAACTCGTCCTATAGCAGAAACATCCTGTAGCAGAAACGTCCTATAGCAGAAACGTCCTGTTGCAGAAACTTCCTATATAAACCACTTGTCCTGTAGCAGAAACGTCCTGTACAAAGTCATGTAGGAGACATGTATGCATGAAAGATAAGATCCATCATGCCTAGATGCAGTCTCCTGCACTATAAGTACCGGTAAACCTCACTTTAAGGTCAATTCTGCATAGCTTTATATATACCACCAGACTATCTACGATTCGTTTCGTACCCATGGTATAGCAGTTAATTATGATGCGACACATTAGACAAATATACATTTTATATTAATATATATATATATAATTTACATATAAAATGTTGTGGTGACACGCTGTATCTTGCCTTCAGTGCCGTTACTTTGGCGAACACCAGGTTGGTCAAGGCCTCGGCCACGGCCATGCGAGCTCCGCACTCGGCGTCCACCAGTCCCTTGATTGGCTGTTCCCCAACAGCCGTGGCGCCGCCAACCTGTACAACACAGCGTCATCAGTACAGCATACACAGGCCGGCGCGATCCCAGGGGCGGTATGCTATGTCCGCCAGAACCACTACTTATCATGCTACCTCCCAGACATACCAGCTCCCAGGAGCGGTATGCTATGTCCACCCGGCCAGCGCGATCCCAGAGGCGGTCTGCTGTGTCCGCCAGAACCACTACTTATTATGCCACCGGCCAGACATACCAGCTCCCAGGGACGGTAGGTCCGCCCGCACCATTGCTTAGGTACAGTGTTAATCACGCCAGAAAGTTATCACAAGAATTTATTTCAAGGAAGATGAACACGGCCGGGGAAAAGCACTATAAGCCATGAAAATTTGGGTGACAATGACGTCATTAAGAACACTTTGAGATCAAACAACGATAGGCCTCTTCAGGATTACACGACGTTAAAATAAAATATGGCCATAAAATAAATATGACCATAAAATATGACCATAGAATAAAATATGACCATAAAATATGACCATAGAATAAAATATGACTATAAAATATGACCATAAAATAGAACCATAAAATATGACCATAGAATAAAATATGACTATAAAATATGACCATAAAATATAACCATAAAATATGACCATAGAATAAAATATGACCATAAAATATGACCATAGAATAAAATATGACCATAAAATATGACCATAGAATAAAATATGACTATAAAATATGACCATAAAATATGACCATAAAATATGACCATAGAATAAAATATGACCATAAAATATGACCATAGAATAAGATGACCATAAAATATGACCATAGAATAAAATATGACCATAAAATATGACCATAGAATAAAATATGACCATAAAATATGACCATAGAATAAAATATGACCATAATATATGATCATAGAATAAGATATGACCATAAAATATGACCATAGAATAAAATATGACCATAAAATATGACCATAGAATAAAATATGACCATAAAATATGACCATAGAATAAAATATGACCATAAAATATGACCATAGAATAAAATATGACCATAAAATATGACCATAAAATATGATCAGAGAATAAAATAGGACCATAAAATATAACCATAGAATAAGATAGGACCATAAAATATGACCATCAAATCAAACATGATCATAAAATAAAATATAAATTAATTAATAATAAATAAATTAATTAATAATAAATAAATTAATTAAATTAGTAAATTAAAGATTTACATGAAGATACGGACTACACGAGAGAAGGTGGTGCAGGTGAGTCTTACGGTGTTGAAGTGGGAGAGGGCGACGACAGCCACGTCGGCTAGTGGCGTGTGCAGCGGCCCCACGCACTGCTGCTGGGCAACCAGGCCCGTCACAGAACGGTCAACCTGGAAACACCATGGCAACGGGAACCTGTAAACCCCATGGCAACGGGAACCTGTAAACACCATGGCAACGGGAACCTGTCAGACCAGTAAGCCAGCAACAGTAATCCTGCGAGGATTAATAAGCCACTGGCCTGACAGTAATCCACAGGACAGTAATCTATTGAGAGGACAGTAATCCACAGAGGACAGTAATCTATAGAGGACAGTAATCCATAGAGGACAGTAATCCATAGAGGACAGTAATCCATAGAGGACAGTAATCCATAGAGGACAGTAATCCACAGAGGACAGTAATTCAGTGACAGGCCCATACTCCAGTGAGAGACGATGATATGGTAGCAATGCGACGCCACGGTGATCCCGCGTTCTACCTTTGATATATTTTAATGTTCGCCAGGTGGCGCGTCTTTTCGAACCTGCAGACATCAGTTTGGCACAGTTATCGTACATATGCATAGCCACATATGAGCAGGTCTTTTCAGTTATGATCACGCGATAACCCACTCGCCACAGTCCGGTAGCTCGTCAGATATAATAGACTCACCTTGTTAGTAAGGTAGCGTTTGCTGCCGACAGAGGGCAGTCTCAGGACCCGGCCGAGCGCGGCGTGGACTGTGAGTCCGTCGGGGAGCGTCAGGGGAGCCAGGGAGACGGGCTCGTGATCCAGCTGGAACGTCTGCGCAATGGTACAAGCAATAGACCGATTCATACTTTCATCTCTGCAACTGACAAGTGACATGATGCGTTTTTTTTCGGACATGCTCGTCGGACATAACGCACGTTTTTTTGACCACATGATTGGATGAAAGAAACAGTGACGTCAATGAATCATTGACAGCCTGGATCGGTCTATTGTAAGTTCGAGGTTATGGTAGGCACAGCCACATAGAGCAAGTATATTCACTTATGATCAGTTAACGCACTCGCCACAGCGATCTCTGTTAGAACCTGTGTAATGTTAAGGCGCTATCTACTTATCATGAACGATTACGTTCTTACAGTCAGTTCCACTACAAACTTTGAACGATTTTGGAACCAATAACTGGTAATGAAAGGAGCAGGAGATATTGCATGCTTTTCTGAAAAATCTCAGTTCCCCTCAAATAATGCACCGGTGGCCTGGCCCATGACTGTCCATTTGTTAAGCCTATGACTGTCCCTTTGTTAAGCCTGACTGTCCCTTTGTTAAGCCAATATGACTGCCCCTCTGTTAAGCCCATGACTGTCCTTTGTTAAGCCTATGACTGTCCCTTTGTTAAGCCCATGACTGTCCCTTTGTTAAGCCTGACTGTCCCTTTGTTAAGCCTATGACTGCCCCTTTGTTAAGCCTATGACTGTCCCTTTGTTAAGCCTATGACTGTCCCTTTGTTAAGCCTATGACTGTCCCTTTGTTAAGCCTATGACTTATATGGATGTGAGAGAGAAGAGTCACCTTGCGGGGCATCTGGCCCAGCACGAGCTCCAGATCGAGGTCCACTGGTGTCTGGATCAGCTTCTTCTGGCGCTTGGGGGCGGGGTCCGAGTCGCCATGGCCACACCGGGTGTCTTCAAGTCGTATCTATAAACAGACCAAGCGAACCACAATAACTATTCCCTGTGCGACTTGACCAGTAACTGGCAGTGGAACCGTATGAGATGCGCCAGGAAGGCCGGTCATGTCTGACACATCTCTGACAAGGCCGGCCATGGGACAGGGCCTGTCATAGACAGGGTCGCGACTCCCGCCTAATGCCGAGTTTACACGGTAAGATCATTTCTTCAACAGTCGTAACAACGGTCGAAGCAGCGGTTGGTCAACAGCTCACACGCGTACCAACCGACTCAACAATTATCACTATCGCCACCTGATGAACATACTATTAGAGCATCAGGCATACAAGCCACACATAAGTTCATAACTTTCATAATGAGAACAATATCAACGTGATAATCTCAACGCGGAGTGGCTAAAATGCTCGACGCTGATTGCTTTACAATTTCCAAATCGTGAAGTCGATCGAAACTTTAGAACATGCGCTAAGCTTACAATGCGTCGAAAACCGGCCCTCCAATTGCCCAGTTGGTCGAAAAGTGGATTTGTTGCAATGAACTTTACAACGTATTGCATCGTGTGAACAGGGCATAATCTCAACACACTGACCCTTCCATCGCCAGTGATGTGGCCGACGAAGCAGACGGGACATTTCTCTCTGTCCGCGATCTGCTGCAGCAGTGGTTTGTGCAACGGCCGCAGGAGGGCGGCATTGCTCTCCTGGTACTCGGCGCCCCACAGCTCCAGAACGCTCAGGGTCGGGTCCCCGAGCTCGAAGGCCCCCGTCTGGATCACAGCGCCGCTCGGCTCACAGATCTCCTTCAACACGTTCCCTGCGAACAGAGGGTGAACAACACTTGCTAGGCCAGGTCGACGCTATATTTCCTGATGAGGTGAGCTTAGCCGGGACTGAGCCGTGTTAAAGATCGCGCAGCGTCAGGTGCACCAAACCATATAGTCAAGTCAAATCAATTTTCACCAAGTGCATTACATGTATAACAAAAATCGCGGTAACAAAACTGAAGCTGTCGTTCCAAAAACAAGTGTTTTGTTTTATACAGGAAGATATATCAGAAATTAGAATAGAACACACGTGGCAAAGCTTTACCATGTATCGCCTTACCATGTACCGCCTTACCATGTACCGCCTTACCATGTACCGCCTTACCATGTACCGCCTTACCATTTACCGCCTTACCATTTACCGCCTTATCATGTACCCCCTTACCATGTACCGCCTTACCATTTACCGACTTACCCTGTACCGCCTTACCATTTACCGCCTTACCATTTACCGCCTTACCATTTACCGCCTTACCCTTACCGCCTTACCATTTACCGCCTTACCATGTACCGCCTTACCATTTACCGCCTTACCATGTACCACCTTACCATGTACCGCCTTACCATGTACCCCCTTACCATGTACCGCCTTACCATGCACCGCCTTACCATGTACCGCCTTACCATGTACCGCCTTATCATGTACCGCCTTACCATGTACCGTCTTATGATGTACCGCTTTACCATGTACCCCCTTACCATGTACCGCCTTACCATGTACCCCCTTATCATGTACCGCCTTACCATGTACCGTCTTATGATGTACCGCTTTACCATGTACCCCCTTACCATGTACCGCCTTACTATGTACCGCCTTACCATGTACAGCCTTACCATGTACCGCCTTACTATGTACCGCTTTACCATGTACCCCCTTACCATGTACCGCCTTACTATGTACCGCCTTACCATATACCACTTTACCATGTACCGTCTTACCATGTACCACCTTACCATGTACCGTCTTACCATGTACCGCCTTACTATGTACCGCCTTACCATGTACCACCTTACCATGTACCGCCTTACCATGTACCGCCTTACCATGTACCGCCTTACTATGTACCGCCTTACCATTACCGCCTTACCATGTACCCCCTTAACATTACCGCCTTACCATGTACCGCCTTATCATGTACCGCCTTACCATGTACCGCCTTACTATGTACCCCCTTACCATGTACCGTCTTACCATGTACCCCCTTACCATGTACCGTCTTACCATGTACCGCCTTACCATGTACCGCCTTACCATGTACCGCCTTACCATGTACCGCCTTACCATGTACCGCCCTACCATGTACCGCCTTACCATGTACCGCCTTACTATGTACCGCCTTACCATATACCACTTTACCATGTACCGTCTTACCATGTACCACCTTACCATGTACCGTCTTACCATGTACCGCCTTACTATGTACCGCCTTACCATGTACCACCTTACCATGTACCGCCTTACCATGTACCGCCTTACCATGTACCGCCTTACTATGTACCGCCTTACCATTACCGCCTTACCATGTACCCCCTTACCATTACCGCCTTACCATGTACCGCCTTATCATGTACCGCCTTACCATGTACCGCCTTACTATGTACCCCCTTACCATGTACCGTCTTACCATGTACCCCCTTACCATGTACCGTCTTACCATGTACCGCCTTACCATGTACCGCCTTACCATGTACCGCCTTACCATGTACCGCCTTACCATGTACCGCCTTACCATGTACCGCCTTACCATGTACCGCCTTACCATTTACCGACTTACCATGTACCGCCTTACCATTTACCGCCTTACCATTTACCGCCTTACCCTGTACCGCCTTACCATTTACCGCCTTACCATTTACCGCCTTACCATGTACCGCCTTACCATTTACCGCCTTACCATGTACCGCCTTACCATGTACCGCCTTACCATGTTCCCCCTTACCATGTACCGCCTTACCATGCACCGCCTTACCATGTACCGCCTTACCATGTACCGCCTTATCATGTACCGCCTTACCATGTACCGTCTTATGATGTACCGCTTTACCATGTACCCCCTTACCATGTACCGCCTTACTATGTACCGCCTTACCATGTACAGCCTTACCATGTACCGCCTTACTATGTACCGCTTTACCATGTACCCCCTTACCATGTACCGCCTTACTATGTACCGCCTTACCATGTACCACTTTACCATGTACCGTCTTACCATGTACCACCTTACCATGTACCGTCTTACCATGTACCGCCTTACTATGTACCGCCTTACCATGTACCACCTTACCATGTACCGCCTTACCATGTACCCCCTTACCATGTACCGCCTTACTATGTACCGCCTTACCATTACCGCCTTACCATGTACCCCCTTACCATTACCGCCTTACCATGTACCGCCTTACCATGTACCGCCTTACCATGTACCGCCTTACTATGTACCCCCTTACCATGTACCGTCTTACCATGTACCCCCTTAACATGTACCGTCTTACCATGTACCGCCTTACCATGTACCGCCTTACCATGTACCGCCTTACCATGTACCGCCTTACTATGTACCCCCTTACCATGTACCGTCTTACCATGTACCCCCTTACCATGTACCGTCTTACCATGTACCGCCTTACCATGTACCGCCTTACTATGTACCGCCTTACCATGTACCGCCTTACCATGTACCGCCTTACCATGTACCGCCTTACCATGTACCGCCTTACTATGTACCCCCTTACCATTACCGCCTTACCATGTACCGCCTTACCATGTACCGCCTTACCATGTACCGCCTTACCATGTACCCCCTTACCATTACCGCCTTACCATGCACCGCCTTACCATGTACCACCTTATCATGTACCGCCTTACCATGTACCGCCTTACCATGTACCGCCTTACTATGTACCGCCTTACCATGTACCGCCTTACCATGTACCGCCTTACCATGTACCACCTTATCATGTACCCCCTTACCATTACCGCCTTACCATGTACCGCCTTACCATGTACCGTATTACTCACCGTTGCCGCCGGCGCCCTGGTCATGGATGCTGCAGATGGGGTTGTGCTCGCCCATCTCGATGCAGGCCCTGACCACGCGGTTGACCTTTTGCTCCATCTCGGCGTCCCCACGCTGCACGGCGCCAAGGTCAAGCTCACTCTCGTTGTCACCCTGCACGTGGATCGACGAGGCGGCACCCCCACCCACCCCGATCCTGTAGACGGGGCCGCCAATCTTCACCACCACCATGTCTGCGGCACGATGGAGCGACAACATTCTGATACAACCACCATGTCTGCGGCACAATGGAGCGACAACATTCGGATACATCAACAAAGCATGCTGATACATCCTGTATATAAGTATTCATAACATCATTATTGGAATGAGCATGGGTAACTGTAGTAATTTACGTACTATGGATCTGAACATGTTAAGTATGCACAACTTATTATAATGTGTCACAGTTCTTGGGTGGGTACTATTGGACTTCTTGGCAACATACGAAAATGACCATGGGCGGATGACATTAAATTGCTTGGCCATATATTAGAATGTGTCGCAGAGCTGTAGCTTTATTGAAATGCAATAACACCTATTACTCACCTTTCTCTGGTTCTTCCTTTTTGACATGGCGGCTGTCGATAGAGCCAATTCCTCCACTGAACATAATGGGTTTGATCCATTCTCTGCGCTGCTCACTCCTCGTGTCCATGCCGAAGGAGCGAGTGAAGCCGGCCAACACCGGCTCCCCGAACTTGTTGCCGTAATCAGAGGCCCCGTCGCTCGCCTCCACGATGATGTCAAGGGGCCGCGCGAAGTTCTTGGGATACGTAAAGGTGCTGTCCTCCCAGGGCAACTCGTAACCTGTTCAACGATACGAGATCACTTGACATCACTTAACAGCCAAAGCATCAGGAACGATTGTCAGTGTCATACTCACGATTAACGAAAAAGGACTTAAGCGTAAGCGGGGCTTAGCTAGGAGTATGAAACGGTGCATAATTACTTAAGTCACTTGACTTAATGTTAACCCGTTCAAGAACAGCGACTTAATTTAACAGCTTCCCACACTGTATAAGTTACTGTGCTCCTTACCTGGGATGTTGAGGTTGCCAACGCAGTAGCCGGCGATTCCCGCTATGACGTGCGCGCCCCTGCCGGCCGCTTGCACGTCTCTGATGCGGCCCCCAGTGCCGGTCGTGGCGCCCGGGAAGGGGGCGACACCTGACGACAGAAACACGTGTCAAGGATTCATCATTATAGCACCCTCTCACTGTCAGTGTCATCATCATTATGTCACCCTCTATCCATTTACACAACACGCGAGAACATCGCGCAGGAACTGTTAGGCTTATTACGGAGTGAGCAATGTTGAGGTTGGTTGGTTGTATATTCAGAAAGCTTTAACCACTTTTGGTCATATCGCGTCAATGCCGTTGGACAATGAAGGCAGAGTGGAGCCATGTCCCCGGAGGCAACCACCTACTCTTTGCGAATGACACGGGATCTTTATCCTGCGACCACACAGCCATGGCCACAGCGGGGCTCGAACCATCGATCCACGTGCCGTTAGGCTCTCAGGTGGCCAGAGCACTCAAGGCGAGCGCTCTCTAACCCACTGAGCTATCAGGCCGGCCCCCAATGTTGAGGTACCTGTCGGGAAGTTGTGGGTCTCAGCGGTGAAAATGATGTGTCTCGTGATGTCAGCAGCCAACGTCAATGCACTCGATGTGACAGGCTTCTCGGCAGACAACACGCTCACTGGGAAACCTTCGATGGCACTAGAAACAACATACATGGCGACGTCATCCACAATCTCAAACTGCCGTCCCAAGTACCAAATTAACCTTCACAGTATTTAGTGACTTGACAACGCTAGTATTTCGTAAACCTCCTGTGTAGTTCTTTACGCTGTTGCACATATCTCACCTCATGTTTATATCTTCAAGATGTTGCGCATATCCCAAATGAGGTTATCAATAAGATATGTGCATGATAGTTATCAGTAAGATGTGCATGACAGTGACATATCTCGGATGAGGTTCTCAGTAAGATGTGCAGTACAGTCACAGATCTCGGACGGGGTTCTCACCTGCTGTTGTCGGAGAACTTGATGACGTTATTTGGGTTGGTGTGTTTCTGCGTACCCATGACCAAGTCAAAGAGTGAGTCGGGCACCTCCTTGCCATCAATGACCAGGCGACCCTTGAAGAACCAGTGGCGACTGTGCTCGCTGCAGTAGGACATACACATTATACATAGTCCACTGCACCAATCTGAGATATTTTTGACCAAAATAGGAAAGATGATGATATTAAATCAGACACCAAGGACAATGTGTTGTAAATAACATATTGTACCTGTTTGATGTAACAAAATTCCCATATAACAAAGAATTAACATATTCTCATTACCCATAACTCTTATCAGCTTAGTATATGACATTCCTTGCACTATGTGTTACTACTACCAACATCTCTTACCTGTTTGACTGCGCCAAATCAAAACATTCAACACTTGTAGGATTTCTCTGTACTTTGGTGGCAAACAACTGGGTGTAATAGTCCAGGTCCCATTCATCCAGTGCTAATCCTGAAATACAGCGGGCAGCATTTGTCAACTATTTAACAACAAACTATACTACACACATATAATTATATAATATAAACACAGTCAAAATAAGATCAACAATTAATCGGCAGTGATGAGTCACTCACCGAGTTCCACATTGGCATCAGCCAGAGCCTTCTTGCCAGCACCGATGACGTCAACTTCAAAGACTTCATCGGGATGCCTGAGAAGGTCAAGGACACTGGGAGGGCTTTCATACCGACAGTGAGTCATCCTGTCGTGAAGTATGTCAACCATTCGTTCCTGTAAAGGTGGTATCACATTACCACATTACCGTGATCTAAAATGTTGGAGGGAAGGCAGCTCAGCAAAGTCATTTAGAAGATAATGAGATATCCCGGGTTGGGGCTGTCAGCCATGACCATATCGAGGCAGCAAGCGACAGGGTGTGTTCAGAACATGGTAGATAACCGGACGCGAAAGGACGCGAAAGGCTTACTTACTTATCAAAAGACCCAATGCCCAATATGAAAGAGAGGACGAGATAGTGCATGGATAAAGAACTCTCAACACATCAAAGACCGGATCTCAAGTTGGGGGGAGTGGAGTTGAGGTGCCCATGGCAGTAGATGGTAGGATTATCTGGCACAATCCAGAGCACTATAAAGTAGAGACACATAGCTATGTAGAATTTAGGGCATAAATCTATTTAGTCAATATAAAGGCAGTTACAGAGCTGTAAGTCGGTACTTTTGCGACACCCATACTGAGAGTATAACTTATTTTTCCTGGAGACAGATAGTTCTTTTTCTTTCATTGTGGAAACCAAAGGTTTTTTTCTTAACTAGGGAAACTACATGTGATATCGCGCTTGTTTTCTGCAGGACTAACCTCTATTTCTTTTAACTTCAGTGTTGGGTATTCATCAGGCGAATGAACCTCGATGAAGTACCGTGTCGACCTTTCAATGCGCTTGATAGACGTCAACCCAATGGAATGACATATGGCCGTGGCATTGGTAGAGAAGGCAGTGCAGAAATTTAGTCTGTAAATTGAAAAGGTAGAACAGGCCCCCAAGTTTTAACCAATTATTATACTTTCATAAAAGAAAGAAGGTAAAACATTACGCAAGTTTGTAAAAAATTTAAGAATGACATGTGTATATGACACACAATGAGTCAGAGAATTGAAAGAAAACCGCAAGATCTCGACAAGGCTGGAGGCCATTGTCAAAAGATAAAGTCATAATTGTGTCTCAGTTTACTCACCAAACTACTGCAGGACTTTATAATGTTACCTTGGACCTATTTCTATGGCCACAGTTTTGTTGAGGCCCTCTTCGTTGCTGTACATGGGTCTGGTAGTTACAGGATTGTGGAATGGCACAGATAAGACCCATTGCAGGAGCCTTCCTTCTTCAGCTGATATCTCTGTCAATAGCAAGAAAATTATGTACCAGTCCAAATATAAAAGGTTTAAATATTGCTTTTTATCACATAAAGGAATTGTGATATTTCATACTGAATTTTACAGTGTCATCATCATCATAAGAAAACGCCATACGAAAATTGCAATTTCACATCATTCACAATAAAACATTTGTACTCTTATTTCACATAACAATATTCATTAAAAATCAATGCCATAAGATGTTTTCATCAATTATATGACTCACCCTTGTTCTCATTGGCCAACTGAACATAGAAGCAATGCTCAGATTCAACAGCCTTTATACAATACTTTGTGTCTTTGTCTGTTACCTCTTGCAGTTTGAGCAGAATCACACCAGCAGATCCTAAACTTAAGGCAGGATGCCTGTAATACTTTAATACAGTCATCTTTGCTGAAAGTTATAAAAGGAAATACATCAGTCATAGAGAATCTTGACACATTCTACCTATAATAAAAACTTTACTTGAAACTAACCTGGTAGAAATAATATATTTAACAGCATGCCCTTATATTGCTAACTTTGTGTTTGTATTTATGCACCTTTAGTACTTAAATGATTTATTCTATATAAAAATATAAATATATCAGCTTTAAATTGTTGAGACATTGCAGATTAATTTTGTATACAATATATTTAAATAATTAAACTTTACATTATAAGTCAGTATGCATGCAGGTGAGTCTCTGGCCAATACCAGATACTGCTTCTAGCACTCTCTTTAATCCTGTGAGCAAGACACTGTGGCTGCCACACAACTGAATCCCTATAGGAACAAACTGCACAAATTAAATGAGGTCTTCTCCCAACTTGGATATGTCAATACACAGGGTCTAATGTGGCTGAATGAATGTGGCCTCGCCATTCGATGGAGGGGGCGAGACCATTTATGGGTAGCCTTAGTCCAGCTATACTAGACTCTAAATAGCGACATATCCAAGTTGGGAGCAGATTGACCTTGTTTAATTTCTTAAACTACAGTAGCCCTAATGCTACAGGAAATAGTTGTAACTCTGCATAAGTATCTTATTCATAGGCAGGTAAGGTAGATGTATGATTTGTTTCCATGAATGATGATTAAGGTGATTAAGTGATCTAACAGTAAAACCCATGAAACAATTGTCATTTTGTTATATTATATATAAACTTCATATTTACCATAAAACCTGTATGCATATAAACCTAGAAAGTGGTAATTCATCACACCATTTTAAATGCAGTCATTTTTCATGTTGTTTTCATCAGGTAGCATTTCGCATATTGCATGTCAATGGCTAAGATTACGGGAAAGCGCCACCAAGCAAATGGTATTGTTTTTATGATATTGTCATAATCAAAGAGACTTTAACCAAAATAACAAAGTAAGTGGTAAGATATATAAGTTACTTCTAAAAACTATCACCAAATTAAAAAAAAGGTTTTAGAGCCTACACACTGGGCAAGCTTGACACATCGGCTCAACGCGACAAGCCGTGCCCGTGTGCTGGCTAATCAAAACAAACTGTCAAGCCCAAGGCGGCCAGTTTAGGCCCTTTTATCGCCCACTAATGTAATGTGCAAACAGTTAATTCATTGCATTACACCACAAAATCGATATCGCAAAATCCACCCGCAATAAATGCCATTCAGAAATCAGTTAACCACCTTTTCTCAACTTATGACCGCTCACAAACAAAGCGAGTGAACTCAGTTACAACTTTCAGGCCGGTAAACTGGTGTGGTGAAGGCACCTATCACAGTATAAGCCTGGTTCCCAGTCACACTTTCCGCGCCAGTTCTCATTGGTTCCATTTCCGGTTTAGAAGCTGTGGGGACCAACAAAAAAACACGTGCTCTAAGAGCTGCGATCTCCCGGTTGCGGGCGCCCCGCTCAGGCTCTTCCACATCCTTACCAACACGCGCTCCGTATGCGTTGGGCTGCGGAGGAGACGTGACATGAGGAACTATCGAACGAGCTCCCTCTACCGCTTGTGAGACCTGCACGAAGGGGTTCCGCGTGGGACCCCAGAGAGGACGAAGGTTGGGACCGGATCCAGGAGAATCCAGGCCAGACATCAGTCCATATAGGAAAGTCCATTCAAGGCCTAAGCCCCGGCTATTTTTAAATAACCAAGCTACGGGGGTCTTTAATTATAAGTCATAGATGGGGTCATTATTAGGCCTATAGCACCCTATAATCTAATAATCCGTGAAGTTACAAAATGTAAACAAGCGAACCGACAACGGGTTTTTTTTTATGCTCATTTTAAAAACGGAAAGCGAATGGACGGTATATACACGGACCGAGCTAGTAAATTAGATAAAAACTGTGGGAAGAAACCAATGTTGGTCGTTTGTACTCGCATGTTGTGTCGCTGTCCTATTGGTTTCCCGCTTCGTATTACGCATGCCAAGTGACGCAAGCTGCCGGCAAGAATCGCTCAAGACGGAGACTGGCGTCCCCATTTTGCCCCACTTTCTCATGCCACGCTTGTACACCTATTTACGACACAGGGAAGTCGATCGTATTTCCTTCGTCGTGCCGTTTCATACGCGGAAAACGCGGAGTATTTTTTTAATCAATCAGGAGGCGGGGGGCAAGGGCATGATCTAGTTGCATCGTTTCCAGAGACGCAACGAGCAGGCGCGTATACCTAGGCTTTTGAAGGAAAAAAAAAAGGACGGAGGGAAGGGGGAGGGGGGTCTACGTCGGGTTCAAAATCTCCCCTTTTTTTGACCGAGGATGCCCCTGATCATTGTCGTTTATTTCGGACACTACCCCCCCCCCCCCCTGCCAGGTAGCATGCCAACGTTAAGTTAACCTTAGATGAATGTTAGCGGCTACATTTAATTAACGCTATATGTTACCGTTAGCGGCTACGTTCAAATAACGTTATATGTTAACGTTAGCGGCTACGTTCATTTAACGTATATGTTAACGATAGCGGCTACGTTCATTTTAAGTTATATGTTAACGTCAGCGGTTACGTTCATTTAACGTTATATGTTAACGATAGCGGCTACGTTCATTTAAAGTTATATGTTAACGATAGCGGCTACGTTCAATTGACGTTATATGTTAAAGCGGGTGTCCAACCTAATTTAATCGCGATCTGCGCCGAAAGTTTACATCTTAAAATTAAATTGGCGAGTGTTAACGCTTCGTTTCGGCCGACTGGTAAGGAGAAAACAATTAAGGCAACCCGCCCCAATCAATATCAAGCAGAGCGCCAATTTGCCGGGAGCAGTGACACATATTGTGATTATTCATATAGCGCCGCCTTACGTTATAACTCGCGGAGAGAGAGATCAGGGCCGCGATTTACAGATGGACAGCGGCAGTTCCAAGCCTCGCAGTAGTGCAAGATCTTAGTGTTTCATTGAAAAGTACCGTCCAAACAAATTGATATACGTCTTGCGACGATTGACTCTGCAACAATGCCGTGATTGGAGTTAGAATCGCAGCTCTTTATATTAGCGATGATCACGCGCTCTTATTTTGGTCACACAATAGGCGCAATTTCCGGTTTGAATAAATTAGAATATCGCCTCCTGATTGGTCAATCGCGGACACGCCTCCAAAAAGGGCTGCCGCCTGGGTAGGCGGCGAAATCGTGCCTGGCGGTCACTTCTAGATTTTATTGTCAGCTACAGATAGAACGAAAAATTCTATAATTTGGAGGATAGACAATTGGGTATTATATGAATCGGTAAAGCAGCGTTAGAGGCCAGGCTGGCGGTTCCCTTTAGCGTTAGCGGCTACGTTCATTTAACGTTATATGTTAACGATAGCAGCTACGTTCATTTAAAGTTATATGTTAACGATAGCGGCTACGTTCAATTAACGTTATATGTTAACGTTAGCGGCTACGTTCATTTAACGTCATATGTTAACGTTAGCGACTACATTCATTTAACGAATATCTAACGGTAGTGATCGGCAAACGTCGGCCTTGTACAAACAGAAAGTCGTGTACAAACAAACACTGCGTATTTCCCGAAAGGGTGGCCAGTGTGGTAGTTGAAGTTATAGGCCTCCAAAAGTTCATCCCTGCTGCCGGCTTCATATTTGACATGTTCAAATGGTTCAAATAAATATAGTGGCAAACATAATTTTATGTTATTGCCAACCCCTAAACGTGTATTCGCCTAACTATTGTTGCTTTATTTGCCTTTTAGTTTTCGATAGGTTTAAAATTGTGATAATTTTTCTGCTGCGACCTTTTCTTTTCTAAACGTTTTTTTTAACGTTAATCTTCTGTTATTGTGCAACCGTTTATTTGTAGTAAACGACAAAAAAATGAACGTTAGTCTAACGTTGTAAAGTAGCTGGAAACCATATATCAATTATTCGAACCGAAACTAACGTTACAGTCACGTTTACATGCTACCTGGGCTTCCCTGCACCACCGCCAGGCTGCCAGGCCGGGGCGATTCACTACGGGGGAGACTGCACAAACCTGCTAGGGGAACCAGCGAAAGACTAGCGGGGGTTGGGGGAACCAGGGGTGCATCTTGCCATATTTTTTGGAACTGGAATATTATGAAGACTTTATTGAGATCTATTTGGAACGCAAATAGAATTACCGCTTTGTAAAATGAAGTTTCAAGGAGAGAGATTAATTTAAAATATCTGCATACATGTCATGTAGCGTCTTTTTTTTTAGCCAATCAGGCGAGGTGTTTCATCGGAAGATATTGTGCAGCACGTTGGCCAATGAGCATTGTCCACGTTCAGCGAGGTTCGGCTAGAGGGTGTGTTTGATAGCGTTTCCCTAAAAACGTAAGTTTATGAAATAACTATGATTCCTACGTATTCATCACTACGAAATTATTATTAAACGAACATT
Source organism: Arenicola marina (assembly GCA_964019135.1). Lineage (NCBI taxonomy): Eukaryota > Metazoa > Annelida > Polychaeta > Arenicolidae > Arenicola > Arenicola marina. The sequence goes on along the minus strand of OZ025260.1, from coordinate 27,981,216 downwards.
TGTATAGGTTTAAATATATAAAACAAGCGTCGAAATACTAAACTAATGGCTATGAACTGGTATTTGCATCGGTCCTCTATTATCGCTCAAATCATGCTTGCCTTTGACTTTGTAACCATTTGTAAAGCGTAAATGTAACTTGTAAGGAGTGTACACTGGTTTGGTGTATGCCGGTGTAGCCAGTTTGCACTTTTTCCCCATACACATACACATGTTTGCTGCTCACAAGTATTGAAAGACTTTCGTTGACTTGCATAATTTTGGAAATCCCTAAATAAATACTGCTAAATATACCCCAAGGGCCTAAATATAAACCTTAGTGTGGTAAGTACTTAGCTGCTTAGTGGATACCATGATACGGATGATACCAGCTACAGATTGCAGGTGTGTGTGCAGGAATTTTTGAAAGGGGAGGCACAATAAATTGTTCCACAAAAGTATAAAAAAATGAATTTGAAAAAGGGAGGCTATTATATCTGAACTATTTATCTTAGGGTCTGAAAGAGAAAGGGCCCCCTCCACTCTGGCCAGCAGGTACAGAAATATCTTAGGCATTAAGGTCTGAAAGGGGGGTATATACCCCTTACAGGCTGGCTTTAATGCCACTACACTGCAATGAGATGAAGACAGGAAAATAGGGTATTTTGCTATTTTATTGGCATGTTTCTATGCCAGGATATTGTATTAAAATACAGCCAGCAAAAGGCTATTTTATTGGCATATTTCGATACCAGGACATTGCACTGAGATACATCCAGCGAAAAATACAATTTTATTGCTATATTTTTAGGGCACTGAGACGTTTCCATACTTTACCAACAGATTTCAATACCAGGGCATTGGGTTAAAGCAATATATTCTATATATTTTTGTATTGCCAACCTCCTCCCAATGTCAAATAATTATATTTTATTTTGAATTTAAATCTACAAAGTCTGTAGGCTATCGGGAGAGAAGCAATCTGTTCACCAGAGCAGAAGTTGGTAGCCGGCTTTATATCTCGGTGCGCCTGTTCGATATTCTGTGTGATGTAAACTGCAGCTTGCTATCACAACCACATGCGATATAAATAAACCGCACAGTTTTATGTTAAAGTTGTTGTTTTACAGACTCTCAGAGATATAAAACATATGTTTCATAATTTTTGACACAGTTTTAGTCTTGATTCTAAAATGTGAAAAATCTAAGATGGCGCATGTAAGTATATTCCTTTAAAACAATAAATAAATGTATTTCAGTGCAATGCCTTGGCATTGAAAATACTGATCAAATGGTGAAATAGTCATCAATACGTAATTGAGCAGAGCCTATAGATGCTGGTAAAGAAAAAATAAGGGGACAAATGATTAATAGCATTGTGGCATCACTTGATTACTGTAGAAAATGCTTCTGACATAGCTTGAAAATGGCAATACTCTCAGTATAGCAAACCGCTAAACTTAGGAAGACATTGACTGATAAGCTTAAAGCAGGTATACAATCTAATCGCATGATATGCTTAAAGCAGGTATCCAATCTAATCGCAATCTGCACCGAAAGTTTGCATCTTGAAATAAAATTGGTAAGTGTTCATGCTTCTCTTTGGCCGACTGGTAAAGAGAAAAAGATTGAGCCAACCCACCCCCATCAGTTGAGCAGCATGCTATTTTGCAGGATCAAGTGATGTATATTATGACACTTCCTGTGGCGCCGCCTTACATAGAAGTCCACCTTTTTTTAGGCTTCAGCCTAACAACTTATGTGGGGGCATCTTGTTTTTGTACGATTCCCTCCTTTCCCCCTGCTGGCAGAACTGGGGTATGTGTTGACATATTAACTTAGATAGCGATACTTTTTCTACAGAGGGTGCAAGAATTGCAAAGATTGACAGTAAAAGAGAATAAGGCACAACTGTGCTGCCTTCTTGTAGGGGAGACATAATGTCCTGTTTATATTTTTCCAGCAGCAGGGGCACCCAATACTGCACTGCTGTCCTTACTGCTAAAATTGTTGTCACCGTAAACTGCCTATTTGAAGCTGCAGCTTATATTAGGAAGTTGGAGGTTCCACTTTCTGGGTTTGAGTCGCAAGTCACGGTGCAGCTCTAGTTAGGGCCTTTTGCCGATTTCATGTGAGCGTGACAAGATAAGCTGGGGGGGGGGGTAATACGAAAATTACCGGTGTTGGCAAAATAATGTATTGTATCATAACATCATACAAGTCAAAAACTCGGGAGATAATTCAACTTGAAAGCTGGGTCGTAAGAGGTTGTTTTCCCAGGCATTGTGTTACTGTGGCAATCAAGACTGATAATGAGCTACTTACTGTTGTGTTATTTATTACTACTACCACGCGACTTCGTCCACACCTATTGTAGACCAATGATCAGGGGCCAGGTTTCAGGTGGTGTAAATTGATATGGCTGCCACCAGCTACTGGTGTGACACTTGATAAGAGCTGTGATCTGAGAGGGAGAGGTGAATGTTGTTAGTAGTCGTGACTGCTTGTATAAACAATTAGTTGGCTTGGTAGGGACCAGGAGAGCCAGCCACTGGTGTAACACCTGAAAAGAGGTGCGATCGGAGAGGGAGAGGTGAATGTTGTTAGTAATCACGACTGCTTGTATAAACAATTAATTGGTTTCGTTCACAGGACAGGATTAAGCAGGGATACAGGGGGGGGTCGAGAGGCCAAAGTCTGGGTGCGGCTTATAATATGTAGTTTTCCGGAAATGGTTCTGGGTACCTGCCAACCTTGTTTTGAGGCCAAAGTTGGGGTGCTGTTTTTAATATGTATGCAGCTTCAAATAGGCAGTTTACAGTATTACCGCTTTAAATACTGTAGTTTGGATGCAAATCAATTACCCCTCAGGCCTCTGCCTATCACATCATTACTTGGCAAGTTTGGGTATGACCTGTCAAAGGGACACATAACTTCTCAACAAGTCAAAGCAAGTTTAATGGTTTATTAAATAGATACTAGCAATAATACAAATTTTAAGATGCATGACCCATACTTTGCCTCATTTATGTCTTCAAGTATCAGATTAATTATATGAACAGTTCATAAACATCTATATTTTTTGGCATTGTTCTGCTGCAAATTGCATCAAGATTAATTACAGTGATCTGCTTAATGTCATTTATTTAGAAACATTTTCCTCAAATGTACAGCACCCTCCAATACACCACCTTTTTTTATGGGGACAGCAGCCCTTTTACTTTTAGACACCTTGATTGTGTTACACAACTTCGTCCACATTTTGCAGTTATTTATTTGGGTTTGCAAAACATGGAAGTATATATGACATGACATAATATCTTTAATAACCTGACATAGTGATTAACAATTGAATGTTTTTCTTTCAGACGAAGAATGAGGCTCTCAGGGTGCTTTCTTCTGTTGACGTTGTCAGGACTTTTAGTCCTCTCAGCTGTCAAGTGTCAAGATGACATTGATGAGGATTTTGAGGATGATGTAGCAATTGCAGAAGATGATAGCATTGAGGAAGCAGCTGAAGAAACGCAAGAAAAGCCTAGAGTTAGTAAACAATCTACATTTATCAGATAACATCCTAGACATTTGACTAGTGTTTTTAATATGGCTAAAAAGATCCCAACATATTAACATCCATGTGAAATATATAAAGCAGTACATGAGTATGTAACTGTCCACTGTGTTAAAGACACTTAGAGGCTTGCAGCAAAGTAAGTTGTTACATATTTCATCCACAGATGATTTATTTACAGTGTGAGGATTATATTTTGCATGGAATGTAGAAAAATTGTGTGACTTGAAAAGTCCCTGCACTAGAATAATGAATTGAAAATTTTCATTCCCTGAAATTTTATATGATTGCAGTCAGTTATGGTAACGATTATTATTCTATGACAACTAATTGTGTTCTTGAATAAGGTATCAACAGCATATTTTTTTTTACATCTTTTTACGAGAAAAGCATTAATCAAATGATGATACAGTATTAATGTTAACTTGATTGTTGCAGATGACTTATACACAGCCAAGGGTCAATGGGAATAGTTTCTTTGTTGAGACATTTGACTCCCAAGAGGAGTACAGCAGAAGGTAGTTATATTTGTTACTGTCTGTTTCCAATTTTGTACAATTATGCCAGTGTTTTAAACACTCATGTGAGTTGAGTGGCATCAATCATCTAGTAAATATAGCAATTCTTAATCGACATGCAAGGTCTATTTTATATATTATATTAAGTGTTCAGACAGCTGGAAAAATACTTGTTTCTTAGTGTCCAAACAGATATGCGAAACACAGTACATTAACTCCATCTACATGCTGGATTGATCTGAAATCAAGGTATCCATATGTTAACTAAGTTTTTGTCATATTGCAGGTGGATTTTGTCAGAGGCAAAGAAAGAAGACACTGATGAAGTTATTGCCAAATATGATGGTAAGAATGCCAATGTGTGGTTGTATGCTTGGATGCTAGTCTTCTTATAATATGTAGTGATTTTCCTCCAACTTAATGATTTAAAAATGTCTTGGGAGACACTTTCTGGACACACTGTCTGATCGTGTAAAAAATGAAGTCGTTTTAACACTCTGCCATGGTATTTATAGCTAAAAAAAACAACAACCTGAAGTCAAATAGTGTGTACAAGGTTGAGAAAATAAGTCACATTACATAATTGATTGCAGGCAAATGGTCTCTAGAGGAGCCTGAAGACAACCCATTGTTGGGAGACAAAGGACTTGTGCTCAAGGTAACACCATGAAGTCAAATTTTTTTTATGTTTCATCCTGCATAATACTTTTTTGAAGAAATATGTGTATTATTTGTGAAACTCTTTTTGGGTTGTTTAACCATTTACAGGGTAAAACCCATTTGTTGTTATGTGACAGAGTTTTTAACGCTCGCTAAGATTAAACTCCTTATAGATTTAATTAATATATGATTTCTGGGTATTGTGTTTTTCTGGCATTCGTCATTGAAATTACCCTTGTTCTTGTAGATCATTTTATTTATCAATTTGTCTTTACAGACGAAGGCGAAACATGCTGCTATAGCAGCCCCGCTAGACTCACAATATGTCTTCTCTGGGAAGCCGTTTGTTATGCAGTAAGTCCTTGTATGTAATTAGCTGTATTTAATTCTTACGATCTAATGTAGATATGATTTTTTTTTCTGGGAGATAGAATTCTACTAAATAAATTAGCTGATTTGTTTTGTAATTTGCAGATTTTGTTGCACACGATTTTGTTAGCTTCGATTAGTTGGGTCAGGGTTAAGACAAGTTCCTGTTTTGTGATTCTTGACTATGAAATGTAGATGCCGACCGAGTGTGTTGCACGTGTGAATAAAATCTGATAAAACGATATATTGAAACATCAGTGGCTTCTATTAATAATGCATCAACTTCTCTTATGTTGACAGGTATGAAGTAAAGTTTCAGAATGGCCAAGAGTGTGGAGGTGCCTACGTTAAGTTGCTCACGAAGGAAACCAAGACATCTCTGGTAAGAACAGTTATCCATATATGCTTTCGTTTGAAATATATAAGTGATTGTAATGTAAAATGTAATATATGTTGATTTCAAGCTTTTTTGAAATGTTCGACTTTATTACCGGTAGTCGATATGCAGGAACATGCACTTTACATGTGCGCTATAATAAATATATTGACGTAAAAATATTTAATTTTTTCAGAAAAAATTCGTTGATAAATCTCCTTACACCATCATGTTTGGTCCAGACAAGTGTGGAAATGATGCCAAGGTAATTATCCCTATTGTGTATTTTTGCTTCAAGCTTTAATAATCTTACATATTAGACAGACAGTTCATGTGCCAGTACATGTAGTTGCGAAATTGTGTTTGATTTTGTCTGTAAATGTTATAAAAACCTTCATATTAGGATAACACTCTTGTGACAAGCGTTTCTTTCTATTGGTTTTGATTATACCAGAGTTGGTAATTTACTATAGCTTTATTTGTAAGCTTCAAAAGGAAAGGATTAAGTAACTATTAAATCGATGATTGTTTATGTTATAATGTAAAAACTTTACAAATTTCCCTTACAATGGACTTAATTTGTTTGGTTTCAGTTGCACTTCATCTTCAGACACAAGAATCCAGTAAATGGGAAATTTGAGGTAAATAATAGTGTATTACACAGAATATTTTATTTAGACGTAGACGTGTCTTCAGCAATTGTATGTAGTTGTTTGTAGATTAGACAAGATGTATTTGCCATACAGCCCCGATGAATTAGTTCACATAATTATAAAAGTTTAACCTTAACTTTCCAACCATTTGTGCGGACTGTTTCTGCTGTGCTCTTCGGGTGACATCAATACCTGTACTCACGGATCAATGTTATATATATATGTGTGTTTTTCTTACAGGAGAAACATGCTAAGAAGCCAAAAGCAGCGCTGGACGCCTTCTTCACCGACAAAAAGATTCACTTGTACACACTTGGTATGTCCTACATTGACCCGCCACGCGCCTCACCTCAGACCGTTCAGGGCGACATCAACTGTTTTGTGCAATTCATGATGCATATCGGATTATCTGATATCGGATAACTTCATGATCTCACGCAGAACGTGTCAAGGGCCTAAATCCGGACTACCCAGACGTAACATGCATTGTGATAAAAATGGCTCTTGGGTTTTCAATTCGTAAATACCAGCCTCTTTAAAGGTATGCTCCTGTGGCATTTATGGGATCATTTGTACTGAGCCTGATATATGGGTCTGAGCCCCCTTCATGAATCGTCCTTGGTCTTATGCGGCACATTATAAAGTCAACTATTGGGAACCTTCACCAATATTTCATTTCATAATGCCAAAGACACCAGCGTTGAGTATACATTACACTCTACCATGTTGGAGCTGAGGTTTGCAATTTTGGTTTTCAGTAATTAATCCTGACAATACCTTCGAGATTTATGTGGATCAGAATCTAGTCAACTCAGGAAGCTTATTGGAGGATGTCACGTGAGTATCTTTATTACTACTTTCATTGTTCATCTTCCAGGCTTTCAAATATTTTTATTTTATCTTTATATACATGTATCATCATTCGTATGATTAGCTTTATTCATATAGGTCATGACAAGATATCGATTTTATAGGGCATAATTTATATAATGGGTCGCGCTTAAGTCGCTGCGATGATAAGTCATTTCGCTGACATTGTATGGTGTCCAGTGACACTCTTGTAATACACTGTTGCACACTCCGACACTAAGCCCCGCCACTCATGTGTGCAACTGTTTCTTGCAGACCTCCTGTCAATCCGGAGAAGGAAATTGTGGATCCGGAAGACAAGAAACCCGAGAACTGGGACGAGAGGGAAAAGTACGTCTGGATTCACAACCTTACCTTTGGTTGATCCATATGCATTACCACATTGTATAGAAATATTTATTTTATTGTGACTTTATAGACTATTTAGAAAATTTTACCTTGATGAGATACATGAACACCTTAAACAGTATTGCTATCAATATAACATCCATAACTTTGCATGGCTATCTCCCTCCTCCTTACCGCCCGTTTGCCCATCCTACTTGTTGGTATTGACCTGGAAACTCGTATTTACCCTGACAGGATTCCCGACCCTGAGGCAGTCAAGCCCGAGGACTGGTGAGTTCAGAGCTATGTCCGTGGGTCATCATATGTTCTTCAAGAGCTGTTGATAGAACACATGAATGAGCCATATCTTCACTCATCTGATCGATTTAGCATTGGGTCAGACAGATGAATAATCGACATAATTACTGTTTTTAATCGCCCTTTAACGTAACTGTAAAGTGGTCCTAGTCAATTAATTATTCATGTTTGTATGGGCCTATACCCATATCATCTGGGTGTTATTTTTTAATTTATTTGTTTAGAACTATTTTGTTTGGTTTTGTTTATTTTACAGTTCTTTTATGTGACGTATGGCTATCGCTGAACAATAATGTTTTTTTGTAATTGTCCATTTTAATTTTTTTAATACCTATCTAGCTTTGAGTACGCATTACATTTGTTCTAGGAACGAGGATGCGCCTGAGTTTATCTCTGATCCATCTGCCAGCAAACCCGCCGGATGGTTGGATGACGAACCGGAGCTTATCCCTGACCCAGACTCTGAAATTCCTTCCGATTGGTGAGTTCTATAGGCAATTGTGTTCTTTGCCCAAGTCCTATCTTGAGGATTGTCACAAGCGATGGACGCTTTACGTGGCCCATTGACTCAGTTTCAACTGCAATCATATGTGGTCGGTTTGCGCTTGATGATAGGTCGGATAGCAAACTGACACTCGTGTCACATAGTCTTGTTGTGGTAACAGTCACCCGGCTCTGTCGTGTGACCTGCCAGACCAGGCCAACCATGGTGCTGCTGTTTTGGGGTTTCCCTTGTCACTGATCGAATGTCTCTGTTAATGTCTCTGTTCATACAGGTTGAACATCCCATGTCTTTTGAAAAGGGTAGGGCTTTGTACCACCTAGGATATGGCTCCGCTCTACGTTGATCCACCCTATCGACTTGTAGGTTAGCGTGCAACAAAGGGCAGGCCCATGCTTTTGACTTGCGCCTTACTTTTACATGGTATAAAAATAAATGTGACTTGTTTGTTTACAGGGACCCGGACATGGACGGAGACTGGGAGCCACCCATGATCAGTGAGTAGTGCGCGTCACCAGTCGGGGGGTGGGGGGGGGGGCGGGCGGATGGGCTCCTGATGTATATGTGAGGGAGACAGATGTCCTCCTTCCACTCTGGCCTTGACCCTGTTCACCCAGATGATACATAACTTATTGGCTAAAGTATCCTTCTCTATATAGATGCATGTGTATGTGTATCCTCTGGTCTTTACTTTTATAATTGAATGTGACTTGTGATGGCGATCATGATTATATGGTTACCTTGTTTCGCGGTTGCTAGGTAACCCTGCCTGCGAGGAAGCCCCTGGGTGCGGTGAGTGGAGCGCTCCCAACATCAAGAACCCGGAATACAAGGGCAAATGGAAAGCAGCACTTATCGACAACCCCGACTACCAGGTGAACCTGCGATTTATCTATTGATATTTTATCCGAGATCATGGCCCCACATCGGGGTGGAGAGTTAAAGTATTTATTGATCTGTTATCACAGAGGGTCCAGCAAAAACTGATCAAGAGTAAGGCATTATTATTCAAGGTGCGACTCCGGATTTAAGGTATATCATGTATATTCTTTGACCGAGAGAAATCCCCCCCACCCTCCCCCTCCAAAGATATTGATGTGTGTCTTAGAAACTCATTTATGTTCACGACCGTTTTCCATAAAACCGACATTTGTTCATTGTGCGTTAATGTCCTGTACAGGGTAAGTGGAAGCCCAGGAAGATCGCTAACCCCGACTACTTCGAGGACTTGGAACCCTACAAGATGTCGGCCATCGTGAGTACCGTGAACCCACCAACACCCAGCCACATCACCCACTCTGCCCCTCCCCGCGGTTCTGCTGGCAGTGTGCTGACCCTACCTCTTAAGGTCTGTCCAGCCCACGGCCCGACACGCAGTCAAACCACCCATCCTGCCCCCCCCCCCCCGCCACTCCCCACCCCGTCCCCCTCACTTCTGCTCCGGCTGCAGCAGTGCGTTAGCCGTACCGGCCGTACCGCCGCACGGCGTCTGTATGGTGTAAGTGTTCTGAACATGCGCCTTCCGCCATGCCACGCCGTATAGTCTTCGCGATGTATCGGGTGCACAGATTAGCACACAATAGACCAATCCAGGCTGTCAATCGTTTACTGACGTCATTGTGGCTTTTATCTAATCATGTGGTCAAAAAGGTCTTTCCCCGCGCGTTATGTCGGACATACATAACAAGACAAACAAAGGAGCATGTCATTTTCTTGTCAGTTTCAGAGATCAGTACTACTCACTTGTACCTACCATCAGCTATGATTGTCAATTTCGTACTCACGATAATGGAAAAAAACGACTCAAACATGGGCGTGGCTTAGTATCGGGGTATGGATGGGTCTATTACTTTACATTCCTACCCAGAGCCTGTGACGTTGAAATGCGAACTGGTGCAGCAAATCGATTGATTGTGCTTTGCTATGTGTCCCACAGAGCGCTGTTGGCTTGGAGCTGTGGTCCATGTCCGATGGCATTTACTTCGACAACTTCATCATAACCGACGACAAGAAAGTCGCTGACGAGTTTGCGGCCGAGGGTTGGGAGTTGAAACATGCTCAGGAACTGGCCGGGAGTTCGGCAGGGGTGAGTATGGCAACTGGTTGCTCATGACCGGCTAGTTCTGTCTGTGTTGACTATACACCATCACCCAGGTCCATAGATTTGGCTACTGACAGATAGCCGTAATGTAAAAATATTAAAGTGAAGTTGTGAACATAATTTTTTTAACGATGTTCCACAGAGAGGGCTTGCCATCCAGTAGGGTCTTCTCCACTCAAAGGGCCGCCCCGATTGCTCAGTCGGTTAGAGCACTCGCATTGAGCGCTCTAACCCACTGAGAGCCGAACGGCACGTGGTTCGAGCCCCACTGTGGTCATGTCTGTGTGCTCGCAAGATAACGATCCCCTATCCTTTGCAAAGAGTGGGGGGTTACCCTGAGGACATGGATCTGCTCTTTCCTTCCTTCTTCCACTGACGCGATATGACCAGAATCGATTAAAGCTTTCTGAGTATGCAACCAAAGTCGAGCTGTGTGCTAGGTGTGCGCTGTTATTGATATCTGGTGCCTGTAGCATTGCGCCAGACCGTATCGTCAGTGTTGTCTTGTGCAAGAATGATACCTTTCATGAACGCCGTCTGGTCTGATGAATATAACATTGTCTAACCATAATGTACGTGACGTAGTTGTTATATTTCAGTTTGAAATAGATTGATGGCAGATGTTATGCATAATGTTATTGTATGTTACTATTACCACAATATAATATCATAATATATTGCCATAATAGAAGTGGATAATATATTCCCATAATAGAATTGAATGATATACATGTATTACTATAATCTAATTGCATAATGTATCACCATAATAGAATTGAATAGTATATCACCAAAATGTAAAGGAATAATATAATTAAATACTATATTACCATGATATGTTGCAGTATTGTTAGCATAAAATAGCCTTTAAACCGCCGTAGCGTTGTGAAGTGATGGCTTGACGACAACTGGACGAGCTAAAGATGTAACCCATAGAATCGCCTGTCGAGGCGGTGTAAAAAGCGGACCCCAGAGGCCGGCTGCTGGTGTACCGTAGACCTATTTCACGAACATAGTTTAGCCGACTACGGGACTTAGTCGGCTACAAGACTTATTCGCCTAAAATCGCCCATCATTTACATGGTAACTTTAGTCAACAAAGCCCCGTAGTGGGCTAAACTGCGTTCGTGAAATCCGTCACATTTCTATAAGTATTAGGGATTTATTAAGGGATCGGGCTCCGTTGCCCTGTTGTTATGAGATGTACAATATATGTGTGTGGGGACCGCTTTCAGAGGAGCGTGGTGGACGCAGTGATGGAGGCCACCCACGAGCGACCCTGGCTCTGGGCCGTCATCCTCATCGTCATTATCCTTCCCATCGTCCTAGTCGTAGCCTATTGCTGTATGTCCGGCGGGTCCTCCAAGGTGAGACATGTCGGCGTCAGCCCCGAGCGCCGGTCCCCCCACCCCCCACTCTCCCCGCCCCGCCCCGCCCCGCCTTTCCTCAGAGTACTAACACGACAGGTGTTCTTTCCTGCATGGTGGCTGTTTGTGTTCTTTGTGTTTGCGTGTTTTGTAGTGGCTTATAGTGTTTTGTTTACCCTTTCCGTGTCCCCGTTTGGTGCAGGGCGTGTTTCAGTACCTGTGGGACGCGGCCGAGGAGCGTAAATGGCTCTATGGCGTCTATGTTGTGGTGTTCCTGCTGCCCATTGCTCTGCTTTCTGTCTGGCTCTGCCCCAACGCGGGCCCCATCAAGGTAACCAGTCGGTCTGACCCGCTGCCGCCGTCATGTGCCTTGCTTGCCCCATCCTACCTTATGCATTCTGCTCCTACCTATATTCTATCTCTGGGAGTCCCATCCTACGTTATGCATTCTGCTCATACCTATAGCGTGTAGTCTAATCTATTGTATCTCTGGGAGTCCCATCAAAAACATCTCCGCCTACCGCTTCCGTCCAATTCCTCTTATCTGTCCGCCATTTTGTGTGCATCCAAAGAGTTCCATTCTTTGGATATTCTATAATCGCACCTCTCGCTTAACGCCTATCCTCAAATCCTCATCTATACCTTAATCCTTAATCTTGTGGTCGACTCTCTTGTTATGTATCGTCTTGTGCTTGACTGTGTTGTGATTGACTCATTGGTGATTCTGGTCTTCAAATCGTCTCTCCCATCATCGACATATGGTTCTGATTTTTGTTGTCCTCATCTCTGCACTATCAGCCCACTCGTCCCCCTACCACCACACCACACTGGTTCTCACTGATTTCTGTGTGCACTACGAACCCACACGGCGCCCTAACCACCACACCACACTGGTTCTCAATGATGTTTTATGTGCACTCCTTTGTTTAAGTTCTCTCTACTGTTTGTTCTATCATGGGCACACATAGTACTTCTACTAACACCTTATAGGACGACCTGCTGATGAAACCGTTGGTGTTCTCTTTCGATGTGTTACTCCACATAGTATTTCTAGGTGTTGGTAATTGTTTACTCGTAATATGGTGTTGTAACTGTCATTTGGCTTTCTGTTTAACTAAGATAATTGGCATAATTACTATATTTGGTGCCATGTTTCATCTAAAGCTTGCATTTTGTCACAAAAGCGATTTTGTGTGTTAAATTTAACCTTATTAAGTTCACTTCTCATTTTGTTCACAACATGTTTGATCTAGTCATAAGGGTTGTTCCAGCAATAGTGTATCTGTGTAAAGGATACTGGACAATGGGGCAGGCTTTATGCATACTATGCCCCATGTTTTTTTCAGGAGACGATGGTCTTTTAAACGCCCATCCATTTGCAGTTGCATTCAAAAATAATTATCTCCGGCCAAAGTGGGATGCATTGACGGCGGCCGAGAAGAGCCACTCTTTCCGTCATGGAAAAAGAAAATATTTGCTATTCGTTATATGGCGCTATTCGTTTTACGCTATAAGTTTGTCTTGAGCAAATAATGCCCGTAATCTACCTCTTGCCTTGCATTGAAATGATTTCTCGAGGGGCAATTATGTAGCATGAGTAGCCTTTAAAGTTGTTGATCGTCCGTGACCATCTGTATCTATGTCCCAAACCCAACCCACAGCCCGAGGACATCGCCCGCGCCGACGCCGCCAGACGCAAGAAAACGGACGCCGCGTCCCCGGACGCCAAGGAGGAGGATGACGAGGAGGAGGAGGAGGAGGAAGAGGAGGAGGGGGAGGGGCAGGAGGAGGGTGCCAAGGGGACCGACAAGGAACAGCAGACGGAGGCTGGCGGAGACTCGACAGCCGCCGCCGCCGCCGCCAGCGCCGCCGCCAAGAAGGCCAGCAAGGCGTCCAAGAAGAGCGACTTGGAAGCGGAGGTGAGTCGGTGGGTCGGTGCAGGGCTGAGGGTCTCCCCCCCCCCCCCCACACACACACACAGCCCGCCGCGCGAGCAGTGTGGGTGCTGAGGGATGGGTGGGGCATGGGTTTCTCGCCAGAAATACCGTCGTCCTGGCAAGAATGTGCGATGACTCAAAGGGGGGGATTAGAGGTGTATAAGACACTATGCGAGGATAACGTTCTGTTCTGTTCGTTCAGGCAAAGACATGACAGCGACAGGTATAATGCGTTTCTTAACCCCTATTATGCCAGAAATGATTAATTGTACCTGTCTGGTATATATAATTCGTTCGTAAGTCTGGTATATATAATTCGTAGGTCTGGTATATATAATTCGTAAGTCTGGTATATATAATTCGTAGGTCTGGTATATATAATTCGTAGGTCTGGTATATATAATTCGTAGGTCTGGTATATATAATTCGTAGGTCTGGTATATATAATTAGTAGGTCTGGTATATATAATTAGTAGGTCTGGTATATATAATTAGTAGGTCTGTGAATATAATCAGTACACCATGAGGTTCTGTGTCTGCTTTATGCCGGGGATGTCTGTTTTTGATACGCTGTTGTTATTTCCTCAGGAGAACGAGGGAGACAACGAGGAAGACGCCGACACTAGCGCCGCCAGGTGAGAGTTTGCGATTTAATGGTGTCAACTGGTATGTTAAAAGAAGATTTCAAGTTACTATCGCAATAAAATAATATTAAAAAACCGATGATCGTTGGGAGCACCACATTTTCCACGGTACCCTGAGGAAAGTGTTACCATGGGTTAAACGAAAAATACCACCATTGGCCTGGAATCAATGTAACAACCTACAGTTGACTGGCCGTGTGTGAAACCGCCTCATTATAAACTCACGAAACCTTTTCCCCACCAAAATTTGTTGTATCTTGTATTGTGGTAAAAATGAGTAAAATTGTTTTATAGATCCTATCATTTTGGATTATTAAAACCGAGTTTGCTATATATACGTATTTTTTCTTGAACTGTTGGTAGATCTGTAAAAAAAAATATATATAAGAATCTATATAAATAAACATTTTTTTATTTCCAAGGAAACCAGACGGTACACATCTACAAAATATTTCACATATATAGATATATACTTTGTGACATGCCAGTGGGACCATTGAAGCAATGAGGCATTAACCCAGCGCTCTGGTTTTGTAGGTCGTCACCCAGGAAGAGGAAGACCAGAGCGAGGAAAGACTAAGAAGGAGACCTAGTGACGTCACTTCCCGTACTGCGCGGGGCCGGGGGGGGGGGGGAGGGCCCCAGCGACGCCCAGCCGCGGGGCCCTGAGCACGTGACTCAGAGCGTGACTCACTACCGCCCTGATGTCAGGATCTAGCACCACTCTCCTCGCCGCTAGAGGGCACTAATCGAACACAGTAACAACCAGAACGACTTCCGTTTATATTTGTTCGCTGCAGTGATCTCTGCAGGACCCTTGACTTATGTCTGTCCCGTCGTTTTGTCAATGTGAGACGTAGGTGATTTTGGTTCCCTGCCTTGTTTATCGCATGTAAGTAACCAATCCAGTCGCGAGGGCAACGAAACAAGTACATGTTTTCTGTAAGAAGTTGTAGGTTTTGATAAATGATTATGTATATATCCGAGATGTACATTAATTGGTTGTAAGAGTATTGAGTGTTGAATTCCTGGTAGAAACGCAGTTTTATTATTAAGTATTAAAGAATTCGTCTCTCTCCCGAAACTTTCAACAGCCGAAGATGGGGAGTGCTTTACTGCCATCTAATCAGCGGTATTCGTCATTCCTTATTTTATGCCCCGCCCGCCACGCGTCTTGTCTGGCTTCCGAGGAGGGTTGGAAGGCCGCGAAGAAATGTTTTGCTTCGTGTTGTATTGACTGTTTAAACCTGTTCGTTGTATGTTAGAACTGTAAATTTACTGTTTGTAAGATGTGGGGGTGCGAGCCGTTGAACATAATAGGGCGCCTGCAATTACTGTGGTGAGGTGATGCAGTAAGGAAAGTGGGTGACCCTGTGTTCATTTGCGGCATGACCTACACTGTTTAGACGTTGACCATGGCCGTCTTGTGCAATGTTTAGACGTTGTCCATGGCCTCCGTGTGACAAAGTTTAGACGTTGACCATGGCCTCCCAGTGACAATGTTTAGATGTTGACCATGGCCTCCCAGTGACAATGTTTAGACGTTGACCATGGCCTCCCTGTGACAATGTTTAGACGTTGACCATGGCCTCCCTGTTTAGACTTTGACCATGGTCTTCCAGTGACCATGTTTAGACGTTGACAATGGTCCTATGTGACTTTAGAGCTACATACTTCGTATGACGTGACTGAACGGATGCTTCGTTTTAAGATTACTTTTATACGTGATGAAAGCACTGGGTTGGTGGCATATATGGCACAGTATATGGAATACTTTGGTGATTTTTTTAATGTGATTAGCTGTAAGAATTGTGCGTGCTTAATTAATGACTTGTCATTGGAATCTTTGGACGAATAGAGGCTGGGGAAGTTTCTTTGTGAGATGGAGCGATTGTTGCATTGTAAGGGCTGTGTGTCTGGTTATACAGGAAATGCTGTCACGGTTTATGTGGACTTTATAATGCTATGGCATAAAGAGTGAAATGTTCATTATCGTCAGTGAAGTTGTCATGTATACTAGACACAATGAGTCTCATTACGGCCATGCTCGCAGAGGCCTGTCGTATGGCCGTGCTCCTGTGTGGCCGTGCTCTTGTGTGACCGTGCTCCCCCAGAGGTCTGTGGTAAGGCCGTGCTCCTGTGTGGCCGTGCGCCTGTATGGCCGTGCTCCGGTATGGCCGTTGCCTGTATGGCCGTGCTCCCCCAGAGGTTTGTGGTAAGGCCGTGCTCCGGTATGGCCGTGCGCCTGTATGGCCGTGCTCCCCCAGAGGTCTGGTAAGGCCGTGCTCCGGTATGGCCGTGCTCCTGTGTGGCCGTGCTCCCCCAGAGGTCTGTGGTAAGGCCGTGCTCCTGTGTGGCCGTGCTCCGGTATGGCCGTGCGCCTGTGTGGCCGTGCTCTTGTGTAGCCGTGTTCTGACTATGTATATGAAAATCTGTTTGAATCGAACAATATGAAATTTGTATGAACTTGCACACAAAATAACGTACGGGATCGACTTTCTTTCCTAGAATAAGTTTCACACCACCAAGTAATAATGTCGGTTTAGTGATTACGTATTATGCAATTTTGGAGAACTGAATGTGTCCGTACATTCTGCAATGCTGTCGGAAACTGTATAAATTTAAGTCTTAATAAAAACAAAATCCGCTTAAGTTACTTCTTCTGTGATGTGTACGATATTCTTAGCGAAATATTATTGTGCTTTCGCTGCGGGTTCCAAACCCATCTATATTTGTACCCCTTTCATCTCTTTGTGCAGAGTATTTGGCCCAAGTTAGTCCAGGTGAGCCAAAACGATTGGCCTTTTCGCCCCGTCCGAAAGACTAGAAATTAAAGCAGCCTACTTAAATGCGCCATCTTAGATTTTTTACATTTTAGAAGCGAGACTATATTATCTCAAAAAAATTATGATGCATATGTTTTGTATCTCGTTGAGTGTAAAACAACAATTTCAACATAAGTTTTGTATCTCGTTGAATGTATCGCGCGCGGACGTCTTAGCGAGTCTAGGTCGACATCACACAATACCGAACAGCGAACAAGCGCGCAGAAATATAAAGCCGGCCACCAACTCTTGCTCCGGCGAACAAATTTGCTTCTCTCCGGATAGCCCAGAGGCTTTCAGGATTTAAATTCAAGATAGAATATACTCCTCGCATCCAATGGTAGCCTTCCGCATACAGTACAGAGAAGGCGCATATTTTGACAACCACCTCTTTTACTAGTTTTAGTGTTAACGCCCAATGGAAGTTTCACTTGGCTAACGCCAACTGCGCGGTGCCGTCGAGGCTCCGCGTTGAGATAGGGCATGTTCTTTTTTCGGTCGTCGGTCGGCGTGCCGTGGACAGTTTAGCCAATCAGAAAAAAGCGAATGAAATTCAGCTCGATGCATCGCATGATTTTTAACATAGCGACTGTGGGAAAAGAACTTTGCCGCATCGCGAGGAGTTGCGTCCAGTGGGCGTTGCATGGCCACCGCGACCGAACCGCGTCGCCTAGGTTGCGTCGTCGTTCGGTCGCGCTGCGTACCGCATCCAGTGGGGGTCGCCTGTTCATTGGTTGAACTAAATAGGTCACAAGAAACTAGGCGGCAAAGGTTTTGCGACCTCACTAAAAAGTTTGGTATCACTTCGTTAAAATAGATCACTTTCTTACCAGACTTACTTGAAGATCAGATAGTCGTGGTTTGCGCCGTTGCCTTCGCAGGTCCCATCCAGCCTTTATGTGCCCAATAGTGGCCAAAAGCACCAACACTTTGTAATGATATCAAAAAATAATAACACTGATTAAACGTAATTATACCTTTATTCAATTGAAAACGCGCCATTAACACATTTACAGGACATTATCTGTACTTTTAAATTTCTTAATTATTTCATAAATCAATAACTTTCTATAATAAAGCTTTATTATGAGGTTAACATTATCCACAGTTGGACGGCATGGGGTGAGGTGTAACCAAACATATGAGAGGACCGGACAGTCATGGCGTACACCTGTTGTATCTATGAGAGTAGCTGCCGTAGGACAGCCATGGCGTACACCTGTTGTATCTATGAGAGTAGCCGTGGGACAGCCATGGCGTACACCTGTTGTATCTATGAGAGTAGCCGTAGGACAGCCATGGCGTACACCTGTTGTATCTATGAGAGTAGCCGCCGTAGGACAGTCATGGCGTACACCTGTTGTATCTATGAGAGTAGTCGCCGTAGGACAGCCATGGCGTACACCTGTTGTATCTATGGGAGTAGTCGCCGTAGGACAGCCATGGCGTACACCTGTTGTATCTATGAGAGTAGCCGTGGGACAGCCATGGCGTACACCTGTTGTATCTATGAGAGTAGCCGTAGGACAGCCCTGGCGTACACCTGTTGTATCTATGAGAGTAGTCGCCGTAGGACAGCCCTGGCGTACACCTGTTGTATCTATGAGAGTAGTCGCCGTAGGACAGTCATGGCGTACACCTGTTGTATCTATGAGAGTAGCCGCCGTAGGACAGCCATGGCGTACACCTGTTGTATCTATGAGAGTAGCCGCCGTAGGACAGTCATGGCGTACACCTGTTGTATCTATGAGAGTAGCCGTGGGACAGCCATGGCGTACACCTGTTGTATCTATGAGAGTAGTCGCCGTAGGACAGCCATGGCGTACACCTGTTGTATCTATGAGAGTAGCCGCCGTAGGACAGCCATGGCGTACACCTGTTGTATCTATGAGAGTAGCCGCCGTAGGACAGCCATGGCGTACACCTGTTGTATCTATGAGAGTAGCCGCCGTAGGACAGCCATGGCGTACACCTGTTGTATCTATGAGAGTAGCCGTAGGACAGTCATGGCGTACGCCTGTTGTATCTATGAGAGTAGCCGTGGGACAGCCCTGGCGTACACCTGTTGTATCTATGAGAGTAGTCGCCGTAGGACAGCCCTGGCGTACACCTGTTGTATCTATGAGAGTAGCCGTAGGACAGCCCTGGCGTACACCTGTTGTATCTATGAGAGTAGTCGCCGTAGGACAGCCATGGCGTACACCTGTTGTATCTATGAGAGTAGCCGTAGGACAGCCCTGGCGTACACCTGTTGTATCTATGAGAGTAGTCGCCGTAGGACAGCCATGGCGTACACCTGTTGTATCTATGAGAGTAGCCGTAGGACAGCCCTGGCGTACACCTGTTGTATCTATGAGAGTAGTCGCCGTAGGACAGCCATGGCGTACACCTGTTGTATCTATGAGAGTAGCCGTAGGACAGTCATGGCGTACACCTGTTGTATCTATGAGAGTAGTCGCCGTAGGACAGCCCTGGCGTACACCTGTTGTATCTATGAGAGTAGTCGCCGTAGGACAGCCATGGCGTACACCTGTTGTATCTATGAGAGTAGTCGCCGTAGGACAGCCCTGGCGTACACCTGTTGTATCTATGAGAGTAGTCGCCGTAGGACAGCCATGGCGTACACCTGTTGTATCTATGAGAGTAGCCGTAGGACAGCCATGGCGTACACCTGTTGTATCTATGAGAGTAGTCGCCGTAGGACAGCCCTGGCGTACACCTGTTGTATCTATGAGAGTAGTCGCCGTAGGACAGCCATGGCGTACACCTGTTGTATCTATGAGAGTAGCCGTAGGACAGCCATGGCGTACACCTGTTGTATCTATGAGAGTAGCCGCCGTAGGACAGCCCTGGCGTACACCTGTTGTATCTATGAGAGTAGTCGCCGTAGGACAGCCATGGCGTACACCTGTTGTATCTATGAGAGTAGCCGCCGTAGGACAGCCATGGCGTACACCTGTTGTATCTATGAGAGTAGCCGCCGTAGGACAGCCATGGCGTACACCTGTTGTATCTATGAGAGTAGCCGCCGTAGGACAGCCATGGCGTACACCTGTTGTATCTATGAGAGTAGCCGTAGGACAGTCATGGCGTACGCCTGTTGTATCTATGAGAGTAGCCGTGGGACAGCCCTGGCGTACACCTGTTGTATCTATGAGAGTAGTCGCCGTAGGACAGCCCTGGCGTACACCTGTTGTATCTATGAGAGTAGTCGCCGTAGGACAGCCATGGCGTACACCTGTTGTATCTATGAGAGTAGCCGCCGTAGGACAGCCATGGCGTACACCTGTTGTATCTATGAGAGTAGTCGTAGGACAGCCATGGCGTACACCTGTTGTATCTATGAGAGTAGTCGCCGTAGGACAGCCATGGCGTACACCTGTTGTATCTATGAGAGTAGCCGTAGGACAGCCCTGGCGTACACCTGTTGTATCTATGAGAGTAGTCGCCGTAGGACAGCCATGGCGTACACCTGTTGTATCTATGAGAGTAGCCGTAGGACAGCCATGGCGTACACCTGTTGTATCTATGAGAGTAGTCACCGTAGGACAGCCATGGCGTACACCTGTTGTATCTATGAGAGTAGCCGTAGGACAGCCATGGCGTACACCTGTTGTATCTATGAGAGTAGCCGCCGTAGGACAGCCATGGCGTACACCTGTTGTATCTATGAGAGTAGCCGTAGGACAGTCATGGCGTACACCTGTTGTATCTATGAGAGTAGCCGTAGGACAGCCATGGCGTACACCTGTTGTATCTATGAGAGTAGTCGCCGTAGGACAGCCATGGCGTACACCTGTTGTATCTATGAGAGTAGCCGTAGGACAGCCATGGCGTACACCTGTTGTATCTATGAGAGTAGTCGCCGTAGGACAGCCATGGCGTACACCTGTTGTATCTATGAGAGTAGTCGCCGTAGGACAGCCCTGGCGTACACCTGTTGTATCTATGAGAGTAGTCGCCGTAGGACAGCCATGGCGTACACCTGTTGTATCTATGAGAGTAGCCGCCGTAGGACAGCCATGGCGTACACCTGTTGTATCTATGAGAGTAGTCGCCGTAGGACAGCCATGGCGTACACCTGTTGTATCTATGAGAGTAGCCGCCGTAGGACAGCCATGGCGTACACCTGTTGTATCTATGAGAGTAGCCGCCGTAGGACAGCCATGGCGTACACCTGTTGTATCTATGAGAGTAGCCGCCGTAGGACAGCCATGGCGTACACCTGTTGTATCTATGAGAGTAGCCGTAGGACAGTCATGGCGTACGCCTGTTGTATCTATGAGAGTAGCCGTGGGACAGCCATGGCGTACACCTGTTGTATCTATGAGAGTAGTCGCCGTGGGACAGCCATGGCGTACACCTGTTGTATCTATGAGAGTAGCCGCCGTAGGACAGCCATGGCGGTAGCAGCAGCGACGAGGGCATAAAGGCTGGGCTGAGGGGCCGCGCTACCACCAAAGAAAGACGCGAATAAGTCCGCAATCGCAAAACCATCGGTTTCATCTGAAAACAAGACAAATGAGACTTTGTGAATGGCAATGTGAGATTTTCCGGGATTAGTCAGGGTTCATATCCGACAAGGTGTGGGGGTCCTGTTTTTCCTAGTAGGTATCTGCATTAGCATTCAGGTTGCGCCCTAGCCCGCCCACTACATTGTGACGATACACCAGACCCACATACAGATACAATAAAATCATGTAAACCCCCCCACATCGGCGCCAGGTGCCCCTCTCCCGGTCTGCCACAGAATTACCAGCCCCAACATTGTACCCCACACAAACACGAACAGGTGTGTCTGATCGTTTTTAATTAAAATGCATTTTGCGTCATAATATATGGTACTCGAGCTTCATCCGAAATGCTGTGAAATTTACCGAAATTGATTTACATTTCTAACTATTAATACAGTGTTTGGCGAGCAGAAGACAGTTGTTAAGAGTGTAAAGCGGTTGATCGTATATTTCCATTGAAGTAGCGTGCTGCATCAGAGAGGACCTTTTTTTACCGAAAAGCATGATACCTGGAATCTAACAGGCTACTCTCATGCGAATATTTCGTTGAAATGAGAATATAAGTTGCAACAGGTGATGTTATATTTTGTGAGTTTATTATAATAAATGTATCCATTAATAATAATGCACGAATAATCAGGTGTTTCAGTAACTAGGTTCAGATACCTGAGCCCTCCATTTCCCCTAGACCAGCCATATCCTCTTCATCTGAAAAACAAACAATTAATTTCATCTCTTGACTACTTCAACGCAAAAACCCGCAACGAACCGCCTTCCCTGGGGACCACACTCTACGGACCGCCTTCCCCGGAGACCACACTCTACGGACCGCCTTCCCCGGGGACCACTCTACGGACCGCCTTCCCCGGGGACCACACTCTACGGACCGCCTTCCCTGGGGACCACACTCTACGGACCGCCTTCCCCGGAGACCACACTCTACGGACCGCCTTCCCCGGGGACCACACTCTACGGACCGCCTTCCCTGGGGACCACACTCTACGGACCGCCTTCCCCGGGGACCACACTCTACGGACCGCCTTCCCCGGGGACCACACTCTACGGACCGCGTTTCCCGGGGACCACACTCTACAGACCGCCTTCCCTGGGGACCACACTCTACGAACCGCCTTCCCCGGGGACCACACTCTACGGACCGCCTTCCCCGGGGACCACACTCTACGGACCGCCTTCCCCGGGGACCACACTCTACGGACCGCCTTCCCCGGGGACCACACTCTACGGACCGCCTTCCCCGTGGACCACACTCTACGGACCGCCTTCCCCGGGGACCACACTCTACGGACCGCCTTCCTCGGGGACCACACTCTACGGACCGCCTTCCCCGGGGACCACACTCTACGGACCGCCTTCCCCGGGGACCACACTCTACGGACCGCCTTCCCCGGAGATCACACTCTACGGACCACCTTCCTTGGGGACCACACTCTACAGACCGCCTGCCCTGGGGACCACACTATACGGACCGCCTTCCCCGGGGACCACACTCTACGGACCGCCTTCCCCGGGGACCACTCTACGGACCGCCTTCCCCGGGGACCACACTCTACGGACCGCCTTCCCTGGGGACCACACTCTACGGACCGCCTTCCCCGGAGACCACACTCTACGGACCGCCTTCCCCGGGGACCACACTCTACGGACCGCCTTCCCTGGGGACCACACTCTACGGACCGCCTTCCCCGGGGACCACAATCTACGGACCGCCTTCCCCGGGGACCACACTCTACGGACCGCGTTTCCCGGGGACCACACTCTACAGACCGCCTTCCCTGGGGACCACACTCTACGAACCGCCTTCCCCGGAGACCACACTCTACGGACCGCCTTCCCCGGGGACCACACTCTACGGACCGCCTTCCCCGGGGACCACACTCTACGGACCGCCTTCCCCGTGGACCACACTCTACGGACCGCCTTCCCCGGGGACCACACTCTACGGACCGCCTTCCCCGGGGACCACACTCTACGGACCGCCTTCCCCGGGGACCACACTCTACGGACCGCCTTCCCCGGAGATCACACTCTACGGACCACCTTCCTTGGGGACCACACTCTACAGACCGCCTGCCCTGGGGACCACACTATACGGATCGCCTTCCCCGGGGACCACACTCTACGGACCGCCTTCCACGGGGACCATACTCTACGGACCGCCTTCCCCGGGGACCACACTCTACGGACCGCCGTCCCCGGGGACCACACTCTACAGACCGCCTTCCCCGGGGACCACACTCTACGGACCGCCTTCCCCGGGGACCACAATCTACGGACCGCCTTCCCCGGGGACCACACTCTACGGACCGCCTTCCCCGGGGACCACACTCTACGGACCGCCTTCCCTGGGGACCACACTCTACGGACCGCCTTCCCCGGGGACCACACTCTACGGACCGCCTTCCCCGGGGACCACACTCTACGGACCGCGTTTCCCGGGGACCACACTCTACAGACCGCCTTCCCTGGGGACCACACTCTACGAACCGCCTTCCCCGGGGACCACACTCTACGGACCGCCTTCCCCGGGGACCACACTCTACGGACCGCCTTCCCCGGGGACCACACTCTACGGACCGCCTTCCCCGTGGACCACACTCTACGGACCGCCTTCCCCGGGGACCACACTCTACGGACCGCCTTCCCCGGGGACCACACTCTACGGACCGCCTTCCCCGGGGACCACACTCTACGGACCGCCTTCCCCGGAGATCACACTCTACGGACCACCTTCCTTGGGGACCACACTCTACAGACCGCCTGCCCTGGGGACCACACTATACGGATCGCCTTCCCCGGGGACCACACTCTACGGACCGCCTTCCACGGGGACCATACTCTACGGACCGCCTTCCCCGGGGACCACACTCTACGGACCGCCGTCCCCGGGGACCACACTCTACAGACCGCCTTCCCCGGGGACCACACTCTACGGACCGCCTTCCCCGGGGACCACAATCTACGGACCGCCTTCCCCGGGGACCACACTCTACGGACCGCCTTCCCCGGGGACCACACTCTACGGACCGCCTTCCCTGGAGACCACACTCTACAGACCGCCTTCCCCGGGGACCACACTCTACGGACCGCCTTCCCCGGAGACCACACTCTACGGACCGCCTTCCCCGGGGACCACACTCTACGGACCGCCTTCCCTGGAGACCACACTCTACAGACCGCCTTCCCCGGGGACCACACTCTACGGACCGCCTTCCCCGGAGACCACACTCTACGGACCGCCTTCCCCGGAGACCACACTCTACGGACCGCCTTCCCCGGGGACCACACTCTACGGACCGCCTTCTCCGGGGACCACACTCTACGGACCGCCTTCCCTGGGGACCACACTCTACAGACCGCCTTCCCTGGGAACCACAATCTACGGACCGCCTTCCCCGGAGACCACACTCTACGGACCGCCTTCCCCGGGGACCACACTCTACGGACCGCCTTCCCCGGGGACCACACTCTACGGACCGCCTTCCCTGGGGACCACACTCTACAGACCGCCTTCCCCGGGGATCACAATCTACGGACCGCCTTCCCCGGGGACCACACTCTACGGACCGCCTTCCCCGGAGACCACACTCTACGGACCGCCTTCCCCGGGGACCACACTCTACGGACCGCCTTCCCCGGGGACCACACTCTACGGACCGCCTTCCCTGGGGACCACACTCTACAGACCGCCTTCCCTGGGGACCACACTCTACAGACCGCCTTCCCTGGGGACCACAATCAACGGACCGCCTTCCCCGGAGACCACACTCTACGGACCGCCTTCCCCGGGGACCACACTCTACGGACCGCCTTCCCCGGGGACCACACTCTACGGACCGCCTTCCCCGGAGACCACACTCTACAGACTGCCTTCCCCGGGGACCACACTCTACGGACCGCCTTCCCCGGAGACCACACTCTACTGACCGCTTTCCTTGGGGACCACACTCTACGGACCGCCTTCCCTGGGGACCACACTCTACAGACCGCCTTCCCTGGGGACCACAATCTACGGACCGCCTTCCCCGGGGACCACACTCTACAGACCGCCTTCCCCGAGGACCACAATCTACGGACCGCCTTCCCTGGGGACCACACTCTACAGACCGCCTTCCCCGGGGACCACAATCTACGGACCGCCTTCCCCGGGGACCACATTCTACGGACCGCCTTCTCCGGGGACCACACTCTACGGACCGCCTTCTCTGGGGACCACACTCTACGGACCGCCTTCCCTGGGGACCACACTCTACGGACCGCCTTCCCTGGGGACCACACTCTACGGACCACCTTCCCTTGGGACCACACTCTACGGACCACCTTCCCTGGGGACCACACTCTACGGACCACCTTCCCTGGGGACCACACTCTACGGACCACCTTCCCTGGGGACCACACTCTACGGACCACCTTCCCTTGGGACCACACTCTACGGACCGCCTTCCCTGGGGACCACACTCTACGGACCGCCTTCTCTGGGGACCACACTCTACGGACCGCCTTCTCCGGGGACCACACTCTACGAACCGCCTTCCCTGGGGACCACACTCTACGGGCCGCCTTCCCTGGGGACCACACTCTACGGGCCGCCTTCCCTGGAGACCACACTCTACGGACCGCCTTCCCTGGGGACCACACTCTACGGACCGCCTTCTCTGCGGACCACACTCTACGGACCGCCTTCTCCGGGGACCACACTCTACGGGCCGCCTTCCCTGGAGACCACACTCTACGGGCCGCCTTCTCTAAGGACTTATGCTTCGCATTGCATTGATAAAGTGAAACTTCGTGCAAGAAAACATTTTTTCGTTAATAAACTGGACATGAGTTACTCGTAGAAACGAATTGTATATTCTCATTGTTGTAATAAAGGTCACATTTTCATTATCGTTATCAGATTTCTCAACGGTAACTTCGACCGTGGACCAGCCAAAATGGCTTCCTGTATTACACAGCGACAAGAACGATGGTTGGTCGTATAATCAGGACGCTTCAACCACTTTTGGGCATATCGCGTCAATGACAGAAGGAAGGGAGAGTGGAGCCGGGGTAACCCCTAACTCTTTGCGAAGAGGGACATGGGAAACGACAAGCACAAATGCCAAATCTTCGACAGGGGCGGGCAAGGCATGTAATATGTATTTACCGAAGTAGTCACTCCAGGTCATGTCCACCCCAGAGCAGTCGATATTCCGGTAGATATCGGGGATGAGTACCTCCGCAAAGTCCGGGCAATGCTGAAGGGTGAACTGCAGACATTGCAAGTTCCTGGAATAACAAAAATACAAACCAATAATATAGTTTTCAATTAGTGGTTAAATTAATGGTTTCACGTATCAAAATGCGTCAATATCATGATTTATGAGTCACCCAGCTATTTTAATACATTGCACTAAAGTTCTTCAACGTTAAATTGACACAGCGGTATTGTTGAGGATAGGGAACAACTGCATTACTGTTTTTTTACGTACTTATTTTGACTTTATCACCAGGCAAATTAACATAAGTTACAATCAATTAACTAAAAAAATACGTAACGCTCAAAAGACATTTATACATATGGGTTAACAACATGCAAATAAATACATTATATCATGGACATCTTTCATTTCTATAGCTTTTCAAATATGTTGTACTGGGATCATCAATTTGTTGGATTAAATCCTTCTCGATTTTGTAGTAGTATCTGATTTGCCATATTAGATCACTGTATCAACCGTTTTTAATTACATGAAATAAAATTGCCACAAGTAGACTGTGGTTAAACAGGCAGTCATATATAAAGTTGCTTATACCATTATATTATTAAATTAGATTCCCTTAATTGCTGCTTGTTTCTTGGCGATGTATCAAAAGAGATCGTGAAAACATGCCCCTAATCTATTTGGCTTGAGGGTTCCTATCATAGGATCCACTGTAATGCTGACCTGCAGATAAACGTGCGATCTTTCCCGAGGTGGGCGGCTTCGTGCAGGTTACTGGAACAGCGCCGCAGAGTGTCCCACACAACGACGATCCGCTTGCATTCTATGCGGCAGGAGAATGAGAAGGAATTGTGTACTGGATGGCTGGGTGGTGTGCTACACCTTTTAGGGGGGATTGGCCATTTGTAACCGACACTTAGATAACACATGGACATAACGAGAAGGACGTACACTGGATGGTGTGCTACATCTTATAGGGGGCCTTGGTCATTTGTAACCGACACTTAGATAACACATGGACATAACGAGAAGGACGTACACTGGATGGTGTGCTACATCTTATAGGGGGCATTGGCCATTTGTAACCGACACTTAGATAACACATGGACATAACGAGAAGGACGTACGCTGGATGGTGTGCTACACCTTATAGGGGGCCTTGGTCATTTGTAACCGACACTTAGATAACACATGGACATAACGAGAAGGACGTACACTGGATGGTGTGCTACATCTTATAGGGGGCATTGGCCATTTGTAACCGACACTTAGATAACACATGGACATAACGAGAAGGACGTACACTGGATGGTGTGCTACATCTTATAGGGGGCCTTGGCCATTTGTAACCGACACTTAGATAACACATGGACATAACGAGAAGGACGTACACTGGATGGTGTGTTACACCTTATAGGGGGCATTGGCTATTTGTAACCGACACTTAGATAACACATGGACATAACGAGAAGGACGTACACTGGATGGTGTGCTACATCTTATAGGGGGCCTTGGCCATTTGTAACCGACACTTAGATAACACATGGACATAACGAGAAGGACGTACACTGGATGGTGTGCTACATCTTATAGGGGGCCTTGGTCATTTGTAACCGACACTTAGATAACACATGGACATAACGAGAAGGACGTACACTGGATGGTGTGCTACATCTTATAGGGGGCATTGGCCATTTGTAACCGACACTTAGATAACACATGGACATAACGAGAAGGACGTACGCTGGATGGTGTGCTACACCTTATAGGGGGCCTTGGTCATTTGTAACCGACACTTAGATAACACATGGACATAACGAGAAGGACGTACACTGGATGGTGTGCTACATCTTATAGGGGGCATTGGCCATTTGTAACCGACACTTAGATAACACATGGACATAACGAGAAGGACGTACGCTGGATGGTGTGCTACACCTTATAGGGGGCCTTGGTCATTTGTAACCGACACTTAGATAACACATGGACATAACGAGAAGGACGTACACTGGATGGTGTGCTACATCTTATAGGGGGCATTGGCCATTTGTAACCGACACTTAGATAACACATGGACATAACGAGAAGGACGTACACTGGATGGTGTGCTACATCTTATAGGGGGCCTTGGCCATTTGTAACCGACACTTAGATAACACATGGACATAACGAGAAGGACGTACACTGGATGGTGTGCTACATCTTATAGGGGGCATTGGCCATTTGTAACCGACACTTAGATAACACATGGACATAACGAGAAGGACGTACACTGGATGGTGTGCTACATCTTATAGGGGGCATTGGCCATTTGTAACCGACACTTAGATAACACATGGACATAACGAGAAGGACGTACACTGGATGGTGTGCTACATCTTATAGGGGGCCTTGGTCATTTGTAACCGACACTTAGATAACACATGGACATAACGAGAAGGACGTACACTGGATGGTGTGCTACATCTTATAGGGGGCATTGGCCATTTGTAACCGACACTTAGATAACACATGGACATAACGAGAAGGACGTACGCTGAATGGTGTGCTACACCTTATAGGGGGCCTTGGTCATTTGTAACCGACACTTAGATAACACATGGACATAACGAGAAGGACGTACACTGGATGGTGTGCTACATCTTATAGGGGGCATTGGCCATTTGTAACCGACACTTAGATAACACATGGACATAACGAGAAGGACGTACACTGGATGGTGTGCTACATCTTATAGGGGGCCTTGGCCATTTGTAACCGACACTTAGATAACACATGGACATAACGAGAAGGACGTACACTGGATGGTGTGTTACACCTTATAGGGGGCATTGGCTATTTGTAACCGACACTTAGATAACACATGGACATAACGAGAAGGACGTACACTGGATGGTGTGCTACATCTTATAGGGGGCCTTGGCCATTTGTAACCGACACTTAGATAACACATGGACATAACGAGAAGGACGTACACTGGATGGTGTGCTACACCTTATAGGGGGCATTGGCCATTTGTAACAGAGACTTAGATAACCCATGGACATAACGAGAAGGACGTACACTGGATGGTGTGCTACACCTTATAGAGGGCATTGGACATTTGTAACCGACACTTAGATAACACATGGACATAACGAGAAGGACGTACACTGGATGGTGTGCTACACCTTATAGGGGGCCTTGGCCATTTGTAACCGACACTTAGATAACACATGGACATAACGAGAAGGACGTACACTGGATGGTGTGCTACACCTTATAGGGGGCATTGGCCATTTGTAACCGACACTTAGATAACACATGGACATAACGAGAAGGACGTACACTGGATGGTGTGCTACATCTTATAGGGGGCCTTGGCCATTGGTAACCGACACTTAGATAACACATGGACTTAACGAGAAGGACGTACACTGGATGGTGTGCTACACCTTATAGAGGGCATGGGCCATTTGTAACAGAGACTTAGATAACACATGGACATAACGAGAAGGACGTACACTGGATGGTGTGTTACACCTTATAGGGGGCATTGGCCATTTCTAACCGACACTTAGATAACACATGGACATAATGAGAAGGACGTACACTGGATGGTGTGTTACACCTTATAGGAGGCATTGGCCATTTGTAACCGACACTTAGATAACACATGGACATAACGAGAAGGACGTACACTGGATGGTGTGCTACATCTTATAGGGGGCCTTGGCCATTGGTAACCGACACTTAGATAACACATGGACTTAACGAGAAGGACGTACACTGGATGGTGTGCTACACCTTATAGAGGGCATGGGCCATTTGTAACAGAGACTTAGATAACACATGGACATAACGAGAAGGACGTACACTGGATGGTGTGTTACACCTTATAGGGGGCATTGGCCATTTGTAACTGACACTTAGATAACACATGGACATAACGAGAAGGACGTACACTGGATGGTGTGTTACACCTTATAGGGGGCATTGGCCATTTGTAACCGACACTTAGATAACACATGGATATAACGAGAAGGACGTACGCTGGATGGTGTGCTACACCTTATAGGGGGCATTGGCCATTTGTAACCGACACTTAGATAACACATGGACATAACGAGAAGGACGTACACTGGATGGTGTGCTACACCTTATAGGGGGCATTGGCCATTTGTAACCGACACTTAGATAACACATGGACATAACGAGAAGGACGTACACTGGATGGTGTGTTACACCTTATAGGGGGCATTGGCCATTTGTAACCGACACTTAGATAACACATGGACATAACGAGAAGGACGTACACTGGATGGTGTGCTACACCTTATAGGGGGCATTGGCCATTTGTAACCGACACTTAGATAACACATGGACATAACGAGAAGGACGTACACTGGATGGTGTGCTACATCTTATAGGGGGCCTTGGCAATTTGTAACCAACACTTAGATAACACATGGACATAACGGGAAGGACGTACACTGGATGGTGTGCTACACCTTATAGGGGGCATTGGCCATTTGTAACCGACACTTAGATAACACATGGACATAACGAGAAGGACGTACACTGGATGGTGTGCTACACCTTATAGGGGGCATTGGCCATTTGTAACCGACACTTAGATAACACATGGACATAACGAGAAGGACGTACGCTGGATGGTGTGCTACATCTTATAGGGGCATTGGCCATTTGTAACCGACACTTAGATAACACATGGACATAACGAGAAGGACGTACGCTGGATGGTGTGTTGCACCTAATAGGGGGCATTGGCCATTTGTAACCGACACGTAGATAACACATGGACATAACGAGAAGGACGTACACTGGATGGTGTACTACACCTTATAGGGGGCATTGGCCATTTGTAACCGACACTTAGATAACACATGGACATAACGAGAAGGACGTACACTGGATGGTGTGCTACACCTTATAGGGGGCATTGGCCATTTGTAACCGACACTTAGATAACACATGGACATAACGAGAAGGACGTACGCTGGATGGTGTGCTACATCTTATAGGGGGCCTTGGCCATTTGTAACCGACACTTAGATAACACATGGACATAACGAGAAGGACGTACACTGGATGGTGTGCTACATCTTATAGGGGGCCTTGGCCATTTGTAACCGACACTTAGATAACACATGGACATAACGAGAACGACGTACGCTGGATGGTGTGCTACATCTTATAGGGGGCCTTGGCCATTTGTAACTGACACTTAGATAACACATGGACATAACGAGAAGGACGTACGCTGGATGGTGTGCTACACCTTATAGGGGGCATTGGCCATTTGTAACCGACACTTAGATAACACATGGACATAACGAGAAGGACGTACGCTGGATGGTGTGCTACACCTTATAGGGGGCATTGGCCATTTGTAACCGACACTTAGATAACACATGGACATAACGAGAAGGACGTACGCTGGATGGTGTGCTGCACCTAATAGGGGGCATTGGCCATTTGTAACCGACACTTAGATAACACATGGACATAACGAGAAGGACGTACACTGGATGGTGTGCTACACCTTATAGGGGGCATTGGCCATTTGTAACCGACACTTAGATAACACATGGACATAACGAGAAGGACGTACACTGGATGGTGTGCTACACCTTATAGGGGGCATTGGCCATTTGTAACCGACGCTTAGATAACACATGGACATAACGAGAAGGACGTACGCTGGATGGTGTGCTACATCTTATAGGGGGCCTTGGCCATTTGTAACTGACACTTAGATAACACATGGACATAACGAGAAGGACGTACGCTGGATGGTGTGCTACACCTTATAGGGGGCATTGGCCATTTGTAACCGACACTTAGATAACACATGGACATAACGAGAAGGACGTACACTGGATGGTGTGCTACACCTTATAGGGGGCATTGGCCATTTGTAACCGACACTTAGATAACACATGGACATAACGAGAAGGACGTACACTGGATGGTGTGCTACATCTTATAGGGGGCATTGGCCATTTGTAGCCGACACTTAGATAACACATGGACATAACGAGAAGGACGTACGCTGGATGGTGTGCTACACCTTATAGGGGGCATTGGCCATTTGTAACCGACACTTA
The DNA here is from genome assembly GCA_964019135.1 of Arenicola marina. Lineage (NCBI taxonomy): Eukaryota > Metazoa > Annelida > Polychaeta > Arenicolidae > Arenicola > Arenicola marina. The sequence continues at coordinate 27,948,356 of OZ025260.1, read as the reverse complement.
GATAACACATGGACATAACGAGAAGGACGTACGCTGGATGGTGTGCTGCACCTAATAGGGGGCATTGGCCATTTGTAACCGACACTTAGATAACACATGGACATAACGAGAAGGACGTACACTGGATGGTGTGCTACACCTTATAGGGGGCATTGGCCATTTGTAACCGACACTTAGATAACACATGGACATAACGAGAAGGACGTACACTGGATGGTGTGCTACACCTTATAGGGGGCATTGGCCATTTGTAACCGACACTTAGATAACACATGGACATAACGAGAAGGACGTACGCTGGATGGTGTGCTACATCTTATAGGGGGCCTTGGCCATTTGTAACCGACACTTAGATAACACATGGACATAACGAGAAGGACGTACACTGGATGGTGTGTTACACCTTATAGGGGGCCTTGGCCATTTGTAACCGACACTTAGATAACACATGGACTTAACGAGAAGGACGTACACTGGATGGTGTGCTACATCTTATAGGGGGCATTGGCCATTTGTAACAGACACTTAGATAACACATGGACATAACGAGAAGGACGTACGCTGGATGGTGTGCTACATCTTATAGGGGGCCTTGGCCATTTGTAACCGACACTTAGATAACACATGGACATAACGAGAAGGACGTACACTGGATGGTGTGCTACACCTTATAGGGGGCATTGGCCATTTGTAACCGACACTTAGATAACACATGGACATAACGAGAAGGACGTACACTGGATGGTGTGCTACATCTTATAGGGGGCATTGGCCATTTGTAGCCGACACTTAGATAACACATGGACATAACGAGAAGGACGTACACTGGATGGTGTGCTACATCTTATAGGGGGCATTGGCCATTTGTAACAGAGACTTAGATAACACATGGACATAACGAGAAGGACGTACGCTGGATGGTGTGCTACACCTTATAGGGGGCATTGGCCATTTGTAACAGAGACTTAGATAACACATGGACATAACGAGAAGGACGTACACTGGATGGTGTGCTACACCTTATAGGGGGCATTGGCCATTTGTAACAGAGACTTAGATAACACATGGACATAACGAGAAAGACGTACACTGGATGGTGTGCTACACCTTATAGGGGGCCTTGGCCATTTGTAACCGACACTTAGATAACACATGGACATAACGAGAAGGACGTACACTGGATGGTGTGTTACACCTTATAGGGGGCATTGGCCATTTGTAACAGAGACTTAGATAACACATGGACATAACGAGAACTTATGTGGGATGTTACGTTAACCGGTCCTTTTAGCAGAAACAGGTTCCTAATTCCCTTATTGGCAGAATAATTACTAGTCTCGCTACATTTGCGGTAGTTTGGCGTGATAGATGCCATAAAGGATAACCTACGGGAAGATTCTCATAGAATTGATGAATTACTTGTGCACAACAATTAAAGGCGATTTTAACACCAAATGCCCGTATACTGGCTGGTGTGACCCGCCTTATAGGTGAGCATTGACCATCTATAACAAACAGTTACATATAATATGGACGAACACAAACGTAGTTCATGTGGAATATACACGAAGACGATCGAGGTGCTCCTGCGATATTGAGGATATATTCAGGACGCTTTAACCACTTTTGGTCATGTCGCGTTAATGGAAGGAGGAAGGGAGAGTGGAGCCATGTCCCCGGGGGTAACCCCTACTCTTTGCAAGGAGGACATGGGATCTTTATCCCGCGACCACACGGACATGGCTCGAACCACCGATCCACGCGCCGTTATAGGCACTCAGGTGGCCACATGTCCTGAGATCTTACCGGCCGCGCAGAGCGCCTTGAGAATGCCCTGCTGTATGTCGACTGACAGGCCACCCGGCGAGTCCACCTCCTCGCCTCGCTCCATGTCTGGTTTGAACGTGACGTCGACCGGCTCCTGACCCTGAATTTTGACTCCGGACCCATCAGCAGCCGTCAGCCGAGTCAACAGGTCCGCTAACTCCTCGGGCTTAAAGCCCTGCGAGCCACCGGAGGAATCCGGACTCGTCTTCGCCAAGGGCATCACCATCTGCTCGACAATCTTCCTCAAGTCTTCATGGCCTCTCGCCAACACCATACTCTCCACAATCTTCACCCTCTCGGGCCCATCAGCGGCCTTGGCGAAGACGTCCATGAACGTAGTGAACTTGCGCAAGTCTTCCCCGCCGAGGTCCGTGCCGCTCAGCGCGCTGCTATGGAGTTCCACGTCGAATGGAATGAACACGGTTTCCATCATTTTCTGAAGAGCCTCATGGCCGATTCCCTGCATCGCCTGCGCGAAGAACGCGTAGAACTCCTCGCCGGCCAGACCCCGGAGGCCGTCCTCCACCATGGCCGTGATGGCGACGCTGTCGATGGGCCCGCCGCTGGGGTTCACCACGCCCAGCTGCTCCAGGATCTGTACGAGGGCCGGCATGACGGGCTCCAGGACCGTGCTCAGGTTGCCCCCCGGGCCGTCCGTGCTGTTCAGCAGCGAGAAGTAGTGCTCCATGTATCGCAGGATCTCGTCGGGCGAGGGGGGCGCCACCTGCATCCGGTCGCGGTCGGCGTCGCACTGCGTGTCGGGGCCTCGAGCCATGCCCTCCGCCTTGCACCGCGCCACCCTCAGCAGCTCATCGATGTGGGGGTTGCGGTCCGGGTGGCTGAAACACCACACGACTCAGGTCACGTGATTGTCACCTCCATGGCGGCATGCCCTACATACCGCTTATGAATACAGTAGTGTAATTAATAGTGTAAATAATACATACTGCCGATGAATACAGTACTGTACATGAATACAGTGCTGCCGATGAATACAGTACTGTACATGAATGCAGTACTGTACATGAATGCAGTACTGTACATGAATACAGTACTGTACATGGAAACATAATGTCAATAAGTACAGAACTTTCCATGAATAAAGTACTTTTCCTAAAAAAAAAATACAGTACTGTAATAAATAAAGTGCAGTACTATGCAGTAATGCATCGTGAACATGAATACAGTACTTGCCACGAATACAGTACTATAACTAAAGATAGTAGTCTAGGAGGCGGTTTCCCCATCAGGGTATGTACATTGGTCCTGATATATAGGCCGACACAGACGCCCAGGTAGTGAGTGTGAACAGTTAGTGGTCCACCTACCCGCAGACGGCCTCACTATTGTTGAGCCACAAGGACCGGAACCCGTCGAAAATGTAACCGCTCTCTGCCGCCCCGAAGTAGGTATCCAGCAGCAGGTAGGTGGAGAACATATGTGAGAAGTAGTCCCTCATGGATTTGATTGACGCGCCCTCTACTTGGAGCTGGGCCTTGATATAGCGGATGCTGCAGTTCTGAACCAGGTCCATGCCGTAACATGTCTTACATCCCAGGTGGCAGCCGATGTCTGAAAGGCAAGATGCGGCTTGTATGTCCATAGGTCATGTATTATCGCTCATTTCAAATATGGACACATCACTTGGCCTATATATCATTAAATAACAGGACTGTTTATTCTTTAATTACATCTTCTTGTATAACCATATAGGTCTTGGCGCACCGACTATAGTCAGGGACTCTTTATAGTAGAATAATACAATTCACAAAACACAGGTTCGATCACATCAAGGCGTTTCCGGTACTATAGACCGAGCAGAGCACGTGCTTCCGGTTTCTATGGTTTTGTGTGGCGATGTGGGCTGTTTTTAATTTAGTGATGATCGGACAGGATGGTATATTAAACTGATGTTGAATTCCCGTCAAGTTAGCCTCCCATGTATTTAGAGTACTTTGTTGGTGGCAATACTCCCACACTGGTATAGCTCACGCTGAGATAATGAGACCCTTGCCCCGATACTACTCACGGAGTCCTTGACACGTGTAGGTCACGCTGAGACAATGAAACCCTTGCCTCGATACTACTCACGGAGTCCTTGACACATGTAGGTCACGCTGAGACAATGAAACCCTTGCCGCGATACTACTCACGGAGTCCTTGACACATGTAGGTCACGCTGAGACAATGAGACCCTTGCCGCGATACTACTCACGGAGTCCTTGACACATGTAGGTCACGCTGAGACAATGAGACCCTTGCCTCGATACTACTCACGGAGTCCTTGACACATGTAGGTCACGCTGAGACAATGAGACCCTTGCCTCGATACTACTCACGGAGTCCTTGACACATGTAGGTCACGCTGAGACAATGAGACCCTTGCCCCGATACTACTCACGGAGTCCTTGACACATGTAGGTCACGCTGAGACAATGAGACCCTTGCCTCGATACTACTCACGGAGTCCTTGACACATGTAGGTCACGCTGAGACAATGAGACCCTTGCCCCGATACTACTCACGGAGTCCTTGACACGTGTAGGTCACGCTGAGACAATGAGACCCTTGCCCCGATACTACTCACGGAGTCCTTGACACATGTAGGTCACGCTGAGACAATGAGACCCTTGCCTCGATACTACTCACGGAGTCCTTGACACATGTAGGTCACGCTGAGACAATAGGGCTGTACAGTCACTTCGGGATCTTATCGAGACCCCACGAGACGGGGATACCTATGCTCTGCGTCAATGCCTAGCATCAACGGCCTGTACGTGCTGCCTACCTTCCGGTTGTTTGCCTTCACTCGCCTCACACACAAGATCGGTTAAAGCTGTCCTTGGAAGCGCAACTAACCACTGAAGTTCTGTGCATATCCGAATTATAACCATCTGAGTAGATTTATGTAATGTATGAGCGGTTAGGCAGTTGATAAACCAGAATGCGGTTGTCTCATGAGTTACTGTCAGTGTCAGGCGATCTAATGTGCTGCGCGGGGTTTTCCATGTCGTATGACGTAATTATCATCATGACGCGCGTGTCTGCGCGCGGTATCTATGGTTACGTAACAACGCTCCTTATATGGACTGAGCGGGTGAGGACAATGGTGCTCCTTTTGTCGTAGAACTGTAAACATCGATGATTTGGCTCAAAATACAACGCTTCCAACAGTCTCATCGAACGAACCACATGCATTACGGAGAGATAAATGTCTTATCTTTAACTATATTATGATTTTATAGTTAACAATGTCTGGACCAAAGCAAACAAAAAATGGTTTCACACCCACTCGATTCTTAACGCCCAAACCGCGCAGCTGGCCGGTTCCCAACACTAAAACGTTGACTACAATGAGCGCGCGTCACGCAGTTGCAGCAAGGCACCAGCGTGATGCGCACTCGTTCTAAGAGCACGTGTTTTTTTGTTGGTCCCCAAAAGACCTAAACCGGAAATAGAACCCGCGAGAACTGTACAGCCCTATGAGACCCTTGCCTCGATACTACTCACGGAGTCCTTGACACATGTAGGTCACGCTGAGACAATGAGACCCTTGCCCCGATACTACTCACGGAGTCCTTGACACGTGTAGGTCACGCTGAGACAATGAGACCCTTGCCCCGATACTACTCACGGAGTCCTTGACACGTGTAGGTCACGCTGAGACAATGAAACCCTTGCCTCGATACTACTCACGGAGTCCTTGACACATGTAGGTCACGCTGAGACAATGAGACCCTTGCCTCGATACTACTCACGGAGTCCTTGACACGTGTAGGTCACGCTGAGACAATGAGACCCTTGCCCCGATACTACTCACGGAGTCCTTGACACGTGTAGGTCACGCTGAGACAATGAGACCCTTGCCTCGATACTACTCACGGAGTCCTTGACACATGTAGGTCACGCTGAGACAATGAGACCCTTGCCCCGATACTACTCACGGAGTCCTTGACACATGTAGGTCACGCTGAGACAATGAGACCCTTGCCTCGATACTACTCACGGAGTCCTTGACACATGTAGGTCACGCTGAGACAATGAGACCCTTGCCCCGATACTACTCACGGAGTCCTTGACACATGTAGGTCACGCTGAGACAATGAGACCCTTGCCCCGATACTACTCACGGAGTCCTTGACACGTGTAGGTCACGCTGAGACAATGAGACCCTTGCCTCGATACTACTCACGGAGTCCTTGACACATGTAGGTCACGCTGAGACAATGAGACCCTTGCCTCGATACTACTCACGGAGTCCTTGACACATGTAGGTCACGCTGAGACAATGAGATCCTTGCCTCGATACTACTCACGGAGTCCTTGACTCATGTAGGTCACGCTGAGACAATGAGACCCTTGCCTCGATACTACTCACGGAGTCCTTGACACGTGTAGGTCACGCTGAGACAATGAGACCCTTGCCTCGATACTACTCACGGAGTCCTTGACACATGTAGGTCACGCTGAGACAATGAGACCCTTGCCCCGATACTACTCACGGAGTCCTTGACACATGTAGGTCACGCTGAGACAATGAGATCCTTGCCTCGATACTACTCACGGAGTCCTTGACACATGTAGGTCACGCTGAGACAATGAGACCCTTGCCTCGATACTACTCACGGAGTCCTTGACACGTGTAGGTCACGCTGAGACAATGAGACCCTTGCCCCGATACTACTCACGGAGTCCTTGACACATGTAGGTCACGCTGAGACAATGAGACCCTTGCCTCGATACTACTCACGGAGTCCTTGACACATGTAGGTCACGCTGAGACAATGAGACCCTTGCCTCGATACTACTCACGGAGTCCTTGACACGTGTAGGTCACGCTGAGACAATGAGACCCTTGCCTCGATACTACTCACGGAGTCCTTGACACATGTAGGTCACGCTGAGACAATGAGACCCTTGCCTCGATACTACTCACGGAGTCCTTGACACATATAGGTCACGCTGAGACAATGAGACCCTTGCCCCGATACTACTCACGGAGTCCTTGACACATGTAGGTCACGCTGAGACAATGAGACCCTTGCCTCGATACTACTCACGGAGTCCTTGACACATGTAGGTCACGCTGAGACAATGAGACCCTTGCCTCGATACTACTCACGGAGTCCTTGACACATGTAGGTCACGCTGAGACAATGAGACCCTTGCCTCGATACTACTCACGGAGTCCTTGACACATGTAGGTCACGCTGAGACAATGAGACCCTTGCCCCGATACTACTCACGGAGTCCTTGACACATGTAGGTCACGCTGAGACAATGAGACCCTTGCCTCGATACTACTCACGGAGTCCTTGACACATGTAGGTCACGCTGAGACAATGAGACCCTTGCCCCGATACTACTCACGGAGTCCTTGACACATGTAGGTCACGCTGAGACAATGAGACCCTTGCCTCGATACTACTCACGGAGTCCTTGACACATGTAGGTCACGCTGAGACAATGAGACCCTTGCCCCGATACTACTCACGGAGTCCTTGACACGTGTAGGTCACGCTGAGACCCTGGCCCGTAGTGGAACAGGAATCAGTGAAGGTGTCCGGACCGACCTTCAGGGTGCAGTTGGCTTGATCCTGACAGGCGGCCTTGACCTTGCTCAGTGCTTCGTTACTGGTGCAGCTGGCGCCGTCGGGGGCGTCGCCGCTCCCCGGACACATGAGCACATCCGCCTCCTGGTGGCCGTAGTGTGCACTAGTGATGTTTAGAGATTGTCCAGGTGCGCATGTCAGAGACAGTTGTTCAGCGTCACACGCGGCCAGCGACACTGCAATCCACATAATCATATATATTTATTATCTTAAAATATAAGTGTACGAACTATCGGTTGTGTATTTAAAATGTGTTACGGCTAGCTCACACAAATGCCGGGTTATAGGCCCGGTCTACCACAGTCCTGAAAACCGGGGATAACCATGGACAACCCTGGGCAATCGTAGCGAGTCCGTAGTCCATCCGGGTTGTAAGGTGGTGAACCCCGGTGGTTTTGAACGGTTTCAAACTACTGGGATGAACCGTAGCACCGTAGTAACATCGTGGCCTGTTGTTTTCGCGCCAACATTTCGCGACATGGCCCCGGTTCGTCCCGGTATATAGACCGGGAAGGACCGGGGAGGACCGGGGTAAACCGTAGCCAACACCGGCACAGTGTGAGCTAGGCTTTACGATCAACGACCACGTTTCGCGAAAAACATTTAGGAAAAACATTGTTCCCCCTCCCTCCCTCCTTCACTCAGATTCTGTTGATTGTTTTGGCTCATGTTCGTGTTTCATCCCCAGTATATATATATATGGACTTCTACCCCAGACCCATCTCGACCTGCATGTCACCATATACGTTGCTTATATCGCCTGTCATTCTCTATGTCTATGTCCTTTCCAGATCGATAACGTCTATTCTCATATTAAACGGTATGAACTTATTGGTAGAGTAGTAATACCGATGACCGGTCGGTCTTAATATTAACACCGGTATTCCTTATATTTAATACCCATCTTTGTGAACCCCACCAATGATTTTAATTCCTAATCCCACAATTTAAATGCCCTAGTTCTCTGATTACTTTACTCTTATTGCTCATACATTTGGGCATATTTGAATGCTCAAGGTCACCGCGTGATGACACTAGACGGATCCACACTTCGAACTAAGCCCCCCCCCCCCCACTATTGAGTCCTATTTCGTTAATCGTGAGTATGTAATTGACAATCATAGCTGATGGTAGGTACAAGTGAGAAGTACTCATCTCTGAAACTCACAGGAAAATGACATACTGCTTTGTTTTTCGGATGTGTTTGTCCGACATAACGCACGTGGAAGACCTTTTTTCACCACATGATTAGATAAAAGCAAGTGACGTCAATGAATGTCTGCAGGGTGTCAAGTTGATAATGCTACTTAAGAAATAGGAAAATAGGAAACAGACAAGCAAAAAAATAGGACAAAGATAGGAATATCTACATACAAATAGGACACAATTAGGAATATCTGAATACAAAAATAGGAACACTTTAGCAACTGATGGCCTCCCAACACCCCTCACAGCCATCCCAATCCACCTTGTTTTATTCAAACTTTTAAACCTCAATTGAATACAGAGAAACAATCAGAAACTCTATCTGAACGAACAGTTGCCATAACAATCTGCCCCCAAATTTAAAACTGTTTCTTATACTGATTGATTGTGTCACAGCGTACATTTACCTAATAATAACTACTGAAATTCGAATGATAACATATTAGTTAAAGCTCATGGAACTGCCCAAAATGGATTAGTCAAAATAGCCTATGACATACATGTACACCAAAGTAGCTGGTAAACCCCAAAACTAGGCTTCGCAGACAGATACATATGTTAGAGGCAGTAAAACAAGAAAGCCCTAGGCTGAAAGTACTGACAGAAGTCCCCACAATTTCCCAATTTAGCCAGTATCTGTATACTTTATCATTGGGCTAACGCTCCGTTGCCATGGAGCGGAATTAGAAAGCGAAACGGACACGCGTTCGCCGTACGCGTGCCCTAGGTCTTTTGTACTCGTCAACATCTCCCACCATGGTGAAGGAAAGTGAAATCGCCCAACCGGAAGTATGTCATATTGAACGAAGTTCTATTTTCCCCATTGGGTCCCATGTTAAACGTTTTCGACTATATACCGAAAAGTTATAGGGTTATGTCGCTTTACAGTTGAAGGCTCATCTCAGTACTATCCATCCACAGCTGCAAGCATGGAATGGTGGATTGCATAGGACGCCCGTGGGAGCCCCTGTTAGCACCAAAATCCCCAATTAGCCAAATTTCAAAAAAATCATGTGACGTCATTTCCAAGTCGAATTTCACAGGCAATTGACAATTTCTGCTGGGTACCATCTTACAATACGTAAATTATTTTGGTACTGTTTGAGGAAGGCACTTCTGAATTATGCGACAAAATGTGACTGTAATGATAAAGGATTGACGTTTTTAACATGTCAATTCCCAAAAAGAATATTTTACGCCATTTGCCACAAGATGGCGCCACTTGCGATTTTCTGACATTTTGTTCCGATTTTAAAACGTCATTTTACTCGAGGAGCATGACGGATCAAAAAGTGAACAATATATGAAAGTTGCGTTGTATTCAGTATCACCCTCTGAAGCTTAATTACTCGAAGTCTCTAACCACAATATTAACAGACAGGTGCGTTTTTTCTTTAAAAAATCAGTGACCTTGACCTTTGACCTATATAAGCCATCTACGAATTTGATCTCTTTATAGCGCACATCTCGAACGCATAAAATACGAACTTGACACCCTGATGTCTGAATCGGTCTATTTTCAGACGTTACAATCAAGACCGTCGAATAGTGGACTGTACCAGCCAACCCCATCAGACTAATAACTGACTGTGAACGTCTGGAAATTTAGGCTAGACCGACTGTTTCATTGTGCATACATTCACATATGGAGTACAGGGATGGTAGGTACTACATACTGGCAATGGGTTCCGGCAGAATTCCAGGAGGCAGCGTGTAGGTGCATTGGTACAGGCGGCTGGCCGCTGCCAAGACGAAACGCGTGATGTCGTTGTAATAGACAAAGGCCAGCATTTGGCATTCCTGGACTTGCATGGCGATATCATTGAGCACGCCGCCGAGGTCTCTGGAGTGAACACAATAGGAACGCAGATAGTCGTGTAACAATAGTTCATTATAACAAGGTCTATGTGGTGAACAAAACAGGCATTAACGCCTGATCGTGTGTGTCTCACGACATTATGTTTCTGTAATGTAGACGTGGAGTTTACATAAGTTAACGTCTTCGGAAAGCGACTTAATCGGATAACAATGAGTCGGCTCTCGCCCTCGGATTATTATCCGGTAATGTCGTGTTTCTTGAACATTAACTTAAACTTCATTATAACACGATATATACTCAAAGTGTCACTAGGGAGGTGTGACTGTGATATTCTTTTCCAGTAACGCAGAGGAAAAACTTACCTCTATAAAAGACGCCTTTTCGCCCAGGATCCGCAACATATCATTACCTTTGAGGTTTGACTACACAATACGTATTGAGGTATCCCGTCGGCCTTTGGGCTATCAAACGCCAATTCAGTTATGGTGATATCACTAGAGACGTGGTCTTACATGGTGATATCACCAGAGACGTGGTCTTACATGGTGATATTACTAGAGACGTGGTCTTACATAGTGATATCACTAGAGACGTGGTCTTACATAGTGATATCACTAGAGACGTGGTCTTACATGGTGATATCACTAGAGACGTGGTCTTACATAGTGATATCACTAGAGACGTGGTCTTACATAGTGATATCACTAGAGACGTGGTCTTACAAAATGCCCAATCACGAGGGTGTGCACCACTTACAAAACTAATAGCGAGCGCAAGCGAGCTCTTAAGGTAACATGCATGCATATTCAAAGTCGATTTCAAGCATAGGCTTAGGACTTTCATTTCGCGTAACAGCCCCCATGAGACGTTTTCGAGATCGGAGTAAATATCAGCTGTACATAAATATATTCAAGCAAAGAGAGGTCGAAGCCTAGTATGTCATGTCCTTAATGCTGCCCGACAAAATTAACGAATAAATTATTCAATGTTAACACTGGACATATAGGCCTACTTAAAATTAAAGTTAATTTATCAGCGACGCGCTAAATGTCCGTTGCCAATCTCCAAGCAGAGCACTCTTGCCCATCGGCTTGTGACGTGTAAACGTTATAAAGATTACATCACAATGGGAGTTCCGGAATGATATGCCACAAGCATGGGCATATGGTATACGTCATCCCGCCAAAGATATGCATTATGGCAAGCCGAAGTGAGATTTATTTTGAATATTAATCTAGATGTATCCCCTAGGAATATCTGAATTAATAAATATACGCTCGCAAGTTTTGGGTCGCACCTATCCATATTACAATGATAATGATATCGTGGTCTATACCTGCATATAACGTCAGGTAGCTCGCCTTCGCTTCGTGCTCGAGAGAGGACTCCGCTAATCTGCTGGTTCCTCTCCTGCATATTGCTGCATTCTGTGTGAAAGAGTGACATGTACTGTCCGGAAGACAATGCAAGGAGCCAGTAAGTTACAAACAGGTACGCCAGTAACACCGACAAGGTATGGCTATGGACAGTAAGTGAGAGTATTACAGGAGCTATTTAACCCTTATCTGAGGCGTCATGCATACGTAATTAAAGTGATGTAACACACTGATATTAGCGAAGGAAATTGATAATTAATGTTTTAATTATTTAATATTAACGTGGTATGTACCCGTGCAGCATTCCCGTGCTATACTTTGTAAAGTATCAGATTTTCAGCACAATATGCAAATATCGCCTGATACCTAATACATGATTTGCCATCTAAAACTTCATTTATATAGCATTAGCTTTTGCTGCATAAAACAATGTATGCGCTATATATATGTAGAGGGTCATTCTTTTATGTTAGGACGAACCATGGTTTCAGCATAACTCGCGTATGACTCACGCTTACCATGATATACTACAATCATCCACTTCCTGGGTTCTAACATGGGAGATTGACCCATTAGAGACCCTGCCTAGCTGTTGGAATGGGACTTTGTCTATCGTGGGAACTTACTGCCTTCGGTTATTGTGACTGGCAGAGAGATCTCACAGATGATGGTGAGACCTCTCAGGTTTAGAGAGTGGAAGGGACCGAATGGAGAATGCAAGACTCCCAATAAATCCTCGTCGTCTTCAGAGTAGTGCGTTTTGTAGACCTCAAAGAGGCACTTGACTGTCTCGGAGACCATTCTGTCGTTGATACAGTTAAGGAAACGAATAAACAGATGATCACAATAGCAAGTCAATATGTAAAAGTACTAAAATAGTATTAAAATAGTGGTACATGCGTGGGGAGGTTTGGTACGATGTCAATAGTTTCGGTTTCGGTTCCGCGGAACTGTCAGTTCAATGAACACATACACCATCCATAGTTAATCATAAATGTAATGAATAGAGACTTCTGGACAAAGGTTTGATACTAATTCATTTACGGAAAGTCCCATCGCGGGTAGAAAATGAAACAGACGTCATATTTATGCTGGCATAAACTTCATAAGCACATGGCCTTTGGCAAAATACATGCTGAACTGTAAACAAATGAAACTATGTGTTTGCCTTCAGGTAGGCAAACCGTTGAAACCGGTTTCAAAACCGGTTTCGGTTTCCAGTCGGTTTCAGGTAAATCGAACACGCCCTTATAGCTGAGTAACATGTGGAATTACCCAGCAACTGACCTGGCAATCGTCTGCCACTGTCGCGATCTATTTAGAACCGGAATTCACCCTATACTTAGGGTACGCATCACACCCAGGAGGGGGCCGCCCCGATATCTCAGTGGGTCAGAGAGCTCGCCTTGAGCGCTCTGGCCACCTGAGAGCCTAATGGCACGTAGATCGGTGGTTCGAGCCCCGCGGTGGCTGTGTCTGTGTAGTCGCAAGATAAAGATCTTATGTCCTTCTTCGCAAAGAGGTGGGGGTTAACCCCAGGGACATGGATCCGCTCTTCTCTTTCTTCTCCCATTGACGCGATATGACCAGAATTGGTTAAAGCGTCCTGATGATACACACCTAGGTCATTTCATGTTTACCGACGCACGGACTGCGGTGCTCTACGTGTGAGGAAGTTGCCAAGATGTACCTAGTTCTCACATAGCGATTATGAACACCACCACCATGAGCCTGAGAAGTCATGATGGAAAGGGCCTTGTTACGCGAAAATTAAGGCAGGATTATGAACGACTTAGGCTCCAGGTAAGGAAGCCTAATTGCGAGAAAATCTGCCGGCCGCAAAATTGGTTTGTTAATTCAGTCACAAACGATGTGAAATGTTCATTTGTCCAAGCGTCGGACTTCAAGAAACTTAATTCTCACTTAAGGTTTTACTTTAACCTGAAGCAACAACCACGGGTTGTGTTGACATACCCACCTGCAAACTCGACTCATTTCGGCATCTATTCCTTTCAGATAAAACGTTACTACTTCGGTGAACAGTTCCGGGTTCATAAGTACATTTCCAATGGTACTGAAACACTGGTTGACTTCACAATCTGGAATTGATAATAACGGGTTACATATTATCATACAATCAAAGCAGGGTTAATACTAAAACACATAAAACCCAAATGTGGTATTAAAGAACATTTCTAAAATGGCTACCCAGATATATGTGAACAAGTGGCAACAGAAAATTACTGCCCAGATATATCTGAACAATTGGCAACGGGAGATTACTGCCCAGATATATCTGAACAATTGGCAACAGGAGATTACTGCCCAGATATATCTGAACAAGTGGCAACAGGAAATTACTGCCCACATATATCTGAACAATTGGCAACAGGAGATTACTGCCCACATATATCTGAACAAGTGGCAACAGGAAATTACCGCCCAGATATATCTCAACAAGTGACAACAGGAAGTTACTGCCCAGAAATATCTGAACAAGCGGCAACGGGAAAGTGTTGCCCAGATATATGTGAACATTTAGCGACCAGAACTCACTGCCCAGATACATGTGAGCAGCTAGCAACAGGAAATTGCTGCCCACATATATGTGAACAAGTGGCAACAGGAAGTTACTGCCCAGATATATCTGAACAAGCGGCAACGGGAAAGTGTTGCCCAGATATACGTCAACATTTAGCGACCAGAACTTACTGCCCAGATACATGTGAGCAGCTAGCAACAGGAAATTGCTGCCCAGATATATGTGAACAAGTGACAACAGGAAGTAACTGCCCAGATATATCTGAACAAGCGGCAACGGGAAAGTGTTGCCCAGATATACGTGAACATTTAGCGACCAGAACTTACTGCCCAGATACATGTGAGCAGCTAGCAACAGGAAATTGCTGCCCACATATATGTGAACAAGTGGCAACAGAAAATTACTGCCCAGATATATCTGAACTAGTGGCAACAGGAAATTGCTGTCCAGATATATGCACACAATTAGCAACAGAAACTTACTACACAGATATATCTGATAAACCGGATTAAAAAACCTCTGAGCGTACACGTGTCGGTTGCGTGTGACCTACCCAAGCCGAACTTTGAGGGGTCTTCGTCTTCGCCATGTGGGCAGTCGCGCTTCTGGTCGCAGAGCGAGGAACGCGGCACACAGCTGCCGTCGTCGCAGGCCGCCATGTCCGGTCCGCAGCAGCCCACCTCGTCCTCGCCGCCCAGGCAGTCGCTTTGGCCGTTACACACCGCGTAGCCCGGGACGCACTGTCCGCTGCGCGCGCAGTGGAAGGCGTGGCCATGGCACGTGTCACATTCCATCTCGTCCAGCGGCTCCCCGCTCGCGTAGCAGTGTATGTGGCCGTCGCAGACTTGGTCGCGAGGGACGCAGTAGCCGGTCGGACAGACCACACCGTCGCACAGAACTGAAAATGTGTGTTAGTAACATTGTGTACGGGAACTGGAAACGTGTGTTAGAACCCGAAAACGTAACAGTGACGAAAACGTCAGACCCTTGGTAGAATGAAATACACAGTTTTAAGTTTGGCTTCAACCATCAATTTTAACCCTGCATGGCATTTTGCAACCCTGCATGGCGTTTCTGAAGAAGACGGTCGGGGCCACTTTGAGCTAAAGAAGTGATTGATTGACAATTAGTCACATCTTGGAGGCCGAAATTCGCGAATTAAGGCGCAGGAATATAAGAAATCTAAGGTTTCTAAGAGTAGAAGGTTCCAAGAGATAGAGACCGTATCGAGAGGGAGGGGGGGGGGGCGATACTCCATACTCCAAACTGTACATTTGCTCCTAGATGGCGCAAGCCGTGTGGTCTGACGTTTTCGTCAATATGACGTTTTCGATCTTAACAAAACATCCACTTACAATGTATACCTCAAGCTTAAGCTAGTGAAACTAATGTTAATAATAACAAGACAGTTATGTTAATGTGCCAATATAACTTCGTCCTCATCCACAGTGGTGTAGGAAGCGGGGTAGGGGCAATCCCAGCTCCTTTTGCCAACATCCCCGATCGTTAATTTTCTTAAACTTTTTAGCTGCCACCTGTCGTCAGTTTTCTTCAGGGCCAAGTGGGTCATGCAGCTTACTTGCGACAGACTCTAAAACAAACTGTTTGAAACTCGCTGTCTTTTTTTAGGCGCTGTCATTCATATTGTTGATTTGAATATTGAACAGCTACCATTTTTCAAATAACTGAGTGAATTTATGCCCTAGCGCAACAAATGCAATGTTACAGTACTGTGATAGATATGCTCTGAAGTGAAGATTGCTGGGTGTCATTACCCGCTGTCAGCTTTCTATACTTACATGACTTGCACATGTCGTACAAAGGGTCGGTGAATACTTGAACAAATGTGGAGAAGGAAGGACAGACCTCATACGGCGGCTTCACGGTGTTAATACAGGCATCGATGTCTAGCATAAAACTGAAAAAGTTAACTCTATATTATTATGTAAATATATGGTTACCCTTCATTTGACATTTTCGATGTGGCATCTATTACGAACCGGTACTAATTCTAGGCAATAACCTGTTGTATGCAAGTCATTGGGGTAACATTAGAATCATATGCATGACAACTACTCTAACAGTTAGAATACATAACTTGTGACGGAATAACAACTAAAAGCTAACGGTCTTAAGGATTTGACTTACAGACACAATTCCGATGTAGTTGTTCCATTGACATTCGACCAAGGCGACGAGGTTGCCAACAATGATTCGTATGGTTCAAGACACAGCAAAATACCCTCAGCGCCGCACGTCGCTGCGGCGATCAAGAAATAAAAACGATCTTAGTTGAAAGCAACTGTTTGGAGTAGGTTGGCCTGAACCTAAACGGGATGACGATATACTACAAAAATGTAACCCCCATAGCAACTAAGTCATAACTCTGATGTGTTACTGCCGTGTCTGACGTCAATAGAGTTTGATAGGTCAAAGTATGTCATGATCTAACTTTAATGATTCCTTTTTTTCAGAATATACGTAACCGAAGTTGTGCAGTCTTTAAGGCAATTCCAAAATATTCTCTATGTAGTGATCCTTAAACAGTGACGAGGCCGGAGTAAGAAACTAAGTAAACGATAGTCCCTCGGTCCGAAGTCAAATGTTTACTTTTTACGGTCGCACAATAACCACCAAATGTCCAAATCGTTATAATTCTGAATCCACAAAATAAGAAATAAATAGATATTTGTAACAATGACAAGATTACGAATACGGGCTCAAAGGCCAGGAATATATTTATATCCTTGTCGTAAATACGCCAGGGAAGTTTTCGTCATGGACTCTCACGCCAGTGGCCATATAAATGTAACTATTTTATTACCGATATTCGTGATCATGAAAACTGGTTTAGTATGCAAAACGAAAGGGATGTTGATAGGTTTGTTTGCTAGCAGAACAAGACGTGGAAGCAGAAGGATCAATGAACACTCACGCAGCAGCTTACTTACATCTCTGATGACAAGTCGGGTAGAAAGGTTTGACTATATCAGCCAACAAGCCTTCCCAGTCAGGGCAAGCGCTGGCGTTGGCTTTGGCTACAGACAAACAGCCATCTAATTCGGTGAAATGACTACAAGTATAAATAAGATTCGGTTCGCCTTATGCTTGGTTGTCAACCATATTAAGGACATGAAATGGTGAAGGAACGAAAATCGTTGTGTACGAGGTCCGATTTCTGCCGTTTTCCGTTATTTTCAACTACGGTGGAACCCCGATATTAAGTCCACCAACGGAATTGAGCAAAAGTGGTCTCATTAGTGGGGTGGTCTCATTAGCGAAAATTCCCTAATATGAACTGCTAGTGTTATTATCACTGGGGTTATCACTGGCGCCAACAATGGGTCGTTGGGGGTGGGGGTGGGGGGGGGGGGAGGATGCGGGTGATGTACTAAAAAAAACAAGTGTAGTCTCTAGAACCCTTCAAAGTTTCACGTCCTTTTTATACACATTCTGGTATAATAATAATAATAATACTTCCTTATTCGTGCCCCTGGCGCAATAAAACAATACAAATACAAACATGTTTGAACACATGTAGCTGCAATGATTTTGTTTCGACTTTATGCTGACTTGGTTTTATGGCATGCAACTCTTTACCTGTCGCACAGCTCCATCTGTTCCCTTGGCGACCAGTGAGGCTGCGTTGTGATGTTTGTGGCAAGGTAGCAATCCACGACATCTTGAAGGTTGCAATACGCTGTAATATCGACCAGTCATCGCATATATACATCAACACGTGACCGACAACGAGACCCAAAAAGATACACAGATATATAAAATACCCGATTAAATCGTGATTCCTTTCTCCACGACAGATCTACAGGTGTAATGGAGAAAGGATAACCTAATTGTCCCCATATAACATTTGTCCCTTCTATCAGGTAGCAGTAAGAACCGTTGCTGTGAAGTTAACGAATCCGCCAAGGGATGATTAGTTACCAGTAAAGCAGTTTGATAATGGTAGATAATCTTTAGATAACAGAATCAAAATGCGTTACCCGAGAGAACCTACTTGTGGAACAGCTTTAATATGTAAGCGTCCGAGTGCTCAAACACACGAGTGGAAGACGGTTAAATCTTCCTATTATCGCCCGTTATATATTACTTTTCCTCGAAAGCTTATACCGTGTTCGATTTACATGAAACCAAACCCGGTTTGCGGAACTGACTGATCGAGACCAGAAGAAGTGAAGTAGTTTGCTCGAAACCGTGAAACTACCATGCAGAGAACAGGTTTCACGGTTTTCTTTCCGACGAATTGTTTGTTCAGTATACGTATTACATCATTTCATCCAATATGACAGAAGACGTGCATGTTATTTTCTCACTCTGATTTGATGGATTATTTATATTATAAAGTGTAACAGCGGCGGACCCAGGAAAGGTGGGGGTTCATTTAAACTTGCGGCCGGGGGTGTGGGGGGGCGGGGGGATCTGAACAAACAAAATTGCGACCGGGGGAGTCCACCCATATTTGGACGACAGGAGAGGTGGGGGGGCTCCACTGTAAACTCGCGCCCGCGAAGGGGTTGACGGGGGGGGGGGTCCACGCCGCCTCATATAGCGTTCTTCCCCCCCCCCCCTTCCCCGCTGGGTCGCCCTTGCCAGTGTATAAATCTGTTCATTATAAATAAGATTTCTGTTTGAAAAATGGCGACATTTTCTAAATCCAAGTGCGGGTAATAAACGCAACAATAGCGACGGCCTGAAATAACCTGGACCACGTATGTTGACACTGGAAGCCAAACGAGTCGGTGCTTTCACCTTTAGGTGGGTCAACCGTTGAAACCAGTTTTAAAGCCATTTTCGGTTCCAGTTAATCGAACATGCCTAGGTCAAAGCCTACCAGCCATACGAGTCACGTACCTATAGCATCACAGGCAGGGTAGAAGGCACCGGCTACTGCACGGACGACCATGTCCCAGTCCGTACATTGAGGGGAGTTTGTGAGAACGTTGCTGAGGCAGGTATCCACAGATGTAAAGTTGCTGTGGCGAAAGAACGCCAAGTGATGCAATGAACCAACATAAATATCCTTTACTGTAAACCTTATTATTTTCGAGAGGGTAATTAATGACAAGAAAAGAAAATTAGAAAACAAGAAGTCCAAAGGGTACATCTAATTAAGGGAAAAAGCGGATTATTTACCAGATAAAACGACGGCGACTTACTGACAGAAACTGCATAATATGTAAGAAATATCGTGCATACACACGTAATATTAGCCCATCTGGATGCACACAGCTTTGAAAAACTGATGCACGCGGGGAATCTATTCCACTTTTTGACTTTTATTGCATGATTGTCCCACAGCGTGGGACTTGAAAAATTAGTCTATAGACTCATTGTAATGTTCCTCTCCACGGAAATCTTTAGTAAAAGGCGAAAGATTTATGCGTGGAATGAAGAGAAACCAGAGTAACGCTGATCAGCGGCTCCGTATTTTATATAGTACGTGAGAAAACATTTTCAATGGTGTCAAGTCTACAATAAGAAGTCTTACATTATGCCAGTAGATTTAAGAAGCAGGGACCTGTTGGCGTCTCAAACATTGGTATCGTATTATTTGACAGTTTTTGATATTAATATATGTGACTTGTCATGAAGATTAACCGCATGAAAGTCCAACTATAGGGGTAAATAACGATACGATTGAATGTCACGCACGCCGATCATCCGTTATCACCTGTCTCCAAAAGACCCCACTATGTGGCAGCACCTCTGGCGAGTAGTGGCTCCACCGTGTGAGTGACGTATGAGTTATTGGAATGCGTTTGCTCAGTTCGAGGCGGAAACCAGGTGGATTCAGTTGTGTGCATAAGGGGTACGGGTTGGCACGCACCACCCTCCCTTCCCCACCCTTACCACACATACTTAATAATACACGAGAGGTGGAGGCGGGGGGACACGCGGTGCGAATTAAAAAACGGAAAACGTCTGCCCCGCTGTCTTCCCATATTTTTGGCTGTATGACCCACGAGCGCTCACCTCCGTTGGTCACAATCAGTACTGTGTCAGTCAGCACACGGCGGCCCTATGTATAATATATTCTGACACAGTACTGGTTGTGACCTACGCAGGTGAGCGCTCGTGATAGGACCGGTCCACGGGTGGGGACCGCTAGAGGGGACCTCGCTCCTCCATTGCAAGCGACGATGGAGATCAGTACTAGGGTGAATATAACTTAGGGTGTGTGTGTGTGGAGGGGGCGGGGGGGGGGGGCATACCGCCAGAGACAGTAGTGGACGGATCTGAAAACAGATGGTTGGTTGGTTGGTTGGTTGGTTGGTTATTCAGGACGCTTTAACCACTTTTGGTCATATCGCGTCAATGGGAGAAGGAAGGGAGAGTGGAGCCATGTCTCCGGGGGTAATCCCCTACTCTATACGAAGAAAGACATGGGATCTTTATCCTGCGACCACACAGACATGGCCACAGCGGGGCTCGAACCATCGACCCACGCGCCGTTAGACTCTCAGGTGACCAGAGCACTCAATGCGAGCGCTCTAGCCCACTGAGCTATCGCGCCGGCCCCTGAAAAACAGATAGTGCTCACTTGTTGAAGGAGGTGCAATCTCATCTTGCATTGGTGACTATCGTCAGTGGGTGCATTTCTTAGGTAGCCAGGATAAATCATGGCCATATCCAGGAGGGGGCACAGGGGGCACAGCGGGATCGGGTTCCCTCACCCCGATTCAGACCCTAAAGTCTAAAGTCTATCTGTGCCCCCCCCCCCCCCCCAACCTGAATACGAATGCGCACATTACCCATCGGTGTACCTACCCATATTTTGTTCGCCCGGGTCGCAGGCGCGCGCATTCATTCGGCATACCGATTGTCGATTTCCCGGCAGAGGGCGTTCCTCTTATGCTTTAATTCCGCTCATTAACCATCAGAATAATACTTGAAACATCGAAAATCGAAAATGAATCTAATCGAAGATGTTTTCGAGTTTGGTATCAAATGAACCAGCGGGCGCATATCGGTATCCCGCCCGGAACCCGCAACACGTGACGGCACTTCCATGTGTGCCGATAGGGACATGCCTATGCGCACACCATGTGGTTTTCAGCGGGATATAATCGGCATGCCGAATGAATGCGCACGCACCCAATCCGTGCCAAAGAAGTGTCGGAGGGTTCACCGATGCGTAATGTGCGTATTCGGGTTACCTCAGGAATATACCGGGCTGCCAAAGAAGTGCGCCTACGTACTATTAGTCAGGTAGGCCTAATGTGCTACTGGTCCCGTACCGGGCGAACTCACTTGATTAAATTAATTAGAATGCTATCTAGTTGCCAACTATGTCTTCGAGTTCGATCGAGGTAAAAGGCGTGAAGCGTTTTGGACTTTGATCCCCGTGTTATTTTGTCATGCTATTGTGGCGTGTTTGATTCCGGATGATCGAGAAAGCTCGATGCGGTCTGGTTGATGCCTTAATTGGTCATGTTGGTTACCGTTGTCAACTTGGACGGCCCCGCAAATTAAACCTGGGGTGTTGGAACAGTTCACTGGGCAGGCGCACTCTAGCGACCGATCATTGCGTTTTGTGGGGTACGGTCGCATTATGTTGAGCAGCGGGCGCATTATGCTGACGAATGTAAAATAATTCAGATTGAGATATAAAGATTGTTTTTTTTTTCATCGGGCGCTATTGAATGATTCACCTGAAATGGTTTACAAATAAAGTTATGTCGGATTGGGAGCCAGTGAGGTGCTTCGGGCGTGGAGCCCGCTTATACTCCAAACTGTGTTTCATTTAAGATTATTTTGATGGATCACACCCGGCCTGACGTACGTTTTTCGGGCAGCTCACCCTACCTAAAGTGGGGCCCCTTCCCCATTTCAAAATGCTGGATCCGATCTTGCAACGACCTATGGTATACTAGTATTTAAGTCTGAAGAGCTTTAGATGAAAGTGGATTGTGTTCCTATAATTCCCAGGCAACTAATCGAACTAGTCTATTTTCGACTAGACTTCGATCGGAGCGGGGAGGGGATGGCTCGTTAACAACTTATGACCGGGGGGTGGGGTGTGCTCTCTGAAAACCTGCAACCCGAGGGGGGAAGGGGCACTACTACCTTGACATCACAACATTTTTGTGGTTTCGCAAAAAAGTGGGGTCGAAGTGGGCGACGTGGGACAATAAAGTTTCCTGGCGGGTCTGATTTAAAAACATGTTCTGGATAATCTAAATAAAGCGTTTACATACAAAATGTAAACAAAATATATTCTCCCAAACAACAACACTCACAGACACAATACTTTGAAAGCTTCCAATGTTGCCTGTAGATCTAAGTTTGACCTGGCAGTTTCCAAGGCGCTTTGTGCTTGGGCCTTATATGGAGTTATGCATGCATCAGCCATTTCCGCATTGCACAAATCTGGAAATTCACATGCGTTGAAACATTTAGTCTTTGTTAGAGTCGCTGATAATTTACTGAAACTACAATTATGCATGATTGCAAGAATTTAGTTACATTGTGCATTTGCCGCCGCTCTTTACAATATCATACGAAAATCCACAAAAACAAAATGAGACCTGCCGAATGACACGCGAACTAGCATTTCTGTAACTGAATAGATGTTGCTCAGAATTTGATCTCCATTACCAGTATTAAAGTGAAGCCCGCCGGTGTCACGGGATGAAAATACAGAGTGTAAGGGGCTGATTGCTTGGTTAGTTTGTGAAGGCCACATGTGTTAGAACCCAAAACGTCATAGTGACCAAAACGTCATACCTTGGTAGAATGAAATATACAGTTTTAAGTTTGACTTCAACCATCCCGGTTATCGCTCGCACGACCCTGCGTGGTGTTTCTGAAGGAGACGGGGTGGGGCCACTTGGGGCTAAAGAAGTGATTCATTGACAATTAGAGACCTCTTGGAGGCCGAAATTCACGAATTAAGGGGGGAATAAGGAAATGTAAGGTTTCTTGGGGTAGAATGTTCCAAGGGATGGACCAGGGGGGGGGGGGGGGGGAGACGATACCCCACACTCCATCGTTTATGACAGTACTTAAATGTATCTGAAACTGAAGAGTTACCGTCTTATATATTCATAGCCCCCGTCAATAAACACGGCGATTGAGGCAGTGTGAAACTGTGCATTTGCTTCTAGACGGCTCAGACCGTATGGTCTGACGTTTTCGTCACTATGATCGTTTTGGGCCCCAACACATGTGCAGTAGTAACCTTGTGGCGAGGGGAGCGACATCACAAACAGTAACCAACCTAAGTTCGAACTAGGCCATGGGACTTCCAGCCGATACCAAAGCTGATATTCGGGCAGTCGAGTGAGACGCTAACTTCGGAATGTCTACTATTTAAGTAGCAGTAAAAACTTAAGAAAACTTGAAAGACTTACATATGTGCTGACAGTTTGGGTGGAAGGGATGCGTGACTTGTGTCAGGATGGCTTCCCAGTCGGAGTCCGAACAGGTACTCGGCTGGTTGACCCGGGCGTTCATCAGGCAGCTGCTTATGACGGGGTAATTACTGTGAAAGAGGCAAATATACTGATTCTTCAACTGTATCACGCTCCTATGATAGCGACTGGAGAATATGAAGGATCATCTTCACATATGGCAGCTGACGAAATTGTCCGGGGAAATCGAAACGCATATAACGTGCATGAGTGGCAGACAACATGATATAATCAGAATAAATTGTTTTAATCATGCTTTCATTATTTACTAAAGTAAGACTTTCAAATGGTGGGATCATACGCAGGTATCCCAAACTATTATTTTTGATTAATACCTCCGCCTCATCGAAGAACTCTTTTTATATTTGTAATAGAGCCATGCAAGTCAAAGTGCCGTAATATGCCGCTATGGACCCAACCGCAAAGGAAATCACGACTTCACTTGAACAATATAATTTATAGTTATCATTATTAGATCATCCAATGATTATAATATAATTCCGCCATTATCTAATATTTTTACTTGCAAAACCGGAACATGGGTTCGAAGTTCACTGCATCACTTTGGATTTGTTGAGCCTCTATTTGAAGATCCATGTAGTTGTCCAAACAATGAACAGCTGCTTCCTTGCTGCATAAGTCTAAAATAGAATTAATCGATAAAAAGGTATATATGTGAGGTTAAAAGGAGGTCGAAATATTGATTCTGATATATTTCTTATGTATTTATGAATGTGAAAGTATACGAACGAGCGAACGTAACCTCCGGGCAATTACTTTAGGGGAGGGGGGGGGGGTGGCGGGGGGCAAGGGGTATTTGCGTTCCTCGTGACTGGGCTTTTCATTTCACCGTGAACTGGTAATGAGGAAAATAATTGGGAATGGGGTATTAGCCGACCGCCTTGATCAATGATTTTTATTAATCGTGAAGTGGGAATTTTAATATTAAATAACCGTGAAGCGGGAAGTCGTCAATTTAGTATCGTGTATCCGCCATTACATTGCATCCGGAGAATTCTGCTTTTAATTCATCGTGACATGGCAATAAAGAAATTTAATCATCGTGATCTGGGAACACGACCCCCCTTGCCGCCCCCCCCCCCTCCCCTCACTTTAGTGAGATAAGAAGGCCACGTGCTTCATCCAAGCATAGCATCCTCGGCGCCAGTATGCGGGTCACGGGTTGAATCCCCGCTCGGGAGGCCTACTTCATGATGGGGGTGGGTTTCGCGTTCACATATACATCTTCGGTCAATTTCTTGTTACCTTTTTGATATGTGTTGGGTTTCTTGGCTCCAGCTTTATATATACAACAACATGAAACGCGCTTCGTCTTGCATTAATCGAGGCTGTACTTACTGCAACTGACTGGTGGTGGTAGACCGATGTACAGAAGGCCGATTAGAGGAAGCAGGGTTGGCATCCCCGTCCACATGATGGAGGCAGCAGCGAGACGAACGGCGCGGCGGGTTGAGCCTGAAGCGATAGATGATGCGTGCAACGTACGGACGTCCGTAGGCCCAGTTCTGTGGCTGTAGGACAGGCAAAAGTCTGACAGGGCCCGTTCAGATTTTTGCCCGTCCTACAGCCACAGAACTGGGGCTACGGGCGTCCGTAGGCCTGCTTCTGTAGTTTTTACGGCGTCCGTAGTTCAATAACGCGGTGCTTAGGTTTACTCGCTTTATTGCTAACAGCAAAATGATTGCATCGTGACAAGCGTAACATACCAGAACATTTACATTACATGCTAAAATGAACATACAAAAACTAAAGTGTTTGTTTGTTAATCTATGATAAACTGTTGAATTATGTAACTATAGGTTCGTATTTTGTTGCCTTTTGTGTGATATGCAGCGCAGAGCGAGCTAGAGTTACCCGAAACACACGCCTACCAGAATTTTCCCTAGAACGGTCTATTCTGGGGACCCTAACGTTGCGGGACGTTAAGAGTATTGCGCCCAAATCCGTGTGTATGCGTGGGGCGGGAGGGGAGGGAGGTGTTGGGTGCCGTGGGCGTTGGGTGGTGTACGGGAATGCTGCATTTCCGTCATCATCCTTCATCCTGTGGATGCCTGGTATCGTTCCGTCTTCCTTTTGACCTGGTACCCATGCACAGCCGTTTTTCTTTCTCTCTTTTCGTGCTAACAAGTCACGGCCCGCAGGAGTTCCACCGTCGTATGTCATGGCGTTCCCCACCGCCCGTCTTTCTCTTCTGAGACACACACCCCCTCTTCTTACTATGGCACTGCATCTACTCCAGCCCCTTCTCTGTTGGCACTCATTCTAACTTCTTCTGTTTGCTGCTAACCAGGTACTCTTGGTCGCTCATTCTCATTCTCATCCATGCCAGACATTCCCATCTACTTTCCCTTCTCCATTATTTGCACTCGCCTCCCCTCCTCACCTGGAGGAGGTACTCCCACCCACGCCCTTAATTGCTCCTCTCCTGGGGATGAAAACGCTCTTTTCGTGCGTAACCTACGAGAGGATTATGAATACTGCCCCTGACCCTTATGATAGGCTTATCTCCTCTCGCATTGCCCCTTAACCTGGTACGCTTATTCGCTCTTTGTCTCATCACTCCCATAAACTAGACCTACCATTACTCTTCTTGTAAATCAAAGATGGAGGGGTGATTTGATGGAGGGGTGATTTAGCAGTCTAGGCCTAGCTCTATACGACAGTATAGGCCTATACTGTATTTATAATAAGCTTATAGTTATACAACAGTGGCCAGGGTGATTTAGCACTAAATGACCTAGACTATACAACTAGGGCTTATCTTGGCGCAAGTGCCCCCAGGCAAGCCCGCCTTCTAGGGGCACAACGGTGTCCATGCAAAGTTCTTTAGACGCCAGTCGGGAATCGACTGTAGCTTTTATCATAATGAGTGCGCGTACAATCATAGCGCCTACGTATTCTATATACCTTGTTTTATCTTCTGACATCAAAAAAGTGTGTCAACACTAGGTTGTTTCAGTTATATTTTCGTGAAGAAATGTTGGAGCACACCCTTTTCCCGACCAACCGTCCGCCATATTTGTTTTTGGCGGATGCCGATACCTGTGAATGCAGCTTGGTTCCCCGCTCCGTTAGCATATGATTCTCCGCTAGAGGGCATTGTCAGCCGCTCACTTTGAACTTAAGGACAATAGCAGCGCCCTCTGTCACAGGTAATTCACGGTTGCAACGTTTGGGACCCAGGCTACAAATGATTCAAATGACTGGCGGGACTCGCCAGGTGGCGCTGCATACCCATGGCGGTTGGTCGGGAAAAGACTATGCTCCAACATTTCTTCGCGAAAATAAGGTACTTTACAGTTCCGCCACTTCCGGCCTGCGGGCCACCTAGCGACTGATGGCGTAACTACCAGAGGGGAACAAACTGGCTTTGCGTACCGACTCTCAACACACGGCTCGGCATACCCAGACCGTATGCGGCTTGTCATCAAGGGCGTATAGGCGTCAAATGTAACGTTTTGAGACAAAGTATTAGAAATATCATGAACAAGACATTGAAGGGAGAATCTTGATGTGACATAGATCTAACTGCACAAATACTCCATCTTGTGATTACGCAGACGGTCTGATGAGAAACAGTGGCCGTGAATGGGAGCGTCGCGTGTTGCAATGGACGCACAGTGGGGGTGGGGTGTATTTAGATCTATTTATTTGGTAAAATGTACTGCATTAAATAAACCCTCAGGCATCAGACATGACTAAGACTTTGAGCTACAAACTGAACTATCATTCATTTGACAACATGCTTCATGTATGCAAATGACGCTGCAGGCTGTTCTATTTATTGCACCCCCACCTCAAGTACTCGTATCCGTTTAACACATAGTAAACGTTTTCGAAGGGGGAGATATAGCACTTGCATGAGCAGCGCTGATCTAGCGGGGGCCTGGGGCCGCCCCCGCCCCGGGACCGCCGTATATATGATTGATCGTGCTTGTTCATTAAAATACTCTGACCGGCCATACTCTATATATCCCCCCCCCCACCCCCCAGGGTATTAGCCAGAGACCCGCCTGCCCGCCGGAGGGGCAGGCAGTTTCAATTTGGGCGGGCCGATTTTGATTTTGGCGGGCACTTAGGTGCTGTTTACCCTCCCAACAAGGGCCCTTTGATCAGGAAGTTTAGAAGAAAATCGTACCACTCACAATTTTATATGACATCGAGAAAAAATTTTGTTTGTAGGATTGCGAGCTCAAAATGCGACCTGATGGGTTCCTGTGCCCTCTTTTAATTAGTACACCTTGGTGTATTAATATCTTTGGTGCACAGTGAAGACTTTTGTTTTTAAAAAGACACATTTTTGGCTGGCAAAAATTAATTTCTGGCTAATACCCTGTCCCCTGCCCTCCCTCCCCAAACTTTGTCGAAGATCTCTGCATCCCATTCAACATCGCCCCCTCCGCTCGGGTCGCCCGCTTTACAACACCCTGGATCAGCCCGCGTGGACGGTGAGGAACATGGGAGGCAAAATATGTTGATAATCCGGCGGCAAGGCGGGAGGAGGTGGAGCAGAATGAGTGGAGGGGATTATTATAAAAATCTGGTTGGGCGGGGGGCCCCTGGGTGCCTTGTGATGCCTGAGAGAGCGGACATTTCTCATGAAAAAAATATCATATGGACTATGGATGAAAACTATACCCCTATGTAACAGATATTTCTGACGAAAAAGATGCACTTTTGAGCGAAAATTATCGTCCATTTATAGAGCGGGTTTGCCAAGAAAAAAGAATAAATCGAGCGGTGTCTGCATGGAGCGGCGACGATACAGCCGGTCCGGCAATGGAACACAGATTCCGACAGATTTTGATTTTAGAGTGAAAAATTGGGGCTTTACCGTGGAACCTTCCCAAACCCAGCATGGTATTAAGTACCCCCCACCCCCCACGGTCCTCCACTGTCCCGTCCTTGCCAGGTTTGGCACTGGTCCTGAAACAACTACAAATTTTCGCTTCATGTTACCTGCCGCAGCCCGGACCATCGGCGAACGCAAACCCGCCAAAATGTGACCAAAAATACTTAAGTCACAATTTTAATGGATTTTATTATCCAAGCTGACAGTCTTGCCATCAATTTTAGATTTCTTAATTACATTTTGTAGTAGAAGTGCTAAAAGTAGCAGTTTTCGGCCCAGTGGTTCGGTGTTTCACCGTGAACACAAGGCTGAGAGGCGACGCGGGAAGTCAGTTTGTTCCCCTCTGGTAGTTTCCCGTTCATTCGCTAGGTGGCGAAATCCAATATGGCGGCGGAACGTGAAAGGGGCTTATATAGGCCCTTCTCAAAATGTATGCATGCGGCACCAGAACGAGGCTGCCCGCGCAGCAACGCGAAGCGTCGGTGGCAACATGGCGCACTGACGTGGGCCCTACTGTGGTAATGGCAGCTGAAAACAGCTTCCACCAATTGCTCAAGGACATAAAAATACGCCAAGAATGGATGGTAATAATCCAATGTGATGGTGGGCCTAATTTTTAGGTATTCGTTCACTTATTGCCACTGTTATTTGAAGAGAATAGTCGAATGTATCGCCTAAAATTTAGTTTACTTGGGACTACAACGCTGACCCTACATTGCACAGTCACTGACAGTAAACACGTCGTCGCTTGGCAAGGCCTACCGGTATCCTATCTGGATATTGCATGGTCTAGTGAAAATGACATTGAAACCAGATGGCCCTTCGAGATCCCGCCTTGCCCAAGGCCAATGATAGTCACAATTTTGTTTCTTGGCTTTGTGTGACAGATTTATTGTTTTACCCTTGACACTAAACAGTGAGGTATGACGCATGGATTGACTCAACAACAACAACTCAGTAGCTTGAAAAGAGCTAAATGAAGAAGTTCAATCATTATTTGATTATTTAAAGTGGTTCAAACTAAATGAGAAACACATAATTTAATGGCGTGTCCTATGTGTCAGTTGGCCTTATCTCAAATTAATGGGGCAGTCTCCACCTCCATACAGTCACCTCTCTGGGGCCATCTATTTCTTGGGGGGTTACCCCATGGAGTACTGTGGTGGGGATATGTTAATACATGTAATTCTGCATGTATTTACTATTCCTCTTTTTGACAGATTACAACTAGCACTGATGTGCTGGGAGCAATTTACCAAAGACGATTTTAATTGGAGAAAGACCTGGTGCCGTTCCCTCCAGACTCACGTCAAGTTTGGGTGCATAATAGAGTGAACATTACTGTGGTTTATATCGTCCGCATATATTCTTACCCACTATATAACATATGGGAGCTAGAAAAAGACATCGTGCTGTAAACAAAACATATCAACATGATTAGGTGTGTTTCTCATCACATTGTAAGACCCACATACATACACATCCGACACATATACCACTGAAGCTGTGTCCAAGAGAAGCCTCAAGTGATAGAAGAATTCTGACACAGGTGCAAATGAAAAGCAATTCCCCGGAAAAAAATACAAGAACGTCAGTCAAACTTGATGAGAAAATAAATCGTCATTGGGCGTTTTGGACTTTTACAATGGTATGATAATCGTTTGTAAAAGGCTTTTCTAATTACCATGTGACTCGAACCGTCAGCCCAGCATCTTCAGGTTGCAAAGACTCCTGCAATGTATGCCTACAACCGGCATCCACTGCTTGAACGATAATAATTAATGCAATTATAATGTAACAGGAAGCATCATTATTATTGCAATAGTATTTTTTTTAATTCCAATATTAATTGATCAATTGCACTTTATCGTCTCAACCCGATTTATTTATTAGCCATAGCTAGACGATCCGTGGAGTGACCCCCAGATTTTAGATGTTCCATTACAAGGCAACAAGCTTCTGGATCATGCTGTTGTCATCAGCCTCAGTGTACTTTTACAAATGCCAGGCTCGTGTACTGAAGGGTATCTTGGGACGTTTTGGAATACGCCAGGACTTGCTTTCATGACAGTTTCAAACTTGCCTCTCATGTTATGGATATAAACTTTGAACTTTAAACGTTGAACTAGCCTTTGCTGGTGTGGTTATGTCCTGACGATTTACTACACTTTGTGACATATTCTTCAACAGATGTAAATATATAGCCAAGAACGATAAAAAGTCACGATCGCTCTGTTTAACCGACGGATTATACGAAACACCCGAGAGCTTAGTGCCAGTCGCCATGTTATAGCGCCGCATGGAGTAGGACCGCTGCCATGGTAGCCTCGTTCTGGATTATTCATGAGATAATATTAAGAAGGGTCTATAACCTGATAACCGGAACAACCTAGTGTTGACACACTTTCTTGACGTCAGAAGATAGAATGAGGTATATAGAATACGTAAACACTATGATTGTACGCGCACACATTATGATAAAAGCTACAGTCGATTCCCGACTGGCGTCTAAAGAACTCTGAATGGACACCGTTGTGCCCCTAGAAAGCGAGCTTGCCTGGGGGCACTTGCGCCAAGGGCTTATCCTACCTGTAGCACAAAATACAGTCTCAGAAGGGAGAAACTATTCCGTCGTCTACGGTATGAATTACACTATAGCACTGCCACTGATACAGTACACCTATGACGCTATGCCTGAATGTATCAATTTGCAAGCAGATTGTCCGACCGATTACTCGTTGTCAATGAAGTGAAAGTGCACTGCAAGGCGCCAAAACGCAAAAGCCTCACGTGCGCCTTGTGACGTCATAACTCTGATCCCCGGTGGGGAAGGGGGGTTACTACCTACAAATGCAGCATAAAAATTTCAGTACCGATTCGGATTCATGTGGGCGTTGGAGGATGAATAAGTTTCGTACGAGATTATATGTTGCATCACGAAGAGCTTTAAATAGTTTTAAAAATATCTTACACACGAAACGTCAGACTAGGAGACTCAATTATAGTCAGGACAAACCGATGTGATGACTGCAGCAAGCTCGGTCTCAGATAGGTTTGTTGAATAATAAGAATAATAAACTGTCACAAAATAACCCTATCTGTGACCGGCATAGCTTGCCGCGTGGGTGACCCGTCGATTAGGTTTTTATAGTCTCCTAGTCAATCTCCGTACAGTGGACTTCTCGCACTCTGTGGTACAAAAATGTAAATAATACGAAAAGTATAAAAATATAAAATAGGTTTTATTGACATGGTATTGTTTACAATATATATATATAGTAAGTGTACTCCACTGTACACACTGTACAGACCACGGCTTTGATGGCAGTTACTTCAAGAGACGGTGTGATTTATTTCCCAGATTACATGAATTAGAAACGATTGACATTATGGAGCGGCATATATGTATGCTTCAAAGTGGTAACATATATAGAACATATACTGTACGGGGAGGAAGACCACAAGTGTCGCTACGCAGCATATCGCGCATGTCTCTATCAGACTGCTTAGCGGCATTCAAGACTATATAACATATATATATATATAACATACAAGTTTTAATACAAAACGTAAACGTTAAAAATAATATATAGAAGTACAAAATACATAAAAGAGAGTGCGGAGTAAGCTTAATTGATATGGCAGTAAATTAGCAGTTGTAATCGCAGGACTTTACTTCTTAGCCGATGTTGGGATGAAGGGATTGAATTTTAACTGGCTCCGTAGGACCTGACGTTACGTTGGCCTCCAACGAGTCGTTCCGCCCTTGACTGCTAAGGCTCTTTGGAGATCCATGACATACGAGTCTGTGGCTTCCCCCTGTTGGCGAGAACGACTCTCCGTGTTCCTGTAGGATGCGGACCCCGTGGAGCTGAGCTCCACGTCCACTTCCGCCTGCCGGTCGGACTCCCCGGCATCCACGTTACTCGACTCCATACTGGCGCTGACGTCACGCTGACGTCATCAGCCATATCCCAAGAGTCCTCGCGCTGTAGCGTCCCCGCCCCGTCCACCCCATTCACCTCTGACGTCATCACGCATTCCGTGTGTTGTTTCTCGGCCTCCGGGACTTGCTTGACCTTCGTGGCGTCGGTGTCCTTGTGGACCTCGTGCATCAAGGTCACACCGGTGTTCTACATCACCGTCTTGGCGATGGCCTAGCGACCCAGGTAGGTGGTCGTGTAGACGGTCATTCCGATGTTTCCGCCACTGTGTAAGGCGTCCTCCGTGAATTTGGCGGCGTCTTTGCCATATCTTGAGGCACAAGGAAAATAACATGTGCCATATAAATAAAAATTGAAGTTGAAGTATATGACGACTTCTAAACAGAGACAATCATCTTCACTTAATGGCACATAACAAAGACTTTAGTTTCATTATTTATTTGCCGGAATCTGACTTTTATCTCAATGAAGCATAATATTATTGACATTCATTCATTGCTTCATCAACATGACAAATACATGTTTCATATGGCACTCTCCAGGATATAAGCGTTGTTTGCCTGGACATCGCGCTGTCGGCCGATAAACGCTCAAATGCAACACATCCTTTAGTATACAAGCGAATGATATCATAAAACATCACCAGCATAAGCATCAATATTACACAGATATGTGACAGATACACCTACAACATCAAACCTTAGTTACTATTTCAACAAACAAGCGAAGCTGTGGGGCCGGCTGAACTAGTCCACCTAATAGTCTTAGAAGCACACATTATGAAAGGGACGACCGTGGGGAGGACCACAATATTTCAGAGCAAATGTGAATCGTTGCCATCAGTAAATGCAAAATTGTTACTTCCATCGAATGTGAAAGCACAAACAACCCTACGACCAAGTCCGGCGTTCTTCCGGCTGAGCCAGCTGGCCTTCATGATTTATTGCATTTTCAGGACCACTTTGTGTCATATCGCGTCAATGGGAAAAGGAAGGGAGAGTGGAGCCATGTTCCCGGGGGTAACCGCCCTACTCTTTGCGAAGAAGGACATGGGATCTTTATCCTGCGACCACACAGACATGGCCACAGCGGGGTTCGAACCACCGATCCACGTACCGTTAGGCTCTCAGGTGGCCAGAAACTTATATATCTATAGTGATTTTGTGCAATGTTACATACTTATGTTGGACGATGTTGACTGTCTCTGAGGAGATGCTTCCGGCCAGTGCGCGAGCGGCTTGTTCTAGGCCCGTGAAGACAGTCGCCCAGGCTACAATACCAACAACATGCGGTCACCACATGAAGAGAGGCGAGTACCCTGGGGTACCGTAAGGCATGGCAGCGAAACAATAAGTCGAAGTGGATGCCGTATATTTGTATTTTGATATTTATGCCAATAGTTCATAAATGATTTTAATGGGATGGTATAATCTCACAAAAAAAGCACAAAGCGTTTAAGTAAGGATACTGCAGCTTATTAAAAAGGCTACATGTTAAAATATCTTTCCTTTATTGCATGTTCGTTGGCATCGTAGAAATTAAGAGTTTGTTTTAATATGATATTGTGGCAATGTGAACTTATTATAATATCACTTTTTGCTGGTTTTGTTGAGATATGGCCTGCATGTCTAGTTGGTATGGGCATTGTTAATCGCCCGCCATGACGCCAGCGCGGTTGACCTACCTTTGATTCCGCCCTTGGCGACCTCACAGGCTCCCTCCAGCTTGGACGGCTGTCCCTCCACGCGCTGAGTCAGGGACTCCGGGCAGCATCTCCTCAAACCCCCACCTTGAGATGGGGCGCCACGACCCGGGCCAAGGCCAGGGAACCCTGCGCCAGCTTTTCCACTGCAAATACAGGGGCCAATATTATGGGCTGTTGGATGTGACCAAATGCGTTTAGTCTTATAAACGTTCCCACGCACTGGTCGCAGAGGTATCCTCAATTCATCCAAATAATGTCAGTCTTCAGTTTCAGAAACTTTGAAACTTCAAAAAAATTGAAACTTGACATAACTTAACCACAGAAACCGCCCCCCACCCCCACCCCTTCCCCACCCCAATGTCACCTGTACACACACGCCCCACCCGCTCACATGCAAACGCGCTGACCCAGACGGCGACATCAGAAGCCTCCTGCGTGTAGTAAAGACCCTTCTGAGCCAACGGGTCGATCTTTAAGTTCTCGTCCTCCGGGGTAATCATCTCCCGTAGCTTGTCCGAACCCATCTTCAGCAAGTCTCCCGTCTTCTCGGCGCCCTTCACGAGACCCCACGAGATCCACTCTCCCACTGGAACACGTGCACGGTAACAGCGGTTGGCTGTAATTTCAAGTACGACTGGATACATTGTTTTCGTCGCATTATATTGAAGAGGACAAAGTTATATATAGTAACTAGAGTGTGAACAAACTCACAAACATTGAAAGACGATACAGACTGACATAATGACTATTTTCGTTATTAACATGACGAACGAGCTGTATGGCAATGCGATTGACTACGATTGACCTACTTTATAGAGATGTTAAACTTGACACGATTCTCATATTACGTGAAGTTATATCAAACATTGGACAGAATGCTCACTGGTCCCCAGTCCCTTGGCTATTTTAGTACTGGTCTGTTCCGGTGCCTCGCCCGCCACCCCGCCCATGGCCCCGACTTCCTCCCCAGGACAGACGACGGGCCCCTCCAGCGTCCGCTTCTCGGTCGCCTGGGACACGGAACCCCGCGTGGCGGCGCCAACGGCAGCGTTTCCGGCGGGCGCCCGTCTGGGGTTGCTGCCATCTCGTGTAAGACTGGGCGGCGGCGGAGCCCGAGGCGGCGTCCGCGTCCTGAAACGGGAAATGTAGGAAATCAAGAAGAAGCTACAAACTAGGCAGACGAAATTGTACATATTTGGAGTATCCATTGAAGTTGATTGGATCTGGAAACTTGTGTACTAAGGTTTCGTTACCTGTCTTCTCATGTCGGTGAAGGAGTTGAGGACTCTTTCAAACTGACTGATCAGTGACTGTGTTAGGGAGGATGACGCCAACTGAACAACTTGAAGAGGGTCACAGAACAGAACATAATTACAGTCTAAACAACAAAACGCAAATTTACGCTAACAACTGTAGTAGCCATACAGTGAATAAATTAGTTACATGCCTTAATCGCTGTAACTTTTGATAATTTAAGAAGCTCACATGTGGATATCTCCAAAAGCTGTCAACAGTTGACAGGGCCTTTAACCCTCTCTAAAGCTAGATGTCTAACCTTCACGGTCGCAAGTGACGTCAGGGAAGATGTAACCCCCGAAGTCGGCGTGTAGGACGGGAGACATCCCTGGGAAGAGTGGGAAGGTCCACTCCCCCACCCGCAGGAATGCTGGGGGGGTAGGGAAGGAGGCCGAAGACTGGGGTCGCTCTTTAAACTTGTAGATAGCCAGCCCGCTGGGGTAGGACGGTTTACTGACGTAAACCTCGTTCGTGATGTAGAAGATTTGAACCCCGTCTGGGATGCTATAAAGCTGGGTGGCGCTGGCCGATGAGAGTCCAGCGCCCTCTAGATTATCTTGCATTAGACTGGCGCTCAGGGCTAGGTCACTATCCGACCCAGTCGGTGTCATGGTAGCTTCGTAAGAGGGGGGTGGGTTAGCGATCGCCCTGGCAGCTCTAGGTTGCTGGCTCGCCATTCTGTAGAGCTAAAATTAAGCAATAAAATGAAATGTATTATATTGCATGCGCCTCAAAATTGCAGTACCAATTTGTAGTGTCCGGGTGTCACATGTGCGCGACGCGGTGGCAGCGGCTGACCCTCCCGCCGCCGGTCGCTAAGCCCCGCCCCCTGTCTCCTGATTGGCTGGCTCGGCTGAGCCAGAGATCGGGCGGGACTATCCCCCCGGAATGGGGCTCCCGGGAGAGGATCCAGGGTGGAGGGAGGATATGCCAGGAAGCGATAGGTAAGGAGTAGAGTAGAAACTGTTGTAGTACTGTACAGATTTTGTATAATTGTTGTTTAGAAATGAGGTAGAATAGACAAAGTGGTGTTTTGTTTTTGACGTAAAACCAATATGATCGGACCTGGACGGGTATGTGGAAGGGGCAAGGCCAGACATCCATACCCCCACCCACATATGATACCACATACCATGGGTACCACATATTAACTGAAAAGGTATACAAGACTATGGCTTGAATAAACTAGATACCATTTTTTTGTAGATCTACAATGTGGTGATTGAAAGTGAATGAAAAAGTGTTTCTGCAAAAAATTGCCAAACAAATTAACATTGGACCCTAATGGAGCATATGCGTCTCTGCATTACCATTAAAAACAGCTGGCCAACCATGGCATGGCTTGACTATTCCAATCTCAATATGGAGCATTGTGTATCACCTGATACACTATACAAGGCCAGATCTGCAACGTCACATAGGCCAATAAGTATAATTCACTTAATTTAAAGATATTCCATAGCAAAAGCGTTAGACTTTAGGCTGTGGGGTGAATAGCCTATAAACTGGTACCAGTGCTTGCATATCTGTTATTGTATTCATATGAATTTTGGTCTTTCACATCATGTAGACACAGTAAATCAGTAGAGGGAGTGGGGGTGGATAGGGGGCTGCCGACACCCCCCCTGCTCCACTGATTTACTGTACCGGTGCTTTTACCTGATGCTTTGATATATATTATGACAGCTGACCAACATTAGAATTTAATGATGCTGTAAATTATGGCACATATTGAGCCAGTAGATACCTTGTATCAAGTCTTTAAATTGTATATATTGCCCGAAAAGCTTTTCTGCTAAAAATTACCAAACTTTAACATTGGGCCCTACAAGAGCATATGCGTCTCCTCATTACTATTATGAACAGATGGCTATTGAGTGGTAAGAGTTGAAGGGCGGATGGTGTGGGATGATTGACTTGGTTGCTATATATGCAAAGTCAAAGTCATAAATACCGTAGACACACGTTTCGGCCCATAATTGCCGCGATTGTGCTGCGATCGCTCTACAAATCACTGACATGAGAAAGCAACACTAGACCATTTTAATGATACCAAACTTACATTTGTACTGCAATGTTATCCTTTTTTATGACACAAACAATATTTCTCCATGCTGACACTCCATTGGCAGCAGACACACTTTCACAAATAGACTAAATCCCAGACAATGAAAGGCTCTATAGTTGCCATGGCATCCTCGTGGCTGGTATAAATATAGAGCATGTATTGTTTAAAGCACGTTCGGCGCCATGGCAACCATCATTTTATGACGCGTGTTTTAGTATTTTGGCGACAGAGCGTTTTCTGCCAATGGCGTGTCAGCATGGAGAAATATTCTTTGTGTCATAAAAAAGGATAACATCGCAGTACAAACGTAAGTTTGGTATCATTAAAATGGTTTAGTGTTGCTTTCTCACGTCAGGCATTTTGAGAGTGATCGAGGCAAATTCGCGGATAATATGGGCCGAAACGTGTGTCTACGGCATTTATGACTTTGACTTTTTTTAGTACAGATGTAGAAACTAGATAAGTAGACCAAAACTGAATTAACCTGAGGGGGAAACTTAAGAGGATAGTTTACATTTAGAATGAGGCCAATAATTGAGAGGATGCTCACTATAGCGACAGTTGTTGGAGCTACAGTTTTGAAAAAATATATATATTGCCCAAAGTTTGCGGCCAGATGCAATCTATATAAAATAAGTTTCAGTTATCTTTTGCTGCATAATTACCATAACAATTGATTAATTTAGCTTTAATGTAGGCCTACATGCAAACATTCACACTGTGTACACTATACGCAGCTACGGTAGGCGACTGTCTTACTGAGCTAGGCCTATAGCCTACCAATAGCTGCGGCATTCAACTCACTTAAATGATCTTAATCATGTCTTATTCAGAGCGTAGGCCTATGTCTGGCTTTCACTTTTATCATTTTATGACATTGAGTGATTCTACTCACTAATTCTTCTTCGTGTACCACTATTCTACTAAACGGACTTCCTGTTACGCGCACTTCGTTCACTTCGTCCGGCTTCGTCTTCGGGCGGTTCGGATGTACGCCGATGGCGCGCGGGTGGCGCAGGGGAAAACAAACGCACGTGGGCCGACCGATAAGCTTGAACGAGCAGGCTACTTTTGGGGGTGTGCAGTGAACAGTGGTGAAGTCGCCATAAAACGAAGTCGCCATAGGAAGACTCGCCATAGAATTGGAGAACTCGCCACAACCCCCTTGGAGAACACCACAGGTAGGGAAAATGACTCGGCACAAAGTTGGAGAACTCGCCACATGCCCGTTGGAGAACTCGCCACATGCCCGTTGAAGAACTCGCCACATGCCCGTTGAAGAACTCGCCACACACTCGCCATAGAGAAAAACAAGTAACTACAGTCAGACCCCGTTAATCCGACACCCGTGTGCAGTTAAGTCGCCATAAAACGAAGTCGCCATAGGAAGACTCGCCATAGAGTTGGAGAACTCGCCACAACCCCCTTGGAGAACACCACACACTCGCCATAGAGTTGGAGAACTCGCCACAACCCCCTTGGAGACCACCACACACTCGCCATAGGGAAAATGACTCGGCACAAAGTTGGAGAACTCGCCACAACCCCCTTGGAGAACACACTCGCCATAGGGAAAATGACTCGGCACAAAGTTGAAGAACTCGCCACATGCCCGTTGGAGAACTCGCCAAACACTCGCCATAGAGAAAAACACGTAACTACAGTGAGACCCCGTTAATCCGACACATTCAGTTACACCCGAATTTGTGTCGGATAACGAATATGTCGGATTAACGAATGAAAAAATCCCAGCGGGGAGGGGGGGGGGGGGGGACTTGCATGACCCTTCGGCAATGGCCGATCGTTTGTGAAATCATTACATTACAGGCAACGGTAACCGTCTGCGACAGTGAAGACGTGGGCTAGCTACGTGTGGGTAAACTGCAAATTTTAAGAATGTATCCAAAGTACACGTCACTGAGAGTAGCACCCTTAGAGCCAGCATCGTTGAACCATGTGAAGAGAGAATTCTCCATGGAGGCATGTTGATCCGATCGTATGCGGAGGACCCCACACCCGTGAAATAGGGTCCCAAACGAGCTTTTTCGACACGGCGACATGGCGATTTTTAAAATCGACAACGCGACATTGGGGTTTCCTTAGAATCGACATGCGACATAAGACTTAGCGACACGCGACATGGACCTTTTCCATACAGGGGGTGGGGGGGGGGGGTATTTTCGTTCCTCAGGAAGAGGCTTTTTCATTTCACCGTGAACTGGGAATGAGGAAAATAATCCTCGGGAACTGGGAATGGGATATTAGCCGACCATCGTGATCAATGATTTTCATCAATCGTAAATTGAGAATTTGAATAGCGAGCTCTAGCGAGCTAGATCTATTATGGTAACGCATACAAAAAAAAAAAAAAAAAAAAAAAATGAAATATCAAAAATGATATGTTTGGTTTGCCATACATTGCGATTAAAGAAACGTCAACCGCGCGTCATGGCCGCGAGGGAAGGCGATAATAAGAGCCAATTCAAAAAGTACCAGAATATAAGCCTACTATTATCATTTCATTGCATTATTTGTCCGAATAAGATAGAATAATGATTATGAAAACCATAAAACATTGATTACTACTGGAAAACACTAGTTACAAGTTTATTTAACCATAAACTACACTCTCTGCCTTCGACTCACTCCGTTAGGGCTTCATTATATCTCTGTTGTCGCCTACGTCGTCAATGCATTTTCACACTCATTCGCCAGGGCGGTGCTGCGCAAATCAACGCGCAGGAAAAATGCGTCGCGCATTTCTACAAATTAGTGCTGGGACCCAGCCTAAGCCTAATAACACATGAAATCAGGTGATGAAAAGAAAGAGTTCTGTCACAATTATAACTTTTTCGAAAGGATGCACGATGTTTTTTGCTGTATTAATAAACGGAGCTCGTTATTATTTTGTTTTATTCTTGAAAATTATATTGTTGCAAGAAATTACAGCTGATTTGACCGTTTTTCAAGAATCTTGAAATTTGCCCCCGGCCGACAGCAGCGGTAAAAGCTAGCTTTCGTAGCGCCACCGTGCGGGGAGCTTGCATAAACTAGTGCCGAAAACTACCGAAAAGTCACAATGGCCTTGACCCTGACGGAAACAGACGATTATTCGGCGTTTGTCGCAGTAAAACGGAATAAACCCCCAATATTAGATGATTTATAGCGAGCTATTATGGTAACGCATACAAAGAAAAAAAAAAGTAAATATAAAAAATGATATGTTTGGCTTGCCATATATTGCCATACTCTGCTATAGGGCTGTACAGTTCTCGCGGGTTCTATTTCCGGTTTAGGTCTTTTGGGACCCAACAAAAAAACACGTGCTCTTAGAACGAGTGCGCATCACGCTGGTGCCTTGCTGCAACTGCGTGACTCGCACTCATTGTAGTCAACGTTTTAGTGTTGGGAGCCGGCCGGCTGCGCGGTTTGTGCGTGAAGAATCGAGTGGGTGTCAAACTATTTTTTGTTTGCTTTGGTCCAGGCATGGCTAACTATAAAATCATAATATAATTAAAAATAAGACATTTATCTCTCCATAATGCATGTGGTCCGTTTGATGAGACTGTTGGAAGCGTTGTATTTTGAGGCAAATGATCGATGTTTACAGTTCTACGACAAACGGAGCATCATTGTCCTCACCTGTAATAGATGACGTACATGTTGACCACTAAAATGAAAACTTGTTGTAAATTGATATCACGGTCAAGGCTAAGAGACTCCATTTGGTAGTCTGGCATGCGTGGAATATAGACAAAAGAAGTCTTAAATGATTCAAGGACTAATTTTTATTTGTATTTTGACCTCTTTTGTTTTGGCGGGAAAGAGCCGATATGCAACTTTAATTATAGGCCCAAGTAACTACTTATTCCTATATTTCTCTGCATATAATTCTAATCCAACAACTAAGCCATCCATCTTATTTAATTAAAAAGACATATAAAAACATCATTTGGATATAGATCAGATATTTCAGTATACACGGCTTTGACAATATAAACTAGAGCTACTTCAGCTGATACCTGGATACAGGCAGCTATAATTAAGGCTATGACAACTGCTGCAGTAATTGATATAGCAGCTTGAAGAAATACATTATTATGACGAAAACTTTAAATTTTCGTCATATGTCAGTCGGTCGTGTTTGTTTGTTAAGACGACATATCATAGATATGTCGTCTTATGTCGGAAGGACGATTTTTTTAACAACAATGTTTGTTTGTTTGCATTTCTTTCGTACCCTCTACTGCCCTAACGACAACAGCTATCGTTCACCAATATTTATGGAAATGTGGCATGTTCGAACCTCTATAATTTTCAAGTGATAGACTTTCCAATGTCAAAGGTCAAAAGTCAAGGCCGTCCGGTTAAAGGAAAAACGTAAAAGTGCTAAGGCTTTCTTAATATTTGTCCTAAAGAGATGCGACTAGCGTCAAAATGTTCCACTGATTAGGGGAAACAACTTTAATATAGATAATTTTTTTGCGCGTAGGAAGAAGTTTCGCGCAAAATGACGTCATAGTTCACCTTGTCCTTATGTTCAAACTAGATGCACGTTGTTTTCCCACTTTAACTTTTTCAATCGTCGTCAACCTCCAAAGATGTTTTAATGGAGTTGGTATGACCCAGTTCCCGAAGAAAAGTTTGCCGTGAATGACGTCACATGACGTCAAAAAAATTTAATATTTAAATACGAAGTAAATTCACTGTATAATTAATATTGGAAATAGAGAGATCGGATTCGGGTCACAGGACGTCTAATTTTACGGCTTAGTTGTTTCTTAGTTAAAAAAAGATACTTTCTATTTTACTTTTCCCGCTAGAGGGCCAAACATTCCTTATGGGGATTCCCATGTTAAAGTCGGGCACCGGATCCAGACCGCGGGTTGGCGAGGGCAGTGACTGAACGGTTCGCGATAAGACTCCGTGTTGTTTATATATTGTGATGTGATTTATCGGGAGAGCCGTCGGCCGCAGTCATGGGAAGGGAGCAGGTTGAACACCACTAAATAGAGAGTCCGCCCCACTCCCTTCCACCAGGCTCATGTACTGATCCCTTCCACCGCCTTCACCCTCACTCGTCAGAATCATACACTCCTGCCCCCCCCCACCCCCTCCACGTCGTCCACTCGCACCCGTGTCCCCCCCTTTCAGACCCTAAGGCATATTTGTGCCCTGTGTGGAACACATTATTGTGTCCCCCCCCGCATTTCAATAATTCCTGCGCACGCCCTAGCGGCACCAATTTCATGGACTCCTCGCCCCCCCCCCCCTCCCCCCCATGCCCCCCCCCCATGCCCACCCACACCAAGCAAGGTTGATGGACTTCTCTCTGCTTATCCCCCACACCCATCCACCCGACTCCTGCAGCCCCCCAGCCCACCGACGCTCATCAGATACATGCATTCAGCTGGGGAGGGTGGTGGGGTGTAGGTTGAGGTCATGACCGAACCCGACCGAGCCATTACAGCGCTCGTAGAGGGGGTGAGTGGGCTGTTGACAGAATTCAGGCTGCGCGCGGTGATAGTGAAGCCGTTTCACCGCGCAGAGCGAAGAAATACCCTCAGCGCCACCGCCCCCTTCCCCCTCATGTCAATACTCCTTCGGTGAGACCCATGGTATCTGGTGTGTTAGAGTACATATGGATGACATGGTATTCCATTGGTGGACACAGTTAACGAATAATTGGGTGAAACTGCAATCTGCCGATCTGCAATCTGCCAATCTGTATTTTAAAGACGCCAATGCAACTCCTCCCTGGAAAATCCCTCACTACCAGCTGAATTATCCCCGGACAACTGCCTCCGCGCCCCCCCCCCCCCCGCCCCCGGGCAAATCCCCAATATACAATTCCCTCGCAGACCGTGCCCCACCCCCCACACAATGCTTCCTACCGCCACTCCCCTCCCCTTTGACAATCACCTTCTCCCCCTCATGACAATACTCTATCGATCAGCCCCACGCTCCCTCCCCCCTTATGACAATCCTGTTTCCTCCCCCATGACAA
The DNA here is from genome assembly GCA_964019135.1 of Arenicola marina. NCBI lineage: Eukaryota > Metazoa > Annelida > Polychaeta > Arenicolidae > Arenicola > Arenicola marina. Next base: position 27,904,650 of record OZ025260.1, on the reverse strand, counting down.
AACTAGCTCTCTCGGTCAGCCCAATGCCTCCCCCACCCCAAGGCTATGCTCCCTCGATCAGCCCCACGCCCCCTCCCCCTCACGACAATATTCCCTCTGTCTGCCCCATGCCCCTCACCCCAAAGATAATACACCCTCGGTCAGCCCCACGCCCCCTTCCCCCCGAGACAATACTCCCTCGGTCAGCCCCATGCCCCCTTTGCCCACGAGACAATACTCCCTCGGTCAGCCCCATTCCCCCTACCCCCCGTGACAACACTCCCTCGGTCAGCCCAATGCACCCTACCCCCATGACAATACTCACTCGGTCAGCCCCATGCCCCCTCCCCCCATGACGATACTCCCTCGGTCAGCCCCGTGCCACCGCTCCCCTAAGACAATGCTTCCTCCTCCCTCATGGTAATACACCCTCAATCAGTCCCATGCCCCCCCCCCCCACCCCAAGACAATACTCGCTCGATCAGCCCCATGCTTCAACCCGCCCCACCCCTCCCACGGCTATACTCCCTCGGGTAGCCCCATGCCGCCTTTTCCCATGACAATACCTCCTCGGTCAGCCCTTCGCCCCCGCTCCCCTAAGACAGTGCTTCCTCTGTCAACCTAGGCTAGGAGCCTAGGCTAACGGCTTAAGCTAGCGGCCTGGCCTAGCAGCCTGGGCAAAACTGACTGGGCTAGGAACCTGGGCTAGCGGCTTGAACTAGCGGCCTTGGCAAGGCCTGGATTGATGCCCTGGCTAGCCGCCTGGGTTGGTGCCCTGACTAGTGGCCTGGGTTAGCATACGGGGCTAAACGGAGCGACAGGCATAACCACACAACCATATGAGCTCATTGGTAAAAACAACACACGCAGTTATTATTACTTCGGCAAGCAGCGCATGCAGTACATATAAAACGGTAAAAGTAATAAAGGCCAACTAACTAATCACCCCCAACCCCTAACCCAACCCCCTTAACCCCACCCTTGACTAACACTACTTATTGACATTACCCAATTAAAAAGACCCCAATTAAAAACTAGCGAAGGCGAGATCAGTATAAGTAGGCACGTAGGGCCTACTGAAACCCACGACAGAGTAGACCACTCTGTACAAGGGCGGGAGAGCAAAACTGCTGCCAGAGCGCACGCTGAGCGAACGGAAGTGAACCGATCGTGTGGTGGAGTGCACCAACCGGGCGCAAGTTGGTCGCAAGCGGACGCCGAGCTTACGCCGCCGTAAATCCGCGCGAGGAATTTTACGCGGTGTGCACCAAGTGGACGTAGGGCGGGCGTTAGTCGCAAGTTGGTCGCACCGCTACGCCTGCTAGGGGGTAGGCGTAAGGCTAGGGGGTGGGTGGTCGCAAGTGTCAATAACTCAACCAAGGGTGATGGAACTTCTAATTTTCGACTTCAAAGAGCATGAAGACACAGTGTCAGTCATAATTACTGGGTGAAATAGCATATGATGCACTTTGTTAAGTAAAACAAATGAGTGTACAACAAACCCTGCGTCCCATGGGCTTTTCCAATGGTAATCCACGAGCGAGTGAATCGTGTTGCACGCCAGCGCATTAACTGTTGTCTGTATCTTAATCAACTTGTTTTTGTTGACCCACATCACAACCGGGATTGATGTTAAAACATCTTTATTATCTTATACACTTCCAGTAATGACCGAATTTATGAGTCACTGGAGTTTTTCTTTCGTGCCATTTTGTCTTGGTTTTAGCTTCAAAGGTGAGACTAAATAGAGACGCGTGCGTTTATAACGGAGCCACTAGCTGGTATACACATTCCAGTGCCAAACTGGACTTCGTACACGTGTATATAGCAAGTATAGGCTGTAAATTGTTTCCTTATTTTCCTTACTCCCTCTGTGTGTAAAAAAGAAACGCACGGGCACAGGGTAAACCACAAGCTGTAGGTAAGTCCAGGATAAAAATATAATAGATAAAAAATAATAGATAAAAAAACAGGCCAAAAACAGATCCGGGGAAAAAATATAACAGATGAAAACAGGTCTGGGGAAAATGAAATGGATCAAACATGTATGTATGTATGTATGTATGTATGTATGTATGTATGTATCTAGGTCTGTTTTCACACAAAAATTGAAGTCTCATTGATTTGTAACGAATGCATACATGGATTTGCGGTCTTTTCAATCACATACCCACGCAGTTGGGCTACAACATACTCGTCGCCCAGATCAAAAGGTCAACGGTCAAGGTCACAGCGATTTTTTGAAAAAATCACTTAAAACGCATATATCTCCGTTAATATTGAAGCTAGAGATCTCGAATAAGTTTCAGAATGTGCGGCTCTTTTCGGCTGTTGAGCATTTTTTGATGCGTAACACTAATTTTCGAGCAAAATAAGGTCATACGTTTTTCCGAAAACGCACTAAATGACCTCTGTCAGTTATCACGTTTTTTGACACATTTAGCATCAAGCTATCGCTATGTTATTCAAGTATTTCATAGAAATATGAATTGAGATGACTTGTGTCGAATCTTAGATTTTTTTGATACGTTACGTGACGTCACGATGACGTCACTTTCGGTACTTACAAAAAATCTTCAAAAATCAGGAAAAAATCCCAAAAATGCGAGAGTAGCATTATATTGTAGGAAAAGTAGTTCCTCGTATAGCTACAAACTAAAAACAATACGTTCCTATCTTACTTCCGGTTCCAGGGCCGACGACATTTCTCTATGGGACTTTCCATGTTAAAGCGCTGTATCTTTAGGCTGGGAAAAATGTTTTGTTGCGTATTTCACAAGTGCCTCCAGCAAATAACACCGCGATTTTTTCGTTAGTTGAACATGACGTCTAGTAACCACAGTGCTTACCATATGCAATTAGAGCAAATAGTGACGTGACAGGATTTTTTGGCCAATGGTGAAAGATACGGCTTTTTGGTGTTAGCAGAGGCTCCCACGGGTGTCCTATTCAAGCCATCACTCAATGCTTGCAGCTGTGGATGGATAATGCTAAGCTGAGTCATAATCTGTCAACATGGTTCCATAGCCACATTACTTTTCGGTATATAGTCGAAGTCGTTTAAAATGGGATCCTATGGGGAAAAATGAACTTGATCGAATATGACCTACTTCCGCTCAAGCTATTTCAGTCTCCTTCGCCACACAGTGAAGTAATATCACCTTAAAGCAAGTTATAAGAAAAACACGGCGATCTCTGTATTACTTTTTGTTTCCATGGCAACGAAGCCACTGGCCTAATGATAAACATACAGATTCTTGCCATTTAAAGAAAAATCGTCAAAAATCAGATAAAAATGCTAAAATTGCATTCTTTTCGCCAACTAGTTGCCAATAAGCATCTTCAGTGCTTTAATTAGGCGGAGGTTGTCTAGTTATGGCGCTAGAGCGCTCCGAAGTGGGACGACACCTTCGCGGGGTCGCCAATGATGAGTGACTTTGGCACGAAGCGAGAGAGCGATAGAATTGCTCTAGGACGCTTAGCTTGGCCGCTAGAGCGCTCGCAAGAGTTGCACCCCCCTTTGCCGAGGCTCCGATTATGAGTGAACGGCGATATCGACCGGCACTCCTTACTCGTCGATGGCCGCCGTTCGCTTAATAGCGACGCTAGTGAGTCGGGACTGGTTGCAAAAGACAAAGTGACCCAAAGTCACTTGACCCAAAGTCGATTTTCGTCATCATCAGTGTCCTCACTGACTTCTTGTTAATAAATTTGGGTGAGCTCGCAACTCAGGCAAGGATGGAGGATGAATAAGTTTCGTACGATATTATATGTTGCATCACGAAGAGCTTTAATTAGTTTAAAAAATATCTTACACACGAAACGTCAGACTAGGAGACTTAATTATAGTAAGGACAAACCGATGTGATGACTGCAGCACGCTCGGTCTCAGATAGGTTTGTTGAATAATAAGAATAATAAACTGTCGCGAAATAACCCGATCTGTGACCGGCATAGCTTGCCGCGTGGGTGACCCGTCGATTAGGTTTTTAAAGTCTCCAAGTCAATCTCCGTACAGTGGACTTCTCGCACTCTGTGGTACAAAAATGTAAATAATACGAAAAGTATAAAAATATAAAATAGGTTTTATTGACATATAGTATTGTCTACAATATATATATAACTTATATATAGTAGGTGTACTTCACTGCACACTGACTGTACAGACCACGGCTTTGATAGCAGTTACTTCAAGAGGCGGTGTGATTTATTTCCCAGACGTCGGAAGAATAGTCGTCGGCTGCGTTTGATGGCAGAAGACGCGAAAAATTGATAGGCTTGAAGTAATCCAAACGGTGGCTGAAAAAGAAAGAGAAAATGACAGCCATTATCACTGGAATAGGCGAAGTACAGTTCGTCAAAGAAGCGGTTGACCAATAACTCTTAAGGACTGAGGATTGCTTTTGTATATTGGTGGAATTGGCATATTTGAATCACCCAGTTTGCTTGACCCAAAGGTCAAGTTGCCTCAACTATATTTCACCAAAATTAAAATTCTCTTCTCAGGTTGGGTCCGTGCTATTGTCTTGTATCGTGTTTCACAAAGTTTAAGATGGATGGATTAGGGCAGATGATAGCCAGGATCCGTTTGTCTGAGGCTTAGCGTGGTAATCCACTGAGCTACAGAGGCTTTTCAATCACAGCAAATTGTGTTTAAAGACAACTGAGGTGACACAATAGTACTTACAAATCCGGATTTTCAAAGGCCCCCTCCGGAACGGGGAAGAGCGATTCATACGTCCGGTTGTCGCCCGACCCGTGTATCGCATAGGCATTGAACTTGGTCACATTTGGCGGGAAATAACTGGCAGGCAATATGGCTTCCCCGTGCCACCGAGCGCCGTTTATCTGCGCCGTGTATGACAACGAAAGGCCGTCCTACAAGCACACAGAAGTTATTGTAATCAATTTCTCATCCCGGATGTTATTCAGTCTATGCTTATGTCTCAGCTCCGGTACAACCTAATTAGATGCGTACATGATTTTGCGGCCAAAATGTTTGGTAATTTAAATAATAACGAAATCGAAAAGCTGAAGTGCCCTACAGGAAAGAAATTACGTTTTGAAATTTCATCACAATGAGTAGTATTTTTATTTAAATAGGTGTATACCATAAATGTACTTTATCATTAGATTTTGAAATGGTCATCAATATAACACTGTCGAAAAGTGTGTTTATTCTTACTTTGAAGAGATCCCGATAGCCTTTGAGGATCAGTAACAAATGCTGCCCATGCCTGCAACAAAATACAATAAAATTCCTATTAACCGAATGTACAGGAGACAGGCGATATATATACGGTTTTCAAATGTTTTCCGGTTAATCACGTACAGGATAAACATTCGGGACCTGGACAAATATATCCGATACTGTCAGACTTTCGGTTTACCCCGGGTTCGGTGTAGGGACGTTCGATTATATATATGGTTTACATATGTGAGGCAGACAAACAAAGAGTACGTAACTTACGTACGTACGTCACGTACGTCATTGAAGGAAAACATACTTCGTCGGATACACTCTACTGATTTCTGTAGGTCACCAGCAAATTAAAAACCGCTTTATATATGTTGCTTCAAAATCACGTTGTTCGTGAGATATCTAAATATGTGTTTAGTAGAAGGCACCGCTTTGATTCCCTACGTTAACTTGTTCTCGTGATATGAATGAATGCAATTCGCACGAAAGTAGAAGTTTCCCGCCATTTGGGAAAGGACGGCACATTTCAGCGCGTAAACACAAGATATCTTTAGTTAGTGATGTAGCATATAGGGCCTATCACCAACTGGCTAAGGATGAAATTAGGAGATTGCCATACGTACGTTATCCAAACATAATTGGAGAATGACTTACGGACAAAGCTCTACTTCCAAGTACTTGTCGTCATCAGATAGAAAGAAGGCCTCCGCCACTGGAAAAAAACGATACAAAGGGTAATCCGATAATACTAAATTTCAGTAAACGAAATGAAAATAATTAATAGATAACAAGTTGATTATGTTACCAATCTAATGTTGTTATTTTGCAAAAAAAGCCCATAAATTATCGCTTTATTTTGGTCTACCTATTATAATGTCTCCGACCACAGGCCATAAGAAACTTCAAAGCTGTTATAATATAATTGTCGTTTGATTAGCATCATAGTAAAGACAATTTGAAAAACAATAGAACATTTCAAGAAATGGTCCGAAAAATGCATCCAATGTTTCAAACCTGCCTGATCTGGAGTCATAGCAACTTTATATACCTTTGATATCTTCCATGGTAAGCTAACGAAGGGTTTGGAGCCCATACCTTCATAGTCCCAGAGGCCTGGGAACACTTCACCCGGCGTGCCACCAGGATTAGGAGGATCATCGAAGAAGGGACCTTCGGCTTCCATCTTCACGCCAGCCGCGTGTGGCGAGAGTCGTATTGTGACGCCTCCGTGCGTCACTGGGCGACTGTCCCACGTCGTTGCGATATGGTATTCCAGCGTCATGGTGTCGTAGCTAAGGAACCAGGACTTAAACAGCGAAGCCAAATAAAACATGAAAATAACGATCCAGCTTTTTGGGTCCATGATGATGGCTTTAATTCGCCTCCACCTGAAATATATAAATGTTTTGGTTGTTAAACAATATAGACAGCTATTTGGTCTTCACAAAGAGACCATGCACTAGGTCTTCCAAGCCTCGCAATGCGTCTCACGTAGGTTAACCTTCACAAACTACGCTTATAACGCTTTTAACCCCCATCCACTTGTCCCGGCGGCGAAGTATTGTCTATCAATATTGACAATGGGCCGGTCACGCACAGGCGAACACGGTACTGTAATCCAGGTCCGAGATTTGGTTTTTTGGTAAACAGAAGTGTTGACTTCAGCCGCGGGATATCAAAATGCACCACACGGACAAATAGATGGTAGGCTGTCACCGATTGGTAGATGTTTAATACTCAGAGGTTAAATTCAACACTTAAACAAAATGAATCACGGTACAAATCTGCCACTGATGTCGATGCAGGCAATTTGTGTCCACCCAAACAGATGTGTTCAGCGTAGTTTTCAGTTTGACGTTCAACACAGGTCGACGCCAGTTGTCAACTAACATGGGGCATTTGAAAACGAGTTCAGCTATTGCAATTCACAGCCATCGCCTGGGGCCATATATTCAAACACACAGCCCCATGCCTGTCGTTCTTACCGTCTCCCGTTCAAGTGCATGTCGTTAATTTGGTGACACAGCGTACGTACATATACAATTCTGTCCACTTCAGAAGTAGGCCTACACTTTCAACAGTCGCCAAGCGCCTGCTGGACTGAAATATATATAACACGACTAACCAAAGTTCGATACCAAGCTTTAAGGCAAACTTGGCCCACTGTAGTGAGCGGTACAATATGGCGTCACAGGGCCGCAGTTTACTGCGCCGATGACGCTTCACGCGACTTGGCCCACTGTAGTAAGCCGTACAACATGACGTCACAGAGCCGCAGTTTGATGCGCCGATGACGTTTCACGTGACTTGGCCCACAGTAGTGAGCCGTACATGACGTCACAGGGCCGCAGTTTGCTACGCCGATGACGTTTAACGTGACTTGGCCCACTGTAGTGAGCCGTACATGACGTCACAGGGCCGCAGTTTACTGCGCCGATGACGTTTCACGCGACTTGGCCCACTGTAGTGAGTCGTACATGACGTCACAGGGCCGCAGTTTTCTGCGCTGATGACGTTTCACGTGACTTGGCCCACTGTAGTGAGCCGTACATGACGTCACAGGGCCGCAGTTTGCTGCGCCGATGACGTTTCACGTGACTTGGCCCACAGTAGTGAGCCGTACATGACGTCACAGGGCCGCAGTTTGCTGCGCCGATGACGTTTCACGCTACTTGAGCCACTGTAGTGAGCGGTACAATATGACGTCACAGGGCCGCAGTTTACTGCGCTGATGACTGTTCACGGGACTTGAAACAGTACCATCACGGATAATCTATCCCTGGACGAGAAAATAAACACTCGCATTGGGAAGGCAGCCACCACCTTTGGTAGGTTGAACAAACGTTCGTGGCAAAAATTCAAAACTAACAATTAGCACCAAAATGCTAATCTACAGGGCGTATGTTCTAAGCAGCCTGGTGTATGGCAGCGAAACGTGGACCACATATTGTGGCCAAGAAAGGAAATTAAACAATTCCTATTTTCGTTGCTTGCGAAACATTTTAGACATATCTTGACAAGACATTGTAACAAATGCTGAAGTGTTAGCCAGGGCCAGCCTACCAACATGAAGGATTTCGGCATCTAAACAAATGTTACTACTTGAACAGAAAAAAAATATCTAAAGTCTTTCGCAGAAGGACGGATTCCAACAAAAAAGTATGGCGCTGAACCACTGTAGTGAGCGGTGAAATATGACGTCACAGGGCGGCAGTTTACTGCGCTGATGACTTTTCACGTGACTTGAACCGCTGACGGGCGGTCTGTCCTAGTGCAAGATAATATCTTTATACGAGTTGTTTTAGGTAAAAAATTTGAATTATATGCCATGCAATATTCTACTCTTATACTGGTTTTTTTTCGTAAACATAATATATTTCAAGACGTTATGTACTGGTGAAAGAACGAAAAAATATAATTCGCTAAAATAAACCAAGAGGTCGCATTTCGTGCCTTAATTTAGCAAATGCACTCCAGTCCGTTCTTTAACTAGCACATAATGATATCATTGTTGTACATGTCAGCACCATAGCGAACCAGGATTGGCCGCTGGCAATGCAAATGCCATGCCTGCTTCTATACTATGAGCGTTTCTATAAGAAAGAGAATACTCAGTGGTGATGGGGGGTGGGGGCGATATAAGGGAGGGATATCACATTGGGTCTACCCCGCACCGTTGATGAGATGATGACGAGTGCAATGGTTTTTGTATCTGGTTCGTTTATACAATGATAATACTTTTTTTGTTTGTTCCAGTGGTTTATTTCATAAATCTTAGCATACGACATAAACAGGAAGTTTTACCTGATAGAAGATCATGAGATTGCTGGTATTACCCTACAAGTATAGATGGGTGCATAATGACTGCACGGTGCAGAATGACTTCAGGGTACATGCTGCAGTGAGGACATTTATTCAAGGAGCGGGACGATGCACACTTAACGCGGACTTACTCTAACAGATACCATACATCATGGGATACATGTCGCTGTGGACACGGGCACTCGGTTCATGGGATAGCAGTCGTGTTCACCCGCTTGCTATATATAGCATATACGCGCACTGCCTCCGGCACTTCCATCCATGAGCCATCTCCCCGACACCACTATAGGAGGTGAAAAGGTATCACTTACACTTATAGAAATGCACTTTCGTTATCTTATTCATATGAGTTTGGGTCCAAACTGTGACCGGGGATATGTCTTGATTGATGCGTGACAGCTACCTTCATTATTTATAGGCAATCCACATATTATTTTTATTATATCAGTTTGCTCAGCATGCAAACAATATATATAGCATCTTTCCAATCCCTGGGTACATTACTATACATATGGTGGGAATATCAGACTGAATCTGATCTAGTCACATATTTTAGCACAAAATAATAAAAGCTATCACTGTTTTGTAGTAAACTACAATGTTGTTTCAAATAAGCTCTTACTTATCATTAAGAAATGAAAAAATATTGTGCATAATAGTTTATTTCATAATTAAATAAAGAGTTTATGGTTGTTTGGTTTATGGTTTGAATATCTAATGATTATAGCTATGTATTGCTATATAGTTAAAGTATTTAATCTTGGAATATATGAATTTTACAATAAAAATAATCAAATCATATAGCTTTAACTTTCCACATTTTGTAGAGTAATTGAGGTACATTCAGCATGGAAAATATTTGCAGGCTTGTTTTCCAATTTTAAAAGAAATATGTCATTGCCAGAACTGAAAAGACTTTTGCTTACTCACATTCATACTGTGAAGATAATTCACTGAATTATCTTAATAATTACCAGTACTTTCATGCAAATGAAGCGCATAACTTTTGCTACAGCAGTAGCTGTATTACTTTGCCATGCTAACGCTGAGCCAGGCACTTAGCCTCAAATTCATAAATGACAGTCCTAATTGGCTTACATTTACAATTACAGCACACTAGCCATGAATGCATACCATGGCTATATATGGTTGAAAATGACAAGAAAAAAGTTATTAGAAAAAGGATTAAGGTTTGCTTCTCCTATATAGCTTTTCCCACAGCAATAGGTGAAAATTATAACCCTATGTGACTAGGCTATATCTGTGTCTCCGCCCACATACACTGATACAGTCTTACCCCTCACTCCTGGGTGATCCACTCAGGAGGTTATGGTTGCAAAGGCACAGTAAATCATTGGCGCAAGTGCCCCCAGGCAAGCCAGCTTCCCTAGAGAAGCTGGCTTGCCTGGGGGCACTTGCGCCAAAGTAAATCAGTGGAGGGGTAGGGAGCCCCACAGAGTACAATGTTTTGTATACACTGTGGAGCCCTTACCCCATCTCCCCTCCACTGATTTACTGTGCCTGTGTACAGTTTGTGGTATATTCAGGATGCTTTAACCACTTGTTGTCATATTGCGTCAAAGGGAGACAGAAGGGAAGAGTACATGGAGCCATATCCCTGGGGTAACTCCCTACTCTTTGCGAAGAAGGACATGGGATCGTTATGCTGGAATCACACAGACTACAGTAGGGCTCGAACCACTGATTAATGTGCCATTCGCCTCTCAGGGGGCCAGATACAAAGTTTACAGCATAGGTCCCCCTTAGGAGCTGACTCTCCTCATAGGGCTCGGCTCGCGTTAGCATTCGCCAATAGCCATTTGGCGAGAAAATTTGAGATTTGGCGATAAGAACTTCCTGGACACTCGCCAAAATGGCGAATCTAAAATTTCAACTACAAACACATTTTTATTCATGTTCGCATTACATGGTAGATCTACTACATTCATCTCCAATTATGAGATTTATAAATATATTTGGCTAATTTTGGCTAATGTTTTTCCACGGAATTAGCCAAATTGGCTAATGAAAAAAATATCCTAGCACGAGCCCAGTAGGGGGCAATGAAATGCAATTATGTCCCGTACTGTTTTGAACAAGGTATATCGCCATACCGAATGGATGTGGATGCACCCATACCCGGGAGAAAGAAGTGTAAGGCAGTGTACTGATGCGTAATATTCATATTCCGGTTATTGCAATGATATACTGAGCCACCAAAGAAATGCACCCAGTATATCAGGTGTCACATTCAGATATGTGGAGATGCCCCCCTTTTATAAAATACATGATATTGAGACCCTCTCCACTCCATGTGTAAGGTGCCATTATGATACATACACTGATACAGTGATAGTGATCACAGGGGAGGCATCTCCCCATGGCCATGGGGGGGATTTCTGCGTGGCCATGGGGGGGATTTCTGCATGGCCATGGGGGGGATTTCTGCATAGCCATGAAGGGGATTTCTGCATGGCCATGGGGGGGATTTCTGCATAGCCATGGGGGGGATTTCTGCATGGCCATGGGGGGGATTTCTGCATGGCCATGGGGGGGATTTCTGCATGGCCATGGGGGGGATTTCTGCATGGCCATGGGGGGGATTTCTGCATGCCCATGGGGGGGATTTCTGCATGGCCATGGGGGGGATTTCTGCATGGCCATGGGGGGGATTTCTGCATGGCCATGGGGGGGATTTCTGCATAACCATGGGGTGTGGGCATGGACGCCGAGCCATGGACACATCGCTTGGTGATCACAGCGCCACCTAACGGTCGGCATCATCATCAGCCCCTGGTGGAGATTATGCGGCATTTAACTCTCTTGCCGGTCAGATCAATGCAGATCAAGCATACACCCTCTGTTAGGCAGTAAGTTAGGGCCCGTTAGGGTTCAGGTCGTTAGGGCTATGCATCAGGCACAGGTGCCTCAATCGTGGGTCGGTAGGGTGGGGGGGGGGGGGGGGGGGCGGAAAGTTGGCGGAAAAATGTCTTGATGCATCGATTTGAAGGTGTGTTTGAATGGGATTACGTGATATTTTCGTGAGTAAAGTGTTGAGGCATTGAGTGAAGCGAGGAAACCGTGCAGTCGGGACATTTTGTTGACGAAATCGACCGATGTTGTTCGGGCTGAGTTTTCTGGCTGCAAAATGGCTTGCCTACCTTCTCTCTTTATATGACATATGTGTGAAGCCGGCCGCCCCCACCCCCCCCCCTCCCGACCCACGATTGAGGTACCTGTGCATCAGGGCTACCTTTCCACCACTTGTCAGTCTCTAATTTCTAGCATTAGGGCTAATATAAGAACGATTGTGTTGGTTGATGACACAGAAGCACAACTCACATTATGATTGTTATCGTGTTAACACTGTCATTGGGTGAAGTCGACACTTTTCGGCTGTTGTCGTGCTGTCAAACTTGTAAGCTGTTCCCTGCCTTGTGCTTATTTTTACACCACCTGCTGGTTCCCAGCGAGACTTGAAACCACTCTCTGCCCTTCGACTCACTCCGCTAGGGCTCCATTATAAAAGCTTGCGTAGCGCCACCGTGCGGGGAGCTTGACTTGAAACATACTCAAGCTCACCGCACGATGGCGCTCTGCAATCCCCGCTCACTTTTAGACGCCAGATGCACGGCAGCCCCTTGGCGCAAGTGCCCCCTGGCAAGCCCGCTTCTCTAGGGGCACAACGGTGTCAAAGGTTTATGTGTCCTCATCAACTGGTTTTCGGGTGAACGGGTATCCTATGCGAGAGATCACCAGGCCTGCCTCTAATAACTCATGTGTGCCGTTAGACCCTGTGTGTGACCTTAAGAGACAGGCCAGGTTTTGCGAGAGACAGCGTCGGGCACAACATTATTTGACGTGTGTTACCTACGAGCAAGCCGGGAAGATGGCTTTTTGACTCGGGATCCATTTCAGAGGTTGATGACCGGTAAACAGTGTGAAATTGTTACCTTCAAGAAACACCTTGAAGTGTTGGCGCAAGTGCCCCCAGGCAAGCCCGCTTCTCTAGGGGCACAACGGTAACAATGTTAAAATCCTTCGACGTTAGTAGGGAATCGACTGTAGCTTTTTTATAATGTGGGCGCGTACAGTAATAGTGCTTACGCATTCTATATACCTTGTTCTATCTTCTGACATCAAGAAGGTGATTTTCGCGAACAAATGTTGGAGCATGCGACTTTTCCCGACCAACCGCCATGCGTATGCAGCGCCACCTGGCGAGTCTCGCTACAATAGCTGTTTGTAGCCTAGATCCCAAACTTTGTAACAGTTAATTACCTGTGAAAGAGGGCGCTGCTATTATCCTTAAGTTCAAAGTGAGCGACTGACAAGGCCCTCTGGCGGAGAGTCATATTCTAACGGAGAGGAGGAACCAAGTCGCATTCACAGGTACCAGCACAAGCTCCCCGCACGGTAGCGCTACGGAAGCTAGCTTTTACCGGGTACATAAAAACACCGAAACGGACCGAAACGGACCGAAACGGACCGAAACGCACCGAAACGGACCGAAACGCACCGAAACGGAGTGTCTGAAGCATTTGGATATGTATTTTTAAATGTTTCTATGCATGTACTTTACTTATTATCTGTTTATACAGAGTTTATAAGCCATTTCATGGCATTAATGTGTCGGAATCCGATCAAAAAGAAGCACAACAACAACAAGTCCATCACCAAGGGCCAAAGGTGTGTCACTGACTTTCAATATATTAATCCCAACGTATTAAGTCATGAAACGAATTTATTTCACATCATGGGAGGTGTTTTCACAACCCTGGAGGTGTCAAGTTTATTGGTATTGGGCATTTACACCCCGGGTGGTGTTGAGTATTCACAACTCTGGAGGTGTCAAGTTAATTGGTGTTGAGCATTCACACCCTGGATGGTGTTGAATATTCACAACTCTGGAGGTGTCAAGTTAATTGGTGTTGAGCATTCACACCCTGGATGGTGTTGAGTATTCACAACTCTGGAGGTGTCAAGTTAATTGGTGTTGAGCATTATAAGCATTATATAAGGCCTGCATTTGCCTCATATGACCAGATGCCTTGAATGAAACCATTGAGATAAGGCTCGTATTACCACTGACCATGCCGATCTCACGAAAGCGCCGTGATGCCAAAATGAATTGGCCATGCGGTAAATGCCAACTTGAATGTACCAATAAGTGTATTTTCTCTGACAAATGTGAAGTTTGGCTCCATGCAGACTGTGAAGAGCTGAATAATATCCATCCAGATGGATGTTCTGCAAAACAGCTCAAGTGACTACTACTGCTCTATCTGCTGCAAAGATTCCACTGGAAATTTCGATTTCCAAGCAGCCATGAGGCGCCTGAAATCAGCCTCGAGAAGCCAGAAATCTCTGCAGGCTGCTGCAGAGAGAGGCGATATTGCTTCGCCATGTGCCTGCTTTATCGGCTATTACTGGGTCGTTCATTAATTTCGAACCGGACCAAGCGACTCTTCAAATCCTAGAGAAGGTTGGAGGCGCTGGCGACAGAGTGCCAGTGAGGGTTCCTGCCGATGGAAACTGCTTCTTTTCATTCGTCTCCGTGGCACTTGCGGGTAACGCCACGTACGCAGCTTGCTTGCGCGTCCTATGCGCTATAGAACTGATAACCAACGAGGAACATTATAAGGGAGAGCACATAAGAGGGGGCTTGAACCTTGTCAGCCCAACCTTTATGTCATCCTGCCGAGATGCTGTGACAAATGGCGCATATGCATCAGCTTGGCACATGCAAGCCGCTGCCAGTGTCATAGGCAGAGACATTGTGTCTATATATCCAGCGATGAACGGACTCTTAGATAAGACGTTAAACATTCTGAACACGACTTTCTCGATGATGAGACTGGAAAAGGATCCAGTGTATATCATGTGGACCTCGACGAATACTGCAACGCGCCAGACGTGGATACCAGATCATTTCGTTCCTCTCATGGGCATCGGTGATGTTGAAGAACCGGAGATATGTGTTGCAGATTCTGACGACCACATTACCGTCGATAAGCCATCTTGCGATGTCACTCCAATACAAGTTGAGTTGTCTGGCAGCAGCTCTCTGGCAAGCCCACAACTTGCCTCAACTCCTAAGTCTTCAAACGCAGCCGAGTCGTCCACTTCCACTATGGGAAACGATTCTTTAAAGGGAATTCCGCTCGCTTCTCCAAAGTCAAAACGAACAATAGACTTTAGTGATGTTCCCTGTGCTAAGAGACTAAAGAAAGTCAATTTCAATAGTTTCTTTGGGCGGGAATCATGCACGGCAGATGATGATTCGATTCTGTATGTTCCCCCGCATGTAACGGAGATGGCGGACGTCTGTGACCCAGAAGACAATCCACAAGCAGTTGGTCACCCTCTTCCGAATCGTAAGCCACTTGCAATGAAAGAGGTGATGCAAATGCTACAGAAACCAAGTGAAACGCACGAGGCGGTACCACTTGGGGTTAAAGAGAACGTCTTCTTGGTGAAAAATCAACGCAACATGCAACGACGCAACAACGGGATGAAGAGTGACTTCAGCGACGATTGCGGTGCTTCGAATGCTTCTGGTGCTTCCCCCAAGACGGCATACTTTGTCTATCCAGATAAAACTCTGAAGAAACTGTTCTACAAAGATGGTCACTATTGCCATGAAAAAATGGTGAACAAAAAGCGGCAATATATACCGCTTAATCCTCAGCCGGATTCATCAAATTTACTGGAAATCCAGAGGTATTACACAGGACTAAAAGCCGATGCAAACTACAAGAAACGAGTGACGTGGGTCAACTTCGCCCCCACTGGTTTCCTGACGCATACGGATCATCACGCCCTCGTCGAGTACACCGGGAAATTTCCGGGACTCAGTCTTCACGGGAACGCAAAAGGGAGAAAGAACCAGTATATCAGGACACCAGGAACAACCATGGAACGGATATCAGAAGCGGTTAAGGAAAAGAAACCAAAGGCGGCATACAACGATCTCATCCATGAATTTGGTTTACTTGATGGGCCAAAAGACACCCAGCAATTACGCAGCAAGAAATACAACGACAAGAGGAAGGACGACGAAACAGTAGGCAGCACGCGAAACCTGGCGGATCAAATGCAGCAGGTTCTCAACATGTCACGGACAAATCCGATGATCCGTCTCATCTCCAGTGTGAACAAGGACATGGGCATCGTTGTATATTCAGACGAGCAAATCAGTGATGTCAAACGGTTCTGCTGCTCCGGGAAAACCCCGCTAGGGGTGGACAAGACTTTTAATCTTGGCGAAATCTTCGTCACTCTCACCAGCTATATGCAGCTATGTGTCACCCGGTCTGCTGCATCGACCCATCCAATAATGATGGGACCCGTGTTCCTTCATGGGCGGTCAACGTTTGAATCATACAGCCCCTTCTTCTCAACGCTAGCTGCTGCACTGCGCGACACAGAAGCGGCAAGACTTGCCATTGGCAGCGATGACGAAACCGCGATGCGCAATGCCATCAAGTTCTTCTTCCCGCAATCGACGAATGTGCTGTGTACAAAGCATCTGCGCGACAACATAGAGGATTATCTGCGAAAGCAAAAAGTGTGTGAAAAGAACGGAACGACAACATATCATCTCGGAGATATTCGGACCCAACGGACTTGCCAACGCTGACACCATTATTGTCTTCGAAGAGCGCGTGCGTTCCCTTGCTGGGGTAATAACGGAGAAAGCACCACCTTTTCTCAAGTACTTCAACAATAGGATAGTTCCCCAAATAAAACAGAGAGTGGTCGAACCTGTCATCGCCGGTCTCATCACCCCAATGTGGACCAACAACAACACGGAGAGTATGAACCATGTGCTCAAACAACTGGTGAATTGGAAGCAGCAACCGCTCCATACCCTCGTCGACATCTTGTGTAAACAGATATCGGCCCAATACGTCGACGTCGAAAAGGCAATGATTGGACGTGGGGAATTCGAGCTTGCGCCACAGTATCAAGCATTCTACATGAAACCTAATGTATATGCTACAAAAATGGCGGAGCAGCGGAAGAAGATCAGAGCGACATTCTTCAAGAGTGATGGTGCTCTCGGCGGAAATGTCGTGACTTCAACGGACGGGAAGCTGGTCGTTCCGACTACACCATCTGCAGGAAAGAAACTTAACCAGCGCAAGAGAAGACAGGCGACAAGAACTACAACACTGAGCAAGAAGAAGTAGCTAGAGTATAGATAGTCAACGCCGTAACAGTAATCATTGTTTTATGATAAGATTATTATGTATATATGTGAGTTTGAAATTTATAAATAAATCTACTTCGTGACAAATATCTACTATATTTCATTTGCTTCTTATGCTCCGTTTCGGTGCGTTTGTGCTCAGTTTATGCCCCGTTTCGGTCGTCACTGCTCCTTTTCGGCCGACACTGCTCCGTTTCGGTCCGTTTTTGCTCCGTTTCGTGCTTCAGGCACTCCGTTTCGCTCCGTTTGTGCTCCGTTTCGTGTTTCAGGCACTCCGTTTCGGTCGTCACTGCTCCGTTTCGGTGCGTTTCGGTGCGTTTCGGTGTTTTTATGTACCGGCCCTAGCAGAGTGAATCGAAGGCAGAGAGTGGTACCAGCATCCGCCCAAAACAAATATGGCGGACGGCTGGTCGGGAAGCTGTGTGGTCCAACATTTCTTCGCAGAAATATAACCGAAACAACCTAGTGTCGACACACTTTCTTAATGTCAGATGATAGAACAAGGTATGTAGAATACGTAAGCACTATTTCTATTATTACGTAAACGCTATGATTGTTTGAGCACACATAATTGAATTAGTCGATTCCCTACTAAGGATTTAACATTGACACCGTTCTGCACCGTTGACGTTTGTGAGAGCCCAAAACGTCCGACTAGGCCTACCCAAAACGTCCTACATAGCTAAGAACCAACGAACAGTTACGTTTGACGTTTCAGTCATTCACAATCTGGCGATATGAAACCGTGATACACTCGTTTTGTATCTCTTAGATAGCAATGTACGAATAACATTCGAGGAGAATCTCGAAGGGGTGGGGGGTGGTAGGGGTGGGGAGTTTAAGTGTGGGACGGTGCATAACAAGGCACGGAAAAAATAAGCGTTAGCAGTATTTTACAGCCTTAATTGGCCTCTTTGCCCTATTTTGAACTTGTCACACCCTCCGGCCGTAGATCTATCAATTAAATCAATAATTATGCGAGGTCGGGACCACCTTAAGGATATGGACAAACTCTGGTCATGGTTCTTGTGATATATTAATTCGTGGATGCTCGAGTTGTAGCTAACTGTGCATTATGTTGTAGGTTTCAAAATCCTGCTCCTGTCCCGTTTTGGGCAGTCAGACATTTTGGACTCTCACAGACTTTGTGCCCCTAGAGAAGCGGGCTTGCTGGGGGCACTTGCGCCAAGACAGCCCCCAGCGGAATCACCCTAAGGCAGAGAGCGGAACTGCGCTAGTGAGCGAAGTGAGCGACTGACAAGGCCCTCTAGCGGAGAGTCATATGCTAACGGAGAGGAGGCACCAAGTCGCATTCGCAGGTACCGGCATCCGCCAAAAACAAATATGGCAGATAGCTGGTCGGGAACAGTTGTGTGCTCCAACATTTCTTCACGAATATATAACCGAAACAACCTAGTGTTGACACACTTTATTGATGTCAGATGATAGAACAAGGTAAATAGAATACGTAAACACTATGATTGTTCGAGCACACATTATAATAAAAGCTACAGTCGATTCCCTACTAACGTCGAAGGATTTTAACATTGTTACCGTTGTGCCCCTGGAGAAGCGGGCTTGCCTGGGGGCACTTGCGCCAACTCCCACCCCTGAAGCTAAGGCTTCACATACATTTCCCACCCACCAGGAAAGCAGAGATCCCACACTGTACAGCAACTTTCTCTTTTAATATAAAAAACATAATAATGAATTTCAAATGGTTTCCTAGAAATGAGCTTGAGGCATGTGTTTTAATGTAAACTCTTCAAAAATTGCATACATTATCATATAAACTTGAGTTTTAGTGGTGACAAAAGAGGGTGAACAATTGCCCACAGCGTGATGACATTGTACACAAGAACACCACTTTGTCATGCACTTGTTTGTGCCTATCTGGCAGAAAATGCAGATAAAAAGTATCACCTTTTTAGTTTGTGCAATAGCATTGTTTGTATGTAATGAGGACTCAAATAAATGATTTTTCACTTTGTTTTTGACAGATTTGAAAGTTTATTATAGGAAAATGCTCAGGAGCAGCTTTAGTTAAGGTTAATTAAACAGGTGACAGCATCACCAGAGTCAATAGGTCTACAGCACGATCAGCAATCAATGTTGGAAATTTTCTAATTTGTACTGTTCAGCCAATTTCCTGCGACAAGGAGTTGGAAAATAATAAGACGTCATAAGAAATGTTTTTATGATATTTCGGTACATATTGGTAATTGATAGGACAAAATTTAATGTCATTTAGTTAAAATAGTAAGTCTGCAGTGGCGGATCCAGGGGGGGCGGGGTTAGGGGGGTTGCAACCCCCCATTGGGAACCTGAACATACACTGTTAAAGTCAGCTTCTCCGAGCAGCACCCCCCCCCCCCCCCATCGCAAGTTTTAGCCAGAGAGCAATCCCCCCTTGGCAAATTCCTAGATCCGCCCCTGGTCTCCCACACATGGAATATGTAGCTTTCTTTGAAATTTATGATATTCTTGCAGCTATTGATATTAGGCCTACATCTTAGTCTTGGGGTGAAATGCCTCACAGTAGTCTTGTGCCGAATACATCTCTGGTTTTGGCCAGGCTCATATTTCTGATGCCCTGTTCTGTTTATATTCAATTTTTTATGCGATGAGGACAGGTCTTCTTGTCAATGTGACGTCAGATGCCGCACGATATTGTCAGGCGCGCAGTCTGGCAAACATTTGGTATAGGGCTATACAGTTCTCGCGATCGGGCCGCGAGACTTCAGTTTTGGAGACAAACAAACACACGTGCTCCATGTTGAAGTATAGGCAGCTATAAGTCAATTTATTTCCAGGTTTATTCTAAAGATTATGAGTACCATTTTACTAAACATGGCTATGGGAGATATACGTTAAAATATTTGGAGGCGATGAAGCGCAGAACTTTTGGAATATACAAGGAAAAATCCGTCTTCAAAACACTCGAAAGCTAAAAATAACGTGCTAAATTTAGCCCTGCACACGGGCTTTCGCAAGTTCACCAAGCAGAGAGTGACGTCACAGAGTTTCGCGTGCCTCCGCGGTAACAAAAATGGCGAGAGCAAGTGATCGACTTAACCATTCCGCTGTCAAAATGTGCAGTGCATGGAGTAACAATACACGGGTGCGTCATTAAACCACATGGTAAAGATAAAATAAGACCAGTTGGATGTTTTCGTATCACTTTTGTTCAGTTTCTTCATTTTTGTAAGTTTTCTGTTTGAAGCGTTGCGCCAACGTTGTCACCGGGGAGAATCCGTGTGACGTCATAATGCCTCGTTTTCGTAGGAAATGCCAAAAAAACCGTCGTAACAAATATTCGTCATTGTGATGGCGCACACGAATAAAAAATATGTCATCTATCCGTTTTGTGAAGCTATATTTCTTAAATATTCTTAATCATAGCGCTAGGCCTTCCGCAATGGACCCACCCCTCGGCGCCTGGCTTTTGCGCAGGTAGTCTGGTTCCCAGTCTCTCTTTTTGCATAACATGCACGTCACCCCTACGTCACAGATAGCCAGGATACCAGTGTGCGTAGAGATTCTGAACTCGTTCCGAACACGTGCTTCGTTTGTTTGTCCCCAAAATGAGTAAACCGGAATTCTAATCGAACGAGACTTTATAGCCCTATTGACCGTGACGTCACGTGTGGAGGGTGAGGCACGGCGTGACGAGTGCGGGCGGACACGTGAGGAGAAGGGATGCGGGGGGAGGCGGTCACTATGCTCAGTGCGTGACATTGGGGGCGGCGGGTCGCCATGTTGACAATCATCGACTGAAGGCCGGAGGCCACGGATGAGTTCACCCACAAGCCCAGCGGGCCGAGCGTACACAGTTACTCACTGTTGTATGTACTATATGGGAGTACCCCGGGCGTATCATGCAACGTGACGCGGACAGCCGGCATTAATTCAACCATTTACAATTTGTAATTCGGCATAGAAGCACGGTTCGCCACGAAGGATACCTCTTCATTAACTCAGGTAATTACAAATACAGGCTTTGCTGCTACGTTTTTACGTTTTAACAACCCGGGCCGGGGGGCCGGCGCGACAGCTCAGTGGGCTAGAGCGCTCGCATTGAGTGCTCTGGTCACCTGAGAGCCTAACGGCACGTGGGTCGGTGGTTCGAGTCCTGCTGTGGCCATGGCTGTGTGGTCGCAGGATAAAGATCCTATGTCTTTCTTCGTAAAGATTAGGGGCTTACCCCCGGGGACATGGCTCCACTCTCCCCTCCTTCTCCCATTGACGCGATATGACCAAAAGTGGCTTAAGCGTCCTGCATGACCAACCAACCAACAACTCGGGCCGGTATTCATAGACATGGCGTAAGTTACGCAAGTGTTAGGCCTATAGTAATTGGACCAGTTACCAATAATTGAGCACCAAGCGAAAGGTGGTAAAACTGATATGTAGATCATTTGGAATCTTACAAAACAGATGTCAACGTAGCTTTCACACATGAAGACATCTGTCTCGTAAAAGTTTGGATACAAATTCCTACAAATGAATAAATCACATTCTGACTGTGCGCAATCACTGGTACCTGCGCAATCACTGGTACCTGCGCAATATTCGTCGAAAGCCTATTCGTCGCAGGTTTACAATGAAAAACGTAGTTTTAAATCCGGTTTATCACTTATTTGGTGAACTGGGGATTCAGTCGGCGTTATTGCATAAACGACTCGCCATATCCGTATGATCGCCAGTGACAGAACAGTCCGGCTAAGGCTCTAAATATCATACAGCTTCCGATATTGCGAAAGAAATCAGCTGGCGGAACAAATGAGATATACATATGGCTTTGGTTCGAGTACGAGATGGGCCCGGGTGGAGGGGGGGCGGGGGGGGCACTGTTATACGAATCTGGCGGGGGGGGGGGGGGTCTCCGCGGGTGCCCCTTGATGCCTGAGGGAGCGGACATTTGTGGTGAAAAAGTTACCTCTATAGAGCGGACAGTTATGATGAAAAAGATACCCCTGTAGAAAGGATATTTGAAAACTTGCGACCGAGGGGGGTGGGCTCCTGAAAATGTACCTTCGTAGGCTTTACCGCGACCCCCCCCCCCCCACACCCACAGCTGTGCATTAGGTACCCCCCCCCCCCCCCCCCCGGGGAGAGGGGCTTATGACAGCAACCATATCGTACGAGAAGCCATGTCAGATGCATTTTCTCGCCTAAATCTTAGTAACAATGTCACCCTGGGGAGTGGTCGACAATTTTTTTTTCTCGGAAATGCTCAGTCGCAGAGTGCGTGATGGGTTTATCCCGGACCTTAGTCACGATGGGCCGCAGCCAAGTTATAAGTACACGACTGGGGATTAAATTTTGTGTCACACTGTGGTTATGTGGCAGAAATATATTGATTTTCAACACGGGGTCGCGTGTTCGCAGCCTTCAGTCGGGACATCCTTGGGACCTACTTTCATGTTTTGCCTTAGAGGGGCGGATCCATACTTCAGGGGGTGGGGTATGAATTTCGCGATTAGAGTGCATAAGCGGCGGAAGCCGGGGGGTGGGGGGCGGCACTGGCCCTTTCTTCAGCATCAGGTTGCTGCTCCTGGACAGGGATAGGCTTCTTTTTTCTTGGGGACTAAACCTATCGGTGGGGGGGGGGGCTTCTGCGGCTTGACCAGGGTGTGTGTGTGTGGAGGGGGGGGGGGGCTATATCCGCAGTAGCCCCCCCGCTGGATCCGCCACTGCTGGATACAACTTTTGGTGATTTATTTTGCCGACCGACGGACTATATGAGAAACGCTATGAATCTAAACTAACGTTACAACGTATAAAAACAGCGTAACACGTGTTCAGACCTTGTTTCTGTATCAACCACAAAAGACATTTAGACAGAACTAAACGTCTTTGAATTAACTTTGACTTTGAGTGCATGGCTTTGTCGTGTTTGTCGATTTCCCGGGCAAGATCGCTCTGAAATTTGAAAAGGGGGTGGTAAGAGCTCCCCGAAAAAAGGACAAAAAAGGAGCAAAAAAAGGGGTGGGGGGGCTTGGTGCGAGGACGATCCATATAGAGGAAGGGGGGAGGGTCCCATCGAAATGGTTGGCATCCGTCCGTCTGCGAAGACGGTAGACTTGCAGCTTTGCGGTTATGGCTTGGATTGTTCTACCCAATCCGCATCGTGGTCCCATGCGGAAATGCCCCCTTTGTATCAACCATAATGGCACCGTACACATGGATAGGGTCTACAAAGCATGTATTTTATTTAAGGGGGGCATCTCCGCAGGTGACATCCGGCAGACGGCGTGGCCATACATCCCGATTTTTTAACATATACCCATAAACATAATGCGCGCCCCTAACTTCCAACCCCCCCCCACCCCAAACAAAACTGGTAATATCCGGACTGGGCCTATGGCCATAGCTGCGTCCCTGCTGAGCTACCGTAGTTACAGCCTCCCCCCCCCCCCCCGCTCCCATGGCTGCAGAGAACTAGGTCAAGTGTGTGCTGTGTGTGGAAAATATGACGGTACGGAGCGATGATGCAGAACGCGATGCGGACAGTCCAGGCTGGTTAGTGTACCCGGATACATATGTACACGGAATAACACAGGACAATTCGCGGAAAACCTCAAGCTAAGGCTTAGCTAGCCTAGCTGTCTCGAGTGACGTTTTGGCATCAGTGTGATGTGTGTCAGCGCAAAGTCTGGCTGTTGTGTTGAAGAGGTCAAATGATTCGACAACATCGATTCATAAATACTACCACAGGCCTATAGTTTGCAGCGAGGCAAAAATAGATCGCACCATTGTATACACACAGGATAGACACCTCGGCAACTGACATGTGGCTCCAACAGTCAACTGCGTCACCCAGCATTTGATTTGGGTAAGCCTTATTAATGTGGCCTATAGGTACAACGGTTGCATTGACGGCATTGAGAGCATTTCTCTGCGCGCTGTAATACGCGCTGGTACCTGACGCACGCATAGGTACAACGGTTGCGCTGAGGGTATTTCTCCGTTTCGCGCGGTACATTTCTCCGCTCCGTGCGGTACCTTTCTCCGCTCCGTGCGGTACATTTCTCCGCTCCGCGCGGTACATTTCTCCGCTACGTGCGGTACATTTCTCCGCTCCGCGCGGTACATTTCTCCGCTCCGCGCGGTACATTTCTCCGCTCCGTGCGGTACCTTTCTCCGTTCCGTGCGGTACATTTCTCCGCTCCGTGCGGTACATTTCTCCGCTCCGTGCGGTACATTTCTCCGCTCCGTGCGGTACCTTTCTTCGCTCCGCGCAGTCGATTTCTCCGCGGAAAAATCCACTGTGCGGACTAGAAAAATGGACCTCGCGGAGCGGAGAAAAATACTGCGCTGAGCGGAGAAATGACCCCCGCGGAGCCGTTTCTCCGCGCGAATGGGAGAAATACCCTCAGCGCAATCGTTGTACCTATGGCTCTCTCGCGCGTCAGGTACCAGCGCGTATGATATCCATGTGTCAGGGCTAGGTAAGCCCATACTTTCAGTCTGGAACGGTAGCGTTTTAATTGTGGGCGCATCGCATGGTAGATTACAGATTTGTTATAGGCTAATTTTAGTCATGTACTTTACTTTTTGCTTATTTTAGTAATTAAAACTCTCTGCTTTCCGTCCTCCTTATAACTTTATCGGGTCTTGGTGTCTGACGAGGTGCCCGGTGAGGGTAATTAGGAAACATGGTAGGTCGGTGCTCGACCACGATGTCAATCAAGCTAGGTGCATTGATGTGGGGGGACGCATGGACAAAAGAATAACATTTCATAGGATCTCACTGATCGGATCATAACGTTAAATGCAACAAAGTTATGAGGCTGCCATGGT
This sequence comes from Arenicola marina, assembly GCA_964019135.1. Lineage (NCBI taxonomy): Eukaryota > Metazoa > Annelida > Polychaeta > Arenicolidae > Arenicola > Arenicola marina. The sequence goes on along the minus strand of OZ025260.1, from coordinate 27,879,628 downwards.
TAAAACAAGCAAGATAACCATTGCTCTAGTAACATCGTAGTAACGTCATGTAAAAATCGATGATGTTGCCCGTAAATGAAATTAGGGGTTGACCGTAACTCCGGGGGGGGGGGGGGGGGACGGTATTTCCGTTCCTCATTCCGTTCCTCATCCTATTTCCTATTTCTCATGGTTTTACCGCAAATTGACAGTTCACCTGACAAGGGGGGGGGGGGGGGGTGCACCCTCTAAATCGCGAAATTTTGAGGGTGCACCCCCCCCCCTTGTCAGGTGAACTGTCAATAACAATATCGAATCTCCAAGATGAGGACTGATCAAGACCGGGCGCGAAAAAAAAGGTGATATCGCAAATATCGAGCAATTCAGACTGTTGAATGTTGAACTGACCTATTGTAGGATAACGATCCCCAAAATTTGCCAACATCTGATTACATATATAAGGTATATTTATTCGTTACGTTGGACAAGTGTGACGGAACAACAGAATATATAATTGAATGTGGTCTAGACCTATACCGCCGCCTGCTGCGGGTCTGTTTTAGCACAAAATAGATCTAGAGATGATCATGACTTGCTTTATCATCCGCTCTTTCACAATGTAATGTATCTGTGTCGGCCTGTCTCCAGCACCGCCATGGAGAACGGCGAACCACCGCCCAAATACTCCGACATCGGCAACCCGCCTTCTTACGAGGCTGTCGTCGGACCGGAAGTCAGGGAACCCTCAGCCCCACTTGTCGGGGATGCTACCGGATATAGGTATTATATCTCGCCTTCCGCTCCGCCTTCCGCTCCGCCTTCCGCTCGCCCAAGTCACGCCCCGCTGCCTGCCTCCACGCCAATAGTGTCGTCTTCTGGTCCCGGCCGGGAAGGCAGAGCGCCGAGACGTAAAAGAAGAAAGCGTGTGATTTGTATCGCCGTGTCAGTGACGCTGGTGCTGGTGGTTGCGGTCATCGTGGCAATATTAGTGAGCACACTGGCAACACACTCATCCCCGTCCGACAATGAACAACTTTACAGTACGCCAAAACCAGGTACGTAACGATAAGACTAAAACTATCCACACGAACTTAGGTATGGGTGTGGAAGCGGTAAATGGCGACACGCGACACAAGCATATTTGAAAAATCGACATTCGACATTCATTGACTCCTAAATTCCGACACTGAGGATGTGAAAAAGCGACATCGACACAGATTTTTTTAATAAAAAACGACACTGAAATTTAGCCAAAAAACGACATGGAACATGGGTCGTAAAAAATCAACATTCGACACTAGACACTGGATTACCCCTTCCAGATCCTTTGTAAATTGATTGATCACTGAAAGTTGTAGCTACATGTTGTATAACATATATTCCAGTAACGTAAGCATAAATTAGAAAGGTTGGTTGACCGATAAATTTACTAAATGTTATGGACTAAGTAAGCCTTGCGCACACCGGTTACCCTGGTACGTGTTGTTTACTTGCAGCGTTTCCTGCTACACCGCCGGGATTCGATGACGGTTGTAAGTAAATCCTATACCACTATGTATACTGCTATATACACTAGGAAATCCGACCTGAAGCATTTGTCTTGCGATTATCGGGTTCAAAATACATAAGTAGTCACCCAAGAGGTGGGTCGTCTAGATTAAGAAAGTGCTAACATTATATCGAAGAGAATCTTTTTATCATGAGCTGGTGAGGCTAAGACTATAATGCACTTTTCGTGCTACATGTGGCCACCTGAGAGCCTAACGGCACGTGGATCGGTGGTTCGCGTCCTGAATATACAACCAACCAATCATGCTACATGTGGATTATAAATACGGTCCCTGTTCGCTTGTTGACGCGCCTGTGTGTTTGATCTGACAGTCGCCTCGGCCGCCGCTCGAGACTGCCTCATGTCCCCTGTCTGTTGGCTGCGGTACAACTTCCGGTTCAGCGTGACTGACTCGCCGATGGCCTGTCGCGGAGACCAGTACGTCCACTGGCTGCAAGATTACGGCAAGTTTGTCGGCGTCATCCTGTGCTCGGCCTCGAGGCAAGTATACCACACCTGACTGGGGCAGCTCGTCGTGCGAGGGGAAGGCACCGTGGTCACAATAGGGTGGTTTTTACAACGATAAACTTCTGTTCAATTATTGGCAAATAGTTATATCTGAGACAGATTCATGTGACATCTCTTGTGTCACCGGTCGTCCTTGAGACTGACCTGTGTCACCGGTCGTTCGCGAGACTGCATGACCTGTGTTACTAGTCGTCTTGGGACTGTTCTGTGTGGCCTGTCGTATACGTCCTTGAGACTGACCTTTGTGGCCGGTCGTCAGTGAGACAGACCTGTGTGACTGGTCGTCCTTGAGACTGACCTGTGCGACCGGTCGTCCTTGAGACGTCCTTGAGACTGACCTTTGTGACAGGTCGTTATTGATACTGACCTGTGTGACCGGTCGTATACGTCCTCGAGACTGACCTTTGTGACCGGTCGTCAGTGAGACGGACCTGTGTGACTGGTCGTCCTTGAGACTGACCTGTGCGACCGGTCGTCCTTGAGACGTCCTTGAGACTGACCTTTGTGACAGGTCGTTATTGATACTGACCTGTGTGACCGGTCGTATACGTCCTCGAGATTGACCTTTGTGACCGGTCGTCAGTGAGACGGACCTGTGTGACTGGTCGTCCTTGAAACCCTGAAAGTATATAAACATGCTAGCGTCTAGATAAAACAATTGCAAAAATAGTAAAGCAGCAAGCAGATATCGGTAAAACCATAACATAAGATCGGGCAGGTGATAAAAAAGAAACATGCCGTCATCTTATTTTTTTAGTTACAATGCCGTTAACTATAGATTATTACACTGTTTGCAGATACAAAATCCTGTTGTCCGATAGCATCACTGGTGAGTTCTTAATCATTGGCGATCGCAGAGGCATGTGTGAGGACCACTGTGAATTCGTGGGCGCCCCGGCAGGTGGCCTTTTTGTCACGCCCCAAGACGACTGGCACAATCCCGTCGTGTCCGGTAAGGAAAACAACTGTTTTGTGTAAACAATATTTATTGACTATTGGCAAACATTACATAATACTATGTTAATGCCTCTAGTGTATATTGGAAACAGATAAACATTCCGAGAGATGACAGGGATGCAGGAAAAATACACAGCCAGTCAAACTATATATACTTATATATACTATATATCAAGTTTCAAACCTTTTCATTTCTTTTATATATTCTGCTTTTATAATAACATCATTTTCAAGTGGCGACCCGTTTATACCCTTCGTCAAAGTGTAAATTTAATGGAGCTACTGCACCAACTGTATTCACCGGATGTTCCCTTGACTTCCTGTCACTTCCTGTCACTTCGTTCTGTGAGGTAACGCTGTGCCTTAATGACTGGTGCCACTCTCTGTATGTCACTGCCTGTACCATGCGCGATTATTCTACCTCATTGAAAAACATGAAACTGAAGCATAAGAAAGTTCTTAATATTACTTAAATGTAACAGTTTTTTGTTCTTCAAAATCATGTCGTAGTCTACGATTTACCGACTTTTGACCTGATTATTTACTTAGAGTTATGTCTTCTAAAATTCATTGCCTGGAGCCTTCTCAACATCCCTTAAAGTGTGTAATAAACAGGGGAAATGCAATCTGCGAATAAAAGAAAATGAATTAACAGTGAATGTTAAATGTGAAGCATTGCAACATGTATAAACACATTTTAATTGGCAGGAAATATCTGTATAAGTAGCTTGGTAACATATTTTTGTACTTCCTACTTACATCTTAGTAAAACTATGGCTAACCTCCCACCACCTATCCGCTGCATGAACGCCTTTTATCGCGTTATTTGCTTGGCGTGAGTATTACGTGAGGTCTAAACCGTGTAATGAATCACGCCAGCATTGAATAATGTGTAAGTGGGGTTTAAGCAAGATTTTCGCTGAATGACGGTTCATTGTTTGGCGTTGGTTTTCTGGTTGGTGTAGGTTACTACAGGAGTGATTGGGGGGAGACTTTGTCGTACGGCCTGTTGGGAGAGGTGTCGCCCAGGAGACCGCACGTCGACTGGTATCGGTGCGGTGTCGACATCCCGGGATCTAGGCACGTCGTCAGCATAGGTAGTGAAGGTAAGCGTTACATTGTCATGGGCCGCGTTTACAACCTTACACCGTGTAGGTTAGTATGTCTTGGGAATTATTTCAGTTACTATGTGGCATCGAGGTGCCACGAGACACCGTGGTGCCACGACACACCGTGGTGCCACGAGACATCGTGGTGCCACGAGACATCGTGGTGCCACGAGACACCCTGGTGCTACGAGACACCGTGGTGCCATGAGACACCGTGGTGCCACGAGACACCCTGGTGCCACGAGACACCCTGGTGCCACGAGACACCCTGGTGCCACGAGACACCCTGGTGCCACGAGACACCCTGGTGCCACGGGACACCGTGGTGCAATGAGACACCGTGGTGCCACGAGACACCGTGGTGCCACGAGACACCGTGGTGCAATGAGACATCGTGGTGCCACGAGACACCGTGGTGCAACGAGACACCGTGGTGCCACGAGACACCGTGGTGCCACGAGACACCCTGGTGCCACGAGACACCGTGGTGCCACGAGACACCGTGGTGCCACGAGACACCGTGGTGCCACGAGAGACCGTGGTGCCACGAGACACCGTGGTGCCACGAGACATCGTGGTGCCACGGGACATCGTGGTGCCACGAGACACCGTGGTGCCACGAGACACCGTGGTGCCACGGGACACCGTGGTTCCACGAGACACCCTGGTGCCACGAGACACCGTGCTACATTGTCCATCTAACGATATCTCTCGTTGTGATGCCAAGTTGAATATTCATTTGAATTTAATTGAAGTTAATTCATTTGAGATTAGAGTTTTGAGAGTATGGTTCAATGGATTTATGTAAATTTGCAGTAATCACGACACGGACGGTCCGGCCTGAGCCGTCAACGTCACCACCCCCCACGACCACCCCCGCACCCACCCAGCCCACCATCGAACTGCCGCCAGGTACGGCGCTGTCAGTACATATGGACTCTAATTCATTAAGCTGCTCACCCAGCTGTTGTCCACATATATATGCTTAGTTAACTCTGGCAGGCCTGCGATTGATCCTACTATTACTACTTTTTTTGATATTCTACCTACTTTTCTATTTGTCCAATACTTTTTGAAGTGTGTAAGAGTTGTCCAGCTGACATGAAAGGCACCCATTGTTTGAAGGAAATCGGGTACATCAGGTCACAAGTGTCTGATTGATCCTTGATGACCTGTGACCCTGGGTACTAGAATGCATGTTATCTTGACTCAATGTGATAAATGAATCATACTGTGGTGAGGATAAAAGTCATTTCGGTAAGTATATATGCAGAGAGTCCGTAGGTCACTTTCATCAGAATGCATGGGTCCCTACTTTTTCCTATGTTTTCTCTTACCTTTCTGGCACAAGTAGCCTTACTGTATCCCTATTTTTGTATGAGTGGTGAACCACATGCCTCCTCCTGTGTAAAATATATGCCTGATACAGTCCTATTTACATGTTAAACACGGTGGCAAAATGTTATGCTAAGACATGGATTGGACCTTGTTAAAATTTATGTTCTGATAGCAATATTAAGTTTTGGTATGTGTGTTCTAGGTATATGCGAAGGATCGACCAGTATCCCTGCACGTGGCAATCTGACGGCGAGAGAACACTACGCCATGTACAAGGACATGTATACCAACTGCAAGTATGTCACAAATATCCTCGTCCTGATGTATTTGGATAGCGGCGAAGACTTTGATTTGAGCTTCCTCAGCGGAATCCGGGAAGTTTGGAAGGGCGTGCTGATCTACGGTGTGACGTCATCACGTATTCCGTTGAGCAATCTCCAGGTTATACGCGGGCACGACGTGATAGGCTATCAGAATAAGTCGTACTCGCTCATCGTGGCCAACAACTACTTGGCCAACTCAACACAGGGTCTTCGCCAGTTGGACCTCCAGTCTTTAGTAGGTGAGTTGTTGTATATTCAGGACGCTTTAACCGATTTTGGGCATATCGCGTCAATGTATGGGAGAAGGATGGGAAGAGCGGAGCCATGTCCCCGGGGTCATCCCGTACTCTTTGCGATGAAAGAGATGTTTATCTTGAAACCACACAGACATGGCCACAGCGGGACTCGAACCACCGACCCACGTGCCGTTAGGCTCTCAGGTGGCCAGAGCGCTCAATTAATGCGAGCGCTCTAACCCAATGAACTATAGGGGCGGCCCTCAGTCGGCAAGTAATACGAACCAGATTAAATGCACAATGATACTACACTCAACGAAGAACATTGATGTCGCATACTCAAACGGTCCCTATGATATATGCTAATACGGATAACATTAATGTATCCTATTGCAATAACATATTGTTGTTGATCGTTACGTAATTGCAATGTATTTCTATTTCCGAATCAGCCATTGAGAGAGGAAGCGTTCGCTTCGATAATAATACCCAACTGTGTCACGATGAAGACATCAATTGGGATCAACTGCTGAAAAATAACTTGGGAGCAGTTCTGGAGATACTTCCAAGCGAGTCAGGACGTCGTCAATGTAAGAAATTTCTTTTGGACATGTTGAAATTCAAGTTCAAATATTGGTTATTGTAGTGACATGCCAACATATATATATAAGATATACAAACATTAGCGAATAGCAGGTTGGCCCAGCTTAAGAGAATGTATCAGCCGTCATTGCAAGTGGGCGTTTCTAAATAAAGTGTCTGGTTATTTTGCTAATTGTATTGTATGTATTCTTAGGAATATATGTAAACGCACAGGGTCGTTTTACTAGCACATTCACCAATCACCAGAAAGCAATGAGGTATCAAAGTCGGTTCTCGCAATAATGTAAAACATATATATTTAAAATTTGACTATCTTTGAATGCCTGGGACGCAGATGAGCTTGATGCTAACTCCATGACCGTCTAACGGGGTGCATGGATTTAGCCTGATGTTTTGTTTGGTGTGTCATATACCTTTAGGTGCGAGTTGCCATGAGGACTGTGTAACGGCGGGCGACGGCCGGGCATACTGCTGGGGGGACGGCTCGACCATGTGCCAGCGAGGTACCTGCCTGCGCCATCTTGACACATTGCGTAGAAGTTAAATGAAGCTTAAAAAGATGCAGTGATAATTTGCTCAGAATTGTTATCCTTATTGCTTCTGTTAATAAGCAGTCTGTTATGTTAAGTATATAGCATATATAATATAGAATTAAGGTGCTAAAAATAAATGGTTTCTCCATGATGTTACATAAGGGCCTTGGTACTTTATCTGTTACCACTAAACAGGATATCAAGAGAGAACAGAGGGACAAAAAAATGTAAAATGAATTTAATCTGCATCAAGTGGAAATAAATGGTCTGAATCTGAATCAGAGGGTTTACAGTGTTGCGCTGGCGGCTCACGTTACATGCAATGAATGCGATATATTTCAGTGAGTAGTTGGAATTGTAGCAGCAACTGTTCATCTGGTTGCTATGGTAGCGGCGCTGAGGAATGTTGCCACCCTGAGTGTCTCGTTGGATGTGACGGACCGATTGCGAACCAGTGTTGGGTACGTCAAGTCTTAATCAATGTGGAAATAAAGCAAATTGGAGGGTAACCACACGATTTGCGCTTGTGATGTATCAACTAAACTAGACATGAATCTTAATCACGTGTGGGGTCTACACTGTGGACTATAGCTATTGAACCCATCACGCTGGGCGGAGAAATAATTGTTAGATGTTTAATCCTGTTACGCGGGAACCAATTGGATATTTTAATCCTGTTAGAGAAACCAGTTTGATATTTTAATCCCGTTAGAGGAACCAATTGTATATTTTGATACTTTTGGAGTGTTGGATAATATTTACTCGTAAAGCCCTCTTTTATCCTCTTACTCCTTTATGTGGTTTGTATTTCGATCGTTTTCAAATTTTAAATGCAATACCTTTACTTGCAGGCCTGCCGTAATCTCATCCATGACAACTCTTGTGTAGAAAGATGTCCACACAGTACTTACAACCCCCAGACACCGGGAATAACGTCTACATATGCGTTCAGCCATGTCTGTCTCGAGAGCTGTCCGGGTCAGTGGAATGGTCATTTTTAGAAACGCACATTGGTTCCGGTGTTATATGTTAGGGGAATGATTTGTCATAAACGGAGGCGATACGATGGACTAATAATTGGTCCGGAACTCCGAAAAGGGGTGTCTGCAGGTTGAGGACAGAGAATAGTAGATTTAATGTATTGGCGACATGATACGTAGATGGCAATACAGGGACGAAAAGTAATCCCCAAGATGATTGAATAATGATTAACGAAAATGTAAAGTTCCACTTGGGTGTTTGAGAGGGATAGCCAGTGGTCCATTGTAGGCGGTATGTTTGACAGGGATGGCCAGTGGTCCCTTGTAGGCGGTATGTTTGACAGGGATGGCCAGTGGTCCATTGTAGGCGGTATGTTTGACAGGGATGGCCAGTGGTCCCTTGTAGGCGGTATGTTTGACAGGGATGGCCAGTGGTCCATTGTAGGCGGTATGTTTGACAGGGATAGCCAGTGGTCCATTGTAGGCGGTATGTTTAACTGGGATGGCCAGTGGTACATTGCAGGCGATATGATTGACAAGGAGGGCCAATGGTACATTGTAGGCGGTATGTTTGAGAGGGATAGTCAGTGGTCCATTGTAGGCGGTATGTTGGACAGGGAGGGCCAGTGGTACAGTGTAGGTGGTATGTTTGACAGGGAGGGCCAGTGGTACATTGTAGGCGGTATGTTTGACAGGGATGGCCAATGGTCCATTGTAGGCGGTATGTTTGACAGGGAGGGCCAATGGTACATTGTAGGCGGTATGTTTGAGAGGGAGGGCCAGTGGTACAGTGTAGGTGGTATGTTTGACAGGGAGGGCCAGTGGTACAGTGTAGGTGGTATGTTTGACAGGGAGGGCCAATGGTACATTGTAGGCGGTATGTTTGAGAGGGATAGTCAGTGGTCCATTGTAGGCGGTATGTTGGACAGGGAGGGCCAGTGGTACAGTGTAGGTGGTATGTTTGACAGGGAGGGCCAGTGGTACATTGTAGGCGGTATGTTTGACAGGGATGGCCAGTGGTACAGTGTAGGTGGTATGTTTGACGGGGAGGGCCAGTGGTACATTGTAGGCGGTATGTTTCACAGGGCTGGCCAATGGTACATTGTAGGCGGTGTCTTTGACAGGGCTGGCCAGTGGTACATTGTAGGCGGTATGTTTGACAGGGTTGGCCAATGGTACATTGTAGGCGGTATGTTTGACAGGGATGGCCAGTGGTACATTGTAGGCGGTATGTTTCACAGGGCTGGCCAATGGTACATTGTAGGCGGAATGTTTCACAGGGCTGGCCAATGGTACATTTTAGGCGGAATGTTTGACAGGGTTGGCCAGTGGTACATTGTAGGCAGTATGTTTGACAGGGTTGACCAGTGGTACATTGTAGGCGGTATGATTGACAGAAATGGCCAGTGATCCATTGTAGGCGGTGTGATTGACAGGGATGGCCAATGGTACATTGTAGGCGGAATGTTTGACAGGAATGGCCAATAGTCCAATAGGCAAGGGGGGTCGTGTTCCCAGATCAGGAAGAATAAATTTCTTAATTCCCAGGTCACGAGGAATTAAAAGCAGAACACTCCGCATGCAATGGAAGGGCGGATACAGCATACTAAATTAACGATTTTCCGATTCACGGTTATTTAATATTGAAATTCCCAGTTCACGAAGAATTATTTTACTCATTCCCAGTTAACGAGGAACGCAAATACACCTTGCCCCCCCCCCCCCCACCCCGGCCGCCCCATTGTAGGAGGTATGATTGACAGAGCTCGCCAATGGTCCATTGCAGGTGGTATGATTGACAAGGATGGCACATGTACAGTGGATTGTGGCGCCGACATGATGTATGCGGGAGGATTGTGCGTCAAGTGCCCGGCTGGAATGTACATCTGTTCACATCGTAAGTACATCGTAAGGACCTGGGGCCGTCATTTATAATCGCCACTTAGACTACGCCAATAGACTTAGCGCTAAGTGTAAGATTTGTCGAGTGATTATCTGGTTCATAATACATAAGTAGTCGCCTAATTTGTCAGAATAAAAAATCATTTTCTGAATTTTGGTTTTCGTGCTTATATGAGCTACGTGTGGGTTATGAATACGGCCCCTGGTGCTTTCCGCGCGCATAGTTACCAATGCCATTGGTACATCTAGCCACATCACGTGGTGATTTTCCATTGCAAAACACAAATAAAAATAGTGACATAAATTCATTTTTTATTTCTCATTTGAATGTGGTGACGCGCATGTTCCATGGCGTGTTCTTATTTCGAGTTTTTTAACTTGTAAAGGAAAGGAAAGACCAGACTGTTACCCATTGCAGGCGCGGGCCCATTAATGTAAGATTTTAAATCATGCAACATTTTTTATATCTTGAATTGTCACCCCTCCTTGACGCAATCGTCCCCCACACCCACACACCATGTCACTTTTTGAGGAAAAATCATCAGTCGTAATAAGTTATTCTAACCTAAGACTTATCGGAATATTAGTTCAGACGGTCCGCCGGTTTGGTTCTTTGTCCTTTTGTTGTAGTGTAATCGACTCATCCGAACGACTGACTGCTGCAGTATTCCTTTCACCTCCGTCTTTCAGCGGCGGCCTTCACTTGTCTTGCCCTGGACGACTGCCTGCTGCAGTACTCCTTCAATTCCGACGACGCCTTCAACGTCTGTAAAGACGGCCAGCGATACGTCACGTGGCTCAACAACCACAAGATGTTTCTTGGAATCACAGTGTGTGACGCACACAAGTAAGAATGGCGCATGTATGATTTACAAGAAGGAAGCTGGTACTTTTATATCCACTTGTTCACATATTATTTGCTGTCATTTTGCCCTCATTGCTACCACCATTTCATGTCATCTTGCTCACGTGGTCACCACCAGTTTATATCGTCGTTTCCATGTGGATTAAATTATTATAGTACGTATCATTTCGGGCGTTCCAATGTGGATTAATTCCTTAGCGCGTACGTGTCATTCCCCGGCAAGTGCCGTCTATAAGCCCCAATGGAATCAAATCATTCCTCGGCTCTTACCCTTGGTGGTTGGTTGGTTATTCAGAACGCTTTAACCACTTTTGGTCATATCGCGTCAATGGGAGATGGACGGGAGAGTGGAGCCATGTCCTCGGTGGTAACCCCCTACTCTTTACCAAGAAAGACATGGGATTTTTATCCTGCGACCACACAGACTTGGCCACAGCAGGGCTCGATCCACCGACCCACGTGCCGTTAGGCTCTCAGGTGACCAGAGCCCTCAATGCAGCGAGCGCTCTAGCCCACTGAGCTGTCGCGCCAGCCCCTCTTATCCTTGGTGGATATTTGCCCTCGTATATCTTCACATGAATGCATCCTGCCTTTTCAGGTACCACCTGTTCCTGTCACCTCTCATGGACGGGACCTTCAGGAACATAGCTGACACGTCCGGGGCGGGCGAGGACCACTGTGAACTGATGGGCGGCCTCAACGGCACAGTGGCCTCCGACTTCTGGAGCAGTCCCACTACCCAAGGTTGTGGCACGGTTATTACACTGTCTGTATGCACGTCTGTATGGCCATTGGGCTCTCTCGACTCGATGCCGTCTGTATGGCCATTGGGATCTCTCGGCTCGGTGCGGTCTGTATGGCCATTGGGCTCTCTCGGCTCGGTGCCGTCTGTATGGCCATTGGGCTCTCTCGGCTCGGTGCCGTCTGTATGGCCATTGGGCTCTCTCGGCTCGGTGCCGTCTGTATGGCCATTGGACTCTCTCGGCTCTGTGCCGTCTGTATGGCCATTGGGCTCTCTCGGCTCGGTGCCGTCTGTATGGCCTTTGGGCTCTCTCGGCGCGGTGCCGTCTGTATGGCCATTGGGCTCTCTCGGCTCGGTGCCGTCTGTATGGCCATTGGGCTCTCTCGGCTCGGTGCCGTCTGTATGGCCATTGGACTCTCTCGGCTCTGTGCCGTCTGTATGGCCATTGGGCTCTCTCGGCTCGGTGCGGTCTGTATGGCCTTTGGGCTCTCTCGGCTCGGTGCCGTCTGTATGGCCATTGGGCTCTCTCGGCTCGGTGCCGTCTGTATGGCCATTGGGCTCTCTCGGCTCGGTGCCGTCTGTATGGCCATTGGGCTCTCTCGGTTCGGTGCCGTCTGTATGGCCATTGGGCTCTCTCGGCTCGGTGCAGTCTGTATGGCCATTGGGCTCTCGGCTCGATGCCGCCTGTATGGCTATTGGGCTCTCTCGGCTCGGTGCCGTCTGTATGGCCATTGGGCTCTCTCGGCTCGGTGCTGTCTCTATGGCCATTGGGCTCTCTCGGCTCGGTGCGGTCTGTATGGCCATTGGGCTCTCTCGGCTCGGTGCTGTCTCTATGGCCATTGGGCTCTCTCGGCTCGGTGCTGTCTGTATGGCCATTGGGCTCTCTCGGCTCGGTGCCGTCTGTATGGCCATTGGGCTCTCTCGGCTCGGTGCCGTCTGTATGGCCATTGGACTCTCTCGGCTCTGTGCCGTCTGTATGGCCATTTGGCTCTCTCGGCTCGGTGCTGTCTCTATGGCCATTGGGCTCTCTCGGCTCGATGCCGCCTGTATGGCCATTGGGCTCTCTCGGCTCGGTGCGGTCTGTATGGCCATTGGGCTCTCTCGGCTCGGTGCCGTCTGTATGGCCATTGGGCTCTCTCGGCTCGGTGCCGTCTGTATGGCCATTGGGCTCTCTCGGCTCGGTGCGGTCTGTATGGCCATTGGGCTCTCTCGGCTCGGTGCCGTCTGTATGGCCATTGGGCTCTCGGCTCGATGCCGTCTGTATGGCCATTGGGCTCTCTCGGTTCGGTGCCGCCTGTATGGCCATTGGGCTCTCTCGGCTCGGTGCGGTCTGTATGGCCATTGGGCTCTCTCGGCTCGGTGCCGTCTGTATGGCCATTGGGCTCTCTCGGCTCGGTGCCGTCTGTATGGCCATTGGGCTCTCTCGGTTCGGTGCCGTCTGTATGGCCATTGGGCTCTCTCGGCTCGGTGCCGTCTGTATGGCCATTGGGCTCTCTCGGCTCGGTGCCGTCTGTATGGCCATTGGGCTCTCTCGGTTCGGTGCCGTCTGTATGGCCTTTGGGCTCTCTCGGCTCGGTGCCGTCTGTATGGCCATTGGGCTCTCTCGGCTCGGTGCCGTCTGTATGGCCATTGGGCTCTCTCGGTTCGGTGCCGTCTGTATGGCCTTTGGGCTCTCTCGGCTCGGTGCCGTCTGTATGGCCATTGGGCTCTCGGCTCGGTGCCGTCTGTATGGCCATTGGGCTCTCTCGGCTCGGTGCCGTCTGTATGGCCATTGGGCTCTCTCGGCTCGGTGCCGTCTGTATGGCCATTGGGCTCTCTCGGCTCGGTGCCGTCTGTATGGCCATTGGGCTCTCTCGGCTCGGTGCCGTCTGTATGGCCTTTGGGCTCTCTCGGCGCGGTGCCGTCTCTATGGCCATTGGACTCTCTCGGCTCGGTGCCGTCTGTATGGCCATTGGTCTCTCTCGGCTCGGTGCCGCCTGTATGGCCATTGGGCTCTCTCGGCTCGGTGCGGTCTGTATGGCCATTGGGCTCTCTCGGCTCGGTGCCGTCTGTATGGCCATTGGGCTCTCTCGGCTCGGTGCCGTCTGTATGGCCATTGGGCTCTCTCGGTTCGGTGCCGTCTGTATGGCCATTGGGCTCTCTCGGCTCGGTGCGGTCTGTATGGCCATGGGGCTCTCTCGGCTCGATGCCGTCTGTATGGCCATTGGGCTCTCTCGGCTCGGTGCCGTCTGTATGGCCATTGGGCTCTCTCGGCTCGGTGCCGTCTGTATGGCCATTGGGCTCTCTCGGCTCGGTGCCGTCTGTATGGCCATTGGGATCTCTCGGCGCGGTGCCGTCTGTATGGCCATTGGGCTCTCTCGGCTCGGTGCCGTCTGTATGGCCATTGGGCTCTCTCGGCTCGGTGCCGTCTGTATGGCCATTGGGCTCTCTCGGCTCGGTGCCGTCTGTATGGCCATTGGACTCTCTCGGCTCGATGCCGTCTGTATGGCCATTGGGCTCTCTCGGCTCGATGCCGTCTGTATGGCCATTGGGCTCTCTCGACTCGATGCCGTCTGTATGGCCATTGGGCTCTCTCGGCTCGGTGCGGTCTGTATGGCCATTGGGCTCTCTCGGCTCGGTGCCGTCTGTATGGCCATTGGGCTCTCTCGGCTCGGTGCCGTCTGTATGGCCATTGGGCTCTCTCGGCTCGGTGCCGTCTGTATGGCCATTGGGCTCTCTCGGCTCTGTGCCGTCTGTATGGCCATTGGGCTCTCTCGGCTCGGTGCCGTCTGTATGGCCTTTGGGCTCTCTCGGCGCGGTGCCGTCTGTATGGCCATTGGGCTCTCTCGGCTCGGTGCCGTCTGTATGGCCATTGGGCTCTCTCGGCTCGGTGCCGTCTGTATGGCCATTGGACTCTCTCGGCTCTGTGCCGTCTGTATGGCCATTGGGCTCTCCCGGCTCGGTGCCGCCTGTATGGCCATTGGGCTCTCTCGGCTCGATGCCGTCTGTATGGCCATTGGGCTCTCTCGGTTCGGTGCCGTCTGTATGGCCATTGGGCTCTCTCGGCTCGATGCCGTCTGTATGGCCATTGGGCTCTCTCGGCTCGGTGCTGTCTGTATGGCCATTGGGCTCTCTCGGCTCTGTGCCGTCTGTATGGCCATTGGGTTCTCTCGGCTCGATGCCGCCTGTATGGCCATTGGGCTCTCTCGGCGCGGTGCCGTCTGTATGGCCATTGGGCTCTCTCGGCTCGGTGCTGTCTCTATGGCCATTGGGCTCTCGGCTCGGTGCAGTCTGTATGGCCATGGGGCTCTCTCGGCTCGGTGCTGTCTCTATGTCCATTGGGCTCTCTCGGCGCGGTGCCGTCTGTATGGCCATTGGGCTCTCTCGGCTCGGTGCCGTCTGTATGGCTATTGGGCTCTCTCGGCTCGGTGCGGTCTGTATGGCCATTGGGCTCTCTCGGCTCGGTGCGGTCTGTATGGCCATTGGGCTCTCTCGGCTCTGTGCCGTCTGTATGGCCATTGGGCTCCCTCGGCTCGGTGCCGTCTGTATGGCCTTTGGGCTCTCTCGGCTCGGTGCGGTCTGTATGGCCATTGGGCTCTCTCGGCTCGGTGCCGTCTGTATGGCCATTGGGCTCTCTCGGCTCAGTGCCGTCTGTATGGCCATTGGGCTCTCTCGGCTCGGTGCCGTCTGTATGGCCATTGGGCTCTCTCGGCTCGGTGCCGTCTGTATGGCCATTGGGCTCTCTCGGCTCGGTGCCGTCTGTTTGGCCATTGGGCTCTCTCGGCTCGGTGCGGTCTGTATGGCCATTGGGCTCTCTCGGCTCGGTGCCGTCTGTATGGCCATTGGGCTCTCTCGGCTCGGTGCCGTCTGTATGGCCATTGGGCTCTCTCGGCGCGGTGCCGTCTGTATGGCCATTGGGCTCTCTCGGCTCGGTGCGGTCTGTATGGCCTTTGGGCTCTCTCGGCTCGGTGCCGTCTGTATGGCCATTGGGCTCTCTCGGCTCGGTGCCGTCTGTATGGCCATTGGGCTCTCTCGGCTCGGTGCAGTCTGTATGGCCATTGGGCTCTCGGCTCGATGCCGCCTGTATGGCTATTGGGCTCTCTCGGCTCGGTGCGGTCTGTATGGCCATTGGGCTCTCTCGGCTCGGTGCCGTCTGTATGGCCATTGGGCTCTCTCGGCTCGGTGCAGTCTCTATGGCCATGGGGCTCTCTCGGTGCGGTGCCGTCTGTATGGCCATTGGGCTCTCTCGGCTCGGTGCCGTCTGTATGGCCATTGGGCTCTCTCAGCTCGGTGCCGTCTGTATGGCCATTGGGCTCTCTCGGCTCGGTGCCGTCTGTATGGCCATTGGGCTCTCTCGGCTCGGTGCCGTCTGTATGGCCATTGGGCTCTCTCGGCTCGGTGCCGTCTGTATGGCCATTGGGCTCTCTCGGCTCGGTGCAGTCTGTATGGCCATTGGGCTCTCTCGGCTCGGTGCTGTCTCTATGGCCATGGGGCTCTCTCGGCTCGGTGCGGTCTGTATGGCCATTGGGCTCTCTCGGTTCGGTGCCGTCTGTATGGCCATTGGGCTCTCTCGGCTCGGTGCAGTCTGTATGGCCATTGGGCTCTCTCGGCTCGGACCCTTATTCTGTCTCCTATTGTGCATCAACATTTAATTGAAACTTCTAGTTATTTAATCAGACGATATTGCTTATCATTGATAGTTCTAAGGCGTACGATGGGGTATTTAAGTTTGTCGTTTTGCTTGTGAGCGTGATAAACTGCCATATATATGTCCTTGTTAATTAAATAATACGATGTTTTATTCTGTTCAGGATATTACCGATCTAACAGAGGCGAAGCTTTCAAGTTTGGTCAGATCGGCGCAGGCTCATGGTTTTCGGGGAGGTACTTCGGGTCGTGGCTCTCCTGCAGCGGAGTCAGTATCCCGGGCCGGTTACGTGTGACGTCACTGCCGTCTCCCATGGCGACAACCACAATGAGACCCGCCCCACCTCGTAAGTATGGCATCCTCGCGTGGTTACTGTGGTTACCATAACCCAGTCATGTGACCGGATGGAATAATAATGTATACTTAGCATAGGAAAATAAGTAATTCAGAGTAGAAAATTAAAATGAATGATATCCTGAAAATCAGTTTTCAGCGTTAATATCTTCATTTCTCAGTTTTATATTTACAATAAAGCGAAAGTTACAGGCATTAGGGTATTTAGTTTAGTTTAAATTCACGTGTTGGCATTGCCGGGCCAGATAATGCAAGGAGTGTGGCGGGGGAGGGGGGGGGGCGTGGTTAAGTGGCCTAACAATGTATTACAGGATAGCAGACACTAGCGATGTTCGGGAACGGCAAAAAAATAAATTCTTGCGATTGTCAAGCATACATATGTAATGCGGTCTACAATGTTTCACTCAACTAATTTATTTACACGTGCCAACAGCTGACTGTGTGATAGCGAAGGGGTTCCCGCGGCGCGCGGTGGCTCACCCCCCGCCCCCGTCCACCTACCGGTGCGACAGCAGTCGGGTGGGCACCCACGAGGTGCACGTTCTGGCCGTGTATGAGCCGGTGGGCGGCTACAGGCCATTCCGGCAAAGCCCTGTCGTTGTGGGCTCCATCCAGGTGAGAAACCATACTTCCATCAACAGCGGTTACTACTGAGTATTAGCTGTTTGTGATGCATATCACAGGTGGTATTCAGAGGTGGTATAAGCGGCAAACCGACATCCATCTTTTTCTGAAAACTAAACGGTCATTTTCTGAGGAAAAAAAAATTCGCTTAACTATTGTTTGGCTTAAAGCTGCTTGTTCAGTACTTTTCCTCCGTGACTATATATTAATTTTTAAGATACAGCTTAGCAAGACGAATCTTATATAGGTCTTGCCTGACTTCCAAATGCAAGATAAAAATATGTTTAAGCCAAGATATGTTTGGACACTTGCTGAATATAGTGTCTGATCATCTTAGTGTTCTTTGAGAATTTGAAGCTATGTCGTAGCTATATTCGCGAGAACGAGAAAACAGGCAATGTCAGACATTTGGTGATGTAGTACACACGAATCTCTTTCGTACAACTTTATATCTTTGCCACAATGACACAAATATACATCGTTTCCCAAAAATTAAGAATGTCTATGAGGAGCAAATCTCCAGTGTCGGTAACTTGACAGCTGCTGTTACAATACTTTTCTTCCTAGGTAATGACTTTCGAATTATTTTCAAGATACTGACGTGATGAAAATCGTCTTGGTCATCGTGATAATCTGTTATTTATCGCATGTTAGCCTTTTAAGTTGAAAACCCGCTATCGATTGTGGTGATCGTGAACACACATAAAACGCCACTCTTTCTTGTAAAGACATGCCCATGCAGGCCAAAATACATGCAATAACACGTCCTTGTTTTAGTCACAACCTACGTTTTCTGTGGAGAAAATGTGTTGTATGAACAAATGTTATGTTCATAAAGTAGAAATTTTTTAAATGCCTTCCTTTTATATGTCCTGTTGCTATTATTTTCGCCAATAGTTGCTCGTTGTGTTTCAGGTCAACATAGAACAAGAAGCAGGTTTAACTTATCGTCCCGTGAAGTTAGCCCTGTCCTCATACGAAGCCGCTCATTGGGTGCTCAAACCTCGCGGGAATGTCAACGTGACCGACGTGAAAATTGTGAGTATTACCCCAAGAGGGTTTGGTAGACGGTGTGAATGCTTGGTTTGTCATGGCCGCGAGAGGGTTTGGCAGGAGTTTCGTGCATTGAGTTTAAATTTTAAAATGTGTTCTTTGTAGTTAATTAGAAAGGATTTATTAATAAGGGAAAGTATGCATTATTAATGCAAGGTGTCCTTGCACAGCGGAGGGTTTTGTATTGTTTATTCTGAACAATTATTTTATTTTATTTTCAGATGTCGTACTATCATCTGTACAGTACCGTGTCTGTTGAGGGCGGTCCCCTTCCAACTGTCTCCAAGCAACGTGGGTACTATGGTTACGGCAAAGATTCCAGGTTACAAGTGAATGTGGAAGCGACGTTTGGTTTTATGACGTCGTTCTCCGGCGTCTATCGCGCCGACTCGTGGAATCTCACGGTCGGAATGTGAACTTGGCTGAGGCGTTTCTGATGGCGGAAGCTGGTGATCAGGAAATAAAGCGTCTGAAATATTTCCTAGATTCTAGGCGAAGAGATGGACAGGTGGGGACCGTAACCTCAGGATCGTTATGTCTCAAATCTGCAGAAATAATTAAGTGTGTGTATATGCCCACAGGATGCACGTATGGGCGTCCCACGTCATCACGGTCCCCCAGCCGTGCGCACGATGGTAGATGTCCAACGCAGTGGCGCCTGCTGACTTCGGCTCTAGCCAAGAGGTCGAGCGACGGTTGGGAGGACTGTAGGCTGGTTCATGTGTGACGCTATCACATATATCAATGTGATAATGTACGGACAGGACAATTAAGGAAGAAACCATTGATGCAGGGGTTTATCCCTACTTTTTTTAAAAGAAAAGCGTGGGATCTTTTATCCTGCATAAACATTAACACATGTGGAAGTTGAAGCAACGCAATGGCCCGGAGTAAGTTACCCGGAATGCAATCGACAAAGACCTGAAGTGGCCTCATAATGACCGCCCTAGATTTACGGGGTCACTTCCGGTACCCTTTTATACATGCAGACTTTGGGGTCGTTCCTTCTATATAGTGAACGTATTACGCAATCCTGGCATTTATTTTTATCTTTAGCTGGAACCTCACATGAGAGATGGAGAACGTGTTGGTGTCTCCATACTTGTTAACGTTGCGCGTAGGTAATGTGTGACCTGTTGACAGAGTGGTTATAGTTATAGTCACATGGTGGTTGTACGTGTGAAGAAGAAACCTGATAGCTAGGAACCCGACTGATACTGTGTACGCTTGTACGACTGTACAAATCCGTAAGATGAGATTGACTTTAAAGCAGCTGTGATGTCTTCCATATTCTAACATTGATATGTCTGGCAAAATCAATAAACTGATGTTTTTACACTGTATGGGGTTTTAATTTACAGCATTTTATCAACCACAGGAAAGTATCTGCTCTCACACAATGTCCATAACATTCTCTTCTATCTCTTACGCAAAATTGGCCCACACGGTTTACTTGCGATCCGCAACTTGATAATTAGGAGAATATTATGACGATTGAAACGAAGGTGGTTTTGAGCTATTACGGGATCCAGAAGCTAGCGACTTTGGCAGTCTGAAGGTCTCCAGTACCTGTTTAAACCCGTGTAACGATAGGGAGTGTGGGAACAGGCACACTAATATACACTAGCTAGAGGATCTGATAAAGCAACAGACACAGATCCATTTGAGAAAAAAAAACGACACCGAAAGTCAAATAGGGACACGGAACGTCGTGAAAAATCCGACACTGGGAACTGAGAATTTTGAAAAAAATCGACACTGGACACTAGATCCCACCTTCCAGACCCAGTTTCACTTCCCATGCCCATGCAGGTAGTATGGAAAGTCGCGGGGGTTCCTTGGTTGTTGTTACAACGAGCATGGTATCACTTTATTCTAGAATAGCAATACCTCTTTATTCCGTACAGAACTAAGGACTGAACTGCGATACATAGCATAGTCATATCCCCCATAGCCAGTCACTCCACACAGCCGAACGCCGCATGCGTACCGGCAGACCAGTCGGGGAACCCGTTTGGCATTAACAAAGAAATACGTAACACCGCTATCATATCAAGTAAGTTCGCTTTTATTACATACACGTTTGTACAATCGGTATACAATAACAACCAGTGCTGTATGTCGATCTCTAGTTCAAAGGAAGAAAGACCACGTGTTCAGTGAATATACAAATCACGTGACGTCACGTGGTTACGAAACACATCATGGGGCGATTTGATTGAGTTGCGTTCTATCTAATAGAGGTCATACCACATCCAAGGACATCCTCGGGACATCCAAGCGCCGTCAGCACGCGAGTGACCACAAGTACAACCCAACCCATGGGTACCCCAACCCATGGGTACCGGACCAAGTCTCGAGTCCACCATTATAACATTATGCAAAGCTGGCCGATAAACTTCGTTCCATGGCCCAAGTGCTGGTCCATGATGATCAAGGGCCAATGGTTGATCATTGACCCAACGAAGTAATGACATACTCCATGGTCCACCAACGAAGTCATGACCTACTCCATGGTCCACCAACGAAGTCATGACCTACTCCATGGTCCACCAACGAAGTCATGACCTATTCCATGGTCCACCAACGAAGTAATGACCTACTCCATGGTCCACCAACAAAGTCATGACCTACTCCATGGTCCACCAACGAAGTCATGACCTACTCCATGGTACAAAGAGAATTTAACCCGATCTATGGTTCAGACGGTCATGACCTACTTCAGGGTACACCCAGGAATGACCTTCGTAGTACACAACGGAATGACCTACTCCATGGTACACAAAGAAAGTTCAATCCATGGTTTAGAAGGTCATGACCTATTCCATGGTACAAAAGGTCATGAACTACTCAGTGGTACATAAAGTAATGATCTACTCCATGAAACACAAAGTAATGATCTACTCCATGGTACATAAGGTCATGACCTACTCCGTGGTAAATAAAGTAATGACCTACTCCATGGTACACACGGTTATGACCTACTCCATGGTACACAAAGTCATGACCTACTCCATGGTTCACAACGTAATGACCTACTCCATGGTACACAAAGAAAGTCCAGACCTAGTCAATGGTCCATAAACACAAGGGTATGTGACCCGCGGCTCCTAACATGGTGCTGAACAAACTTTTCACTATTCATCACACATTATCTTTTCCAGTGATTCTGACGCTCATTAGAAAGAAAAGCAAAACAAACAATTGTCACTTGTGACTACCATCGAGAACGCAGAGCTCACTAGAGTAAAATAAATATGAAACTTAATCGACGAAGAAAACGGCACAGACATGTTTCAGTCTGTGAGCCGCATTGTGTCACCATATTGTGACACCATAATGTGTCTGTGGTCGACAGTTCGGGCGACTTTCCTGCCACGCGCCGCGTCGGAACTTTTAAGCCCTCCCAACACTTGTTGACATACACACCTACGACACACTCTCCACCGCCAGGGGACCACCTGAATAGTCCGGGCCGCAATGGGCTAGACACCATCTACACAATAACATCACGGGCTTTACAAGGGAACCCCCCTTTAGACCTTTACACGGGAAACCCCCTTCAGACCTTTACATGGGAAACCCCCTTCAGACCTTTACATGGGAAAGCCCCTTCAGACCTTTACATCTTCCCACTACAAGGAGTACCTATATCACGTTATCATGATGATACTGATGCTTGCAAATACCGCGACCTTGCTCAACTAACTCAACACATTGCCCCGGCAATGACAACGCACACGCCACTCCACGCGCCACAAGCTTAAAATCAAGTGCTTCGTGATTCCTCGTTCCATACAAGTCTAATAAGGAGAAATGTGGTTCTTGGCAACCTAAATCGCGACAAGAGAAAAACAAATACAGTTTTATAAGGACTGAGTACACGACCACGTGCAAAGGCCGTAGCCATACCAACTGGCCAGAGTGGACCGAGAGGACACGCCAATTAAGGCGCCTCCTCCCGACAAACAGATATAGCAAAGAGAAGACACGCGGGGTTCACACGATGACCGGCACGGGGACCACATCTTACTGGACACGGCACACGGGGGAAGGGCACAGAGGGCAGCCATCAAAGGTTCATCCAGCTCTCCTCCACTATAACCCGGACTTTCTTTTCGTATTCGCGACGGTTCTCTTGGTAAAGCTGCGCTGCCATATTGTTAGCCGGACTGTTAGGGTTTGGCTCGTCTAATAAAGACTGCAACGAAAGGCAAAACAAAGAGGCAAGAGGCCGCCCGTCAGTGATCTGTCGCTAAGCATACCAGGCAAAAAATTAAGGGCTAGGTCATGCAGAGAGAGGACAGGTGGAAGTGGCAGCGATGCTATATCCGTGAGAACACCACCAGGTTAGATTGAAGGGGGGAATTGCATTTTAACCACACGATTTCATATGAGCATTGAACCGCACAAATATGATCGCTGGACATATGGGCTGGCAAGGCCCGGGGGAACAGGCAAGACGACAAGCTCAGTTCTACCGAAGAGGTTGGGACCAATGTTCAGTGAGTCACTTGAACGTCTAGCTTTCCCTGCATCTGTGTTATTGACAGACAACATGAACTTGCTTCGTTTACGTCGACCCGACAAAGTAACGAGAGCTTAACAGGAATAGATCTATATCAACACCACTCAACGCTGGCGATTTGGGTTTGGGTTTTCTTTAAAGAAAATCATTCGATTAAAAATTAATTTCTCCCTTGATGAGTTCTTATCTAATAACAAACAAAACGAGTAATAAACAAAACCAGCTAGGCGCACCACATCTAGGGCATACGTATCTTACTAACTGTCCCAGGAGGCCTTCGAATCAGTCGGGACCACTCTGTAGCTAACGTCAATCACTCAGTCAGACTACTTAGCGCAGCGACCCTTCAACTTAACCATCTTTCTTGTTGAATGTGTCGTAGGAAAAGCAGAAATAAATAGCACGTGAATCCACACTTGAATATATATTTGCAACGATGGTAACCCAAACTAAACTACAGCGATCTGCTTATATAAAACTTTCTGGTGTATGTCCTAAATATTGACCGCCAAGCAGGGAATCTTACTTTACACATCGGGGTCCAAACGAAACCAAGTGAAAATCTAATGTAGACCAGTTTCTGCATGGGTTAGAGGAGATCCCAGTGCAAGCTTCAACCACCAAATGTTACATCACAGGTCTCTGTGCTTTAATATCAGAGATGGAAACACATGCAGATCAGGCATTAAGGTTACCGCAAGTAACCAAATTCTTCTCATTGATAATTAACACTGATTTTACAAATGTCCAGCATACAGCATATGACTTACTCGTGGTTTTAATTGATTAGATCCTGCCGAACCAGCTTGGCGACATGTTCATTGCTTGACAATTTGATATCGAAAACAAAATCTTCGGCGCTGTAGATTTTAAATGTACGGGTTGCTCAAAAATCTAATCAAGAGGCGTCAATAATGATAAATACAACCGGTTAAATCAAATTATTTACCGATTAATCAATAAGATTATAATTATAATGGCACGCTTAGACTTTACTCTTGATCATGTGGCCAAAATCGCAGCCACTTCAGAAAGCATAGAAATTCAAAGAGGGAGCAACTGTCCTTCAACGCTTTCAACTATTCTGCATGACAACAAAAGAACGAAACTAAAGAGAGCTTCCGCATTGCGGGTTCCTCCAATATTAGCAATATTAGCCATGGTTCCGCGCCCCATATCTTAGCGTTCGGCTACCGATAACCGAAAGCTTCATACGGGCTTCAGGCGGTGTAGATTATTGTGACACCAGGTCCTCTGTCACTCTGGCTCAGTACGCTCTCCCTCCATAACACCATCCTTGCTGGCTACACCAGCAACGTGAGAGCAAGCCAGCGATGGCAATGCGGAGCACGCCCATGGGTGCCTCAGGGAACGGGTGAGCATGTAGTTTTGTACAGAATTCCTATATGAAATGATGTTTGAATGCTAGAAGAGAGAGAGAAGTGGATTTGGGTCACTGCTATTGAGGTTGCGCTTTGCCCTCGGTTTCTTCCAGGTCCTCATCCTCCTCATCTTGCCAGCTGGCTTGCACCACCGCGGCCACTTTTTTCTCGTACTCTCGCCTATTCTCGCGATACAACTGGGCTGCTTCGTTATTGGCCGGACTATTTGGATTGGGGTCGTGCAGCAAAGACTGCAAACAACAGCAGAAACACGTCCTTAGTGTCCATATACATATTGATATATCTGTGTTGGTTTCATACCTCCTGGGACTGATAACTAACTACTTTGCCTGAACAAATCAGACCTTTTGAACCCGACAACCACGTTTTTTGCCTGTGATATTAAGCCGGCACCTAATTGCATTGGTCTAAATCGGACATACAATCGAAAAGGGGAAGACCAGAATTTACGAGAATTTTTATGAAATTACGATTTATTGCACAGTTCGGAAAGATTCTCCTGTTTGTTTCTTTCAATACTCAGACTGATCACCATAAAGGACAAATGTTTCATTTTAGTAATTTTAAGAAAAAGACGAGAGGGATTTGTTAATCTAAGAGCTAATCTTATATGTAACATGATATCTATACTTAAACCTTTTGAGTTAATATAAAGATACAAACAAAAACTTACTTTTTCTACAGGTTTTAGGTTCGATTAATGTATGATAAAGTAAATTCTCATCGATTAGTGGTCGCAACTCTCTAAGATGTAGTTTAACAAATGTGCAACCATATAAAACAATGCTCAAAGGTCATCATAATAACTTATTATTATATGTGAGTCATATATTTTACGTTTAAATAGGCCCGACGCTTACCTGAATTGATGTTAATATCGCTGAGACGTCATATGTAGGGCTCCACCTATTTTGTAAAATATCTAAACATATGCTTCCGTCTGCGTACACTGAAAAGCAAAAACATATTTATTAATATCTAAGCATAAAAACATCCCCAATCAAAGACATCACAACAATTTGCAATAATATTCCCTTAATTTAAAAATATTGTGACATAATTACAGTCCATATTTTCAATTGTACATATAAGCAACTCACTAAGTGACATAATTATCTTTGCAAAGGCCTTCGTCAAAAAGTATCCTTTAGCTTCTTCAAAAAAGGAAATAGAAAACATCTCACTGGTTTCTTGCTTTGGGAAATGTTAGCGATTCTCTAGTAGCTGTGATCACTGTGCGTATGTCTTCGCACACTTTCAATGTTTGCAGGGTTTCCGGAAAAATTGTATTACATGTATGTGTTTGAACGACCAAGTTGCCAAATGTAGCAGGTTTACTCTACCCATGATATTTGTATACCAGTACCTTACCCATTTTTCCAAAAGTGACAATTGATACTCACCATTTGGATGAAACATTTTTGAAACGAATCTGACTGTGGGTGGTTTGTTTGGGTATTCTTCTGTGAACTCAATTGTCAATTTGAATGTGCCATCTTCAAATGGAGTATCGTGTGGACTGCAACATAAATAGAGGAGTGTTGAAACGAACTGACACAGAACATAGGTGAACATGCTTCTGGTTCAATAGCTACTGTATTATTGACCCCTCTATTCTTTCCACTGACATGTGATAAATACTCTGGCAGGTAACTTAACCCATTAGAAACTAAATATACAGACCATGAAACATCTTTATAATGACTCAGGGAGGTACGCCCCGGTATGTCAATATGACCGAAATAATGCTAGCCCAAACAGTGTTTACTGACCCAAATATCACAGCATTCCAGAGCATAATGTTGTTGTCAGTTGGAGCACCGCTCACGCCAGCAGGAGGGTCCTCCTGTAGTCTGCAAAATACAACCCAAGGTGTCACTAACACAAGGTATACAAGCTGTATTGATCTAGGTGGATATCCTCCCCATTGAAGCAAAAGGACCTTCAGTTGTTAAAGGACCTTCTCATTCTAACCTCGTTGGATTGGCGCTTACATGATTGGTGTGCAACCAGTAAAATAGCAGAATATTGCTACAACTCTTTTACCTCTAGTTAAAGCACTAAAGCTTAATTGTTATCTCTGTAATCTGCAAGCAATAGTTTCAAAAAGGTATCACGTCGATTGATCCATCATACTGTGTATAGTATACTTTATCTCCCGCAGTTTACGACATTACCAAACATAACAAATTGAGTGAGAAGTGCTAATATGCTACCTATTAATCCCCTCCTTATCTTTTATGCGATGGACTATAAGCTAAAGTACAGAACCGCAAAACCCCACTGTATGGGGGAGTTAGTGTGGGGGGGACACAGGTGTGCTTCCAGTTGGACGACTTCCACTTGGACGACACCCCATTTTGGTACTTCCAGTTGGACGACTTCCAGTTAGACGACATTATATATAAATACGTTAGGTATCGTGAAATAAGCAATTCATATCGATGCATCATGGTTAGTATGACTATTTGAGAGGTTTGCAGATAAAATTGGGACAGTTTGAAGAATAGTAAAACCATTTTTTCGGCGTGTCGTCTACGATTTGGCGTCACTCTGTTGTTGCAGACCGCCATTGCGTTGGCGTCGTGTTATGCTTACAAAGAGGTGTGAACGACACCTGCACCCTTTGATGTTCAAGATGGAATATTGGCGGCCGTCCCGCTTTCACACCTCTTGAATTAAACCGTTGATACCTCCAGCTTGTAAGTTAATAATGTTTGATGTGGCTTGGGATTAACATAACGAAATACAATTGAGTTCTTATTGCACTTTTTTGCACATAGTGAACATATGGCGACAGAATGATGTCCATCTGATAAACAACCCCTAATATACTCTTTTAGGATGACGATGTGCTCAAGATGATGTGCTCAAGATTATGTATTCAGTAAGATGCATCGATCCGCACAGGCATATCACAAGCCAGGTCAACTGTTGACAATTGCAATCACAGAGCTCAATAAAGCGATGACATCGACATACGCAAATGATGTTGATGTTGAGTGCAATTGGGAAAATACACTTCAAAGCTGGAGGTGTGAATTAGGTAGATTTGTTTGTGCCACATACGTTTTCACAATTGAAATATATGTTTATCAGTTGGGGATTTGTCCAATAAAAAGTGCAATAAGAACTCAATTGTATTCCGTGTATGTTAATTAACATTATTAACTTACAAGCTGGAGGTCTCAAGTGTGTAATTCAAGAGGTGTGAAAGCGGAAAGGCCGCCAATATTCCATCTTGAACATCAAAGGAGCAGGTGTCGTTCACACCTCTTTCTAAGAATAACACGACGCCAACGCAATGGCGGTCGGCCACAACACAGTGAAGCTAAATCGTAGACGACACGCCGAAAAAATGTTTGTACTATTCTTCAAACTGTCCCAATTTTATCTGCAAACCCCTCAAATAGTCATACTAACCATGATGCATCGATATGAATTGCTTATTTCACGATACCTAACGTATTTATATATAATGTCGTCTAACTGGAAGTCGTCCAACTGGAAGTACCAAAATGGGGTGTCGTCCAAGTGGAAGTCGTCCAACTGGAAGTATTCCGGGACACAGGAAGTGGAGGGGGATGGGGATTTGGCAGCCACTTGCATTATTTTTCTTGTTTAAGCATTGTTGATTATAAGCTTTTTTAATTGGGGATTTAAGGCAATTGTTCGGGGTAAATATACTGCCGGGCAGCGGTTTGTCGTTGTTCAGAGGTAAATATACATCTGGCGGTGGTTAAGGTAGATGTTAACAAGCATCTTGCCCATACCCTTCCCACTTGGCTAACTTCCAAGGAAGCTACTGGTTGATGTGTTGCATGGTCAGTGAAGCCACATTGCATTTGTAAGGAGGGGTCGAGTGACTCATGATTGGCCAGACATGTTTTGGGAGCCACAAAAATAATAAAGGTTCTGGAAGCGGCAGCTGATGGTGTAACTTGATACAGCTGCTGTCTTCGACTAAGTAGGCTAGACAAAAACTAGGAACTTGGTGGGCGTGACAGCTAGGTCAGTGGTTCTACAATTGGAGCTGTAATAATTGGCTTCATTATCGCTGGCTAGGATTATGATAGGTGGGAGGCGCTGCAAGGTAAGAAGGGGGGTTGGAGGTCCTGAGAAATAAGCACGGTTTTGGTTCATATATAAGTCACAATTATACCCTGGAAATTATAGTATATTATTATGGCATATTATTATAATCTCTATATGTGGCATAGGAATGATAGCTTGTTTGGATCTGGCTTGTAAACCTTGCTGCCTGGTGGCCAAAGTTAGCAATAGATCTAAGTGTTTGTAGCAGGCAATAGTTACATTAAACAATCTGAGCATATGCAATATTATCACAGATTATTATCTAACAAACGTTTCGGATACATCACTAAAGTCAAATTCAGCACTCATAAATTTAACAGGGAGGCTACAGGAGTCCCAACCAATAAACCCAAACAACATTAACATCTGAAACCACAGACTGTTCACAAAACCTATTTGACTACTTTAACTAAATCACTCACTTGACAAAGGCCCAAAATGGATATTTTGCCTTCTTCAATCATATTATAAGCTTGGAGAGACGAGACTCCAAAGTTTGTATGCAAGGTTACTCAGCAAAACCAATTTTGACACATGGAGCATTTCTTTCAGCACTGGCATTAGCTACTATTTTTGTCATGTAGTGACAGATTCATAGGAAACCTAAAATGTGATGTACCGTAAACTGCCTATTTGAGGCTGCAAACATATTAGAAGCCGCACTCCAACTTCGGCCTCAAAACTGGGTTGGCAGACACGCAGAACCATTTCTGGAAAACTACATATTATAAGCCAGACCCAGACTTTAGCCTTTTCGACCTCCCCCCCCCGCTGTATCCCCTGCTGAATCCCATCCGGCCAACCACGCCAATTAATTGTTCATACAAGCAGTCGCGACTACTAACAACATTCACCTGTCCCTCACCGATCGCAGCTCTCATCAAGTGTCACACCAGTGGCTGGCTCTCCTGGCTCTTACTGCATGTTTATACATGACTGTCGTACCTACCCAGTATCAAGTTTCTGTCTGGCACAATTAACTTTTTGCATTTGGTGCGAGGCCGGTGGCAGCCGTATCAACTTTGGACTATTGACATTCGAAATGGATTATTTCCTGACTTGTTGACTTGTATGACGTCATAATGCAAAAAATTATTTTGGCAACAAGTAATTTCATATTACCCCCCCCCCCCCCCCCTTCACCTCCCCCACTTGTCTCGCCACGCTTACTTGAAATCGACATAAGGTCCTATTTAAAGCTGCAGCCTGACTTACGACCCAAACCCGGAAAGTAGAACCTCCAACTTCCTAATATAAGCTGCGGCTTCAAATAGGCAGTTTACGGTAGTAGTAGAAAAGAAAGTAAGACTAAATCAATGTTTTCCTACCCAGTAAACCTGACCCTTCTGACAAGCTGATAGGCAGAAGGGTCAAGCAATATATACAGTCAAAAATGTAGTATTGCATCATTCATCTAACTTCAATGAACAATTATGATGACAAACCTATTGTTACTCTCCAAATCCCCTTGACTCTCTTATTTAGACATTAATTGGACCACAGAGGGTGCATTCATTATAAATTGTGCTCTTTATTTCTTGCATGTAATAATGATATTTTCATCGTCATTTAAAGTTGCATATAAAGCTCATTTCCACCATATTAACCCTGGGCAAAATTTATATAAAAATTTATAGATAACTTCATTGTTTCATTTTGGATATTTAGAAACCTAATAAACATGCCAGTTTCAGCTGTGATGTGGCAAACTTATATATCCCAGGACATTACAAAACTCTATCTCGGCATTGCTTATAGCGTAAACTGCCTATTTGAAGCCGTGGCTTATATTAAAAAGTTGGAGGTTCCACTTTCCGGGTTTGAGTCGCAAGTCAGGGTACGGCTTTAAATAGGGCCTTTTGCTGATTTAAAGTGAGCGTGGCGAGACAAGCCGTGGGGGGTGGGGGTAATACGAAAATTACCGGTGTTGCCAAAATAATGTATTGCATCATAACGTCATACAAGTCAACAAGTCGTGAGATAATTCAACTTGAAAGCTGCCTTGTAAGATGTTCTTTTCCCCGGCATTGTGTTACCATGGCAATCAAGACTGACAACGAGCTACTTATAGTGGTGTTATTTATTACCTATTGTAGACCAATGATCAGAGGCCAGGTTTCAGGTGGTGTCAATTGATACGGCTGCCGCCGGCCTCGCACCACATGCGATAATTGTATTCTGCGAGACAGAAACTTGATACCGTGTAGGTATGACAGTGATTCATAAACATGCAGTAAGAACCAGGAGAGCCAGCCACTGGTGTGACACTTGATAAGAGCTGCGATCGGAAAGGGAGAGGTAAATATTGTTAGTAGTCGCAACTGCTTGTATAAACAATTAATTGGCTTGGTAGGGGCCAGGATAGCCCCGAGGCACCCAGGAGTCACAGGCTCCTCCCTAGGGTCCCGAAGCAGCCCATTGCTGGGCTCGCGCTAGGATATTTTTTTCATTAGCCAATTTGGCTAATTACGTGGAAAAACATTAGCCAAAATTAGCCAAATACTTGTTCGAGGATTTTCTGGTTCCATTTGTTGAAAAAAACATAAATAAAAATGTGTTTCTAGTTGAAATTTTATATTCGCCATTTTGGCGAGTGTCCAGGAAGTTCTTATCGCCAAATCCCGAATTTTCTCGCCAAATGGCTATTGGCGAATGCTACCGCGAGTCCAGCATTGACGCTGCAGCCAAAATCAAACAGATTATTAAAAATAAATAAAGTGAAATTAATATCTGGGAGTATCATGCATATATCTTAATATTTCCTTATTCTATGCAACTTAATCTATTACTTAACCTTTTAGTTGACGTCTTTACTCATATTATAAAGGTATCCGAAGCGATTTAGTCCGCTGCTTCAACTTTCACGCTGTGCGCAATGATAAACAAATATGGCGGTTAGCTCATGTGCGAAAGTACTTGAAGTGGCGCCATCTGGCAGAGAATGTTAGCGCCATATATAGCGCATATGCGCCTTGGTGCTCATTCCCTTTGAATGCTCATTCGATACCGCATGGTGAGCAGACATAAACACGCTTGAAAATAACACCAAAAATACTGATTGCTTCACAACATAAGAAAGGAATGAGCACCGAGGCGTGTATGCATAATATACCACTAACATTCACCACCAGATGGCGCCACTTCAAGTACATTCGCACATGAGCTAACCGCCATATTTGTTTATCATTGCCAGGGTGGGGTCGAGAGGCCAAATTCTGGGTACGGCTTATAATATGTAGTTTTCCGGAAATGGTTCTGGGTGCCTGCCAACACGGTTTTGAGGCCAAAGTTGGGGTGTAGCTCTTAATATGTATGCAGCTTCAAATAGGCAGTTTACGGTACTACCAAAGCATTGCGAAGCCTATAAACTGATAACGTTTATCACTAAATTGAAAACTTATGGTAAAGTGATATCACGGGTAAGGCTAAGAGACTCTTTTGGCATTTTTGACAACTTAGCATGGGTGGAGTATAGATAAAAGAAATCTTAACTGATTTAAGGATTGATTTTTATTTTTATTCTAACCTGTTTAATTTTGGCTCGGAAAGAGCTGGATATGCAACTTTAACGGCTTCTGCCACTTCAAATGTTTCTAGGCTAGTGTAGTATAGTTATAAGTCTGGATGCCAGGCAATGCTACTGGAATCTTCTACATGGCGACATTGCTAATTTTTAGTTGTTGTGTAGCCAATATATACATTTATAGGTGATTGCTCCAGTGTTAACAGAGAAATTAGCCAAAATTGCTGCGAACAACATCACTGAACTCGACTTTACAGCTAAGAATAATGAATATGCAGAAAGTAGATCTTTGGCTTTCACTGGCACAGCTTATAAAGGGCTTATAAATTATATTGCAAAAATATAACAATTTGTCAAAATTCCTATAAGTAATGAATGGAGTGGAAGTGAATCCAATCAATGAACTCAAAACGAAAGAAAGGACATTTATGGCCAAATATGACAATTAGCGACCACACATGGTTATATTGAAAAAAAATGCGAATAGAACCCATATCCAAACGGCAATCCAAATTTGACAATGACAATTCATTTCGGGACAAGCCAACTGACGAATACGGGGAACAAAATATCCTTTATCAACATTACCTTTTAAAATCTCTCATAAGTCGTCTTCTAGCGGGTGTAGACATGTTTCTTAAACTAAAATATATCGTCTCAGAAGCAGTTTGTTCTCAGTAACCAACAAAAACAGCAGATTTAGAACAAAAGTTGCGCTGTATGTGTGCAGAACTTTGTTGTGCTATGACGTTAACATCCGGGAATTGAATGTGACGTCACTTCTGGCTGGTTCTCCGCACTAGATATTACGCGGAATACGGCGGAAAACGGGGCAATACTGCGAAAGATGGCGGATAGAGTAAACTGCACGATTCTGATGGCATGTACACACATACAATAGATATTATCCGAAAGCCACACCCAATTGCTATCCGCAAGCGAACATTTAGCACATTATAGGTATCCATTTGACGAAGTTCTGTTCAGATATGTCATCCCTCTTTCTGAAATTGTAGTATCTCGGTACTGATCCGGTGCGACATACTAAGACCAAAACCTTCTTGCGCCAACGGGATTATCCCGTGGTTGAACCACTTTTCCGGTGCGTTACCCCCCCCCCCCCCCTACTTTCTCAGTGAGCGTGTTAATCGCTTGGCTCGTGACTTGAACTCCGGCCTGAGGAGCCTCATCTACTTTGATTCTCTTCTGATAACTGTTTCCCGGAATTTGCGACACGTTAATTTGCTGTCTAGAAAACAATTAAGAAATGTTATTCACACCAAATGGACACTAAATTTGCTGGGTTTTCTGAATCTGGATCTCTTTCAGACAATATCAATTCTATGTGTTTATATATGCATGCCAACACAATCGCAGCAGTTTACTCGTTCCGCATTTTTTCGCAGTATTGACCCGTTTCCCGCCGCCACCGCATTTTATGTAGTTCCCAGCTGCGCTGTTCCTTTCCTATTTGTAGGCCGTTATGCTCTTGGCGCATCTGGATGCCCTTGCATCTGGATACAAAGGGAAGGTGTTCTTCGGGACTCAGACCGTAGTCACGTGATCAAGAACGCTTCTACGTCGAATAAATTCGTCCAGCGTTTGGAAACCATTGCCAAGGAACTGCGTTGTAATAATTCGCAATACATGTATATATCGAGGAGACTGCATGGCTTCGTTGCGTTATGATTGATTTTTATGTGAGCAAGACTTAACCCTAGGACGCTCAGTCCATTGGCTTGCCGGGGCTGGCTATCGTGTATACCTACAAAAACCTCGAACGGAAACGTAGACCTATACTTGAACCGTAATATACAATGTATTTCCCAGATCACGAAGTCAGAATAAATTTCTGTATTCCCAGATCACGATGAATTAAAAGAATAACTCCCCGCATACAATGGAAGGAAATACCCCATTCCCAGTTGACGAAGAATTATTTTCCTCATTTCCAGTTCACGGTGAATTGAAAAGCCTATTCCCGAGAAACCGAAATACCCCTTGCCCCCCCCCCCCCCACCCCTTTCCCCTTACCTGGCAGCATGTAAATAACTCTATATTCATGTTTATTACTTGTTCTCTTTTGTTTGTGTGTGGCCGGGCCTAACTATTTGCTTGATTTCTTGCAAAGGATTTTTCCAAGCCAAAAATTTGCAAGGAATAATAAAAAGTATGAAATGTTATGAGCAATAAAGGATAAAGAACATTGGAGTTATTGCCTCATCATAGTCTCATTTTCATACCCGAGATGGCGCTGCTAGTTCCTCGGTAGGAATAATCCAGAATACGACGGATCGATTCCCCGGGGAGGTGCGGGGGTGGGGCACTATATATTATACAAATCCGGTGTGTGTGTGGGGTGGGGGGGGGGG
Source organism: Arenicola marina (assembly GCA_964019135.1). Taxonomy (NCBI): domain Eukaryota; kingdom Metazoa; phylum Annelida; class Polychaeta; family Arenicolidae; genus Arenicola; species Arenicola marina. The sequence continues at coordinate 27,845,405 of OZ025260.1, read as the reverse complement.
GGGTCCGCGGGTGCCTGGATGCCTGAGAGAGCGGATCATTTGTGATGAAAAAGATACCCCTATAGAGCGAATATTTTAAAACTTGCGACTGGTCGGGGGGGGGGGGGGGGGGGGGAGGAAGCTCTGAAAATGGCTGTAAAACCCCGACCGAGCGGATTTTGGCTTTATAATGCCTCGACCGATTGAGAAGCAGCATACAAGCAGCACAAGCATCGGGTGTTTCTTGGTCAGTACGTACGTGCCGTGGGCAGTTGGGGTAAGCCGCATGACTGACATCGACAACAGCCGCGCTTAAAGACGCTATTTCTAAAAACAAGCGAAGCGGCCAGACCACCTAAAGTTAATAGTCCGATTAATCTTAGAATAACTAATTAGGGTCGATGATTTTTATTTCACAAGGGAAAGACCACACCTTTGAACTTAAATAAAGGTTGCGGCCATCACTAAATAGAAAACAAACTTGTTCCCATCGAGATTTAAACGCATGACCTGATGACCAAAGGATCACAAACTTGTGGCTTTACCAGTGCACCATGTACGCTTCATACGGCGAGCCGGCGCGATAGCTCAGTGGGCTAGAGCGCTCGTATTGAGTGCTCTGCAACCTCCTGAGAGCCTAACGGCACGTGGGTCAGTGGTTCACGCCCCGCTGTGGCCATGTCTGTGTGGCCGCAGGATAAAGATCTCATGTCTTTCTTGGTAAAGAGTAGGGGGTTACCCCCGGGGACATGGCTCCACTCTCCCTTCCTTCTTCCATTGACGCGATATGACCAAAAGTGGTTAAAGCGTCCTAAATAACCAACAAACCAATCATACGGCGCGCCACTGCCTTGGACTCCGTTATTTCTCTGTTGTTGCCTCAGTTCCTCAGTATCAGAAAAAAAGTTCAGTCACAAGTATAACTTTGTGGAAAGGTTACAAGGCGTTTTTTGCTGTATTAGATACACAGAGCTCGTTATTTTTATGTTTTATTCTTGAAAATTATAATGTTGCAAGAAATTACAGCTGATTTGACCGTTTTTCTAAGATTCTTGAAATTTGCCCCCGGCCAAAAGCAGCGGTAAAGGCGGAGATTGCTTAGCGCTACCACGTGGGGATGCGCCGCTGTATTAATGCACGCGATTCTGAACTCCTCTGACGTTTCCCGCCAATTTGGGTGGCTCTGCTCGTCCAATGGATGTTTTCTACGTTGCAGGACATCGAATTAAACAAAAGAAATGTACGAAGGAGCACGTCTGAGTGTTTGTCCACAAAGCAGATTTTGTCAACTTTGATTTGACCGCGGTTCCTTCGCCCGTTGATATCCTCGCCAGTTATAATATGGTCCAATTTACTAAGCTTCCTCATTGTCTGGAGCCTTTTATATACATGTATTTTGCTGTAGCTTAAACCCCCACATAATAACTTGACGGGTCGACGTTACCCCAGATTGCCAGTTTGGCTGCCACTCTCCAGCATTAATAGCGTCACTCCCTGGTCAGCGATTGTCCATATATATACAAATACATCAGTGCTTCATGAGTGGACTGATGTTTGCTAGCAATCGCGTCCGCAATAAATGCGCAAAGATAATAAGGAGACTATTTGTCAAGATGTAAAGTTGACGACATGGTAAACAGAGAACAGAAACACACGTTTTGGCAATTGGTATGAAAAGTACTTTATTGTACAAACACAACCACTGCGACACAAGTAAGATGGTACGGTAGTCCCACTGCCAGGGCAGTAAGAGGCGAGAGTGGACAGGAGCGGGCGGCGGGGTGTTCAAGTTGGGCCACGTAAGACCTTTCACCTGAGTAAACACTCAGTTGACATGTGTGTCGTGCTTACCTATCTAAAATATGTAGCAATTGTAAAAACACGCGTCATACTATACTGAGTCAACTACTAATAGTAGTTGACTCAGACAATTGGTGAAAAATCCTGTTGATACAATATATAAAGTGCGTGAAAATCTGGCAAGCCAACAAATGGGTCTGGACCTTTAGGTTGTAAAGGAATGACTTTTAGAGTCCTTGTGGCGGTATCGTTCTTGTTAAACACCTACCTTATACCATGTAAAGAACTATGTAATAATGACTTAACACTAATTCACGAGTGTTACTTCTGGTGGCAGGCCGAGCCCATCTTTTGCTGCAGAACTTAAGTGCTGCGTCACACGTAAAACAATAAAAAGCACACATAAGAATTGCATAAGATTATACATAGAGACAACTAAAACACTGTTACACTGAAACAACCATTAAAACATAAGCTCTGAAAATGGCTGTAAAACCCCGACCGAGCGGATTTTGGCTGTATAATGCCTCGACCGATTGAGAAGCAGCATACAAGCAGCACACAAGCATCGGGTGTTTCTTGGTCAGTACGTACGTGCCGTGGGCAGTTGGGGTAAGCCGCATGACTGACATCGACAACAGCCGCGCTTAAAGACGCTATTTCTAAAAACAAGCGAAGCGGCCAGACCACCTAAAGTTAATAGTCCGATTAATCTTAGAATAACTAATTAGGGTCGATGATTTTTATTTCACAAGGGAAAGACCACACCTTTGAACTTAAATAAAGGTTGCGGCCATCACTAAATAGAAAACAAACTTGTTCCCATCGAGATTTAAACGCATGACCTGATGACCGAAGGATCACAAACTTGTGGCTTTACCAGTGCACCATGTACGCTTCATACGGTGAGCCGGCGCGATAGCTCAGTGGGCTAGAGGGCTCGTATTGAGTGCTCTGCGACCTCCTGAGAGCCTAACGGCACGTGGGTCAGTGGTTCACGCCCCGCTGTGGCCATGTCTGTGTGGCCGCAGGATAAAGATCTCATGTCTTTCTTGGTAAAGAGTAGGGGGTTACCCCCGGGGACATGGCTCCACTCTCCCTTCCTTCTTCCATTGACGCGATATGACCAAAAGTGGTTAAAGCGTCCTAAATAACCAACAAACCAATCATACGGCGCGCCACTGCCTTGGACTCCGTTATTTCTCTGTTGTTGCCTCAGTTTCTCAGTATCAGAAAAAAAGTTCAGTCACAAGTATAACTTTGTGGAAAGGTTACAAGGCGTTGTTTGCTGTATTAGATACACAGAGCTCGTTATTTTTATGTTTTATTCTTGAAAATTATAATGTTGCAAGAAATTACAGCTGATTTGACCGTTTTTCTAAGATTCTTGAAATTTGCCCCCGGCCAAAAGCAGCGGTAAAAGCGGAGATTGCTTAGCGCTACCACGTGGGGATGCGCCGCTGTATTAATGCACGCGATTCTGAACTCCTCTGACGTTTCCCGCCAATTTGGGTGGCTCTGCTCGTCCAATGGATGTTTTCTACGTTGCAGGACATCGAATTAAACAAAAGAAATGTACGAAGGAGCACGTCTGAGTGTTTGTGTCAGAGAACAGAAACACACGTTTTGGCAATTGGTATAAAAAGTACTTTATTGTACAAACACAACCACTGCGACACAAGTAAGATGGTACGGTAGTCCCACTGCCAGGGCAGTAAGAGGCGAGAGTGGACAGGAGCGGGCGGCGGGGTGTTCAAGTTGGGCCACGTAAGACCTTTCACCTGAGTAAACACTCAGTTGACATGTGTGTCGTGCTTACCTATCTAAAATATGTAGCAATTGTAAAAACACGCGTCATACTATACTGAGTCAACTACTAATAGTAGTTGACTCAGACAATTGGTGAAAAATCCTGTTGATACAATATATAAAGTGCGTGAAAATCTGGCAAGCCAACAAATGGATCTGGACCTTTAGGTTGTAAAGGAATGACTTTTAGAGTCCTTGTGGCGGTATCGTTCTTGTTAAACACCTACCTTATACCATGTAAAGAACTATGTAATAATGACTTAACACTAATTCACGAGTGTTACTTCTGGTGGCAGGCCGAGCCCATCTTTTGCTGCAGAACTTAAGTGCTGCGTCACACGTAAAACAATAAAAAGCACACATAAGAATTGCATAAGATTATACATAGAGACAACTAAAACACTGTTACACTGAAACAACCATTAAAACATAAGCTCTGAAAATGGCTGTAAAACCCCGACCGAGCGGATTTTGGCTGTATAATGCCTCGACCGATTGAGAAGCAGCATACAAGCAGCACACAAGCATCGGGTGTTTCTTGGTCAGTACGTACGTGCCGTGGGCAGTTGGGGTAAGCCGCATGACTGACATCGACAACAGCCGCGCTTAAAGACGCTATTTCTAAAAACAAGCGAAGCGGCCAGACCACCTAAAGTTAATAGTCCGATTAATCTTAGAATAACTAATTAGGGTCGATGATTTTTATTTCACAAGGGAAAGACCACACCTTTGAACTTAAATAAAGGTTGCGGCCATCACTAAATAGAAAACAAACTTGTTCCCATCGAGATTTAAACGCATGACCTGATGACCGAAGGATCACAAACTTGTGGCTTTACCAGTGCACCATGTACGCTTCATACGGTGAGCCGGCGCGATAGCTCAGTGGGCTAGAGGGCTCGTATTGAGTGCTCTGCGACCTCCTGAGAGCCTAACGGCACGTGGGTCAGTGGTTCACGCCCCGCTGTGGCCATGTCTGTGTGGCCGCAGGATAAAGATCTCATGTCTTTCTTGGTAAAGAGTAGGGGGTTACCCCCGGGGACATGGCTCCACTCTCCCTTCCTTCTTCCATTGACGCGATATGACCAAAAGTGGTTAAAGCGTCCTAAATAACCAACAAACCAATCATACGGCGCGCCACTGCCTTGGACTCCGTTATTTCTCTGTTGTTGCCTCAGTTTCTCAGTATCAGAAAAAAAGTTCAGTCACAAGTATAACTTTGTGGAAAGGTTACAAGGCGTTTTTTGCTGTATTAGATACACAGAGCTCGTTATTTTTATGTTTTATTCTTGAAAATTATAATGTTGCAAGAAATTACAGCTGATTTGACCGTTTTTCTAAGATTCTTGAAATTTGCCCCCGGCCAAAAGCAGCGGTAAAAGCGGAGATTGCTTAGCGCTACCACGTGGGGATGCGCCGCTGTATTAATGCACGCGATTCTGAACTCCTCTGACGTTTCCCGCCAATTTGGGTGGCTCTGCTCGTCCAATGGATGTTTTCTACGTTGCAGGACATCGAATTAAACAAAAGAAATGTACGAAGGAGCATGTCTGAGTGTTTGTCCACAAAGCAGATTTTGTCAACTTTGATTTGACCGCGGTTCCTTCGCCCGTTGATATCCTCGCCAGTTATAATATGGTCCAATTTACTAAGCTTCCTCATTGTCTGGAGCCTTTTATATACATGTATTTTGCTGTAGCTTAAACCCCCACATAATAACTTGACGGGTCGACGTTACCCCAGATTGCCAGTTTGTCTGCCACTCTCCAGCATTAATAGCGTCACTCCCTGGTCAGCGATTGTCCATATATATACAAATACATCAGTGCTTCTTGAGTGGACTGATGTTTGCTAGCAATCGCGTCCGCAATAAATGCGCAAAGATAATAAGGAGACTATTTGTCAAGATGTAAAGTTGACGACATGGTAAACAGAGAACAGAAACACACGTTTTGGCAATTGGTATAAAAAGTACTTTATTGTACAAACACAACCACTCTGCGACACAAGTAAGATGGTACGGTAGTCACACTGCCAGGGCAGTAAGAGGCGAGAGTGGACAGGAGCGGGCGGCGGGGTGTTCAAGTTGGGCCACGTAAGACCTTTCACCTGAGTAAACACTCAGTTGACATGTGTGTTGTGCTTACCTATCTAAAATATGTAGCAATTGTAAAAACACGCGTCATACTATACTGAGTCAACTACTAATAGTAGTTGACTCAGACAATTGGTGAAAAATCCTGTTGATACAATATATAAAGTGCGTGAAAATCTGGCAAGCCAACAAATGGATCTGGACCTTTAGGTTGTAAAGGAATGACTTTTAGAGTCCTTGTGGCGGTATCGTTCTTGTTAAACACCTACCTTATACCATGTAAAGAACTATGTAATAATGACTTAACACTAATTCACGAGTGTTACTTCTGGTGGCAGGCCGAGCCCATCTTTTGCTGCAGAACTTAAGTGCTGCGTCACACGTAAAACAATAAAAAGCACACATAAGAATTGCATAAGATTATACATAGAGACAACTAAAACACTGTTACACTGAAACAACCATTAAAACATAAGCTCTGAAAATGGCTGTAAAACCCCGACCGAGCGGATTTTGGCTGTATAATGCCTCGACCGATTGAGAAGCAGCATACAAGCAGCACACAAGCATCGGGTGTTTCTTGGTCAGTACGTACGTGCCGTGGGCAGTTGGGGTAAGCCGCATGACTGACATCGACAACAGCCGCGCTTAAAGACGCTATTTCTAAAAACAAGCGAAGCGGCCAGACCACCTAAAGTTAATAGTCCGATTAATCTTAGAATAACTAATTAGGGTCGATGATTTTTATTTCACAAGGGAAAGACCACACCTTTGAACTTAAATAAAGGTTGCGGCCATCACTAAATAGAAAACAAACTTGTTCCCATCGAGATTTAAACGCATGACCTGATGACCGAAGGATCACAAACTTGTGGCTTTACCAGTGCACCATGTACGCTTCATACGGTGAGCCGGCGCGATAGCTCAGTGGGCTAGAGGGCTCGTATTGAGTGCTCTGCGACCTCCTGAGAGCCTAACGGCACGTGGGTCAGTGGTTCACGCCCCGCTGTGGCCATGTCTGTGTGGCCGCAGGATAAAGATCTCATGTCTTTCTTGGTAAAGAGTAGGGGGTTACCCCCGGGGACATGGCTCCACTCTCCCTTCCTTCTTCCATTGACGCGATATGACCAAAAGTGGTTAAAGCGTCCTAAATAACCAACAAACCAATCATACGGCGCGCCACTGCCTTGGACTCCGTTATTTCTCTGTTGTTGCCTCAGTTTCTCAGTATCAGAAAAAAAGTTCAGTCACAAGTATAACTTTGTGGAAAGGTTACAAGGCGTTTTTTGCTGTATTAGATACACAGAGCTCGTTATTTTTATGTTTTATTCTTGAAAATTATAATGTTGCAAGAAATTACAGCTGATTTGACCGTTTTTCTAAGATTCTTGAAATTTGCCCCCGGCCAAAAGCAGCGGTAAAAGCGGAGATTGCTTAGCGCTACCACGTGGGGATGCGCCGCTGTATTAATGCACGCGATTCTGAACTCCTCTGACGTTTCCCGCCAATTTGGGTGGCTCTGCTCGTCCAATGGATGTTTTCTACGTTGCAGGACATCGAATTAAACAAAAGAAATGTACGAAGGAGCACGTCTGAGTGTTTGTCCACAAAGCAGATTTTGTCAACTTTGATTTGACCGCGGTTCCTTCGCCCGTTGATATCCTCGCCAGTTATAATATGGTCCAATTTACTAAGCTTCCTCATTGTCTGGAGCCTTTTATATACATGTATTTTGCTGTAGCTTAAACCCCCACATAATAACTTGACGGGTCGACGTTACCCCAGATTGCCAGTTTGTCTGCCACTCTCCAGCATTAATAGCGTCACTCCCTGGTCAGCGATTGTCCATATATATACAAATACATCAGTGCTTCATGAGTGGACTGATGTTTGCTAGCAATCGCGTCCGCAATAAATGCGCAAAGATAATAAGGAGACTATTTGTCAAGATGTAAAGTTGACGACATGGTAAACAGAGAACAGAAACACACGTTTTGGCAATTGGTATAAAAAGTACTTTATTGTACAAACACAACCACTCTGCGACACAAGTAAGATGGTACGGTAGTCACACTGCCAGGGCAGTAAGAGGCGAGAGTGGACAGGAGCGGGCGGCGGGGTGTTCAAGTTGGGCCACGTAAGACCTTTCACCTGAGTAAACACTCAGTTGACATGTGTGTCGTGCTTACCTATCTAAAATATGTAGCAATTGTAAAAACACGCGTCATACTATACTGAGTCAACTACTAATAGTAGTTAACTCAGACAATTGGTGAAAAATCCTGTTGATACAATATATAAAGTGCGTGAAAATCTGGCAAGCCAACAAATGGATCTGGACCTTTAGGTTGTAAAGGAATGACTTTTAGAGTCCTTGTGGCGGTATCGTTCTTGTTAAACACCTACCTTATACCATGTAAAGAACTATGTAATAATGACTTAACACTAATTCACGAGTGTTACTTCTGGTGGCAGGCCGAGCCCATCTTTTGCTGCAGAACTTAAGTGCTGCGTCACACGTAAAACAATAAAAAGCACACATAAGAATTGCATAAGATTATACATAGAGACAACTAAAACACTGTTACACTGAAACAACCATTAAAACATAGTCAACAGAATTTCAGCAGATGAGGAAATCGCACTTTTCCAGAAAACAAATGAGATCCGATGTTTGGTGAGAAAATTACACGAAAGCAATCTTCTGGTGTACATTTCATGTACCGTTACTTCATATGTGACAAGTGTGCGTTTTTACCAGGTGCCAAGAGGAGTTAGTAGATCCAGCAAGCAGACCGGCTTTGTAAGCCACTCCAAAGGATTCCGACCCGTAGACCACCAAGAGGTTAAGCTGTTAGTTCAGGTCACTTTGATAATTTAAATGATTCACAAGACATCTCTGGGTATTGTATTTCCGCGCTGCCGGTACGGTTAGCAGATATATATATCTCTATATAAATTTGTACAACAATGAAGTCAACCTTCAACAATGTGGTCAAACCGAACCATGACCTATGTTTTAACCACCATCAGTACTGTAAACAACCTACGCTGCAGTATACATGTACAAAGAAGCACTAATGTTTAACAACGACAACAAAGAACCGGGGCGCTTTCGTACATGTCAGAGAACTTATTTGAAAGTCCCTCCGGCCATTCCTTTTACAGCAGCTCTCTCATCCCATACCGTAAACAGATACGCAAATGTTTAAGTATAGAAAAGTATTCGTTTAAGAACATGGGAGATTCACCGGAACAGGAATATGGAACAGCAGATATAAAATGTATAAACGCAACAATTGGTTAACAAGCGGCCTTTCAGCAGGCGTACAAACCTTGGATAGACGATGTTTACATGTAATAAATTTAGTGCTTGAATAGAATGATGTAGCACTCCTGTTTCCGATTTCAGAAGCACAAAAACAGGAATATGTAACGTAACTGTACAACACCACTGAACCGATTGAACAGCGGACCACCTACCATCGCATGGGTACTCAATAACACAAGGTGTAGCGTCTGTTACCGAACAGCTCCAGAAGGAAGGGGCGGGGCGCACCGCGTACTCTCGTCTATCATTATAGGAGACTTGCACAATCGTGCAAAACACAAAAGTCCTTATAATAATGGTGGTTATACGGGGTTTATTCATAGCAGGAGAGCTAATGGCAAGGTGTGCACCTTCAATCCGTATATGTACAAAACTACAGGAAGCGAAGGCTGGGATAAGGGCCAAACTTGACCAAGCTGCCACCGGAGCGTTGTCACTTCGAGAGGAGAACCGCATAATACGTCTCCAGTTACAATGCCGTGCTGTAGTAATATTGAGCACAATATTGCCAACGGTTTACATTTACCGATAACATGGCTAAATTTAGAATAGCTACAACAAGAATGCCCTAGTATATCTATATACCTATATCAATGTATTGCGATATCTGTTATCAAAACTCAAATCGCGAAATCGGTGTTTATATTATTGTTTTAATTATAGGTGTGAACTTCCCAACACAGGACTAATATACATTCTCGTGCCTTGCACAGGGTGTGTACCAAAAGTATAAAATAGAGGCCCGTCACGCTTCACGGGCATCACACACCGTGAATGGGTCGGTGCGTGGGTTTCCATACAAAACATTATCATTAACAACACCCCAGCGAGCTTGCATACAACGCCGTGTAACGAACAATTCATTTATACATGGAAAAGTACAACCCTGTCGATAATGGCCCAGTTAAAAATGGTTACAGACTGGGGGAGGAAGCGGAGCGAGATACATGCTGCAGGCAGCTAAATATGGAAGAGATCCGGTCCAGAAGAGACTAACAACACTCGGTATGATGTCACCATTTGCTGATTATACAATGATCAGATCTGATATTTATACCTAAAATTAAATTACCCTGCGCTGTATTCAATTAGCTGCACATTAACTGTCATCCTGATGTTTCGTACTTTCGCATTAGGGCGTTTGACATAGCTCCAGGGAAACTTTCCACCGCACGGGTAGAGTGGAATCCCCTAATTCTCCCCAACAAATGATGGGCTGCCCCGTCACAGCCGATGCTGTATAGAGAGCAACCTCCTCATTGGCGACGTTCGATCTCTCGGATCATCAACCGGTGTCGTTGGGAGACGTACGTCGGCGCATTGGCCCACTAGGTATGTCACAACCCATGGAAGAGGGACATGGCTTCGACGCACATGCTGTCGTATCCCTGCTCGGCCACCACGGTGGTCTCATGCTCCAAAGCACTCACGGTCACCATGCCATCGCCCCCGTTGGCCACGTTACCTCCTGGGTCGGCCCCGCTCGGCGGGTGCCCCCCGTTTGTCCACCCGTTGGTGAGCGGCGCCTCTTCGCCGATGGCACTTCGCCGACACGGAAGGCGGAAGTGGGCCGCGTGACCATGGTAACCGTTGCCTAGGAAGCCGTCGCCACTATTCGGGGCGCAGGTCAGCCCGTTGTGTATGAGTTCTATACGGAGAAAACAGAAACGAAAGACCAGGTTGGCAAAAAAAAAAAAGTACCATGGGAGATTTCATGCTTAGATGTGTGGTGTGGTCCATAAACAGCTGATGATGGGGCGCCAGGGGACAAGCGAGAGTTCCTGTAAATAGTGCGAGACTACCTCGGGACAAGGACGCTCCGTATGCACATAGTCTCGCACATCACGGAAAAAACCAGGATACATGGTACAAGGTATCACACAACCAAGACTGGCAGCCGACACCCTGTCTCCTTCCTGTGAGAGAGATTGATTCCTTGGTGGGACCATTTAGAAGTTTGAGTCAAAACCAACCTGATCACATAATTACAGAAGCAATGATGCTGTGGTCCTATCAACGATGTATCTCTAGGGATATATTTGGGTAACTAACTGCCTATCTTTAAATATTAGTCAGTAATATACCTTTGACAACTTTAACAGCACCGTTGAACAAAAGCTATTTTGACATGTGTGACCATACAAAGCTATAAATTAATTACTTTAAAATATACTATACAACAATCCGCGAATCGGTCTAAATTTTGCTTCTGCTGCGTGATCATAGCATAAACATGTTCCTATCAAGTACAGGAGAGCTGTCGCGTCGTACACTGTTTCTGTTTCTTGGTGTACAGAGATAGCAGCTTACATCTTTAACGATTACCTTCTGTTGAAATCTAACTTTAGCTTCCTTGTCATATGATCTACATTTAGATGTGACTAGTTCTCACAACGTACACCCAATCGACAGATCTTTGTGCCTTTCTTAAAAATTAATGTAGACTTTTGTAAACGATAAAATAAACCAATACAATGAAAAATGACAGTGAAGAGGCATTCATCGGAGCAGCTGGGCAAAGGCGAGAAGCCGCGTTGTAAGGACAAAGCGAGCACCATAGACAAAGCACAAACATAACCTCCATTTTGTTCCGACTTCATATTCGAGTACCATGGCAACAATGTGTCTTGGATTTCAACGTTGCTTAAATAGACATGACTTGGGCATGTACAGAGACGGCAAAGACGAGGAATAACACCAAGACCTTAACACGTCCATTCACTGGGGTAAGTAATAAATATATCACATTATAATAATGGCTACAGCGTATAAAACATGTCGATGTGTTCGTCATCCTCGCCGCTGGAGAACTCGCTGCTTTGGGCGACACTATACGTAAGGGTGTATCTTCATATATATATATACAGCACGGCGCTTTCCTGACCGCCGCAGCGCGTGTCGCTGTCACTATAGTATCATATATAGTGGCCGGCCAGCCCGACACACTTGACGGGCGGGTGGCTGGCCTCGCACTCCAGGGCCATGGCCTCCATAACGGGGTTGGGATCAGTGTTCTCCTTGGCACCGTTAAGCGGGATCCCGTTGTAGTCGTACTCCAGACCCTCCAGGTCGTGGCGGCGTGGCGTTACGACGGGACCCCCCTCAAAGGCGGCGGCCGCCGTCACGTGATCAGCCGGCGTCACTAAGGACACAAAAAGCACGTGGCAAGCACGTGGTAAGCATAGTGATCTGGGGAAGGCGTCAAAGGAGGAAACAACGCAGAGAAGGAGCAAAAGAAAATCCCCACCCCCCCTCCCCCCAAAAAAGCGGCTGCAGTGTAATGGAGAGTTATTCACGAATGGCTGAGCTACAATAACAGAAGATATGTATTAACCCTACACACACTATGGGTCATTATATATATGGAGAGGCTATATAACAACCTGGCGAAATGACATCAGGAGGCCAGGAAAGGACTTATGTACAGGCAAGCTCAACCCAGCGAAACACGAACTTTAATTAAGCCTGTAGCATATACATTTATTTAATCAGCAACCATGATGCACTGCGTAATTAAAATAAATAATATATAATCCAAACTACGTCCCGTATGGAATACACATCAAACAGACAGGACCCTGCGTAGGCGTCATCACTATCTCGGCCTAACATCTCATTCTTACACTGGTGCATGAAACAAGAGCAGAATATAGAAGAAGACGAGTGCCGTAACCGTAATATAAACATCACTTGCATCTGCCAAACGAAAATATTTTGGAAAGACAGTAATGAAACCATGCGCCGAAGTCCAAATACATCACGTCAAAGCACTAATGTACAACAGAAAAGATTATTAATATAGTTATCGGGCTTAATTAACACAAGTTACTAAAATGCGGATGAGCAGCTAGAGGAAGATCAATTAAACCAAGACCTGGACAAAAGGATTAAACATTACGGAAAGAACCATGGGAACGGGTTACCTTATCAAATGTTGTGGAACAAAATTCCCAGAAATTCCCAGATAGGCAACATAGGGAAAATCAAGCTACGAAAAGCGACCCCAGAACAAAAGGTGCAGTATTCATGTGTAGTACCCAGACACGCCCAGCGGAATCCTTACTATAGCAAGGCAACATTTCGCGTCATGTTACAAAAAACTATGCACTATACTTAGAAACGAAGGATTTGAGTAAGTGTTCGGGTCGACATCACAAACGAGTAATAAACATGCTATGCTCTGTAAGAGTTTCCGGATTCAAAAGCGCACAGAGCAAAGAGCCAAGGAATCTGCACAGGTCTCCCGGCCAATTGCTTGGAAGCTGTCACAAAAATACCAACACATCACAGAACAGACCTAGCCAGACTCAACAATACGCAACAGATTCCAGCAGAAACCCTATCACCCTGAGCAAACCAAGAAATACAGCAGGGGGCGGCTGGGGGGGGGGGGGGATAATACACTTCGCTTCATGCCACGATTCAGAGTAAGTAATCATCCCCTTTGCCACTGTACAACGCCATTATATATACCTCGTGGCTTCATTCCTTAGGTGGGTTAAAGTTCACTTCACTGACAAGCGCACACCGGCTCTCGGGGGTTAAGTACTGAGATGATTCAAAAACCTTGAATACCTTGGCTGAAGAGACTCCATCTCCCTCCATCTCCAGGGGCACTGTTCCTCCTCACACAACAAAAGCCAAGTATCTATAATGTTCGCAGTCCTCCTCGGAGTAGGACGCGGGGTAGCAGGCCGTACGGACCGGTTTCATGGGCTCGGTGGAGAGGGCTAACACTTGTTGGTACGGCAGCCCGTGGCCGAATGTGACGCAATCAACGTCCTCTGGTGGCGCTATTGCGACAGGCTGACCGGTCACACCATGGTCGCCTTGGTGAGGACTAGGCCACATGGTGTCCATAGTTACTGTCTCCATAGGAACAGGAGGAGTGGAGGTGGAGGAGTCGAAGGCTAGAGGAGAAGCTAATTCACCATCGTCCCACTGATCTAGAAAGGACAAGAATAGTGAGAACGGCCTCATGTCACAGCTCTGTTACAGACATTGTATCAACGACTTGGTCAATCCGAATATGAAATGAGATAGTGAAACTAGAGTAAAGAATGGTTGGCCGATGGCTACAATGCAGAACCAAATAATTGGTGCACTCTTCAACTGAGAAACTGTAACGAATTGCATCTCAAGTTGTTGTCATTTGAAGCACTTGATACACACTCTGAAATAAAAGTAATCGTGGAGGGGCTGACCAATGATCGCTATTGAAAGATGTTACGGCCTGCAAGAAATGGGAAATTCGATTACTGGCAGTGTTGATATATATATATATATATTATGTCCAGTCTACAAGTAACAACAGCAATGTCAACCCGTCCTTTCGCATGCCATTAAAATAGATGTGACAAGATTCGCCAGGCAGGAGTGAGAACATAAAAGGACAGTGAATGAGTTTTGGTTGCAAATATGTACTCTGTTTCTATGTATACATTACTCAAGTTACACTTGAAGCAGGCCCGTATACAGTAGACTGCTTTTGAAGCGTTAAAACTTAATTTTTTTAATTAAACCTCTATCAACGCTTTTGAGCTGAAGGCGTAATGCAAAGCGATTTTGCATTTAATATCCGAATACTATTACCAGCCCACCGGTTGCATTTGTTAGGGACTCGCAAAGATGGTGACACGGTAATTGATCCAGAGTGCTGGCCGCGACAGTTTTTACGTTAAATGGTGGCTGTGCGTAAGACGTTCGCAGACGGTGGGAGAAAAACGAACGAAAGCAATTTAGCGTTTCACAGTTAACCAAAAACAAATGTAACGATTCGGGTTTTTTTTCTTACACATGTGTCCACTAGTTACGGATCTTGCATTAACATGGCAGTAAGTTAAGGTCAAGCAGGAAAGTGCCAGGGAATCATGTACATGGCTTTACGAGACGAGAAGGAAAACGGTCCGTGATGGTCAACAATGTTACTTTACAGAAAGAGAGACAGAAGAGACACTGAAAGTTGCACAGACGAAGAGTTAGAATGACGAAAGAAGTAGCGGCTTAGGAACAAAGGCGGCAATAAAATACAATATTCAAAAGACTCACAATAAGTACAAATTACCACGGTAATGGCAGAATAGGAACAGCATTGGATCAGACCGCGCCCGTGTTTTGTTCAAACAGATACAGGTATTCACAATCGCACATGGACCATCACAAAAGAATAAGGCACATGTGGTACGAGAGACCGAAGATAACGATCGTCAGAGGCCAGCCCCAGATTCTCCAAAACATAGGGGTCGCTACTAACCTGTCCTGGCTCTCTTGTAAAGTTCCTCGTCGTCGTCTTCTCGGCACCGTTTGACGCCTGCCACGGGCACCTGATTGGCCGAGACGCCTCTATGGAGAGTGATGTCCCCATTGGTCGGTCCGTGTCCATTACACCCAGCGTCCCCCGCGGCGCCCCCACCCCCACCCCCACCCAGCGCCCCCGCCCCTTCAGTGTCTTCCTCCTCCTCCATCGCGCAGTCGCCACGGTGACCGTTGGCTACGCCGAAGCACGGGTTCGACGCCAACGATTCTGGAATGGTCTGAAGTTTATTGGCGGCCAGGGTCGCCGGCGATGGAGGCGGCAGTTTACCGCCGTTCAGTCCCTGGTTGATGACGCACGGGTCCACCGGCGCCGGCGCGTCGCCTTGACCGTTGCCGACAGTGACGTCTTGAGGTGACACGTGTCTGTTGAGAGGTGGCGTGGCGGCGAAGGGGTCGGTGCCGTACACCCCCTTGGGGTGTGACTCCTGACGCCGTTCCGCCTCCGCCAGGTACTTAGCGGCCTCGGCATGTCCGCAGGACGCGGCCACTTCGGCAGACGTCATACCGTTGTTGTTTCTGATGCTGTAACACGGGAGAAAGACTCAAATTTAAATCCAAACTGTGGGTATTTAAAGTTGTTCATACAGTATTAATACATCGATACGACACCATGAAATCATATAGCCATGGTACACATTGTCACACAAAACTGTGAAGTAGTAAGAGTCTATGGTGTCGCTTCGATAGTTTAAAATAGAGACAGATGAGACACGGCACATACTGGCGACTAATTAAGGACACAAATGTCAATCTAGGGTGATGACGGGCTGGTTGTATATTCAAGACGTTTTAACCTCTTTTGGTCATATCGCGTCAATGGGAGAAGGAAGAGCCAGTGGAGCCATGTCCCCGGGGGTAACCCTCTACTCTTTGCGAAGAAAGACATGGGATCTTTATCTGGAGATCACAGACATGACCACAGCGGGGCTCGAACCACCGATCCACGTGCCGTTAGGCTCTCAGGTGGCCAGAGCGCTGAATGTCAGCTCTCTAGCCCACTGAACTATCGGGCCGGCCCCCCTAGGGGTGATGAACAACAGCAGGCAGTGAGATGTGCCCCTAAAGGACAGTTCCGCAATCTAGGAAGTGGATATGTTCACCACATATGCATACACACATCAGGAAACAAACAAACACACAGGTAAACGACATTACGTTCGCTAGCGCCAGTGTCTCTTCCCAAACCTGAACACAACAGTGCGATACTCAAATTAAAGAAAGATCCGGTCAGACTGAATTCCCTGAACTCCCAAGCAAGCAGTGGCAACGAGATCAGACGATATTGTGGCAATAAGCACTGGAGTGGGCTACATAAAAAGCAGTCACTGAGTCAGACAGACAGACAGTCTGTTGGTAGGTTCTATTATAAATATATCGGGCCAGCGGGTCGGCAGCCAACTCGTCGGCACTCGTAAAAAACGCTTAAAACGAGGCCGGTATAGCCCGCCAGCTAGGCGGAGGCGGTTCACGTGGGTTACTCGCCCAGTGACACAGCCAGGTACCTATACAACACAACAAATTACTGCTAGCTTCCTGCTTGAAGGGCGGATGAGATAATGACTCGCCTCGAGACGCACCGCGCGTGTCGGGCGTCACGCGACGGCGACGTGAGTGACGTCAGCGTCAATCGAAGCCACCGACTGAGGGTCCGGAATCGTCGCGCTTAACCTGTTAACAGCGGGCAACGCGCAGCGCATCATGGTGTCTACACGTCATTGTCTCCGGTGGGTTATATCCAAACAGGTACACACCACCATGCAACCCTCCCTGTGGCCGGGGCGAGCACCACACCGACACACCACACCGCCCGGGCTCTCGTGGCCTGGCATTCTCGTCGGCGAGGGGAACTCACCTTGGGTCTGGCTCGTCTCCGTGCCAAGACTGGGGGAGGGGCGGGGGCGGAGGGGCGGGGGCGGAGGGGCGGGGGGCTGGGCGCCTAGCAAGGAATGAATCACCACCTGGCATCAACGATCGCCAGTAGGTAAACAAGGCCGTCAAATGCCGGCCAAGCGATCCAGGGGCAGCAGGAGGGGGCTAGGATAGCGGGCAGCGGGAGGGGGCTGGGGTAGCGGGCAGGGATAGCGGGCAGCGGGCAGGGATTGTGGGCAGCGGGAGGGGGCTGGGGTAGCGGGCAAGGATAGAGGGCAGCGGGAGGGGGCTGGGATAGCGGGCAGCGGGCAGGGATAGTGGGCAGGGGTAGGGTCAGGGGTAGGGTCAGGGATAGCCAGCAGGAATAGTGGGCTGGGATTCTGGTAGCGGTAGCGGAAGGGGTAGGGGTAGGCAAGGGGCAGGGTATCGGGCGGGATTTTAGGCACGGATAGCGGGCAGGGATAGCAGGCAGGGGAAGCGGGCAGGGTAGCAGCAGGGATTGCGGGTAGGGGTAGCGGGCAGGGATAGAGGGCAGGGATAGCAGGCAGGGGAAGCGGGCAGGGTAGCGGCAGGGATTGCAGGTAACGGTAGCGGGCAGGGGTAGGGGTAGCGGCGCGGGGCAGGGGTAGGGTACCGGGCAGGGGGTATTAACGCTGAAACTAGGGATACAGTTTTGAATATTGAGGAACATACGGTAATCAGCAAAATAAGTAACCGGAAGACCATTTGCGCAGAGAGAGGAGGAGGCAGAGGGAAGGGAAACAACAACATAGTGGACAATTCATGTTCAAAACACCTGTGTTGACGCAGATATGCGTCTCTACTGCGTGTTACTTACCACTGCCACCAGTTACGTTAGTACATGGCCTGGTTCGGGTATACACACCCCCTTGTTCTCAATGCGCTATCAGAGCTATAGTAACGAGGATGGGACAGGCCTAGTTTGGATATACATCCCTTGTTCTCAATGCTCTATCCGAGCCATAGTAACGATGATGGGACAGGCCTAGTTTGGATATACATCCCTTATTCTCCATGCTCTATCAGAGCTATAGTAACGATGATGGGACAGGCCTAGTTTGGATATACATCCCTTGTTCTCAATGCTCTATCCGAGCCATAGTAACGATGATGGGACAGGCCTAGTTTGGATATACATCCCTTATTCTCAATGCTTTATCCGAGTAATAGTAACGATGATGGGACAGGCCTAGTTTGGATATATATCCCTTGTTCTCAATGCTCTATCCGAGCCATAGTAACGATGTTGGGACAGGCCTAGTTTGGATATACATCCCTTGTTCTCCATGCTCTATCAGAGCTATAGCAACGATGATGGGACAGGCCTAGTTTGGATATACATCCCTTGTTCTACATGCTCTATCAGAGCTATAGTAACGATGTTGGGACAGGCCTTGTTCGGATATACATCCCTTATTCTCAATGCTCTATCAGAGCCATAGTAACGATGATGGGACAGGCCTAGTTTGGATAAAGATCCCTTGTTCTACATGCTCTATCAGAGCTATAGTAACGATGATGGGACAGACCTAGTTCAAGTATACATCCCTTGTTCTACATGCTTTATCAGAGCTATAGTAACGATGATGGGACAGACCTAGTTCGAGTGTACATCCCTTGTTCTCAATGCTCTATTCGAGCCATAGTAACGATGTTGGGACAGGCCTAGTTTGGATATACATCCCTTGTTCTCCATGCTCTATCAGAGCTATAGTAACGATGATTGGACAGGCCTAGTTTGGATATACATCCCTTGTTCTCAATGCTCTATCCGAGCCATAGTAACGATGATGGGACAGGCCTAGTTTGGATATACATCCCTTGTTCTCAATGCTTTATCCGAGTAATAGTAACGATGATGGGACAGGCCTAGTTTGGATATATATCCCTTGTTCTCAATGCTCTATCCGAGCCATAGTAACGATGTTGGGACAGGCCTAGTTTGGATATACATCCCTTGTTCTCCATGCTCTATCAGAGCTATAGTAACGATGATGGGACAGGCCTAGTTTGAGTATACATCCCTTGTTCTCAATGCTCTATCCGAGCCATAGTAACGATGTTGGGACAGGCCAAGTTTGGGTATACATCCCTTGTTCTCCATGCTTTATCAGAGCTATGGTAACGATGTTGAGGCAGGCCTGGTTCGGGTATACGTTCGGGGACTTAACAATTAAGAGAAAATTGTTTGGGACAACTAGGCTAAGTCATCGTTGTTGGTCAAAACAAGAAGGGGTAAGGTGACATTTGGGCAGAGGTTAGAGTAAGCCCCCACCCGCGGCACTTCAATCTCAATTCTTTTTTGGCTTTTGTTGCAATTCGGCGATCCTTACTGTTCCTTCTTTCATTTCACTGTGACATGATCAATATACAGGCCATGTATCTGGCCTGCCGTGCAAGTAACACCCTCACGACTTGTCGCAATGTTATAACCTTCGGCCCGCCGGCTGAATGTGGCATGTCAGCAAGACCACGTGGCTCGAGTGTCATACGTGGTATGTGGCCGCTGTGGGTCGCGCCGTGAACGCGCCGTGAACCTGAGAGCGCACAAAGGTTGCTCGACGAGAACGGCGCGCCGGAACAAACAAAGCATGGCCACATGGTCCAATGGTAGCCACGCCCATAGAAACCACAAGGCCGAGGACAGATGGGGTTAGGCACTGTTAAACAGGACGGGATACCGCCATGCGGTCCACAATGTCCAGGTTCCACACGCAGGGCCTTTATACAGGATTTGTCCTGGTAACAACAGTGAAGATCAGGGAGGATGGCTTCTTCACTGGTTAACTCTTCACAGCATCTTGTCAGGCCATTTGTTGCATTTTAGAAAACTCTAACCAAGTGGGGATTTTTTGTAACAGTAAGCTCCTTTAAAACTTGTTGTTAAATAGCCTCATCTAATCTATATTCATTTTGAAAACAATACTGCATTTTGATCTTTCTATCGTTACACAGGAAAGTGACCTTTCCTTCCATATATAGGGATGCCTTCCCTTTTGTTGCTTGGTAACCAATGCACAGTATTTATTGTTTAGTATGTAAGAAATCTATTTCATCTTCACGATTATAAAGCAAAAGCTTAGTCTAAAAAGGGGCAGGAGGGAGCATATTGTCTTTGCAATGAACAAATTTTGTTTTGTAGCAATGGCAAATAATCTTCAGCAGTAAACATGAAATTTAGGCTATATGGAACAATAGCAGAGAAAACATTTGTTAGGCAAATAAGAGGAAATATATTCTTATTTAATGATGGGAGAATGACCAAGATTAAGTCATACTTACAACAAACGGGCCCCATGTAACGTGAGCAGGCTGGAACACTCCATACTGCCTGTACGGCCAGCCTTATGCACTGGAGTTTCACCAAGATAGTCCTACAAACCAGAAAAAGAGTAAAGCTAAAACTACATCTACAACCAGAATAACAGTTGTGGCCCAAGAACTTTTCCCCTGTTAGCATCACATATCTTGCAGCAAGTTTTAGTTTATAGGACAAATCATAGGTTAGTTATAGGATATTTACCAATAAATAGGAGTGTTTCCGAACATGCTTAGACAATTTTATGATCAACAAAACAGGTACTAAAAAATGTAAATGTAACTTGTATCTGAAGACCTTTTAGCAATAGTATACCCTTACTGTCATGCACCCTGCCAAAGCTATAAAAGTCAGATCATAAATATTCAGCACCCGCATATTTTGGGCCTGATCTGTAGGTTTCATTGACACCTTGGCAGGCAGTATGACACCATCTTATGAATAAATCTCTCAACAAGATACAATGGCCTGGATATTACAGACAAAATGTAGATGAGCATGTAGCAAGACAGGAATCCATGGACATGGTGTGGCTTTTGGCCTAATATTATTGGAATATAATATTACAGGAAATATAGAATGTCTGGATGTCTAGGAGAGAATATATGGCAGATAAAAAGTATGTTGACAACAAAAACATGAAACATTAAGACTGGTTCTAAGATGTCCCTGCAAATTTACTGCTAGGACAACCAGCATATGTTAGCATGTTTAATGTTTACATCATCTTTACCTGAGAACACACAGAAGCCCCAGACTGGAGCAGCCACTGGAGGCATTGGGGATGCCCACCAAAAGCGGCTAAATGAGCTGGTGTTTGGTGAAACCTGGAGCTTTTAATGTCACAATTGACACCCACACGTGTCCATTGCATCAACTTCCTCAAACAAGCCAACTGCAATGAAAAATAGATATAGATAGCAGGTGAAAAGCCTTGGATTTCTTTACCTGTCTGTCTATAGCTGATCCACAATGTAAAAGCCATTTGACGCAGTGGCCTTGTCCACCAAATGCAGCAATATGTAGTGGTGTTTGGTTCAGACGGATAGTTGAATAGTCATTATTTGTATTTTCCGCCTGCAGCTTCATAAGGCAATTCAACTAGAACAAAAAATAAAAATTTGTATAGTATAAAGTATATAATACTATAATACTGATTAGTAATGAAAGTATCATTCAACTATTCCCAAACTCACAGCCCAGAGTAAATTCCCTGTACATTCTGGCCTTCCTTAACAGAGCCGAATGCAACATTATAACATGAAGGCTAAACTGATCAAGCGAGGGAAGCCAGGACAATTATAATCTGTATTATAATTTCTAGTTATAGAGATCTACCAAAGAGATTATTAACTATCACATGCCAAAGTCTGGATACATATAAATTTGGTACAAAAAGTCAATTAAATATATGTGTACGAGATGCAATCATTTTATTACATTTTACTAAGCTGGGCGCGCGCTAGCCGTTCGCCACATCGCCAATGGCGAAAGCAAACTGTATGTGGCGCAAGATTGGTCCATGGGTATCGCCACAGTGGCGAAAAAAATGGCCTGATTTTCAATCAACGATCAAAACACGATTTCGCTGAATTGAATGCCCGCAGTGATGTGGCTGTCATTGGCACAAGGAAATCCCAAGGCTGAACACACCCTCAACATTTTCGAAGGTGACGTAGCTTACTCGTACTTCTAGTTATTTTCTGAATAATTCATGTTCGGTTATTTCTGTTTCCACACGGAATGAGGGCCGGCCCGGTAGCTCAGTGGGTTAGAGCGCAGGCATTCAGCTTTCTGGTCACCTCAGAGCCCAACCATGCTAATGGCACATGGATCGATGGTTCGAGCTCCGCTGTGGCCATGTCTGTGTGGTCGCAGGATAAAGTTACCATGTTCTTCTTCGCAAAGAGTAGGGGTTACCCCCGGGGACATGGCTCCTCTTTCCCTTCCTTCTCCCACTAACGCGATATGACCAAAAGTGGTTAAAGTGTCCTGAATATACAACCACACGGAATTTACTCGGCGTTCGCGTTGTCCAAGCAAATGGTGACAAAATGATGACGGCAAAGGGTAAGCACGCTACTCAGCCGCCAATAAGCCGAATCACCCCTTCCAGTGCGCAGGCGCGTATTTCGGGTTGGGGCCAGTCGGGGCATTGTCTCGGCATTGGGCGTGTTTTTCGTGATCAGTGACATTGTTGAGCATAAGTCAAACTAGCTGGATTTAGTTAGGTATTTGTTCTCGTGTTGTTGACCGATATGTACCTTCAAGATGAGAATGTGGGCGTAGACACAGTCATTCTCGTATTGTGGTTGGCCACCCAGAGGGGGGGGGGGGAGGGGGGGGCAGCGGGCATATTATAATACAAGTCTGATGTGGGATGGTGTGCCGGTGTGTGTGGGGGGCGGTTCCCTGACACCCAGTAATGCCTGAGAGAGCGCACTGCCACATGCTTATAAAAAGTTCTGATATTGCCTTTAAAAACGATACCGATCAGACTAAAACCTGCAATATTCATAAAGTTACTCCGCAGAACTGATGTGAAACACCAAATTTGTATGACTGAGATGTTCTGGTGTAATGCTAGGGGCACACAATAGTGTTTATAGAGCGGGTACTTGCATGGAAATGTGGGGTATATGGCAGGTCTATAGCAAACAGATTGATCGCCCTTCAAGCGGAAAAAGGGGGGGTGGGGCTACTGCGGGACTCGGTCACAGCTAGCAATGTATTAAATGCCCAAGTGGGGTTGGAGAGAGATGTGGCATCCATCGCTAAAAGCGGCAAATGACTGCTCCCTACCATTTAGAATGCCCCTCCTCAGCATCACCAGTCCTCAACAGATGTTGAGGCTAGACTGCAAAGGATCAGAATTGTATATAAAAAGGATTCAGGATTGAGGTAAGAAGAAGATTCCGAGGTCAGATTTTCCTCGCATATCCTCGTGATTTCTGGGCCCGGAAACCTCAATTCCTCAATCATCGGAAACCTTAATTGCTCATTTATCCGACCAGGAGCGGATATATGATTTTGGAGATGGAGGTGGAGGTGGTTGACTGAGTATGTTCGAAAAATTTACGACTGATGGGACTAGGGGGCACGCTACTGTACTTTACAGTCCTTGGCCTGCCCTTACTGGACATCCACTTACTTGAGGTGGGGGAGGGATGAGTGGGGGTAACCCCCACTGCCCCTTAAGTTTGCTTTTCAAATTTCTGTATCAGCGGAATCATTATTTGGTAAACGCCATGGTGAGACACTTTGAAGTGGCCATTATGCAATGAGGAGGGGGGGGGGCGGGGCGGATGCTTTACAGAAATGCAGGGTTTCCAAAATCCGCTCAGACAGGATATTTGTGTGGCATTGACTTGTTCTATGTCGCCGCTGCTAGAGAGAACATTAGTACGGACGCAGATTTTGGGAGGCAGTCACCCCCCCCGATCGCAAGTTTTAAAATATGAGGTAAATCTTTTTCATCAGAAATGTCCGCTCTCTCCGGCATTACGAGGCCCCCAGGACCTCCCCCTCATTTGATAATAGCGACCCCTTGGCATTGCTTATCCCGAATGAATCCCATGAATTGCGTCCGAAAGTGTGATTTGGCTTATAAACACAATGTTTTTGGAGAGAAAAAACATATACTTGTATGTGGCTAATGGGATCGGTGTGTGGCTAAAGAAAACTGAAGGTGTGTGGCTAAAGAAAACTGAAGGTGTTTAGCCGCAGTGGCTAATTGAAATAAATTGCTAGAGCACACCCAGCTAAGTCTTAATTTAAAGTGACTCATAGAGCAATATTTTTCTTGAGAAATCAACAAAAGTGTTTTGACTGGAAATGATGTATTAATATTCTTAGCACTTAAATTTAAACATGTATTGCATGAATTAAAAAATCTGACATATTGTTAAACCCTTTGTTGAGGCTAAATTTAGGTATATCTTGTACAGGGTTTTCTGGTATACTAGGTCATCAAAATTTGCACATTATAAGTTTTACATTTAAAATATTATGACATATCTATTTTTTACTGGATTAACATTCACACAGTCAGACAATGTGTCCAGAACATTTTTCCAATATATTTCAACAAATATAATGTCAAAAATTGTATGAGCAGCTTTATAGTAGGCCTAGATCCACAAGCACTTGAATCATGGCGGGTCCTCTTGTTTATATCTATTTTTTACTGGATTAACATTCACACAGTCAGACAATTTGTCCAGAAAATTTTTCCAATATATTTAAACAAATATAATATGTCAAAAATTGTATGAGCAGCTTTATAGAAGGCCTAGATCCACAGGTACTTGAATCATGGGGGGTCCTCTTGTTTATATCTATAATAATCATAAGGTAAGTAACTTCTGACCATCTGCAAATCGCGTAGGGTAAAAGACCGGAAGTTGAAGGAGGAGAATTGAAACAATGATCATCAGGGGGTGTTCGCTGTTAGAGAGGCATGAGAGCGTGTTTTACTTTAATTTTACGCTGCATAGGACTTAATGGACATCAAGAAACATTTGAAAAAGTGTATTAGTTTTTTTCAGATTCCATAAATGTCAGGTTTGTGGTTTAATATTAAAATATAAGATTATAAATGAACGCAAAACTGTGAGCTTTTCGGAGTCTGCTGTCGGAAGTTGCTTACCCTGTGTTTATTATAGATATAAACAAGAGGACCCCCCAACCCCTCCCATGATTCAAGTGCCTGTGACTAGATTTACATCAAGCAGGATTTGTGAAGTTATCAGAAAGATTTTTCTCATGAAATTGATCATGTCAATTTATTCATTGACATGATATGACAGACCTAAGTATAATATTCCTTCCCTTTCTGTTTCTCTCTTCAGTAAACAAACCAGTTTATACGGCAATGCGTGGGATGAACACGTGGGCTGTAGTGTCGAGCATGATAACATGATTATGTATTCAAATTTAGTCAACGACGTCATCTTGCTTATGAATATTAACATTACTCACATGATTTGCATAAAACTCAAAACATTAATCTGTAAAGTCTTATATTTGTTGGATATGTCCCGGAGAAGCATTGTAACTCATGATCAAAAGCATTTGATGTAAAGCAAAACGGAATTCATTCAGACATTTAACGAAATATACAAACAGCCTCATTATTTCCAATGGAAATTTCCACTGTCCCGAGGCCCAGAATAACACACACGAAAGGGAACGCGCCACATTCGAAATTCCCGGTGCGATTATCGACAGCCTTTTAATTTTTGTATCACTGTCCCGATTGCTGACAGCCTTTCGGTTTCACAACAAACGATTATTCGCCAGGTTTATAGTATACTTACTCGTCCAAAATACGCAGCCCAGTGAGCAGGCGTCCACCCATAGAAACTGTCTTCAGTGTATATTCCATGCTGTGCTTGTCGTAACAACAAAGAGAGCGAATCGACATCCCCATCTCGGCAAGCAAGGTGCAACGGGAAATGAGATTTTAGCATTTCCTCACTGGTGGATCCCCAGTGACCAAATGTATACGATTCCGCCATGTTTTATCAGTAACCATTAGCACATTCTGGGTGCTAACTCGTCGTAATATCAACAGAAATGTCGATAAACGTTCGCCGGGAAATATTCAAGCACCTGACTGGCTGACAGCGACTCGCGCCTCCAACATCCGGGTTGTTGGTGGCAGAACCCAAACTGCGCCACTGACGGTGCGCTACCACAACACGCCGGGGCTCTTCACAGTGAGTTTTGCCGTTCAGCTCATGAGTAAGTTGCAGGTGTAGCGCTACGGTATGATTCGTCGAGCCGTGCGGGCTTTTACTGACGCCCTATGCAGGGGGGTTACTATCCTTCTTCACCTTTGCTGGTGCATGGCTTTTTGTGTTGATACTGCTTCACAAAATTATTTCCACCGGGAATAAATCGCTTAAACAAGGAGAAAATTATTTTGAAGTGAAAAAAAATTATTCGCACGTAATTCCACGTGGTCTTGCTGACATGCCACATTCAGCCGGCGGGCCAAAGGTTATAACATTGCGACAAGAAGTCGTGAGGCTGTTACTTGTACGGCAGGCCAGATACATGGCCTGTATATTGATCATGTCACAAGGAAAAAAAAATATTCCCATCGGGAATAAACCATGAAAGGGGGGCAAGGGTCGGTCGCGTTCCCAGATCACGAAGAATAAGTTTCTTTATTCCCAGCTGCAGGTCACAATGAATTAAAAGCAGAACTCTCCGCATGCAATGGCAGGGCGGATGCAGGATACTACATTGATGACTTTCCGGTTCAAGGTTATTTAATATTAAAATTCCCAGTTAATACCTAGCTACTATTTCCCAGTTCACGAAGAATTATTTTCCGCATTCCCAGTTCACGGTGAAATGAAAAGCATAATCCCGAGGAACGCAAATACCCCTTGCCCCCACCCTATATGTTGTGGACTCAATCCCTTGCGGAGATTCTTGTACTAGTTCATACAAGTGATGATGTCGCATGAAGCTGGTGTGTACACCACCATCAATGAAATAGCCTTACGGACTTACTCTGTATATCTCTTCGCAGTTTGGAATGTGTACAACTAGTATTTTATATAATTTCATATGGCGGAGGTCTGCCATAATAAAGATAACAAATGAGTTTCCAAATATTATACCAATTACCAGTACAAAAAAGACGCATGGGCTAGACTTGGAAGATGTTTATTATAATATATATATCTGAGCACATATGCTCTCAACAATAAACGGATTGCAACGCGTTTGTTGCATAACCATAAGAGTAGTAAACGCTTGTACCACAAACGTTAAATGGGTAGATAGCTATTATGTACGCAACTGCGCCCCCCCCACCCCCCACCGCCAGGGGAATAAAGCTAAACAAGCTAACAATAAAGCTAAAAGTAACTCCACAAGGATCCTGCCATTCTGCCTTTGACAAAAACATGTTAATGAGGCATCTATTCCGTTTAAAACGTCTCCAAGACATCTTCCAGACTTTGGTCATCCACACTGAACAGGTGTTTGACACGCCCGCCAGGAGGTGCTGCCCCCGTGCGGCGGCCACTCTGACAGTCGACCCGGGAGACGACCACGTGTGTCCTTGTGCCGTGACTTTCCAGTGACCCAGCCGGCCCCAGGGGTGGCGGGGGTGGGGCAGGCACCATGTTCTCGCAACAGCCGTCCCGTAGCTACAAACGAAATGCAGTGAAGAAATGCATATAGAACATCGTTTGTGATTTATAAAACTGTCAAATGTATAATGTGATATTAATATGAAGTATATACGCAAGTGTTAAATCGATGACGTCGAAAACATATGGAAGCTGGATTAACCGCAACATTGTGGTGTTATGAGGATAAGACACCATGTTGAAAATCATTGTGGTCCTCCTCTGGGTGGGGAGTAAAAGTACCACGTGACCGTGCACGTGACCCGATATGTTAAAAT
This sequence comes from Arenicola marina, assembly GCA_964019135.1. Classification (NCBI taxonomy): domain Eukaryota; kingdom Metazoa; phylum Annelida; class Polychaeta; family Arenicolidae; genus Arenicola; species Arenicola marina. The sequence goes on along the minus strand of OZ025260.1, from coordinate 27,817,438 downwards.
ACGCTGTAACCTGTAAAGTCCAGGCGTGTTCATGAGCAGACATGAGCAATATAACAACTCTTTTCGAAGACGGACATGGCTTTGGGCGCGAACCCTCAAAATTACGGCAAGATGGCTCGCTACTAAATGAGATACGGAGGGGTGAATTAAAATTATTTTGTTTGTCAAAATAGAAACATTCCATTTTTATGGGATAAGCCAAATCACATGATAGTTTGCCACAAAAAGTGGGCGTGAAAGTGGAGGTCGAGCTACGACTACGACTGTGCCTGTTAACTGAAGGCAGGACTCACTTACTCCAATGTCGGGTTCAACGGATTCAGGCGACGCGTAGCTGTCTGGGACCGTGTCCTCATCACTGACGTCATCATCTTCGCTTCTCCCTGGGGCCGCTTCCATAAACTTGGCCCACTTTGAGGATGACGTCACAACACACGTGGAGTGGGATCCAGGTACCGAGTCTAAGCCTTCCGACGCAGGGGCACCCTTCACCAGCAAACCCCCACTCAGCGAGGGCATAGCTTCGTGCATACGGTACCGCCCGGCTGCTTTTGTACTAGATTTCAAAGCATCAGTCGTATCTGGCACATCATTGCTCTGATATGTCGCAGCTGCAGATTGAGGAGTCACAGATGCAGCGACTCGACAACGAGGGGACCGGGGAGAAGAGTCGTGGGTCTGGCGCCCTGGGTGATGGTTAAGTGCGTGGGTCTGGTGCCCTGGGTGATGGTTAAGTGCGTTGGTCTGGTGCCCTGGGTGACGGTTAAGTGCGTGGGTCTGGTGTCCTGGGTGATGGTTAAGTGCGTTGGTTTGGTGCCCTGGGTGATGGTTAAGTGCGTGGGTCTGGTGCCCTGGGTGATGGTTAAGTGCGTTGGTCTGGTGCCCCAGGCGAGGGTTGTGTGCGGGGGTCTGGTGCCCTAGGCGAGGGCTGTGCGCGTTGGTCTGGTGCCCTAGGCGAGGGCTGTGCGCGTTGGTCTGGTGCCCGAGGCGAGAGTCGTGTGCGTCATTCTCGCCATTGGTTGTCAGGGGCAACGGGCACTCCGTCGGGGGGAGTTGACTGTCCCCATCGCTGCCTTGCACAGCTGTCGTAATGCCAACCTGATCTACACTCCAGGGGCGGCACCTATCACGCAGAAACCACAACATAACCAATAAAATATAATAATAACAACTATTTCTGATATCAAAGTGAAAATCAAATAATTGTTTCTTTAAAATAATAATTCAAGCACAATTATTCGAGCCCTGGAGAAGTTAGCGCAAAGCAGGCTAATACGAAAACCCAATACGACACGGTTACCAGCAAAAGATTTATATATTTTACATGTTCCTTCTGATGACATATTACTTTCTGTTTCTTTGTGTCTTAGCCCTCTTGGTCCCTCGCCGCTGACGAGAGTACTCCTGTCGACATGTGGTAGACTCATCCTCATTGGCTGAGGAATCTTCATCCTCCAGTGGGGTGTCCATGAAGTGGCTCCATCTGCTGGCCTCAGTGGCAGTGACGTCATTGATGACGTCAGGCGGCTCACCTCGTTGACTCTGTTCCAGCAAGTGATATACGCGTAGTTGAATGATCGGTAATACCACATGATATGGTAAAGTCATGTTATGAAAGGTAAAACTACTTTAAACGTTCGATAATAGGACAGTAGCTAGAGGATCATGGGTATACCAGAATGGTGGAAGTAACTTATGGGCCATAAAGTACTGCAAACTGTAGGGTCGCATTCGATTATGCGATCGGAGTGCTCGGGGCATAAGTGCACGAAAATCGAACACCTCGTGTTGTGATCCGATTGAGGTGATTCAACACCAGTGTCGTAATCCCCAGTTTTCTGGGTGCATGCCATAGCAAGATGGCGGACAAGTGAAGAGAAGGGAAGCAACAGCTTCCATATTGACACTTTAACACGATCGAATTATCGGATCATTAGGGTTGCCAAAATCGAATACGACCTAGGTGGAATGGTTATTATGCCACTGAGTAATCACGGGATATGTCACCAAATGAAAAAACAATAACAAAGGCGCCCCCAGTGGGGTTCGGGGTAGGGGGGGGGGGGTTGTTACCACCATAATGCTTACCATGGAGGGGGGTGGGGGGAGGGGGGGAACGAGGTATTTCCGTTCCTCGGGAATGGGCTTTTCATTTCACCGTGAACTAAGAATGAGGAAAATAATTCTTCGTGAACTAGGAATGAGGTAAATAATTCTTCGTGAACTGGGAATGAGATGTTAGCCGACCACCTTGATCAAGTATTTTCCTTAATCGTGAACTGGGAATTTTAATATTAAATAACCGTGAATTGGGAAATGGTCAATTTATATCATGTATCCATCTCTTCTATTGCATACGGAAACTTCTCCTTTTAATTCATCGTGACCTGGGAATAAAGAAATGTATCTTTCGTGACTTGGGAACAAGAACCCCCCTTGCCCCCAGCTGTGTCACTACCACTATAATGCTTACCATATCTGTGTCACTACCACTATAATGCTTACCATAGCTGTGTCACTACCACCATGAACTTCCCATAGCTATGTCACTATCACCAAAAACTTACCATAGCTGTGTCACTATCACCAAAACCTTACCATAGCTTTGTCACTACCACCATAACGCTTGCCATAGCTGTGTCACTATCACCAAAACCTTACCATAGCTTTGTCACTATCATAATATTACCATAGCTGCGTCACTATCACCATAATGCTGACCATAGCTGTGTCACTACCACCATAATGCTTACCATTGCTGTCATTACCACTATAATGCTTACCATAGCTGTGTCACTATCACCATAATGCTTACCATAGCTGTGTCACTACCACCATAATGATTACCATTGCTGTCATTACAACTATAATGCTTACCATAGCTGTGTCACTATCACTAAATGCTTACCATAGCTGTGTCACTATCACTAAATGCTTACCATTGCTGTGTCACTACTACCATCATGCCTACCATAGCGGTATCAATACCACAATAATGCTCACCATAGCTGTGTCACTACCACCTTAATGCTTACCATAGCTGTGTCACTATCATCAAATGCTTACCATTGCTGTGTCACTACCACCATAATGCCTACCATAGCGGTATCAATACCACAATAATGCTCACCATAGCTGTGTCACTATCACCATAATGCTTACCATAGCTGTGTCACTACCACCATAATGCTTACCATAGCTGTGTCTCTACCACCATAATGCTTACCATAGCTGTGTCACTTTTACTGTAGCCGGCTTCACCTCCCAATCGATCGTCGGCAGGGGGCGCCCCTTGCTCTTCAGCTTGTCCTCGCATTAAGTTGAGTTTTTGCACATGTCGGCGGCAGTCGGCACCTGAACCAAGGCCATAGACCTGGAAAAGATGTAAGCATACCTCATGACAGCACAATATAGGCATCACACTTTTCACAGTGGATGTATCTTGTTATATGAATCATTTTCCCATGTTTCTGAGACCTATTGTCTCTCCCTTTACCTACAAGCTGTCCATGAAATCTTACTGCCCAGGAGCCGCTGTACTCCATCTTAGAAACCTTAGTGATCAGAGAGGAGTTAGCAGCTAAATTGTTGGAGTAACTAAGGTAGAAGCTGTGTACTTTAGGGCCCATACAATCCATGACTGTCTGTAGAATATTGTGTAAGCAACCTTGAAGAAATATGTGACCAGTATATTAAAGCTTTGAGCACTTCATACTACATGTACCAGAAATATTGACCTACAATGGAAACAGTTAATTCCAGCCATTTTCAGCTCTTGAATGTGTTGATATTGGATGCTCAAACAACAAGTTCAGGGTCATACTCAGGGTTAGACAGTGCTTGATATTTTTAAAGTATTAGAAACAGGACAGGACTCTGCATTTCTTACCTTAATGACGGACTGCTTCTGTCCACATAGTTTGCAGTTCCATTTGAGCACTTTCTTCACATGGTGGCTTTGGAAGGTGGCACACTGACAACAACGCAGCACTTGGAACTCTTGAGTCATTGCTGTTGATACAATACAGGATATTTAATCTAAATCAATTGCTGTCTTGCAGTCCTGTAATAATCTTAATACATTTCACAAAATTAAATTGCATTTGTTTCTGTCCGATTACCTGGTTGACTGGGTCATCTGTTTCAAACTTGTAAAGTCCTCTGGCAAGAGTATTATCAAAATGCCATCTAGATTTATTGAGGTTATTGGTCCCATGAAGTAGTTCTACACTCTGGGCTCGCGCTAGGATATTTTTTTCATTAGCCAATTTGGCTAATTCCGTGGAAAAACATCAGCCAAAATTAGCCAAATATATTGGTTATAAATTGGTTATGTGTTTGTAGTTGAAATTTTATATTCGCCATTTTGGCGAGTGTCCAGGAAGTTCTTATCGCCAAATCCCAAATTTTCTCGCCAAATGGCTATTGGCGAATGCTAACACGAGCCCAGACACTTCTATAGAAACAGATCTAAATTTCAAAGGACCATGTCAATATCTGCTCCAGTTTTATAGTCTCAGGTTATCCAGTACTCAGATGACTTGGGCATATACAGTATAAAGTTGTAAAATGAAAAAACCTATAGTACAGTGCACTTCGGGTAATTGCAACTTCCGTTTGTCGGCAAAAATTTGCAATTAACCAAAGTTGCGATTATCTGAAGTTATCTGAAGGCGATTTTGACCGATCAGAGTGCACAACATGTTCATGTATGTACATGTTTGGGGTTTATATGAGCATCAGATACATAAGTTTACGCTAAACATTAAATATAGAACACTGATCATCATTTGACATTTTTATTTTTATTATTAATGTATTCAGATACAGGAACTGTTTAAGGATTTTTGGACTTAATTGAATTGAAGACTTTATTGATCAAAAAGTCTGTGATCATCTTTTGTTTAGTCACAGTGAACAAACAACCCAAGAACAAAGGGATTAGACACATTTCATTGCAACATGCACGGAAGTTAGCTGCACGTGCAATTTCACATAAGCAACATCTCAAGTTCTATCATCTCCACAATCAAAGGGGGGGGCGGCGCGACAGCTCAGTGGGCTAGAGCGCTCGCATTGAGTGCTCTGGTCACCTGAGAGCATGTGGGTCGGTGGTTCGAGCCCTGCTGTGGCCATGTCTGTGTGGTTGCAGGATAAAGAACCCAGGTCTTTCTTTGTAAAGAGTATGGGGTTGCCCCTGGGGACATGGCTCCACTCTCCCTTCCTTCTCCCATTGACACGATATGACCAAAAGTGGTTAAAGCGTCCTGAATAACCAACCAACCAACCATAATCAAAGGAAAGATGCAAACAGTTTACAGGTTGAAGGGCAATAAGATGAGGCTCACTTCTTTGAAAAGAGACATGATGAGTGCGATCATGTCTCTTTTCAAACATGTCACACGTTGCTCAATGCCAATCACCCGAACACAAAGAGACCAAAGAATAACAAAGCTTGTGGTGTGTGTTTGTTGGTGCAGCCTGTTAATCTGGTGATAACAACAAAGCTAGGAAGGTGTTAAGTGTCATCTGATAGTGCATTGTCTCTACATGCTCACTAACAACACCTCGGTTGGACCTCGAATGTTGCAATTATCCAAAGCTCTCACCCATTTACATGTAAATTTATGTTGCGATTAAGCAGAATTTGGGATTAACCAAATTTGGGATTAACTGAAGTTGTTAACATGGAGATGTATAGGAAATGGTGTTTGGATTTGAAATTTCTTGCGATTAACTGAAGTGTGATTAAGTGGTGTACACTGTAATTACAAAACTGCAAATACGCTGTTGTCAGGCTCTTTAAAATCACAGTATCATCAATCACTAGAGAGTGACACAGGAGGGAGCCGAGGGGGAAAGGTCGCATGAGTTACAACCCCTCCTCTCATCCCCCACCAACAGTCATCCATTACAAACTGTAAAATGACAGTCAGTAACGTCTTGTTTTCAGGCTAGATCTATATGGGTTATATATGATTATTAGTTACATTTTGCCATAATGCATAATCACATACAAAACTTTGCATACGTACGCTAGTGTGGGGCCCATACTGGCATATACCACCCCCCTCCCCCACCTACTGATTCGCTTGTGCTATCACTAGGGAGGGGGGGTGGGGGAGGTAAAGGGGGGTTATGTTTCCAGGTCACGAAGAAATTTCTTTATTCCCAGGTCACAATGAATTAATAAGGAATTAAAAAAGAATAACTCCCAGCATACATAGGAAGGGCTAACAGCGATTTCCTGACTTATGTTTTTTTAATATTAAAATTCCCAGTTCACGATTAATAAAAATCCTTGATCACAACGGTTGGCACATATCCCATTCCCAGTTATTTGCCTCATTCCCAGTTCATGAGGAAATGAAAACCCCATTCCAGAGGAACGGAAATAGGCTTACCCCTTACTCCCCCACCCCCCCACCCCTGGTCAGACACCTGACTTGGCGCAAGTGCCCCCAGGCAAGCCCGCTTTCTAGGGGCACAACGGTGTCCATGCAAAGTTCTTTAGACGCCAGTCGGGAATAGACTGTAGCTTTTATTATAATGTGGGCGCGTACAATAATAGTGTTTACGTATTCTATATACCTGTATATATGTGGGTAAATTAAAAGGGTGTCACAGTAAACTCTAGGGATACGTGCTTCAGTGGATCCATTTCTTTGGTAACCCGGCTATATCCCCAAGGTAAACGTAAACCAAATAGGCACATTATGCATTGCTATACCTCCAGTACCCTTTTTTCACCCGCTTCACCAAAACAAAACAAGATTCTCGGACTTCTGAACGTTCGCGCCAAGTAGACGGTGATGCAAGCTGTATACCTTCGTACGTTCAAAAAAATCCTGGATTCCTCAATGTCAACGTGAACAAAAATAGATTGAAGTGTGAACTGAGGATCCATTTATATCGAACTGAGGAATTTCTCTTAAAACCCAAGAACCAAACCGCAGTCCGAAGTGAAAAGTCATAACGTGGCCGAGCCCTGAAACATGCCTCTCGCTCAGTAAACCGGTTTACCGAGCGTGCCTAGAGAGTCATGTTTCAGGGCTAAACGTGCCCCTGCGTAGCAATGATACCATTACAGTTTCGAAACAAAGTAAGGAACCGCACACAGAAGGCTCACTTGGGATTTGCATGTAGGCCTACTGGTAAAAATGTTTTACCTAAACAAATTCTTTCATTGTTAGCTAACTTTTTTCGAAACCGTGCATGTAAAAAGAACATTTCTTTGAATGGATGATTTCATTGTGCAAACTACTAACGTTAATTTGGTCTTACATGAAGTGATACTTTCGTGCATTCCAGGAGACCGGGTTTCGGAGCCCGGGTCGCGGTCTCGGAGCCCGGGTCTCGGAGCCCGGGTCGCGGTCTCGGAGCCCGGGTCTCGGAGCCCGGGTCTCGGTCTCGGAGCCCGGTTCGCGGTTTCGGAGCCCGGGTCTCGGAGTCCGGGTCGCGGTCTCGGAGCCCGGGTCTCGGTCTCGGAGCCCGGGTCGCGGTTTCGGAGCCCGGGTCTTGGAGCCCGGGTCTCGGTCTCGGAGCCCGGGTCTCGGTCTCGGTCTCGGTCTCGGAGCTCGGGTCTCGAAGCCCAGGTCTCGGTCTCGGAGCCCGGGTCACGGTCTCGGAGCTAGGGTCTCGAAGCCCGGGTCTCGGTCTCGGAGCCCGGGTCTCGGAGCCCGGGTCTCGGAGCCCGGGTCTCGGAGCCCGGGTCTTGGTCTCAGAGTCCGGGTCCCTGTCTCGGTCTCGGTCTCGGAGCCCGGGTCTCGGTCTCGGAGCTCGGGGTCCGGGTCTTGGTCTCGGAGCCCGGGTCTTGGTCTCGGAGTCCGGGTCGGGGTCTCGGAGCCCGGGTCTCGGTCTCGGAGCCCGGGTCTTAGGGTCCGGGTCTTGGTCTCGGAGCCCGGGTCTTGGTCTCGGAGTCCGGGTCTTGGTCTCGGAGCCCGGGTCTCGGTCTCGGAGCCCGGGTCGCGGTTTCGGAGCCCGGGTCTCGGAGTCCGGGTCGCGGTCTCGGACCGCGGGTCGCGGTCTCAGAGCCCGGGTCTCAGGGTCCGGGTCGCGGTCTCGGAGCCCGGGTCTCGGTCTCGGAGCTTGGGTCTCGGAGCCCGGGTCTCGAAGCCCGGGTCACGGTCTCGGAGCCCCGGTCACGGTCTCGGAGCTCGGGTCTCGAAGCCCGGGTCTCGGTCTCGGAGCCCGGGTCTCGGAGCCCGGGTCTCGGAGCCCGGGTCTTGGTCTCAGAGTCCGGGTCCCTGTCTCGGCCTCGGTCTCGGAGCCCGGGCCTTGGTCTCGGAGCTCGGGGTCCGGGTCTTGGTCTCGGAGCCCGGGTCTTGGTCTCGGAGTCCGGGTCTTGGTCTCGGAGTCCGGGTCTTGGTCTCAGAGTCCGGGTCTCGGTCTCGGTCTCGGAGCCCGGGTCTTTGTCTCGGAGCTCGGGTCTCGGAGTCCGGGTCTCGGTCTCGGTCTCAGTCTCGGAGCTCGGAGCTCTGGTCGCGATCTCGGAGTCCGGGTCTCCGTCTCGGAGCCCGGGTCTCGAAGCCCGGGTCTCGGTCTCGGAGCTCGGGTCTCGAAGCCCGGGTCTTGGTCTCAGAGTCCGGGTCCCTGTCTCGGTCTCGGTCTCGGAGCCCGGGTCTTGGTCTCGGAGCTCGGGGTCCGGGTCTTGGTCTCGGAGCCCGGGTCTTGGTCTCGGAGTCCGGGTCTTGGTCTCGGAGTCCGGGTCTTGGTCTCAGAGTCCGGGTCTCGGTCTCGGTCTCGGTCTCGGAGCCCGGGTCTTTGTCTCGGAGCTCGGGTCTCGGAGTCCGGGTCTCGGTCTCGGTCTCGGTCTCGGTCTCAGTCTCGGAGCTCGGAGCTCTGGTCGCGATCTCGGAGTCCGGGTCTCCGTCTCGGAGCCCGGGTCGCGGTCTCGGAGCTCGGGTCTCGGTATCGGTCTCGGTCTCGGAGCTCGGAGCTCTGGTCGCGATCCCGAGGTCTCGGTCTCGGTCTCGGAGCTCGGAGCTCTGGTCGCGATCCCGAGGTCTCGGTCTCGGTCTCGGTCTCGGAGCTCGGAGCTCTGGTCGCGATCCCGAGGTCTCGGTCTCGGTCTCGGAGCTCGGAGCTCTGGTCGCGATCCCGAGGTCTCGGTCTCGGTCTCGGTCGCGATCTCGGAGCTCTGGTCGCGATATCTCGGAGCCAGGGTGCGTTTCTCCGGTTTTTCGGACAAGCATTTCAATTCCTTTGCGCAACAAATTCACACATCGACTGGCATCATGACGCACCCCTTCACTGCTTCAGCAAAAGAACACTTCAACCCGCCGCTTCTCGCGGCCCCTGACTTCTGAAGGTTACACACCAATAGAAACCAATAAGAAAAATCGGTACCCATTTTTGTGGGCCATAGGAAATTATGGAGCAATTATCCAACTTTATTTTAAAAACAAGCAAAACATAGGTTGACGCACGATATTTTTTGCTACAACCCATAGTATGACACTCCCCCCCCCCCCCCCTAGCGCAACCTGCCGAAAATGAGACCCTGCGAATCAGCATGTGATGAGGTCGACCGAACCACGCACCCGTAACATCCGCATGCATGATTAAATACGTCACAGATTGATTGAACATGCATTATTCTGGCCAAACATTAGTAAAAGAAACAATATCTGCCAAGACAGAAATAATTAGTTACCACATAACCCTGATATACGACCATAGTTTAGGCACTACATCACACCATATACTTTTCTACGCACGACCTATTGGTGTGTAACCTGAAAGGTCGAGTCAAGTAGATGGTGATGCAAGCTGTATATATACGTACGTTCAAAAACTCCTGTATGCCTCAAGGCCAGTGAATAAAAATATTATAAGTCATAACGTCCTCCTGCATAACAAGGATACCATTTCATACCATTATTAGGGTGAAAAGGTAGAGAAGGTAAAACCGCATACAAGGCTCACTAGGGGCATGTAGGCTTACTGGTAAACGTGTTCTGTGCCGTGTAGGCCAAGTTAATGAAATAAAAAATAAAATAAAATGTAAATGTATATAACAAGTAAATATGAACACTTTCAATGGATGATTACTAATTTTGTTTTACATAAAGTGACACGTTCGTGCGTTCCAGGAGCCCGGATCTCAGAAACCCGCGTCTCGGAACCCGGGTCTCAGAGTCCAGACCGGTCTCAGAACCCCGGGTCTCAGAATCCCGGGTCTCAGAATCCAGGGTCTCGGAGCCCGGGTCTCGGTCTCGGAGTCCGGGTCTCGGTCTCGGAGCCCGGGTCTGGGTCTCGGAGCCGGGGTCTGGGTCTCGGAGTCCAGGTCTCGTTCTCGGTCTCGGTCTCGGAGCCCAGGTCTCGTTCTCGGTCTCGGTTTCGGAGCCCAGGTCTCGTTCTCGGTCTCGGTCTCGGAGCCCAGGTCTTGTTCTCGGTCTCGTTTTCGGAGCCCAGGTCTCGGTCTCGGAGCCCAGGTCTCGTTCTCGGTCTCGGTTTCGGAGCCCAGGTCTTGTTCTCGGTCTCGGTCTCGGAGCCCAGGTCTCGTTCTCGGTCTCGGTTTCGGAGCCCAGGTCTCGTTCTCGGTCTCGGTCTCGGAGCCCAGGTCTTGTTCTCGGTCTCGTTTTCGGAGCCCAGGTCTCGGTCTCGGAGCCCAGGTCTCGTTCTCGGTCTCGGTCTCGGATCCCAGGTCTCGTTCTCGGTCTCGGTCTCGGGGCCCAGGTCTCGTTCTCGATCTCGGTGTCGGTATCGGTTTCGGAGGCCCTGCCTTTGGAAAGGATCACTAGATCACTTCCTGCGCGGAATGAAAGACCCACAGTGTTAGGTAAATATCCCGATAACGAGCGATCGAGGTCAAACATCGGAGAGATCTTAAGAACATTTGTTTTTGCTCGCCTGACACTTCTGCCTCATCTTACAACAGCATAGCTCCTATACCAGTCTCTATAATATCGCTCAGCAGATGCTTAAGATTATATCTTGAACGACGGTTGCAACTGCGGGTCACAAAGAATCATCTCGAAGAGTTTTCTCGGAGTGTGAGAGTCTGTTTTTGTATTTAGGTGATAAAGAGACACTAGACACACCAGACCGAAAAGTCCTCTTCAAGCGTGTCTCGCCCATCAATTACACAGTCACGTGTGTGGGGCACGCGAGCCCAGACCCCTAGGGCCCCCCCCCCTCCCACAGTCTATGAAGAGGAGTCTGATCGGTGAGTGGCAGTGATAGGTGAGAAATGATCCAGGCACAGCGAGCAGCCGGCAGGACTCGCAACCATCCTGTTTTATGAGTGGTACGACGCCCCGCCGCCCCCTCCCCTCGCCTCGCCTCTCCCCGCTGGCAGCAGGGAATCCCAATCCAGATGACATTACGCCGGGGTACATGGTGCAAGCCGCCGCCAGCCCAGCGGGATCCAGGCAGATTAACGCTCAATCCCGAACGCATCCCGGTTCTTTACGCGAATCCAGGCGTAGATCCAGGGAGGGCGGGGGGGGGGGGTATCTAGGGTGCCTGAGAGGATTTGCTTTTTTCTTCAATGGTAACTGTATGCCATCTGTGGACCCGACCCCCCTGTTTTTTTGCGCTGGACCCCCCATATTTCCTTGTATACCCCATATTTTTTTTCGAAGTGGAGCCCCTCCGCCCCCCCCCCTAGTCGTAAGCTTTCGAAACCCAATGTGCACCCCCCCCAAACCCCGCCTACTCCTTTTCAAAACTCTGGAGGATGCGGGCTCTCCCCCGGGGTGGAGGGCGCGGGCTTTCCCCCGGGGTTGAGGGCGCGGGCTCTCCCCCCGGGGTGAAGAATTTCGAAAATGTACTTTAAACAAACAAATACTTTCGAAACTGTAATATTTATCTGTATGGTCTTTCCTTCTGAAATGCGCGTCCTTTTGTTTAGCCCTCTTAACCTTTCCAGGGTGATATTCGATCCATAAACGTTTTTTTGTGTGACCAGGACTCTCTTGTGTTATATTTGCAATATCGTAGCTTATGATTAGCTCTCCCGTTCAACCATCTCTCAACTTCATGTTTGTATGATACACGCTCATAGATTACTTCATGTCCCTTTCATCTTGTGTAATGTCCACTCCTATGAAACTATATACAATGTACCATTTGCGATTTCAGTTTCCATGTAATCAATCCTTGTTTTCTGTATAAAGAGACCCACTTATATCTAGGTCTACACCGTCTTGTTCGTGCCCCATTCATTCACATTATATCTTGTGACATGCCCCGCTACTCAACGTCTCCGTCTTTTCCCATGCCCCTTTCACCCCCCCCACCCCCCCCCACCCACCTTCTGGCCCCCGAAGAAGCGTTAGTTCTGATTATGATACACTTACCTGTGAAACTTCCACCCCTCTCTGCTCCTCAGTCTCCCTTTTGAAACGAAGCCAGGACTTGCTTTGCGCATACTTAAACGACACAACTTTTTCATCTATTCACTCTTTACTGTCTTTACATTTATTTTCGACCCCATTTCATTTATAAAATTGTCTTTTTTTCTGCAAAGAATTTCTCCCACAGCTTCTAAGCCCGTATCTGTGGATGATGCTGGTCAACGGTCCCTATGGTTACAGGTCCACAGGGGGCACAGCGTAAACGTAAGATGTAACTAAGGCAACCTTTGATATTGCTGCAATTAACAGTTTAAGGATAATAAATCAACATGTTGTGTTCTTCGAGGGTTCCCCCCTCCCCCCCCCCCCCAAAAAAAAAAACTAAAAAAAAACTAGTGATGATTGGGCAGGATGAGAGACGCATAATGAGTGATCGATGGTGTAACATATAAATCAGTCGATACCGGCAGTTCATGGTTCGCCCTTCAAAGGACGGTGATATTTAGTTTCGCATTCCATTGGCAGAGGTTGTGGGTTTGGATGGTGGGAGGAGGAGGCGTTGGTTTAACATAGCTCCAGTTCTAGGGCCTGGCCTAGCCCATGTGTGCCCGTCCTACAGCCATAGAACCTCGGCCGACTTTCGCATTTTTTTGGGGGGAGGGGGGATAGTAATATCCCCAATAATATCGAAACTCCAAGATGAAAACTGCTCAAGACTGGGCGTTAAAACCCCAGCTTAATGAAGGGGGATATTGCAAATATCGAGGAATTCACAGCTAAAGACTGCTATAACGAATCGCGGTAAATATAGGGAAAGGGTCTTCGCGTTGAATTAAGAATTGTGCGGATAACGATCCCCAAAATTTGCCAACAGCTAATCGCGGATCTCCAAGAATTCCTAGATGGCAATCGCTGAAATCGGAAAAGGTATTTCCTCCTCTCGATGTTGGTCATTCTGAACGCGCCATTTAACCGCATTGGTCACAGCCAACCAGCTTAATTTGTTGCGGGCATACCTACAAAATAATTAACCCTAATTTGGAAATAATAGCCAAATCTACATAGTGTAAAATATTGATAAATAAAGGATAATTATATTGCGCATCGATACTTACAGGTTATCCCCACATATTGGTTTGTCGTGGATATTATGACGCGGGACTGTTCTGGCTGGCGGCAAACAATACCCCACTTTCGGTTTCAAATTGTTCTTGTCCTTGACCGATCCGCCAAGTTCACGTCCTTATACATGTATTGTAGTTGGTTATTTTTTGGTAGTAGCAATACAGTGCAATAAGTGAGATGGAAACTACAAATAAAAAGGCCCATATATCTCAGTGGAACACTCTACAGGCTGATCCGGAATCCTCTACAGACCCACAGCGCCCTCTGGCTGAGCCGGAACCCTCTACAGACCCACGGCGCCCTCTGGCTGAGCCGGAATCCTCTACAGACCCACAGCGTCCTCTGGCTGATCCGGAACCTTCTACAGACCCACAGCGTCCGCTGGCTGATCCGGAATCCTCCAGAGACCCACAGCATCCTCTGGCTGATCCGGAACCCTCTACAGACCCACAGCGTCCTCTGGTTGATCCGGAACCCTCCACAGACCCACAGCGTCCTCTGGCTGATCCGGAACCCTGTACAGACCCACAGCGCCCTCTGGCTGATCCGGAACCTTCTACAGACCCACAGCGCTCTCTGGCTGATCCGGAACCCTCTACAGACCCACAGCGTCCTCTGGCTGATCCGGAACCCTCTACAGACCCAGAGCGCCCTCTGGCTGATCCGGAACCCTCTACAGACCCACAGCATCCCCTGGCTGTTCCGGAACCCTCCTCAGACCCACAGCGTCCTCTGGCTGATCCGGAACCCTCTACAGACCCACACCGCCCTCTTGCTGATCCGGAACCGTCTACAGACCCACAGCGTCCTCTGGCTGATCCGGAACCCTCTACAGACCCACAGCGCCCTCTGGCTGATCCGGAACCCTCTACAGACCCACAGCGTCCTCTGGCTGATCCGGAACTCTCTACAGACCCAGAGCGCCCTCTGGCTGATCCGGAACCCTCTACAGACCCACGCCGCCCTCTGGCTGATCTGATCCGGAACTCTCTACAGATCTACGGCGTCGTCCGGATCTCCACATGCATGTTTTCCCAGGTGTCAGAGAAAGAACAACATTCCGTCTGGATCAGCAAAGGTCGGACTCTGAAAATGATCCCGAAATGAAGACGTCCGGAGCCAGAGCTCATGTGATCCCCCGGTGTGACCCTCAGCTGCTGACGGGGCTGACCCCCCAGGTTCTGGCGGGTGGGTGGGTGAGACCCAGTAGCCTGTAACTGTAGTGACTGATGAAGCTGGCGGCTGAGTAGACGGCTCAGGTAGTGGGTATGTTTGCTGTGGAAGGAGGAGGGTGGGGTGGGGTGGGGTGGAGTGAAGAATAGTGGGGCGCGGCTTTACAGGGGTAACGGAAATGTACTGCTGTGGGTTATCAAAGCCACCGGGCTGTGTTGTTGTATTCGGGCAGCCAAGCGGGGGTCAGGAGCAGGAGGTGGAGGGGGGCGGGGGGTGGGGTGGAGGGGGAGGGGAGGGGGCTTATATACGAGAGGAACGGGAATCCATTACGTTCCAGTATTTTTGTTTTTGTCCAGCGACGGAAGTTCACAAATTGCTGTTCTCGGTGGAGGACTATACTGTGATGCACTTGAGGCAGGGGCGGATCCAGGCAAGGGGAGCGCCTTCCCGGGGTCCGGACCCCATCCCATTTTTGAAGAAGAATGCCGTTTTTCAATGCAAAATCTGAGGCGCGGACCACCCCCGTTTTCTGACCCCATCCCCCGGTCGCAAATAATGGTCATCATTTTTTTCCAAAGCCCCCCCCCCCACCCCGGTCCGCAAGTTTCGTTTCCAGCGTCCAGTGGACCCCTCCCTTCCTAATCTAATTCCTGGATCAGCACCTGCCTAAAGGCTGAACTTTATCAAATGATGACTTAGGAAGAGGAATCATTTATTTGTAATGCAGTATCATCCAATGTATCCTTCAATAAGGCAGTAAACTTACTGCAAATCTTCCATTGATAGTTCTAGTTTTGATTTAGTGTCTTGGTGTCAGACATGCTAAATAACATCAAGACATTTAATTCATTTTGGAGTTTCCATGTTTATTTCTACCTGTAAACAATGGTTTCAGTCAATCATCAATCGGGTCATGTTGCTCTGCATTAAATGGGTTAATGGGTTTCTTTATTTGAGAAGTGTTACTTTGGTCATAAATATACACTGATACTAGAATAGTCACAAGAAAATGTCATAATATTATATGTCCTCCAATTCCTTCAGAACGCCAGTGTTCCTGCCTTGTGAGCTGTCGTATCAAAGTGGGCCGACGTTGTCTTACATAAAACACCATCAAATAAATATATAGATACACATGGTCAAAAGTTGAAACTTCTTGCCCCGCCTTCCACAGAATTATCAGAGGATAATTGGATGCCAAGATTTACTTCGCGCCAGAAGGTAGCATCTGGAGGGAGTGGCATGTTCTCTGGCACCCCCCCCCCCCCCTTCATACCTTGCACTGTCTATGAGTGATTCCAACGGGTGTGGGGGGAGCACTTCCAGATAATAGTATATAGACTCGTATCCCGAGTGGCTGGAGTGGTTTAGGAGAGCTAATCAAGCTGGGTTCCCCGTGCGAATCGCCCCTGATAACCAGACATCGCCGTGTCAGATAACGAGCCAGTGACGTAACAGTGCAGCAGCATGCAGCAGGCCCACAGTGGATACAGTTTGGCCGTTACAGGTGCGCGGGTGGCATATCTCAGTCAGCGTTACCTGGTCGTTACCGAGGCGTGACTGAGGAAGGATGGGTCAGCGACAGGCTGACGGAATCACGCAACACCTGCTTGCTGCGCCCACTTCTATGCCCAGCCCCACGCTCTCGCCACCCCCCCCCCCCCCCACCCCACCCCGCTTTGACGGCTGTCCCGCTCTGTAATGCCTGGTCGCGGCCGGTCATTCATACGTGGTCCGTGTCCATGTCCGTGTCCGTGTCTGCACGTGTCCGCGTCCGCACGTGTCCGCGTCCGCATCCGTGTCCGCGTCCAAAAATGAAGTAAAGTAAACGAAGGAGTAGCGTCCGTCAGAATGGTCCGTCGTGAAGTCAGCAAGAACCTCGCAGACACAATTCTGCCGGTATTTACGATATCCAGTCAAGCGACCATATGGAATCGTTGTTGATTGTAACGACTTGCAAATCGATGTCACTATCTAAATTGGCAGTATTCCTAGTGAGGTGATGCCATAAACCCAGGAATTCGGTCACCATTCACCAGTTGGTACGTCACTTATCTCGTTTCTACCGGTGTTTTCACAACACTGATTCCCCTCCATTCCAAAATTGTCGTAAAACAAGAGTAGTAGACCGTCGAACTATTTAGTATTTAACGATTCTACAAGAGTATAGGAGTAAGTAGTACACTCACTAGAACAATCGTATTTAGGCCAGAAAAACCTGTTCCCAATGGCTTTACCTCAAGTTTTAATATCAATTCCAATAATTGTGTTTGTCGAGGCATTACATATCGGAATTCGGGGCTAAATTTCTTCCAACTTTCCTTTCATATCTTCTTCGAAGTTGGGAATTAATCGTATCAGCCAGTCACTTGTGGACTGACATATCCGTGGAGCCGCGCCCCTATAAAACGCGGTATGTGGAGGTGCCTGGGGGCAAACAGTGGTCTCAACAGCCTCTTTGTCGGCCATCGGGCAGCGATGACGTCAGTTTCAAGTGTCACGTGTCCAACATGGCAGTTTGTAGCATCATTGCATCAGTAGTATCCAAGATATTAGTACATAATATCTTTGGTAGTATGGGCACCCAGGGATACAAGGGGGGAGGGGGGCTACTGATACCCTACGACCACACCCACCCCTGCGTCCACAAACACAAGGGGGTCGGGGGCTCGGACACCCTAACACCACACTCACCCCTGCGTCCAGAAAGACAAGGGGAGGGGGGGGGGCTACGGATACCCCACCAATACACCCACACAGGCGCCCATAAACACAAAGGGGGAGGGGGGTCAGACACCCCACACCCACCCCTCCATCTAGAAACACAAGGGGGTGGGGGTCGGACACCCTACCACCACACCCACCCCTGCGTCCAGAAACACAAGGGGGAGGAGAGGGGGTTAGACACCCCACACCCACCCCTCCATCCAGAAACACAGGGGGTGGGGGTCGGACACCCTACCACCACACCCACCCCTGCGTCCAGAAACACAAGGGGGAGGAGAGGGGGTTCAGACTACCCCACACCCACCCCTTCATCCAGAAACACATAGTGGGTTGGGGTCGGACACCCTACCACCACACCCACCCCTGCTTCCAGAAACACAAGGGGGAGGAGAGGGGGTTCAGACTACCCCACACCCACCCCTCCATCCAGAAACACATAGGGGGTTGGGGTCGGACACCCTACCACCACACCCACCCCTGGGTCCAGAAACACAAGGGGGAGGAGAGGGGGTTCAGACTACCCCGCACCCACCCCTCCATCCAGAAACACATGGGGGTTGGGGTCGGAGACCCTACCACCACACCCACCCCTGCGTCCAGAAACACAAGGGGGAGGAGAGGGGGTTCAGACTACCCCACACCCACCCCTCCATCCAGAAACACATAGGGGGTTGGGGTCGGACACCCTACCACCACACCCACCCCTGGGTCCAGAAACACAAGGGGGAGGAGAGGGGGTTCAGACTACCCCACACCCACCCCTCCATCCAGAAACACATGGGGGTTGGGGTCGGAGACCCTACCACCACACCCACCCCTGCGTCCAGAAACACAAGGGGGAGGAGAGGGGGTTCAGACTACCCCACACCCACCCCTTCATCCAGAAACACATAGGAGGTTGGGGTCGGAGACCCTACCACCACACCCACCCCTGCGTCCAGAAACACAAGGGGGAGGAGAGGGGGTTCAGACTACCCCACACCCACCCCTCCATCCAGAAACACATAGGGGGTTGGGGTCGGACACCCTACCACCACACCCACCCCTGGGTCCAGAAACACAAGGGGGAGGAGAGGGGGTTCAGACTACCCCACACCCACCCCTCCATCCAGAAACACATGGGGGTTGGGGTCGGAGACCCTACCACCACACCCACCCCTGCGTCCAGAAACACAAGGGGGAGGAGAGGGGGTTCAGACTACCCCACACCCACCCCTTCATCCAGAAACACATAGGAGGTTGGGGTCGGAGACCCTACCACCACACCCACCCCTGCGTCCAGAAACACAAGGGGGAGGAGAGGGGGTTCAGACTACCCCACACCCACCCCTCCATCCAGAAACACATGGGGGTTGGGGTCGGAGACCCTACCACCACACCCACCCCTGCGTCCAGAAACACAAGGGGGAGGAGAGGGGGTTCAGACTACCCCACACCCACCCCTTCATCCAGAAACACATAGGAGGTTGGGGTCGGAGACCCTACCACCACACCCACCCCTGCGTCCAGAAACACAAGGGGGAGGAGAGGGGGTTCAGACTACCCCACACCCACCCCTCCATCCAGAAACACATAGGGGGTTGGGGTCGGACACCCTACCACCACACCCACCCCTGGGTCCAGAAACACAAGGGGGAGGAGAGGGGGTTCAGACTACCCCACACCCACCCCTTCATCCAGAAACACATGGGGGTTGGGGTCGGAGACCCTACCACCACACCCACCCCTGCGTCCAGAAACACAAGGGGGAGGAGAGGGGGTTCAGACTACCCCACACCCACCCCTCCATCCAGAAACACATGGGGGTTGGGGTCGGAGACCCTACCACCACACCCACCCCTGCGTCCAGAAACACAAGGGGGAGGAGAGGGGGTTCAGACTACCCCACACCCACCCCTTCATCCAGAAACACATAGGAGGTTGGGGTCGGAGACCCTACCACCACACCCACCCCTGGGTCCAGAAACACAAGGGGGAGGAGAGGGGGTTCAGACTACCCCACACCCACCCCTTCATCCAGAAACACATAGGATGTTGGGGTCGGAGACCCTACCACCACACCCACCCCTGGGTCCAGAAACACAAGGGGGAGGAGAGGGGGTTCAGACACCCCACACCCACCCCTTCATCCAGAATCACATAGGGGGTTGGGGTCGGACACCCTACCACCACACCCACCCCTTCATCCAGAAACACATAGGGGGTTGGGGTCGGACACCCTACCACCACACCCACCCCTTCATCCAGAAACGCAAAGGGGGAGGGGAGGGAGAGGGGGCACCCCACACCCACCCCTTCATCCAGAAACGCAAAGGGGGAGGGGAGGGAGAGGGGGCACCCCACACCCACCCCTTCATCCAGAAACGCAAAGGGGGAGGGGAGGGAGAGGGGGCACCCCACCACCACAGCCACAGGTGCATCAGCTGTAGCCGAGTGATCTTGGTATTAATCGCGCACGGAAGTTTCGGGAATGAATTGGCTTTCAGAAGAAATCTGTAGCAATTTCTTCTGGTTTACCGCTGTACCCGTCATACCATATGACAATCCACAGGGGCGTATGCCCCCAGCGATGAAACCGTTAAATAGAAATAAAGCTGTTGGCAGACCGCACTGCAGTGGACGTATTGAAGAAAGCTATAGAGACGTAGCTCCAGGGCCCTGTGGGGAGTTCTGAAGAAGCGGAGCAGATTCTCGGAAAAATTCTTTTTACTGTTTCAATACGCCTCTCTTCCACAACAGGTTATAAGGTAGAGATTCGGGAAGAGAAACAAACGCTTGTGAAACAACTGTTCGTGAATTATATATGTGAATAGGAATCGATTTTGATAAATGTTGAAAATTGACTTTTTACAGCATTTCACATCCCGCAAGAAGGTTTGAACAAGACAGTAATTCAGCAGACCAAGGGCGGGATCGAGGATTGTGAAAACCGGGGGTGGTAAGGGGGGGGGGGTGCACTTGTGGTGGATTAAGGCTGGCGACTGTGGGAGGGGAGGCGGCTTTCTCTGAGAAAGCTCTCCCTCTCCTCCCACCAACATCCGCTCTAAGGGATGCATTTGTCTCCTGGATCCAAACAACTAAGAAATGCGTCTTTCTCCTGGATCTGAACAACTAGTCGATGAGTCTTTCTCCTGGATCTAAACAACTAGTGGATGAGTCTTTCTCCTGGATCTAAACAACTAGTGGATGAGTCTTTCTCCTGGATCTAAACAACTAGTGGATGAGTCTTTCTCCTGGATCTAAACAACTAGTGGATGAGTCTTGCTCCTGGATCCAAACAACTAGTGGATGAGTCTTGCTCCTGGATCCAAACAACTAATGGATGGGTCTTTCTCCTGGATCCGAGCAACTAAGGCATTCCACGGATCCCAGCAAGCGAAGTATGAGTTCTTCCCCTGGGTATGAACACTTCGTGGCATGTAACATCGCGACAGGTTTCCTCTGTGGCAGCGGGTCTTCCGGAACTGACATCTCACTTGGGCGTCTTCCGGAATGTCGCGCGAGGGTCACGGAGAATCCCTAGGAGATCAGGACTCCCTCCCCCCACCCTAGCGGTCGCTCCGGACACCACCGCCTGCAATGGGATCCTAATCACCCTGCGGATCCCGATTGGAATTCAGCGTTAGTCATTATTAGAAGCATAAATCACATGCGCTTGTCCCGTGCCGGCCTTGTGGGATCCAGAATCAAGGGAAAGTCCTGTGTGTTCATCAGTTTGTCGGATAAATATTTTATTTCTTACCGGAATATTCTTTATATTTCTTACCGAACGATTCTTTCTCGGGACGATTTTTTTTTTTTTTTCAAACGATTTTTTATATATCTTACCGAAGGATTCTTTCTCTTTCTTATGGGACAATTGTTTCTCCTTCTTATGGGACGATTGTTTCTCTTTTTCTTACCGGACCTTTCTCTTTTTTATGGAGGGGTCCCCGTGCTACATCGCGAGCGGTGGTAGGGAGCAGGCCATTCATTGGTAATGGAGTAGAGCATTGTGTCAGGTCACGGACTCCACGGGGTGTGTGGGTCTTGGGGAGACGAGGGGCCACAGGGGGGGGGGGGGACGCGGGGGTCACAGGGTAGGGGGAGATGCGGGGGTCATGGGGGGGACGGGGAAACGCGGGGCCACTGAGAGGGGAGGAGGGGAGAGACCCGGGCCTCACAGGGGAGGGGCAGACTCTGGGCCACTGGGAGGGGGGAGATGCGGTGGTCACAGGGGGCGAGACGCTGGCCTCACAGGGGGTGGTAGCTCGCTGGGTGATTGATGTCCAAGCCCATGTCATGGGCAGAATGGCCTGGCAGTGCACCTGGTGAGTCGCGGTGCCCCACGGGAGGGCGAGGAGACAGACGGAGAAAAGGGGGTGTTTAACGCGATATTGTATTGTTTGCGTCACGTAAGCAACTGACTTGACCCCCTCACCCTTTCACCCCAGCAACCCACACCGACCCTCAAGACACTATCAAAGAACCATTTAGAGGTAGTGGCCCGAAACCCTTCCCCGGGTGGGAGGACCTCCCGGGGGTTAAAACCAATCAGCACGTTCCTGTATCGCTATACCTGGCCTAAAGTTGGACCAGCATTCTCATACATAGAGCAGTCTCAGTGTTTGTGGATTTTTTCACCGGCCTCAAAACGAAACCTCATGAAAATTGTTGATGATATCATAACTTGCTGAATTTCATTAACACCATATTCATCAGGTCGTATCGACTGGCTCATTTCCAGACAAGAGTCGCTGCTATCATCAGCCTTGATAATGATTTATCTTGGAATTGACCAAACATCTTTAAAAAACGACGTTTCTTCTCTTGGTATTTTTGGTATGTACTGTGTCTATTGAAGGAAAATCTCAATTAAACAATTATTTTCTAACGGAATTCCGTTGTCTGAAAACTCGTAAATCTCTGCCATAAGCATTGCCGTGATGAGTGGAAGCACACTTACCTGAAGTGCAACAAATGGCTTGCATGGATTGTCGAAGTGATCATTATAAAATAATATCTCTTCTTGGATGTTTGGAATAAAATGAATACTTTGCTCAAAGAACCTAAGGATGAGACGAGCATTTACATGTGAATTGGTTGTTGCAAACCTCAAGAGAATAAACCAACAAGACTGATGAAGGGTCCTTCACCACCCTCCTCGTTAAATTAACTGTGGCCCCCGGGACTGTGGCCCTCGGGACTGTGGCCATGCAATGCCTTACGGTTGTACTCGGCGGGTCTATAGACGTCTTACGACCCCCCTCCCCCTTCCCTCTTCCCTCTGCCCCCTCCCCCCCCTTCACCTCTGCCATCCATTGACCGCCTGTCTCATTCACTGACCCCGCCACCCCCCCCCCCCCCCAGTAGCCAGCAGGAGGAGAAGGCGTCGTGCGTCTTGCTAAAGTGCGCGCCGCGCAAACACGAGATCACACTCACGTCTATTCATAAGCTTTTAGCAAACCAAACACGGATACTGCCGCCAAAAACATGTAACTTAAATAGGAAATTCAATAATCAACAAGACGAGTATTTACGGACCCTTAGTTCGCCAAATAAACCCCCACCCTCCCGCACCCGACGTGTTAGAGCCGCACCGGGTAGGAATCTGACACGGAGTCCATGGAAACAATATGGATGTCCGTGAGCGAAGGGAAATATGAAGCGATGCCGACGTCCCTAGTCCTTCTATAGGTGTATGGATCGTCATGGTGACGGTATGGGCGTCATTATAGTAGGAGTATAAAGAGGGTCGTCACAATAGAGGAATATAGAGTGTCGCCATGGTAGAGGAATATTTGGAATCAACATGGTAGAGGAATATAGGGGATGGCGATGGTAGAGGAAAATAGGGGATCACCATGGTAGAGGAATATAGGGGATCGCCTTGGTAGAGGAATATAGGGGATCGCCATGGTAGAGGAATATAGGGGATCGCCATGGTAGAGGAATATAGAGGATCGCCATGGTAGAGGAATATAGGGGATCGCCATGGTAGATGAATATAGGGGATCGCCATGGTAGAGGAATATAGGGGATCGCCATGGTAGAGGAATATAGGGGATCGCCATGGTAGAGGAATATAGGGGATCGCCATGGTAGAGGAATATAGGGGATCGCCATGGTAGAGGAATATAGGGGATCGCCATGGTAGAGGAATATAGGGGATCGCCATGGTAGAGGAATATAGGGGATCGCCATAATAGTGGTATGTAGGGAACTTAAACAGCTCTAGTTTTAAGTGTCACATTCACATTAAACCAGGTCTATTGACAGACACAGTGTGTGTATACTTTTAGTAGGTTTTAAAGGTACCAAATAAATTCAGCTCTTTGATGCTTTACAATATTACTAGACTACCATATGGCACGATTTCCGACCCGTGTCGCACTATAGAAAGAACGTTTATTTGTGATGAGAAATGCACACATTTTCTCGTTATGCTTCCGACAAAGGGCTGAGCGTTGACATCGCCGCGCAGGATGAACCAAGACGCTTGGGTGGCCATGCGCTGTACTCCGATTATAACCTACATATTTTGCCGTGTGAATCATTCACTCGAGACAACGGTTCTATTGTGTCCCTAACGAGCTGTTGGCAAGGAAATACGGACAGGACACATGTTTCCTGTCAAAATAAAAGCAAATGTCAGCTGGTCTATTAAGGTTTATACGATAGGTTGTAATTATCCGACGGGAGTTAATTTAGTATTTCCGGCAGAAACCAGAGACTCAGCTTGATACGTCCAATCCCGTCAGTAGCCTAGTTAATGCCATTGTTACAATGACACGACCAGTGAATGAGCGTAGCCGTGGGTAAGCATGTGCTTTTCACAGCCCCGTTAAGCCTGGTGTCCAGCCGTAATTCGGCAACGGTTGTCAATTAACTGAATGCGTATCTTGTGGCACAGGTGTGCGCGCATATAGACTAAACCAGGCTAACTTACTACTTGCAAACCATAGTTACGTATTGACAATATACTGGGGGGGGGGGGGGACGCACGAAGTCCCCTTTTGAAACCTAAGCAATGGTAAAGTCAAGATTGTTTGGGAAAATGTGCTGTTAAAGTCCAGATTGATTGGGAAAACGTGCTGTTAAAGTCAAGATTGTTTAGAAAAATGTGCTGTTTAAGTCGAGATCGGTTTGAAAGATTTAGGTCTTTAGGTCGAAATTGTTTGGACGAACGTGTAAAGCCGAACCCCTTCTTATGGGAAGACCCTTGTAGACGCCCATCTGTATAGCTTAACAACAGCTCATGTGGTCCAGCAGAAAGCTGCATTGTGGGGGCCAATATTATTCAAGTGAGAAATATAGCGTGAGGCAAGGAATGTCAAATGAGCAACATATTGCTTATGCGGCCAATTCTTAACGTATTACTAAGGCAACGATTGTCGAATGAGAAGCAATTCTCAACATGAGGCAATGAATGACTGGTATTCGAGTTTTATTCGCCTTTTTATAATGAAAGAGCTTTTATTTGAGTTACAGTCGCCTTTAAACGTTTTTTATTATGAAAGAGATAACTTTTGTATTTTTTAAATGGTAACAGTCTTACTGGTGTAACCTCTGTAAGAAGTCACTGAGAGCAGGCTCTATTCAAATGTTAGACCGTTACTTGTAGTGTTCAGATTTTGAAACGACATAAACAAAGGTGACAATGCCTGTGTCGTTGGCCGCGTTTAAATCTAGTGTCAAAAGGTCAAATCTCTCTCCCTCCATTGGTTACTGGTCTTCTGGCTCTTAGGCCTGAGGCTTAAGAAAGACGGTTCTTTCAGAATAGGACTGGGAGAGTTGGCCTTTGCATTGTAACCAGGACTGTAACTCCGGCACTTCTCATACCATTTCTGGCTGTTTGTCTTCTTTTTCAATATTTTGGAAATATACACATTACAAGAAACGAATACAATCTGTGTGCAGTTCTTTCTCCACCCTTGGGCGGAACTCGGTTACCTATCGCCTGTCGTACGGGGCCCGCTTACATAAAACACCCGAACCCAGCTACGGTAATAGGACACATGACATGAAGAGCAAAGCTGAAAAAATAAAAATTATTGTAGCTGAATTTGTATACGTATATTTTTTATTTAGCCAGTTAGTATTCCCCAGTTATTAGTTATTTCTAGAGTCCTCTGCATTGCGTCCTATGTATATAGCGTCAAAATATAATATATGAAGTTATGACATTAACTCTGCATTTATTTCCACTGTAGCATGAATTATATATTTTATGCATATCTTGGTAAGACAAATGCTGAAGTGTTAGCCAGGGCCAGCGTAACAAGCATTCTTGTTCTTGTGAAACAAAGACGTCTTCGTTGGCTTGGGAACGTTCATCGTATGCAAGATGAACGCATTTTAAAGGACGTGCTCGGCGGCAAGCTGGACGGCCAAAGCTCATTTTTAACGATGTTTGCAAGCCTGCCATGAAGGCTTTCGGCATCGACTCGAAATCTCAGGAGGATCTCAAATCCCAAAAGTGGGGATGGACACATCTCGTGCGAAAGGGAAATGGCCCACCACGACGGGCTCTGGTTTGAGAAAGTGGATTTGAAACGCAAATCGATGCGTCCAGTGAGTAATAAACGTAAACCTAGACCTAACGACAGGTCATCGATGCGACGACTGCGGTAAGCTCTGTCGGTCATAGATAACCTTATTTAGTCATAAGCGCAAATGCCGCGAAGCAAATCTTACTGCTTAACGCAAAACAGAGCTGCAAATCCATCGTCTGTCGCAGACGGACTGATGTGAATGAATGTTCCCCCATCTGCCGTTTCAAGGGAAGTGTGTGTGGTGTAGTATTTGCCACTCGGACAGTGCGTATCGGTCTTTGATGGGCGCGGGCTGTTGTCCAGCGGGCTGTCCGGCGGGCTGGGGTTTCAGATAACGCTGTCCAGCGAGCTTGGACCTCAAATAACGCCCGTGAAGCACGTGTGGTAGACATCTTCCCCGACATCACAAGACACATGAAGCTCTGCGAGAAGTTCTTCCAGAACTCCACCAAAAGAACGTGCCTGGACATCTCATACCCGTACATTGGAGATGGCCGGGACTGGTTTTGGTAAATAGCATTTGCTTTCTTTGTCGGCATTGTTTTCTCTAAATGTTCTGCTTAGCATTACCTGAATGTTACTGCAGTCGCCGCGATTCTTCCTAGCATGGACGGAGGACCCCAGGTTTGGTTTCCTCAATAAGAGAGGTGATCATGTCCAGAAACAACTCCTAGAAATTAGCATTTATTAACACTGAGCCGACATTTAAGCGCTCTAGTTAATTAAGCAGGCCCATGCAATGAATATTAGTGAAAAGAACAGATCATTCTTGCAATATTCAGTCCGCAAATTGCTGCAATTTTAGATGTGACATGATTTTGGCGGAAAAGAACCGTTTCACTAGAACTACATTGACTGCTCGCAGCAGGCCCAGGGATCACCCACACACCGGCGGCAGACAGCCAACTGGAGCCTCCCCAGGGGGCGAGCCTGGCTCAGCTGCCCCCCCCCCCTCCCCAACACACCCACACACCACACACACACGCCAGACACCGTCACCATTCCCGCCTCCCAGTACCCTTCGGGATCCATGGAGATCCCCCGCCACCAAGGACGCAGTCCGGCCCACTCAACCCGGATTCAAATTCCCATTCAAGACGCGGATAGATTTCGTTGTCTTGCCCACTCTGACCCTGGCAGATGGCTCGAGGCGAGGCCTCTGTGTACGCTCCACAGCTGTAACAACGGCGGAACTTGTCTTTTAGGAGCGGCCTTTGAAAGGCGAGACAGCCTGAAGGCTGAAGCCTGAAGCCGCGGCCTGGAGACCTTACACCGCCCAAGATGGCGGCCCGCAGACGGCCATGATTACACCACCCAAGATGGCGGCGGCCCGCGGTGTGGGCTGCTTCTTGTTACCGGCCACCACGTGTGTGGTATCGGAACAGCGGGGCCAGGGTCTCTCGCCTGTAGAAAGCCTTCACTGTCTATTTTTGATATCAACAATTCAATTTTTGACATCAAGAATGGACACAATTGTTGATATTAAGAATGGACACAATTGTTGATATTAAGAATGGACACAATTGTTGATATTAAGAATTGAATTTTTTATATCAAGAATTAAAGTTTTTATATCAAGAATTAAAGTTTGGTTATTAAGAATTGAAGTTTGTATATCAGGAATTGAAGTTTGAATATCAAGAATTGAAGTTTGTATATCAAGAATAAAATTGTTGATATCAAGATTGTTGATATCAAGATTGTTGATATCAAGAATTGAATAGTTGATATAAAAAAATGCAAGATCAACAGACATACAGGAAAAAAGTAAGAGATACATGTAGGGAAAACCTATCCTATAGCCCCGGGCTTATTATTATAAAATCAAGATATCTGGTGAGTACCACGAAAGCTATGCTCAAACATTGACTCTCAGGTCGAGTTATTATCAAGAAGCGATCCCTTCCCCACACCCTCTAACCGCCGCCCCTCCCTCCCCCCCCCCCACCCCCGGCCGTCACCACGCCGCCCCGCCCCGCCCCGCCCCGCCGCCCCGCCGCCCCGCCGCCGCCGCCGCCGCACCTCCCTCCCTCCCCTACTGACATCCCGCCACCCCCCCGCCGCCCCGCCACCCCGCCACCCCGCCCCGTCGCCTGGCCCCGCCGCCCCTCCACCCTGCCGCCCCGCCGCCCACGCCCCCGAGACCGTGACGGCGTCTCTCCACGGTTTGTTTAACCCATGTCGAGTGGGCGTGTCTGGCCAGGCCGACCCACAGGCGGACCCTGATAACCCCACCCTCTGATGTCCCTTTTATCTTATCTCCACAGACCCCTAGCTCGCCAGGTGACGCTCCCAACATTAACTACTCAGTTCTAGATCCACGGACTAACGCCCTTCGGGATGGGATGGTCGGGAAAGAGTGGCGGACACAACTTGCAGCAATACAGGGGTGGGGGGCAAGGATCCCCGGAGTAATGCCGTTCGGGATGGGATGGCCGAGGTAGATTGGCGGACACAATGTGTCGCAAATACAGGGCGGGGAAGGGGCGGGGGGGGGGGGGGGGCAGGGATCCACGAACACCCTTCCGAATGGGACGGCCGCGGACATATTTTTTGCCAATACAGGGCTGGGCGGGGGAGGGCTAGGGGGCTGGGAACCACGGACTAACACCCTTTCGGAATATGATGGCCGTCTCGACAGGGGTGAGCAACGATTCTGAATGCTGAAATCGTCAGTAAAGGGGGATAACTCCCCGGATTGCATTTCCACGACCTTGATTCTATGTCAGAAAAGTCTGTTCAGCTAAGTTCACCAATGCGACAAGCTTACATCCAGCAGTTACTTAAATAATCGATTTATTTTTAAAGGAAGATATTTTCGTTGCTGCTTTGAAGAGGCGCATCCCAGCTGACACAGTAAGTGGGCGGACTGGCCGTTTGTTGCACGTGTTACACCAATTTTTATTTCGCAGACTGGGCAGTAACCATTCCGTACTGTCGGTACCACCGCTCACTGTAAATATATACTAGTAGCCTAAGGGTGATGCTCCCTTAGATCTACCCCCTTCCCCTCCCTCACCAAGCTGGGATCGGCCCGAAAGGGGCGGGCGACACCTTGCGGTGGAGTCATCACCCCCGTGTGAAGAGCCCGCCAGTCGATCAAAATGTCGTTAATCTCCCAGCAGATGGCGTGAGCAGTCTTGATGACGAGGTCTGAGCATATGGTGGCTCCCCAAGCGGCCTGCGCTCTGGTTGGTCGGAAAGGGAGTGCGGGGGGGGGGGGATTCGCGGAGGGGGGGGGGGGTGAGGGGCGGAGGGGAGGCGGGTGAGGGGTCAAGACAGGCGAGGGCCAGTCATAGGCTTATGTATGGTGCCGTAAAACGCCGCGTGGTTGGCGAACCCCATCGGACATGACATACCAGAAAGCCTTGGTTACCGACGGGGGGGGGAGGGAGGGGGCGGGTGGGGGCAGGATTCACGCAGGTGCAGAGAAACAAGGGTCATCGGATAAAGAGGGCAATGAAGGGAGAGGAGGTGGGGTGGGTAGGTAGTGAGGCCTTCAGATTATGCCCCGGGGGCGCCCGGCTGGCGGGCGGGGCCCCGGGGGCGAGGCGCGCGGGGCAGGGTTGGGCGCATCCCCCGATAACTAGGCAGGGAGAGGCGTCCGGACACGGCTGTCGCCCCCTTGGCCCCCGCCGCCGGCGTCCGGCGTCCGGCTTTATCCCGAGACTCCTGGCTCCTGGCTCCACAGCCATCCATCATATCATTCTCCCACAAGGTGGCGCGCGCAGCTGAACAAGGTACATACTGTCTTTACAACCAGCAGTAGACAGTAGCGCACCGTTCCGGATACCTGGCATTATGATGCCGCCCAACAATCTAGTCTCAGCAGAATAACTTCAGGGAGACAGAGGCGCCAACAGTACTTGCCGCTTAATCGGAACATCTAGATGCGACATTTTATTGGCATGTTCAACCTGAAGTCGTACCCTTTATTGGTAATCCATCCCTTTCAATTGACGACAACCGTTGTACATTCCAAGCAGTTCACGACTACATTGCAGCCATCAAACCTTTCTCTTGAAATATCACGTATTTACTATAGAACCTGATTTTGTTTAAATTATCAAATTTCTATGATATGTGACAGCACAATAGCGCCTTAAAATTTGCATCAGTATCATTTTGCCTATACATTGTCAAGTAAATCTGTCTCTCCTATCAGCCCCAAAAAAGTCCTTGGTTCCATTTGAACGAAATTCGAATGGTCCGCCCCTCA
This sequence comes from Arenicola marina, assembly GCA_964019135.1. Classification (NCBI taxonomy): domain Eukaryota; kingdom Metazoa; phylum Annelida; class Polychaeta; family Arenicolidae; genus Arenicola; species Arenicola marina. The sequence continues at coordinate 27,787,358 of OZ025260.1, read as the reverse complement.
GCACGACCCAGTGGAGCAATATTCTATCGGACGCCAGCACTCTCCTGCAACGAACATGGCCAGGGTCACACAGGGGTCACTTACAACATGTGCTCAAGATCAATTTCATGCGGCATAACTGCAAATACACTATCACACAGGAAGCGGCCATGTCCAATTCATACCGCGTTTCTCTCTCGAGCGCTGTTTGCATATGAAATAAAGATCAAAACGTTTAGGTTGAGGGAGATTGACCTCACGGCGACGTCTGGTGGAGGACGCCTTTTGTGCCCGTGTGGACCTATCACTTACACAAGAGTACGACGGACGGTCCTTCTTACCCCTCACTGTCCCCATCATCCACTGTCCCCATCACCCACTGTCTCCATCACCCAGTCCCCATAACCCACTGTCCCCATCACCCACTGTCCCCACCACTCGCTGTCCCCATCACCCACTGTCCCCATCGCCCACTGTCCCCATCACCCACTGTCCCCGTCACCCGCTGTCGCCATCACCCACTGTCTCCATCACCCACTGTCCCCATCACCCACTGTCCCCATCACCCGCTGTCGCCATCGCCCACTGTCCCCATCACCCACTGTCCCCGTCACCCACTGTCTCCATCACCCACTGTCCCCATCACCCACTGTCCCCATCACCCACTGTCCCCATCACCCACTGTCCCCATCACCCACTGTCCCCATCACCCACTGTCCCCATCACCCACTGTCCCCATCACCCACTGTCCCCATCACCCACTGTCCCCATCACTCACTGTCTCCATCACCCACTGTTCCCATCACCCACTGTCCCCATCGCCCACTGTCCCCATCACCCATTGTCTCCATCACTTACTGTCCCCATCACCCACTGTCCCCATCACCCACTGTCTCCATCACCCACTGTCCCCATCGCCCACTGTTCCCATCGCCCACTGTCCCCATCACCCACTGTCTCCATCACCCACTGTCCCCATCACCCACTGTGCCCATCGCCCACTGTCCCCATCACCCACTGTCTCCATCACTTACTGTCCCCATCGCCCACTGCCCCCATCGCCCACTGTCCCCATCGCCCACTATCACCATCGTCCACTGTCCGCATCGTCCCCTTTCCCCATCGCCCACTGTTTCCATCGTCCACTGTTCCCATCGCCCACTGTCCCCATCACCCACTGTTCCCATCACCCACTGCCCCTATCACATACTGTTCCCTTCACCCACTGTCCCCATCACCCAGTCCCCAACACCCACTGCCCCTATCACTCAATGTTCCCATCTCTCACTGTCCTCATCACCCACTGTCCATATCACCCACTGTCTCCATCACTTACTGTCCCCATCGCCCACTGTCTCCATCACCCAGTCCCCATCACCCACTGTCCCCATCACCCACTGTCTCCATCACCCAGTCCCCATCACCCACTGTCCCCATCACCCACTGTCTCCATCACTTACTGTCCCCATCACCCACTGTCTCCATCACCCACTGTCTCCATCACCCAGTCCCCATCACCCACTGTCCCCATCACCCACTGTCTCCATCACTCAGTCCCCATCACCCACTGTCCCCATCACCCACTGTCTCCATCACCCACTGTTCCCATCACCCACTGTCCCCACCACTCGCTGTCCCCATCACCCACTGTCCCCATCATCCACTGTCCCCATCACCCACTGTCTCCATCACCCACTGTCTCCATCACCCAGTCCCCATCACCCACTGTCCCCATCGCCCACTGTCTCCATCACCCACTGTCCCCATCACTTACTGTCCCCATCACCCACTGTCTCCATCACCCACTGTCCCCATCACCCACTGTCTCCATCACCCACTGTCTCCATCACCCAGTCCCCATCACCCACTGTCCCCATCACCCACTGTCTCCATCACCCACTGTCTCCATCACCCAGTCCCCATCACCCACTGTCTCCATCACTCACTGTCTCCATCATCCACTGTCCCCACCACTCGCTGTCCCCATCACCCACTGTCCCCATCATCCACTGTCCCCATCACCCACTGTCTCCATCACCCACTGTCTCCATCACCCAGTCCCCATCACCTACTGTCTCCATCACCCACTGTCTCCATCACCCAGTCCCCATCACCCACTGTCTCCATCACCCACTGTCTCCATCATCCACTGTCCCCATCACCCACTGTCTTCATCACCCACTGTCTCCATCACCCAGTCCCCATCACCCACTGTCCCCATCACCCACTGTCTCCATCACCCACTGTTCCCATCACCCACTGTCCTCATCACCCACTGTCCCCATCACCCACTGTCCCCATCACCCACTGTCTCCATCACCCAGTCCCCATCACCCACTGTCCCCATCACCCATTGTTTCCATCACTTACTGTCCCCATCACCCACTGTCCCCATCACCCACTGTCTCCATCACCCACTGTACCCATCACCCGCTGTCCCCATCACCCACTGTCTCCATCACCCACTGTCCCCATCACCCACTGTCCCCATCACCCACTGTCCCCATCACCCACTGTCCCCATCGCCCACTGTCCCCATCACCCATTGTTTCCATCACTTACTGTCCCCATCACCCACTGTCCCCATCACCCACTGTCTCCATCGCCCACTGTCCCCATCACCCACTGTCTCCATCACTTACTGTCCCCATCGCCCACTGTCCCCATCGCCCACTGTCCCCATCGCCCACTGTCACCATCGTCCACTGTCCGCATGGTCCCCTGTCCCCATCGCCCACTGTTTCCATCGTCCACTGTTCCCTTCGCCCACTGTTACCATCACCCACTGCCCCTATCACATACTGTTCCCTTCACCCACTGTCCCCATCACCCAGTCCCCATCACCCACTGCCCCTATCACTCACTGTTCCCATCTCTCACTGTCCTCATCACCCACTGTCCATATCACTCACTGTTCCCATCGCCCACTGTCCCCATCACCCACTGTCTCCATCACTTACTGTCCCCATCACCCACTGTCCCCATCACCCACTGTCCCCATCACTCACTGTCTCCATCACCCACTGTGTCCATCACCCAGTCCCCATCACCCACTGTCCCCATCACCCACTGTCCCCATCACCCACTGTCTCCATCACCGACTGTCCCCATCACCCACTGTCTCCATCACCCACTGTCCCCATCACTCAGTCCCCATCACCCACTGTCCCCATCACCCACTGTCCCCATCACCCACTGTCCCCATCACCCACTGTCTCCATCGCCCACTGTCCCCATCACCCACTGTCTCCATCACTTACTGTCCCCATCGCCCACTGTCCCCATCGCCCACTGTCCCCATCGCCCACTGTCACCATCGTCCACTGTCCGCATGGTCCCCTGTCCCCATCGCCCACTGTTTCCATCGTCCACTGTTCCCTTCGCCCACTGTTACCATCACCCACTGCCCCTATCACATACTGTTCCCTTCACCCACTGTCCCCATCACCCAGTCCCCATCACCCACTGCCCCTATCACTCACTGTTCCCATCTCTCACTGTCCTCATCACCCACTGTCCATATCACTCACTGTTCCCATCGCCCACTGTCCCCATCACCCACTGTCTCCATCACTTACTGTCCCCATCACCCACTGTCCCCATCACCCACTGTCCCCATCACTCACTGTCTCCATCACCCACTGTGTCCATCACCCAGTCCCCATCACCCACTGTCCCCATCACCCACTGTCCCCATCACCCACTGTCTCCATCACCGACTGTCCCCATCACACACTGTCTCCATCACCCACTGTCCCCATCACTCAGTCCCCATCACCCACTGTCCCCATCACCCACTGTCCCCATCGCCCACTGTCCCCATCACCCGCTGTTCCCATCGCCCACTGTCCCCATCACCCACTGTCTTCATCACTTACTGTCCCCATCACCCACTGTCCCCATCACTCACTGTCTCCATCACCCACTGTGTCCATCACCCAGTCCCCATCACCCACTGTCCCCATCACCCACTGTCCCCATCACCCACTGTCTCCATCACCGACTGTCCCCATCACCCACTGTCTCCATCACCCACTGTCTCCATCACTCAGTCCCCATCACCCACTGTTCCCATCACCCACTGTCCCCATCACCCACTGTCTCCATCACCCACTGTTCCAATCACCCACTGTCTCCATCACCCACTGTCCCCATCACCCACTGTCCCCATCGCCCACTGTCCCCATCACCCATTGTCTCCATCACTTACTGTCCCCATCACCCACTGTCCCCATCACCCACTGTCTCCATCACCCACTGTCTCCATCACCCACTGTCCCCATCACCCACTGTGCCCATCGCCCACTGTCCCCATCACCCAGTCTCCATCACTTACTGTCCCCATCGCCCACTGTCCCCATCGCCCACTGTCCCCATCGCCCACTGTCCCCATCGCCCACTATCCCCATAGTCCACTGTCCCCATCGCCCACTGTTCCCATCACCCACTGCCCCTACCACATACTGTTCCCTTCACCCACTGTCCCCATCACCCAGTCCCCATCACCCACTGCCCCTATCACTCACTGTTCCCATCTCTCACTGTCCCCATCACCCACTGTCCATATCGCCCACTGTCCCCATCGCCCACTGTCCCCATCGCCCACTGTCCCCATCGCCCACTGTCCCCATCACCCACTGTCCCCATCACCCACTGTCCCCATCGCCCACTGTCCCCATCGCCCACTGTCACCATCACCCACTGTCCCCATCACTCACTGTCTCCATCACCCACTGTCCCCATCGTCCACTGTCCCCATCACCCATTGTTTCCATCACTTACTGTCCCCATCACCCACTGTCCCCATCACCCACTGTCTCCATCACCCACTGTACCCATCACCCACTGTCCCCATCGCCCACTGTGCCCATCGCCCACTGTTTCCATCGTCCACTGTCCCCATCGCCCACTGTCCCCATCACCCAGTCCCCATCACCCACTGTCCCCATCACCCACTGCCCCTATCACTCACTGTTCCCATCTCTCACTGTCCCCATCACCCACTGTCCATATCACCCACTGTCCCCATCGCCCACTGTTTCCATCGTCCACTGTCCCCATCGCCCACTGTTCCCATCACCCACTGCCCCTATCACATACTGTTCCCTTCACCCACTGTCCCCATCACCCAGTCCCCATCACCTACTGCCCCTATCACTCACTGTTCCCATCTCTCACTGTCCCCATCACCCACTGTCCATATCACCCACTGTCCCCATCGCCCACTGTTCCCATCATCACCTAATGCCCCCATGCCCCACTTCCTCTACCGCCCACCGTTTCCATTGCTGCAAGAGATAGGGGTAGCTTCGAATGACCCCCCAACCTCAGTCCCTCACTAATAAACATGACACTTCATCTCCGGGCGCCATGGTGTGAGGAGGAATGTTCTCAATGTCACTCAAGGTCGTCTTGTCTATCTTCTTCCCAAACTGCTAGTCCACCCGCTAACCTGCTAACACCAAACCTCGGCTTGGGTTGCGGGACCCCCTGCTCCCCACCTCCCTCCACCACCCCCCACCCGGCCACTCTGGCCCTGTTTGACTCACCGCTGTGCCAGGAATATGAGTGACTGTGGGTCTAGTTGCACGGGGCGGGGATGGCCTAGGACGCCCCCCCCCCCCCAATCCCCCCCCCCACGCCCCATCTCCCACCCCGGGTTAGCCCAGGGTCACCAAGGCCAGACGGGATCCGTGTCAATTGTCATCAAGACAATAAGAACAACAAACAGTAGCCGAATGAAGATCATCAGATCACTTAGGCAAAGTGCCTCTTACCACCAGCTGCCAAGGGGGGGGGGGGGTTGGTTAGGGCCACCGGGTTGAGTATGGCGGCGGGGGCGGGGTTGGCGGCTGGGTGGGTGGGTGGGTGTGTAATGAATGTTACATCGGTGCACAGCAACTTCTATGGGCTTGAGAAAAAGAGCGACGCCTGATAGTGGGTCGTTATAAATGATCACTAACTTCCCCTATCTACGACATGGAGCCTGACTCAGAACTACCACTCCCCATTGGTACATACGTACTTAATAGCTCCCGTACATTACACTAAGGGCAAGTGTTAAAAGCTGTCTGTGAACGACGTGTGTTCGGGAACGATGAAGGAAGAGATAAGCAGAACGGAGAGAGCAACTGATAATCCTTCCCTCTCCTGGTCCCCCTCTCACCCTTGGCCCCTAGCCCACATCCTCTCCCTCTCCTGGCACCCTCCCACCCCCCCTACCTCGCCCAACCCCCAACCCCTACTTAATACGCGATCTTAAATGGTTTGTCTCTCGGCAACTGAATCTTGGAGCCGCGTGACATAATAAACAGAGCAGCTAGCCGGGAATTAAATCTTGTCCGACCGCCGGTACTATGTGGAAGTAGGACTGTTGTGTTAAAAGAGGCCTGTCATCGGGCGGCTAGTGGTTGTCACTGATAGCCGCCCCGATAAACTGCTCCCCCTGCCGACCGGTAAGTGGACTGGACGGGTGGGATCTGGGTCTGAGACCCGCCAGGGAGGGGACTGGGGCGGGGGGGGGGGGGGGATTTGGGCCTGATACCCCACGGCGGCAACAACAGAGGCCGACTTTCTGTCACAGATAGCGGCTGCGGAAACTCGAGGAAAAGAAAAAGAGGCAATGGGACTGTTAGGAACGCGTTATATTTCTGGCGGGGTAGTGGTGAACCGTGTAGGTGTGTTAAGGAGCTGGGCGTCTGCTGAATGTAAACCGTAAGGCACATATAAATAAATACATATAAATAATAAAGATGGCGTTGATCATACAACGAGTCATTTTGTGGACAACGCACAGCGCGGTTTTGTCCACACTTCCCTTGTGCCTTGTTCTTGTTATTAATATTTATTGTTATTAATTCCTGGACAGCAAACATTTTGTCCACGAAAATAATCTGTGTTAATAAATCTGTGTTAATGATTCCACTGTTGCTTTGACTTCGGAAAGTGCGAATTCAATTTCTTTTCATTTAAGCGGTTGTGTGATGTCTTACTGATTTTGGTTTTACCGTTGATAAAATGTTTATTTTTCATTGACTTTTCAGTACACGTACTACGACATCTTTGGTATCATGATTTTAATTTAGTGCGACATGAGTCGCTAGCAGAATGGCCTAGACCACCTAGTGCATTACGCCCAAAGACATTCTGTCGCACATTTCATTGTCTATGATCGCCTTTCGTGCTTTATATGTTTATTATTGCGAGCGTTCTAACGAGTATATTACGGTATGTTATTGAAGAGTATATTACATTTTGATCTCTATTAAAGTTACTCAGCCAGCAATATTTTTCTAAAACACTATTTTGAATGGAAATGATGTATTTATGTTCTTAGCATTGAAGTACACCAATTGTATGCAATTAAAACCCACATATGTGGCTAAGCCTCTTTTTTGGGCATAATTAGTGCATCTCATGTGAAAAAGTGTGGCTTTCTTGTGTACTACGACATCGAAATATGCACATTGCGACAGTTTTATACCTTTCATCATGCGATGACAGATCTATTTCTCATAAGGGTTACATTTATAGTCAGACAATGTGTTCTAAATGTATTTCCCAAATATTTCGAATACCATCATTTTTAAGTAAAAAATTGCTGCGTGAGCTGAAATGTACTTTGTCGTTCGAATGCCATTCACATCCCTATAGTACTTCTGCAGACCCTCTCGGCCCTGGAGACACAAGGTAAGGTAACAAAGCGACCACTCTGCCGCCTGCCTCACGTTCCTACGTGGGGCTTTCATACCGCTAGTTACCGCTACATACCGCATGTCTGCTACAACATACCGCCCACTTCCCTTGATGTGTGATAAAAAACCAAAGAGCCGTCGTTATCTCTCGCACCACCAACAATGTAATTATTGTTATCAAACCCAATTTTACTAGTTATTAACATGTGAGGACCCCTTCACCAGCCAGCGATAGGCATCTCCATCGTCACCCGGCGATTGTCGGAGTAATATTGCCAAAGTTCTTTTTGATGTGTTATGACCAAGAGACGGAGGTCTGTTCACCATCACTCTGGAGCCGAGATATCATCTTCACCTTGCCGCCCCAGGCAATCACAAGACCCTGCACCGCTGGGTCCCTTTACCGTGGAGTGGCTGGGCGAAGCGGGTCCCCTTTATTGCTAGAGACGAGGGATATCAGTTAAGAGTGAGTCCGTATCGTTGGGCCGATCTATGACGTCACCATGTGTGGAGTGGTCGTGAAGTTGGAGGCTGGTTGGTTGGTTGGCGTTTAACATGAGCGATATTGCGGCTATTTCATCATTGTAAGGTAAAGTATTTCACGGTTTGGCGACATTTGTGTCACTACATTGGTGAGTGGCGGAGCTTTTCTGCTAGTCTGCCGGTTACGTGTGGGCCTACTTTAGGCAGGAGTGTCACCCCCCCCCCCCGGCCCGGTCGCAATCCGTTCTATAGGGGTATCTTTTTCATCATAAATGTCCACTCTATAGAGATATCTTTTTCATCATAAATGTTCGCTCTATAGCTGCGGTATCTTTTTCATCACAAATGTCCGCTCTGTCAGACATCAAGGTGCCCCCGCGGAATTCCTTACAACCAGATTTGTACCTACAAGTGTCCCCCCCCCATCCCCAGGTCGGGGGGGGAGGGGGGGGGGCACTCCATCCCGCACGGAACGTGACAACTTCAACCCCCAATCACGAGCCACCAACACTTTCCGGGAATCCGTTTCGATGAAGAAATCTTTCATTACTTGTCACTTTGGCCGTCCAGTTGGTCTTTTTCCGGCGGCGATATATGGAATGATATTAGGGCCACAATTCTATAAATATATAAATATAAATTCTATATAAAGAATATAGAACTTGGAATTATTGCCCCAATATCGCGGCCAAGTTTTACATTGTTTTGTTTTCATTTCATATGCCATATTTTTACTTTGGGAACTTGCTTTGCAATAAAGCAAGCAAGGATATACAAATAATAAAGAGAACAAATAGTAGCATAAGGACTTTTAAAAGATGGACAAAGAGTTTGAAAATTACATGAATATAATGTTATTCACGTGAATGACATGTAAAATGAAGCATCTGGAATTTGGCCGTAGTATTATTCCATAGCCATAGGGTGTATCTTGTGGGTCACGACCGAGCTGCATAGTCTATGACCAACGTGCCCTTAGCGGACGTGTTTAATAGGGGCCAGAATGTTTGGCAGGTTGGTGTTGGCTAATACTTGAGCATTCGTTGCCATATAACAGGGTGCTAAAGACACATGCCGGTAAATTAGAATTCCGCGCTATTAGTTAGTTAGCCATGAGTTTTGCCTGTTTAGCCGGAAGGTTATGGCTATGTTACCAACACCAGTATTTGTTTCATAACACAAGAAGACCACATATACAGGAATATCGTTTCGGGTAATCGCTGACTGCTTCGTTTGCCTTGGCTCGTTACAACTGTTTTTCCTACAGTAAGAGTTTATAATGCACACGCCCTTTAAAAGTCGGTCTAAGAGTCGTTGCAGCTGGCTTTTCTGAGTGGGCACCTCCCGGGGGGCAACCTAACCCCCGGGGGCAACCCAACTCCCGGGGGCAACCAGCTCGGCGTCACCAAGAAACCGAGCTCTCTGCCACATGGGCCACGTGGTCAATGATCGAGCTCCCTACCACATGGGCCACGTGGTCAATGATTGAGCTCCCTACCACATGGACCACGTGGTCAATGATCGAGCCCTCTACCACATGGGTCACGTGGTCAATGATCGAGCTCCCTACCACATGGGTCACGTGGTTAATGATCGAGCTCCCTACCACATGGACCACGTGGTCAATGATCGAGCTCCCTACCACATGGGTCACGTGGTCAATGATCGAGCTCCCTACCACATGGACCACGTGGTCAATGATCGAGCTCCCTACCACATGGGCCACGTGGTCAATGATCGAGCTCTCTGCCACATAGGCCACGTGGTCAATGATCGAGCTCCCTACCACATGGGCCACGTGGTCAATGATCGAGCTCCCTACCACATGGACCACGTGGTCAATGATCGAGCTCCCTACCACATGGGCCACGTGGTCAATGATCGAGCTCCCTACCACATGGGCCACGTGGTCAATGATTGAGCTCTCTGCCACATGGGCCACGAGGTCAATGATCGAGCTCTACCACATGAGTCACGTGGTCAATGATCGAGTTCTCTACCATGCACATGGGTCACGTGATCAATGATCGAGCTCCCTACCACATGGGCCACGAGGTCAATGATCGAGCTCTACCACATGAGTCACGTGGTCAATGATTGAGGCCCCTACCACATGGGTCACGTGGTCAATGATCGAGCCCCCTATCACATGGGTCACGTGGTCAATGATCGAGCCCCCTACCACATGGGTCACGTGGTCAATGATCGAGCTCCCTACCACATGGGCCACGAGGTCAATGATCGAGCTCTACCACATGAGTCACGTGGTCAATGATCGAGTTCTCTACCATGCACATGGGTCACGTGATCAATGATCGAGCTCCCTACCACATGGGTCACGTGGTCAGATCGAGCTCACTTCCACGCGGGTCACGTGGTCAATGATTGAGCTTTATGCCACATGGGTCACGTGGTCCATGATTGAGCTTTATACCACATGGGTCACGTGGTCAATGATCGAGTTTCCCACGACATGGGTCACGTGGTCAATGGTCCAGATGGTGGGATTATGTGAACAAAACAATAGTGGGGCTGCGGTATGAGTTACTGCCTGGAGGAGGGAGGGAAGAAGGTGATGGCAGACTCAGTGACTGACAAAGCTTCCTGTGGGTTGCGCGCGGCCCAAGCAGTAGATCTATGGGAATATGTTATGGATTTAACATGGCCTTGACGTAGTGTAATGGAACGGAACTTTGTCCGAGGTAAACATAAGTGCATTGCAAGCATAGTAAGTGGGAAGGGGGGAAGCTCTGGCAGTGTCACGTCCCCTCCCGCTACCCCTACCCCCTCCCCCGCCACCCTGTAGGAATGCAGGCCCCCGCCCACCGCTGTCATGCCCCCGGGGCACACTCGTTACCGGACCACGGTCAGATACAGAAGGGGACGAGGGAGTGGCGCTGGCAGTGGTAGCCTTGGCAGCATAGGGGTGGGGGAGGGGGGGGGTAGGGGAGAGGGGGGCACATCACAGGGCCGGACATGGCTTATCGGCCGCTATAGCTGTTCTGATTGGCGTCGAGGTCACCGTTGGGAGGTAGGTGGCTGCAGAAAGATCCTCATATCTCCCTCTATGTTAATTGTTGCACCAACTTCACCCCAGGCTACCCCCCCCCCCACCCCCTGTCGTTGTGAAATGCCGGCAGACACATCCTATCATAGCGCCGACGTTTGTGTGTTATCTTTGGGCAGCACGTTACTGCAGTGTGGACAACCCCGACAGTGGCCTGCACATCGCCGCCAGCCACGTGGCTGCCAACCGCTAGTTTGATGAAGTGACCCCTGCGAGGGAAACAGCCAAGATCCCATGCTTCCCTTGCCCTCCCCCCACCTTTCACCCCATCGCACAACACTCCTCTTTACTCACCCAGCGCTGCCTCCCCCAACTAGTTAACACCCCCCCCCCCCACCCTCCTGCTTACCCCTTCCACCAAGCAAGCACACTGGTCCGTTATTTGCAACCAACCCACGCCCACCCCGACACCGACCTCTTCCCCTTACCATCCGGTTGTGACTCCGGGCCCTTGCTCCCTGCTCACCCCGACCCCCCAATCCGTTACCCCGGAACCTCTGCCCCCCCCCCCTATCACCCCTGGGCACGCTGCCGGTCACCCGGATGTGACTCAATGAATACGCCTGCCTACCCCGACCCGCCCCCACCCCGCTACCCCGGGTATAACTATCCCTGTCCTGATGGCCTAATGATAGCTCTTACTGTCAGTCTCCCTCCACAACATTTCCCGGATTCAAACCGGGTTTTTCGCCACGGGCTATACTTTCAGTGTCGCTGGTAACCACCCGGCCTGTTACAAACAGAATAAGGTAATGGGATTCCTCCATTTCTTAAAGGGCAGCAAAACCTGCCCTTTTTGTTAAATTCGCTAAATAAAAAAATTAAAAAAACGCTGATGTTTTAATACTTCTCACGACTGCTTCGGTATATTTTCACAAAGCATTATATTGGAATAGATCTAATATAAAAGGAAAGTAACATAATTTTAATATCCAAATACGACATTTGCTGACTCATAAGCATGTCTGGCCTCAAACTATGGCAAACCAAAGTAGAATTTAATTTAATGATCGTAAGACCATGCTTTTGCGGGAAGAATTATCCACATGTCCGAAGTTTCGTGTAGGCGTCACGCCTTGCCATGTGTTCTATATGACCCGTAAGTTCGGTTCTGGTTCATAGAGCCAGACCGATTCGTTCTATGGGACCTTATGCCAACCCTTCAGTAAAATATACTGGCAATAGCTCCTCGCATTATAAACACCGTCTTAACGATAGACACAGTTTGTCGGACATCTTGGTGTACATTGCAGGGGCGGATCCAGAAAATCTGGATGGGGGGCCGGTTTCAGGGTTGGATGCCGATATGCTGGATAGGGGGGCCCGGTTTTGGCTTTCATTCGGTTTTCCTGTTAAATGGTATACATTTCGGCCCTAAAAGGGGGGGGGGGTCCCCCTTGGATCCGCCCCTGCATTGGACCGCTTCATTCTATTCGACCTGTATATCCATATCGGAACGATTTTTACATATGTCTAATAAACTTAAAGCCCATGGCTACAGTCGTGGCTAGGTATACAATTTTGTTCAGGGTAACTGTCCTGTGACGTCACTGCGTGCTGATGCAGATCGCAATGCAAATCAGAGTTGGTTAACATTGAGACCTAAAAGATGTATTGCAAGTTATAGGGTGAACGTATCTAAATATGTTTTCACATAAAGAATACGCGACAGATCAGACCGGAAAACGTATATTTAGACCGGTCAGGTCACATTTCACTCCGCCTCGCCTTCCTCCGAGTAATCCCAGAAGGAGACCGTTACCATGGCAGCCAATGGAAGCTGACACCACGGCACTGGAGGTGGGGCGGATGTTCTCGCTCGGGGGGCTGCTTCTCTCCTACTCCACCCACGGTGAGCCCCGCCCTCTCTTCTGGAGCCTAGATACTTAATTTTGCGTCGGAGAGAAGTCGGTAACCACATGTCCGTATGACTTCGTATTTTAGAGTGACTGCAATATACCGTAAATTACGTTCCATTTATCATGATTGCAAATGTGTATAGGAATTTGTTTGGATTGGTTCATTTCTGTTAAATTTATCAAGTGTATTATCTAGATCTGACAATAAGCAGAAAGGTACATGGGTAATGTATATGAGTAATTTCCATGGGGAATGTAGATGGGTAATGCATACATGGTTAATGTATATGAGGAATGTACATGGCTATAAATGTAAATTTTGATATATGCATCCACAGCGAAGACCTCGGGTATGGTACTGACTAAGAATTTCAGGAACATCTTGGCGCAAACGTTTGCTGCAGGAACATTGACACCTGTATGTCCCGGCTTGCCACGATGATGTCATAAGTGTGTCTTTGTCAATGATGTCATAAAAGTCTCAACGTTTATCTTGTCAGCTCAGAGGCCAAGTGGAGCTACCTGCAAAACGGCTTAAGTATGACATTTAACATGGTCAAATAACTTAATAAAATGTAGCCCTAAACATGTCTCAGAGGAGCATTTTAGGCGTTTGACTTTCTCTACCTAAAGCTACTCCCGTGGGAACACGCGACAGCCCCCCCCCCTCCTCCCACACAAAGACATATAAGTGGGCCGAATATTTATGTCCCGACTTAAAAAGCGTCACGCAGGTCAATAACAAGCTTAGAGAACACTGACATTGAGCTGAAGTCTTGCAGGCTGCACCCTCCCCCCCACCCTCCCTCCTCAGCGGCTACTCATGTCCCCACCCCCTACGGCTTCCCCCTCACCCAGCGGCGGTCTCACAGTTTGTTTGGGCGTTCTCACCTCGCCTACCTCCGTCCCTTTGTTGTGTTGCCGCCCACGGTGTACATTTCAGCTCGCCTCGAGTGTCTGACAGCAGCTCCGACAATATTAACTTAATAGCCGAACGAGCATCTCTCTCATTTAGCGGTCATTAATAGTGCCCCCCCGCCACCCCCCCCCCACTCGCCCCCCACCCACACCACCACCCATTACCGGCGCCTCTTTTCCTCCCCCCAACCCACCCCTGTTGGCCGGTTGATAGGCAATTGGCAATTTGCAGTAAAAATATTAATGAGATTAGCGGAAGACGATCTGCAGATTATAACGGTATGTTTAACGATAAATGGTCGTTACAGGACATGGATCGGATTAATAGACTGCGGAAGGTGCCAGTGGCAAGTACTATCCACTTAATAGTTGCTATGATAAATACACAAAATGAAATATTTATGGCAGAACACAGCCGAAGATATTGAATAATAGCGTAGTGACCAATCGGATAAAGGCGAAGTTATGACCGTAAGTCGAACTCGTAGAAGTAATAAAACCTGTAAAAACGTAACTGTTATAGTGAATGCATTTAGTTAGTTGCGCCAAACCCACTGTTTTATGAGCCATTGTCAGCAACCATTACGGAACAACGTAAAGGACAGAAAAAAAAGTTATATTTTTTACAAAATAAAGTCTAGCAAGCGCTGTGGCCCCATGGGGAGACCAACATTGTTTTCTGGTTCTTGTCATGGCTTCATTATTATTAGTACAAAGGCCTGATTTTTTTTAATGAAATATTTTGTTCTGTAACAGGCAAAAGCAAGATTTACTTAAGAAGCAATTGAGAGCCAGATTTTTTTGTTTTTACAAGTAAACCATAGCCCCACCCTAGATATATCAAATATTTTCAAAGTGTCCATTTTTTTTAGGATGAGCATAGGGCCAAATTTAAGTTCACAACTTCTACCTTCCAGTGGGGCCGTATTCATAAACCACACTTATGCGACGCAAATGTACTTAGCGATAAGCTTAACAATTGTCGAGCGAATATCAGGTCCAAAATAGAATATCATTCACCCAAGAGGTGGAATTTCTGAATGAAGGAAGTGCTAGAATTATATTCATGAGCTTCACTACAAACCAGTGACAGGTAAGGCTGGATGAAAATGGCGATGGAAAAGCGCTGTTCGTGCATAAGCTATGTGAGGTTTATGAATATGGAGGTGTGATAGCCTACGACGTAGTAACTTACGCTAGGTTTCTGGATACGGTCCCAGGTATGTCAACGCCGCAGAGTTCATATGGATCAACTCCGGGTTGTACAGCTGTGAAGCCAGATTAGGCGGGATCACGCAAATCCCTCGTTTACACTCTCTGAAGCAGCGTCTGTTTACATTTCCTGCACGTAAATCATGTAACGGCATAAAGTAGTGCGATGCTGAAGTGCATGTAAACCGGATTTATAAATGTGCGTTTGTCAAGAGATATCGTTCAAATAGCAGGGCAAGAGAAGGGAAACAAACATTCAAGAGAAAGAGACTGCATAATATGTATTTAAGCAGAGCCAAAGTCAGGAGGGGGTTTAAGTGGCCGGGGTGGGGAGGCGGGGGGGGG
Organism: Arenicola marina; assembly: GCA_964019135.1. NCBI lineage: Eukaryota > Metazoa > Annelida > Polychaeta > Arenicolidae > Arenicola > Arenicola marina. Next base: position 27,771,801 of record OZ025260.1, on the reverse strand, counting down.
GGGGGGGGGGCGGGGGAAGTAGCTAATGTTAATGGAAGTAGCAGAGAGCCTACGTGTTTGTTACCTCAGATAAGTGTCAAAGAGCAGAGAAGGCCACCAACATGGGAGAAAAGCAGAAAGATTGTAGATGCATATATACAGGCAAAAAAAAATGAAAGAAGGATGATATTACGATAGAACTAGAACCGCTAGAACCTCACTAGTTTCCGCATGGATGAAGAAAATACAGTGTTTTATAATACTTGAATCTATATTATTATTTAGTTTTCTGGTAAATAACTGTCTGTATTTGTCCTTGAGAAACGTTATAACGGCTTGGCATGTGACAGACGGTGTCTCCCTCTATCGTAAGAAGGAAGCGAGCTCAAAAGACGTTCCATCTCCATGTTGTTCTTGTCATAATAATTAGTCGGCCCTAGCCTGGCCTGGATTGCAATCATGGCGGGCTTTGAAGTGAGCCATCAATCTAGGTATGGTCATGGTGACATCGTCTTTGTGACACAGGTGTCACAGCTGGGGCCCTCACACGTCTTGTCAACGGCCTATAGGTCACGGGGAGAGGGCAGGGGCGGGCTGGGTGGGGGGGGGGCAGCGGACAAAGGCATGCAAGAGGGTGCTATCCTTCACATGAGACGGGGGGGAGGGGCGGGTGGTCGGGCGGGGGATGGAGGGCGGCGGTTGGAGGGCGGGGGTTGGAGTTGGGGTTGAAGTGGGCACGGGGTGAAGCGGGGGTGTAGGGCGGGGGTTGGAACGGCGGGATTGGATGGGGCGGGGGTTTAAGAGCGGGGTTGGAGGGCGGGGTTTGGAGGGCGGGGGTCGGAGCCTGGGGTTGGAGCGAGCGCGAAGTAGAGGGGCCAGGGGTTGGAGGGGGCGAGGGTTGGAGCGAGGGGGTTGAAGGGCTAGGGTTGGAGTTAGGGATTGAAGCGGGCGTGAGGTGGAGCGGCCAGGGGTTAGATGGGGCGGGGGTTAGTGTTCAGGGGCTGGAGGGCGGGGGTTTAGGGGGCAGGTTTTGGGTGGCGGGGGTTTAGGGGGCATGGGTGCGTGGGCGGGGGTTGGAGGGCGGGGGTTGGAGAGCGGGGGTTGGAGGGCGGGGGTTTATGGGGCAGGGGTTGGTGGGCTGGGGTTGGAGGGAGGGGGGTTCGAGGGCGGGGGTTGGAGTTCTGAAGCTGGGGGGCGGGGGCTTAGGGGGCCGGGTTTGGAGGGCGTGGGTAATTGTAATTGTAGGGCTCCAGTTGGCCTCGTAACATTACATATATCAATAACGTAAAAACTAAATATATCAACAGCTTTATGGATCGCTGCAGACTACATCACATCAAAGTGTCATGGCGCAGTAGTCCTTTGAACCTGCGTGTGGCTGTATCGCCTCTATACATTGATGCCTGGTGATCGAAAACCACAGTCGTGGTGCCCCCCCCCCGCCCCCCCGGGGTGCCCCTTTCCAATCTTTGCTCTTCTGTTTAGTGGCCATTTTGTGAAACTGTGATTTATATAGGTTTTGCCCTACATACGTCCACACATATATACATGTATGAACATTCTGTGGCCCAGTACCGACAATGTGGCGCTCTTCTCTCAAGACTCAATTATAGACCTATCATCCCGTGAATGAACAGGTCTTTTTCATAAATGTCATGGTGTCCCTCAAGCTTAAACACTCGCTAAATATGCATGTACATGTACCCTGTGAGGGGCGGATACCCGCTCCCGTCCTAAAGATAACCATGTATACTTATTACTGCTCTATGGACAAATATCACAATAACGATTTCATTGAAATGTTTGTATCCAATGTGGGATTCCTCCAGGCGGTATAATTACCACATCGGTCACACAGTGTCACTCCTGACGGCTCGTACCAAACGGATTTCCAGTCACCCAAGCTAGTTCTTTATTCTTCCACCGACCGTGCCGTTTTGTATAAATAGTGGCAAGCAGTCGACCTGACCGTGAAGGTGCGTATTCCCCCCCCCCCAACCCGTGACGGGACAGGATACGGGCGGGGGTGGGGGGTAGAGGGGGGAGGGGGAGGGGGGAGGGGGTCCTATCTATCGGCCTACCCGTGCCATGAGGCTTGTCATTAGCAGATAGTGTGAGTTTAGGAGACATGACCTCCGACCCGCACCTTTCCATTTCTTCACCTTGAGTGAATTCCCCGGGACCATGCGTTCAAAACTTGCGTATGCAAAGGATATTTACTTATTAGACTCCTTTGGGACGGACCCCAACCGCCCCCCCCCCCACTTCCACCCCACCTCTCCCCCCTTCACGTCTCCGCCTCTCAGCTTCACCCTCCTACTTTTCCCTCGTAACCTTGACGACCCGGGCTAGTCCCACAGAGTGCTGCGTTTATGTGGCGCACTGTATTGGTAGCGTTATATAATTAGGTTACGACAAACATGCTTACCTACCGGTGTCCTAGGGGTCCAGCGGCCATCCTTCAGCCTGGTTTCTACGGCAAATTAGACCCGGAAATTGTAATCACCTTACAGTTTATGTTTTCAAAACCTGGATCCTTGACTGCTTTAATGTAGATGTGAATGTCGTGTCTTGACAGACCGGTGCAGCTAAACACATTATTTATCATATTATTCATTTGTAGTTATCTTGCATGCATGTAATACCCACGTAACAGTGTTAATTAAGCACTTACGATTATTTTTACCCATGAAAGACACCCTCAAACAGCCTTTCCCCAAAAGAAGAATTTCTTGGTGGCTTAACTCCCCTGTGGTAGTCGTATCTGTATTGGACTAATAACTATAAATGGTGCCCTAAAGACTAACCCATTTGGCACAAAAGAAGAAGACAATATTTTTATCGTTTACCTGTTGCTATATAATTCTATTAATACAGTTTATTTATAACTTTCTGTATGACTTGCACTTTGAGGCCATCTTGCATGACGTCACTTGGGCGTCACTTTGGCGTAAGCACCCTTCGCTTCTCCCGCGGGGACAAAACTATCCGCTGGGTATGACCGTTGTCCTGGCGACGCCGCCTGGTGTCTTTCGTGTGGGTAACTGCTCTATAATTGAGGTCTGAGTTTCCTAATTAGATTCTCCGGCCTCGTTAGCTCACACCCGCCCCTGTGGGACTCTTGCTTCACGCTCAGTCCAACACTGATGTTACGCTCGGCGCACAGAGGGGGAAATTGGGAGAGGGTGAAGGTATTACGTCAGGGGGGAGGAGGGGTAAAGTTAGGTAGAGCCGGGGGTGATGGGGGTGTAGAGGGGAGGTGGGGGGGGGGAGGGGGGGCGCAGATGTTGGATCTAGCCCACGGGCGAGATTGGTGGCTGACTGTCTCTCATGCCACTGAAGGCAATGGTATAGGCAATACGGGCCACAATGCCCGGGGGGAAAGCCGAGCGGAAAATTGCCGCGAATTGGTTCGCTTTGTATCTGTTATCTGTTACCGCCCCACCCACCTGGTCATCACCCACCCGGTCACTTTCTATTATGCATTAGCTCCCCACCCCCTCTATCATACCCTCAGCCGCACCGCCCGACCCCCCCCCCCCCCACACCCGCCTCCTGCGCCCATGCTGTCTCACTGCATGTTGTCGGTCAGTGATTCCTCCGCAGTCACTGGTGCCTGTATATCCTGCCACACCTCAATAGGACCTATCCAATTACTACTCCATTACTGCCTTATCGGATTAAAACTCATCAATACCGTCAAAGCCATGGCTTTTCCTACTATTCATTCGGTATCACCGCCTATGATATTCAATCGCTCCGGCGATCATGTAATCTGGATCAAATTCACCAACCAGGTCTATAAGTATGCTCTATATAAAGGGTCGCAGTGCCGCCCCACGACCGGTAAAAAGTCGACGACAATGAAAACTCTTTGACAAAATAATATCGTCGTCGAATTAGAGGGGTATGTGTGCGTTGGGGGGTGGAGGGTCTGTGACCTTAGAGGTAGTGGGTCTGGGGAAGGGGAGGGGGGGGGGGGGCATGCCGTGTCCTGTAGGTGGCAGCAGTAGTAGTAGTAGATGCGTGCATGTGCCGGATTCGAATCCCATATGTGCAAATGTCTATGGGTTGTGAAGGTTAAAGTTCGCATGTCTTTCTTTGCAAAGAGTAGGGGGTTACTACCGGAGCCTGACATGGCTCCTCTCTCCCTTAACTCATCCCATTGTTGCAATGTGACCTACCCATGTTAAAACGTTTCTGCATGCCGTAAATCAAATACACGATTGCTCACTATTGACAAATGGTGGAGGTTCTTCAAACGACTGAGTAAACTATTTAACAAGTAACTTCAACCCATGATGTGACTAATTACCACCGCTACTTATTCCCTTTCCTCGTGAAATTGGCGTTACCGTGAATAATAACAGCAAGATAGAGCATTGAATCTCTGGCCCTGAGGAAGCAGAAAAGCGTTTTGTTTTGTGTCTGGATGCGATTACAACCCAGGTTTTCAGGTTGAAGCACATTGTAGAAAACGCCAGTATAAACCAACGTCAGATCTGCATTTACTTCGTTGGCGTCACATTGACAAACTACACGTTTCGCAAAACAAACGTTTTAAGAAATTCCCCTTTGGGTCCTCCCCATGCCTAGAGACCTAGTTAATGATATATCACGTATTATATATTTCTGTTCAAGTTCTGTCCTTCGCCTCTCATCTCCCGCAGTTCCACGGAGGTTGCCGCCCACTCGGCTGTGGAACCTGTAAATAAAGCTGTGGACCAATCAGAAGCGCGCTTCGGTCCACGTGACTGCGGTAGGCGGAGCTCCCAATGCACCCCCTGTGAGCGCGGCGACTAGCGGCGACTGGCAGGCCGGGGCAAGCGGGGCTGGCAGGGGCTCACAGGGGCTGGCAGGCAGTGACGGGCTACTTACTACGAGAGGCATCTCAGGGCTAACCGTAGTGGTCAGCCCGAATCCCACGGAGAAAGGTCTTCGCTCGCTGCAGGGGCTGTTTTGAATTTACCAAGCACTGACTGACTGAGTGACGGCCTGGGGCTGGGGAGGTCTGTGAGAGCGTGGCCTGTAGGTGCTGAGGAAGTCTGTGTGAGCGTTGGAGAAGCGTCCAAGTGAAAGAGTGAGCCGTCACTGGTGCAAATGTAGTGCTGCTCTCAACAACAGATCATTTACAGGAGATTTCGGATAAAGCGTTAACGTTATCGCCGCCTTTTCTCGGTATAAGTGAACGACTGGTCTGTATGGATGGTGTTTGGGTGTGACTGGTGGCTCTGTGGCCCAGAGGGAGCTGCTGCCATGGTGCGTTGCTAAGCTTCCACGGATAAATAACCCTGGATACCAGCATCCCGCGACATAGGGCAGGCGCCAACGACTGGCACAGAATCAGGTAACTATCACCGCTTGAGCGTCATTACATTGGTTCATAAACTAGTGGTGTCACTAAATACTGGTTACCGTAGTCGTGTCATTGAATAGTGGTCCCAGTAGTGGTGTCACTAAATAGTGGTGTCACTAAATAGTGGTGTCATTGAATAGTGGTCCCAGTAGTGGCATCACCGAATAGTGGTCACAGTAGTGGTGTCATTGAATAGTGGTCCCGGTAGTGGCATCACCGAATAGTGGTCCCAGTAGTGGTGTCTCTAAATAGTGGTCCCAGTAGTGGTGTCTCTAAATAGTGGTCCCAGTAGTGGTGTCTCTAAATAGTGTCCCACTAAATAGTGGTGTTACTAAATAGTGGTCCCAGTAGCGGTGTCACTAAATAGTGGTGTCACTTAATAGTGGTCTCAGTAGTGGTGTTACTAAATAGTGGTGTCACTAAATAGTGGTCCCAGTAGTGGTGTCACTAAACAGTGGTCCCAGTAGTGGTTTCACGAAATAGTGGTGTCACTAAATAGTGGTCCCAGTAGTGGTGTCACTAAATAGTGGTGTCACTAAATAGTGGTCCCAGTAGTGGTGTCACTAAATAGTGGTCCCAGTAGTGGTGTTACTAAATAGTGGTGTCACTAAATAGTGGTCCCAGTAGTGGTGTCACTAAATAGTGGTGTCACTTAATAGTGGTCTCAGTAGTGGTGTTACTAAATAGTGGTGTCACTAAATAGTGGTCCCAGTAGTGGTGTTACTAAATAGTGGTGTCACTAAATAGTGGTGTCACTAAATAGTGGTCTCAGTAGTGGTGTTACTAAATAGTGGTGTCACTAAATAGTGGTCCCAGTAGTGGTGTCACTAAATAGTGGTCACAGTAGTGGTGTCACTAAATAGTGGTGTCACTAAATAGTGGTCTCAGTAGTGGTGTCACTAAATAGTGGTGTCACTAAATAGTGGTATCAGTAGTGGTGTTACTAAATAGTGGTGTCACTAAATAGTGGTGTCACTAAATAGTGGTATCAGTAGTGGTGTCACTAAATAGTGGTCTCAGTAGTGGTGTTACTAAATAGTGGTGTCACTAAATAGTGGTGTCACTAAATAGTGGTCTCAATAGTGGTGTTACTAAATAGTGGTGTCACTAAACAGTGGTCCCTTCAACAATAGGTCAAACTGCACCTTTTGGCAGAGTGGCGGAAGGGAGATGGTTAGAGAGCTGTAAGGACAAAGATGAGATATGGAGAGCTATATGGACAAGCACAGAGAGAGAGGGAGCGGGACATGGAGAGCAAGAGAGGGAGATCTGAAAGAGGGGGAGGGGGCAGTAGATCTAGCCCTCTGTTCCGCAGTGTTCTTAATCCATTATGCCCCTGGAGTTAGCGAGACATGCCGTCATTACTGTTGGCAATGACTGATGGTGATGACCGATGATGCTGTAAGCCGGCTTTGTGTTTCAATGTATAATCGGACTGAAGGAACGACCAGGGATACACAATGATGAACAATGCTCTGATCGCTGGCCTCACACCGCTGGTGGATAAGTTACATCCTTCCCCGGGCAGCCTTGTTAACTATTAATCCCCGATTGGGATGAGGTTACGACGCGCACGCCAGTTACATCCCCAGCCTGGATAGGGTGTGGGTGGGGTGGGTGGGGTGGGTGGGACTCCTGTTTGTTTATGGCAACGTCGCTGATACGTCGTCCTTAACTTCACCTTAGGGGTCGGGGTTGGTGGTACCAGTGACATGTATGGTGCATAGGGTGGTAGATCGGGGGGGAGTGGGGGGGCAGGGCGAGGGGAGGAGGGGCAGGATGATTATGGGTAAGGGTACCACTAATTAAGCCAGGTGTGTTGTGGCTATTGACTACGTGCTGGCAGGCAGGCTGGCTGGCTGGCTGGCTGGCTGGCTGGCTGGCTGGCTGGC